>JAKZAO010000013.1:20743658-21343658 GCA_023053555.1 Branchinecta lindahli | reverse complement strand
GAATCAGATCCCTTTTGACTCAACTGTTCGGATTAGTTGTAGTACCTCAACAGTGGACCAAGAATCAGGTCCCTTGAGCTGTAACGCAAAGGTTGAGTTGGAACTCAACGGTTGAGTTCTAAGTCATCAGTTGAGCTGTAACTCAACAGTTGAGCTGTAACTCAACAGTTGAGTTACAACTCAGTTGAGTTGTAAATGTTGTTTGAAATGCACACAGAGGTCGAAATGATAATTTTTCCTTTGTAAACATGAAAATTCATCATTTGAAAAAAAAGTATTTTCTACTTTAATGAATTATTTTTACGGAACTGTTGAGTTACAACTCAACTGTTCAGTTACAACTCAACTGTTGAGATACAATTCGACTGTTGAGTTACAGCTCAACTTTTGCGTTACAGCTCAACTGTTCAAATACAACTCAACCGTTAAGTTAATAACTTTAAGTTGTAATAACTCAACCGTTATTACAACTTATCCTAACAGTTGATTCGAAAGGGTCTGATTCTAGGCCCACTGTTGAGTTACAAAACAACTTTTGATATACAAATCAGTAATGCATTTCGACTCTTAGTCTGTGTGTAGCGCCGTAAACATAGCCCGAACAAAGCATCTGCGTCGCATTGAAGGGCTACGCTGGCACGACTTTGTCAGCAACGAGAACCTCCTGGCATTAACTGACCAAACGCCCTTCTCAGTTCAACTCGCCCAGCTCACACTACGTTGGTACGGACATCTCATTCGCATGCCCCCCGACACCCCCGCGCGAACGATTTTCAACTTTGATCCCGTACTGCACGCCGGAAAGAGCCCAAGAGGTCGTCCCCCGACCAGATGGAAGGACAAAGAAGATGCCCTCCTAGCAATTGCAAATATTCAGGAGGATGCTCACATCCTTGCAAGAGAGCGGTCCGAGTGGAGGCGCCGTGTATCATCAGTCTCTACACCGGAAGCATTAAGTCAAGTCAAGTAAGTCAAGTCTTCAAAATACATACTTAAACTTCTTCAAAATATCTGCGACGGGAGATCAGTGAATAGTTAGTTAGCAATGGCGACCTTGCTTTCAAGAGTGAACTGTGTTCAACTAATTTGTGTATAACCTTGGATAACATGAGGATTTTGAAGAAAACAAAGGTAACAGCGTGTTCATAAAAATCCGTCCCATCGAAAAGTGACGGTGTCTCCCACCCACCTTCTCGGCCCTCGTGAATTAAATACTTTAAAATAAGAATATTCCTTCAGCCAGGCCAATATCCAGGAATTTCTTTCGGGGGGGGATGCAGGGTCAGACCAAAAAGTACAAGTAAGTAAAGTAAGTAAGTAAACACGCAAGTAAAAGTAAAAAGATTATTTTGTACATTTGGGGGTTGGGGTACCCCCATCCCCGAATACGGTTCTGCTGCTTCAGCCTTGATTTGTCAAGATGGGCCGAGATATAGCTCTAATAAAATGTAGCTGACGTATCCGTTTTGCATCGTCAGATAAAATAAGGACCCCGTCGTCACCCAACCAAATCCACATAGTAACTAAACAAAGTCAACCACCATTAATCTTCCCATTTCTAGAAATGTTCAGATACCCCTTCCAACTCCCCCATTCACCAAGGTGTATTTTCGACTCCATTCCTTTGACCCGTAGGTGTGACGCAACTCCTGGACTAAAAAATTTTAAAACGACAAAAGTACACAGTAGAAGCTAGAACAAATAAGCCAACATAATCTCCTGCTCCCACGAACCGACTGCAGATACCCCAACAAAACTTGGAGGAAAAGACTATAGTATTTTCTGCGAATACATTTTTCATCGAACCCTGTCCACTCATTTGACCCACAGGCGTGCTACACATTTTCCATAATCTTCAGAACTCCCCCCCCCCATCTGGTTCGTTTTATTTTGCCACCATCCATTTTCACTCTAATATTAGCCTCGTATTTTTCACACTGTTCACATCAGGTCAGGACTCAAAGAATGTTTATCCGGTAAAACTACATGGTAGAAGCAAGAACAAATAAGCCAACAGAATCTCCTGGTCCCACGTACCGACTAAAGATACCCCAACAAAACTAGGAGAATTATACTATAACATTCCTGCATGTCGTCACAGTGACATTACAACGGTCGGAAAGATTTGACAAAGCCAAACGTATAAGTTAGCTACATTTTTTTTAGCTATATTTCGGCCCTTCTTGGCAAGGGTCCTTTTCTGGATCAAGCTGGAAAGTGATCTTTTAGAAAAACAGGAGAGAATAAATTAATGTCTGATATATATAGTACACTTTGGCCAAATCTCGTTATTCTGCTACTCAGTTAATTGTACTTTCTCCTGCTTTCTTTCAGATTTCTTGTAGATTACTTTCTTGTCCAATCTTTGGGTATAGATGATCCTCCTAACCCCTCTTTTCCGTCCCAGAGTACCCTAATTTTTAAGTGTAAATGGGCTACAGTGCCTTTTTCAGGTCTGTGCCTCACTTAGAACATAATGCATTCAAGCAACTTACCATGATTAAATCCGTTTTCTGTCACTGGAATCTCATATGTAATTACAAGGACCTTCCTTCTAAGCATATTCCTTTCGCGAAAACTAGAATGCGATCTACATCCTTATAGTCTATTTTTTATATTGCTTTTAGTCCTCAATCTATATGAAAGCTCAGCAATTCAATAGCATTTCAAGAGCGATTTTTGTTAAAATTTAACTAGTCCACTAGTAATTAATTTTTGCCATCCTATCTAATTCCCTCGAGTCCCCAATAAGTCATCTTTACTAGTTCCCAAGAAGATTTCAAGAACGGTTTGAACATTTATGCTTGTATATTTTCAATAGGAAAATAACGAGTAAATTTCGCCATCCTTACTAGTCCCCATAAAAATGTTAGGTTCATCTATAGTAGTCCCCAAGAAAAAGGTCTGTTCTCATATTACTTGCTTCCTTGCAATTAAACATTTCTTTGCTGTCCCTTAACTCCGCCTGTAATCATACAGCCAGTCCCAAGCCTGGATAAAGGAGGAGGGTTTGGCGGCAGACTAGCAGCCTGCCCCTGAAAAAAGTTTTGCCATAGAACCATCTAGTTTGAGAGCCAACATGATACCGACTATGCAACCTGCCGACGACTATGGACCGCCCCCGGACCCCATGACGACGAATTTGGACCGCCCCCGGACACGATTTTTGAAAGCGAATTGTCAAATGAAACTTGGTTTTTGGAACGTGAGGACCATGGCCCAACTTTCAAAAACAGAACAAGTTGTTAATGAGATGGACAGATATGGCCTCGACATCCTTGCTCTGTCGGAAGTCCGTTGGACAGGTGCAGGCAGTCAATCCCTCGAAAAGGGATTCACAATCCTGCACAGTGGCACCGACAAAAAGAGAGAAGCAGGTGTTGCCATAATGCTGTCCAAATCTGCGTCCAGAGCACTAACTAAATGGACGCCCATAAATGAGGGGATCATCGAGGCACGGTTCACGGGTCGACAAGCCAAACTAACAGTTGTCGCGTGTTATGCACCAACTAACGACGCAGATGATAACACGAAAGATAGCTTCTACAACACCCTACAAGCTGTCGCCAAAGATATCCCCAGCCACGATCTCGTCTGCTTTGTTGGTGACTTCAATGCCAAAGTGGGGAGCGACAAGTCCTACTGTCCTGAAGTTCTTGGTAGTCAAGGCCTCGGCGAAGTCAACGAGAATGGGACACTGTTAGTTGACTTTGCGCTAACAAATGACCTTATCATCGGAGGAACCCTGTTTCAGCATAAAAACATCCACAAATACTCATGGAACTCGCCGGATGGTCAAACCCACAATCAGATAGACCATATCCTGATAAACAAAAAGTGGAAGTCGAGTCTCCAGGATGTTAGGGCCCACAGAGGAGCCGATTTCGCCTCAGACCATGCCTTGATGATCGCCAAATTGTCCCTCAAGTTGAAATCTACACAGAAACCAGAATCCAAAGAAAAGCCTGTCTACGATTCCGAAAAACTCTCAAGCGCAACAGTCCGTCACAACTTCAGTATCCAGCTTACAAACAGGTTCGAGAGCTTGGCCCTAGATTTCAACAACGAAGCCACTGTGGAGTCATCCTGGAACACCCTAAAAGAAGCATATAACCAGACAGCACTAGAAACGCTTGAGCACAAAAAAAGACCCAAAGATGAATGGTTATCCGATAAGACATGGACCCTTATTGAAGAACGTCGGAAACTTAAGCAACGTCTTCTAAACGGTGGAGATAACAGCGACACAGTCTTGAGTAACCATCTATACCGACATCAAGACAAGCTAGTGAAGAAGAGCGCAAGGGGAGATAAACGGGACTTTCTAGAAAAGAAGGCAGCTATGGCGGAAGAAGCAGCCAAACGCGGTGATTCCAGAGCCGTTTACAAAATCACCAATGAAATCATCGGGAAACGACGTAACCTAAACGGGCCAGTCAAAGACGAAAACGGCAAGATGGTCACAGCCCCCGATGAAATCTCTGAAGTTTGGGCCGTACATTTTGAGAAATTCCTCAACAGACCTAGTCCTCCGAACACAGCAGATATCCCCACAACCCCTTTCCTGGACCTTCAAATCAATACGGAAGAGCCATCGCCCGAAGAAATAGTCCAAGCCGCTCGCAAGTTGAAGAACGGCAGAGCACCAGGAAGCGACAGGATATCAGCAGAAATGATCAAAACCTCTTTAGGTGCTTGCATAACGGTGTGGATCGCATTCTTTGCATGCATCTGGAAATCAGAGAAAGTCCCTGAAGAATGGAGAAAAAGCACACTCATCAAGCTTTTCAAGAAAGGAGATGCATCGAAGTGCGATAACTGGAGGGGCATCAGCCTCCTTTCTATCCCAGGGAAACTATTCTCACAGATAATCCTCCGCCGCATCCAGACAGCCTTAGATAAGCACTTAAGAGACGAACAACATGGCTTCCGCCCATCTCGCTCCTGCTCAGACCTTATTTATGTCCTGCGCATGTTGATCGAGGAATGCAACGAATGGAGGCAAAAGATGTACCTTGTCTTTGTGGATTTCGAAAAAGCCTTCGACTCAATACACCGAGAGTCGCTGTGGAAAATCCTCCGATACTACGGCATTCCAGATAAACTCGTATCCCTGATCATTGCGCTGTACGAAAACACGGAGTGCTGCGTTCGGACCCACGAAGGAAATACAAGGTATTTCAGTATCATGTCCGGTGTCAAACAGGGATGTGTCCTCTCCCCCTTGCTTTTTGTCCTTGTAATTGATTATGCGCTCCGAGAATGCACAGGGTTTGGTATCCAAATCTGCGATAATAAGAGACTAGCAGATCTTGATTTTGCCGACGACATCACCCTGATTGAGGCAAACAAGGAAAGGCTCCAGGAACTTCTCGATGTAATCCGAGAGAAAGCAAGTCTTTTGGGGCTGAAGATCAGTTCGAACAAAACAAAAAGCATGGCAACGAGCGACTCACCACTGGGCATAAAGTGCGGGGACAACGCAGTAGAGCAGGTAGTGGAATTTAGATACCTTGGAAGTACAGTCGAACGAACTGGATCAAGCGAAAAGGAGGTGCAGTCTAGGATTGGACAAGCCAGTGGAGCTTTTAATCGACTAAAGCCAGTTTGGCGATCGAAAAAGTATTCCCTGAAACTGAAATTGAGGCTGTTCAACAGTAACGTCCTCTCCGCCCTCCTTTATAGCTGTGAATGCTGGAAACTGAACCAACAGCAAGAAAAGAGGATCCTCGCTTTCGAGAACAACTGTCTTCGCAGGATACTGAACATTAACTGGAGGGACCACGTAACCAACCAGACAGTTCGCTCTATCACGCATCAGCCCATGGTAACAGATGTCATACGCCAACGAAGATGGCGCTACTTGGGACACGTTATCCGCATGGCGGAAGATAGACTCCCCAGAACGGTACTCGAGTGGCAACCAGAGGGAACCCGAAGAAGAGGAAGGCCAAAAAATACACTTCGTCGCACATACCAGCGGGACCTGAAGTCTATCAATTCGACAGTCCAACCCCAATGGGAAGACGTCTGGGCAGCAGCACATATGAGGGATGACTGGCGGCTCTTTCTGGATGCCCTGGGTGCCTCTGGCGGCACAGGAGGAACTAAGGTCTAAGGTCTTAATCTGTTGCAACAAGCAGTTCGGTTGAAACATCGACGGACGATGATGAGTCGATATACCTGGAAAATTCAGAAAAGTCAGTTCTTTCTTTTTCAAATAACTATAATGAATGAATGAATGATTTTATTAACCCATTCTACAACACAGATGTGACAAATGGAGTATAAAAAAGGAAAAAAAGAAAGAAAAAAAGAAGCACACTAAGCTAACAAATAAACAAGGAACTAGAATAACTAGCCTACTTCAAAAATGCCTGGTACAGGCTGTGCTGGGGATCCAGCGACTTCAAAAACTTTTCTCTACGGATGTTGATGACGTAATATTCCTATATTAGTTATTATCAGATCAGTTTCGACGATTTCCATTCTCTTTGTAGGTTTACAGCCAGAGGTTCTCTTTTTTACACAATAAAACACGAACGGAAGTTGTTCTATTATTCGTCCTTTGGACCAACGAAGTGATCTACCCTAGGGCAAGTAACCTATTATTCGTCCTTTTTGCTGATAAAGTTATCATAAACTAAAGTAAGTAATATACAACTGGAAATATCCACTGATGATTAGTATTTGCTTTTATGAATGCAATAACAACTTTGCCAGTCAATAAGAGCCCGAGTTTTTTTCGAAATTTGATATTCTACTTATTTATTTTTATTGTTTTACCCATTTTATCATCAAGGCATATTGTACTTTCATGATGTAGCACTAATAATTCCATTGTTTCGAACAGCTTTATTATTACAGGAATCCTCTTTCTAAAGATCACACCAGTCCGCCATGCGAAAACGGTACCGCAGTATGCATGTGCTGAAATTATGATATCAGTTATATTATCTTTTTAGTTTTAGATATTCAGAGTTTTGACAGCCGATACATAGCAATTTCACAACGGCGCTACATGCTACACCCAGTTTAACGATGTTGGACACGGCTGCGAGGATTTGCAAAATTAACCCTGAGAAAAACTGAGCAAAGCACCAATGAACCAAACGTTGTGTTGACTACGGCTTTACAGCGTTGGAACGTACAAATAACGGAAACTGTTGCGTTTGTTTTCCTCTACTAGGACCGACCATGTAATTCACCACCAAATTTGAGAATGACGACCTAAATCTAAAGTTTTATACGTGCTGACCGCCAACGTACAAAACTAATTTTGTTGTTAAGTATACAGGTAACCCACTCACAACGACAAATATCTCTCTTAAGATTTGTACCAACCAGAAAACCAGTTTTTCAGACGAAACCCTCTCAAACAACGAACCAACCCAACTTCTTGGACGTACTTCGTCACAACTTTTTTCCCATTCAGGTGGTCGAAAAAAATCATTCGAAGGAGACTGAAGATCGATTCGGCAGTTCTCACTGAGAGTCCATACCGAACGCACGGAGTTTATTGGATGTGTTGACAATAATTGTCAAAAAAAAGGCTCTCAGTGAGAACGCGGGGGCAGTGTGTTGAACTTATATAGGAAGTACCAGTGCCTGGACAGCCTAGCAAACTGTCCTAGGTTGAAGTTTGAAGTTTATCCTGATATACCACACTGTTTCTACCCCGTTTCAACAAGGCTTTCTTCACTATCCCACTCCCTTCCTGGATTTAACCACGGAATAACATGATTGGCGAAAAGAAGTTTTGTCCTGAGTGTAGGGAGCTGGTAAGCAGGAACAGCCCCGCAGGTTCCTTGCAATGTTCCAAGTGCAGCCAAGTGCTGCACTCAAGATGTGTCGCCAAGGAAAACACGCCTAAAAGCTCAATTGAGTGGTTATGCCTCAACTGTGCATCTTTTGTCCAACCCAGGACACCCCAAGGTCAGTCAAAAACTCTTGTACCTACCCCCACGGCAAACAAAACTCTTGGAAAAGCTCCCATTTCCCGGCGTGTATCGACACCGAGTAACAACCAGACAACTCCATCGCAGCGAAGCACCCCAACAAATACCCCAAGGCCAGCTACCGATCCTAACGACTGCCGAAAATGGCCGATTCTCCACCTTGAAATCGAAGGGTTGCAGTCCAGGCTCGATTCTCTATCTAGTTCATCTACCGAAACTTCCCATCGTGTCAGTAAATACGAGGTTGAACTGACAAGCCTCAACTTTCAAATCTCCCACCGTCAGTCCCTCATTGACTCAACGGAAGCCGAATTGTCTGCTCTACGAGAAAGTCAGCTATCAATGGGGAAACTAATTACCGTTTTGGAAAAAGACTCTACGTCAAGAACCAAAACAATTGCCTCGCTTAACAAACAATTCGAACTCTACAAACAGTATCATACCTCTTGTGACGATAGCCAGAACCAGCTGATCTCGGATCAACAAAGTGAAATTTCGACACTGACTCAAAAACTCCTTGACATCACGAGTCAAACAAGGGCAGAGGCGTCCCACCAGAATGCAGTCATTAGTGACCGAGATCACAAAATCGTTTTACTCCAACGCGAAAACCAGTTAATCTCAAAGTGCAAGAACATTTTAATGACCACTCCGGCAAATTCACTATCTAATGCAGTGACTGTTTTGACCAGCCTGCAGGGCACACAACTACGCAATTTGCAATCATTCCACCGCATTCCACCAACAAGTGATGACGCTTCCAGTTCGAGTGCGGTAGACATCGGGGAAAATGTGAAGCTAATTGGCAAACTGAACGTAATTTGCTAATTTTTCACCGCCGGTTCCTGTAGACATGGGAAAAAATGCCGTTTCCTACACATTTGCCCGCAGTATATTTCCGGAAATTGTAAATATAAAATGTGCCTATTCCACCATGTTGACCTTTGTTCGAATTTAGCGTGTATTGATAAATCCTGTAAATTCGCACATGCCCCTAGTTCTAGTCTACCTGCTACTTTTCCTTCCAGCCCACTTGAAGCTGCTAGCATTTGCACTTCACATTTTTGTACTGATCAGCGATCAAACGGCCCTTTTTTAGTCCCTACATCATCCGCAACAGCAAGATGGAAACATCCACCGACGGCAACGACCGTTCCGTTTATCAGCCCCCTCAACCCAAACGCCATAGCTTACTTCTCACGGGTTTCCCCTCCTCCCCTTTTGCGTCTCTCCCCTCAAAATTCCAGTTTGTACAGGTCGACATAAAGCTGGAACAAAGCTCCAACGCGTTGACGTACACGAGCAATTGCTACACCCCTACCCACCCTCATCAACAACCAACAACCAGCACACCATTAATTGGCCCAGTGTCCCCCTTTCTCCAAAATAGATTTAGTGTGTTATCTTCCCTAAGCACTGAGTTTGAACAAGGTCATGCTAAAACTACCCCCAGTCGTCATCCTTGTAAGTTAGTAAATATTAATCCTGCTCTTGCCCAGTTACGTGGTCTCTCTGTCCAAGACAGCGAGCCTGAACCTTGCGACAAGCCGACTTTTTCTCCTATCCCGGTATTGCCACCAAATAAAGTCACTTTAAAAATTTCTGTTGTTAAAGAGTTTAATGATAAGTGGTACAATTTCCCCAATTTCCTCCTTACTAATGCAGAAAGTTTAAATTTTGAAAAATTAGTTGAATTGGAATCTATGGCAAAAATAAACAGCGCTGAAATTGTAGCGGTTACTGAAGTCCAAGCTCAAAACCCTGATCTCCTCAAAATGAATGGTTTTCAAGAGTTCGTTAAACTTCACCCGGTGGACCATCCTACCAAATATCCGAATGCAGGAATTATTATGGCAGGCGATGCAAATGAACTTCGCCTGAATTACATGTGTAAAGACCAAAAACTTCAGCAAATTGTAGATTTTCCAACCACAAAAGGTGGAACTAGTTTAGATGTCATTTGCACTAATCTTAAACATTTTTACAAGTCCCCCAACCCGCTTCCTCCCCTTGGTGGAAGCTACCATTTTATTTTACATTTAGTTCCTCTACACAAATTTAAAACACATGTAACCGTTTCTGAGTATTCCTACCGCCCAATAACAAACCAAGGGCTTCTAGACTTTGGTACTTGGATTTCTTCAGAGACTTGGGAAGATGTAACAGCTTGTGAGACCCTTGATGCTAAGGTTTCTCTGTTTCAAACAAAATTAATGAAACAATACACGTCTTTTTTCCCTGAAGTAACAAACAAATTCTGCTCTTCCGATAAACCTTATATAACTGAAAAGATATAAAGAAAGAGATCAGACGAGCTGCTTCCAATTACGGAAGGAACAAATTAAATGTTCTTAAAGAAAGTAAGCCCCGCCAGTGGTTTAGAAAGGCAAAGGAGCTTGGTGGTCGTACGCGTAAGAATCTGAATTTCCATTTGGATGAACCACCTCTGAAGACCGCAAACGAGCTCAACAAGCACTTAGCCGCAATAGTTCAAACTCTCCACCCATTTTCAACCAGCCATAAAATTCCCAGTACACCAGTAGAAAATATTCCTTTAATTACAGTCAATGAAATTATCAGTAAAATAAAGAAGCTTAAAAAAACGAGTATTTGCCCCATTGACATCCCCACTGATCTGATCAAAGCTTTCCCAGACAAATTATCTACTCCACTGTTAAGTATTTTTAATGAAATTAGTAAATCGGGAAATTATCCGTCTTGTTGGAAGTTGGGGTACGTTACCCCCATTGAGAAAAAGGGAGGTCTAAATGACTTCACTGGAGTACGACCAATTACACTGACCCCCACTTTTTCAAAAATGTACGAAAGTCTTCTTGCTGATTGGCTGAAGGCCGAGATTCTAGAACTGATTGACCTTAAACAGTTTGGGAACCTTAAGGACACGTCTACCTCTCATTACCTTGTGAGTTTACTTGATTTAATTTATAAAAACCTTGAGAACCCTGACACATGGTTAAATCTTTTATTAATTGATCTCCAGAAAGCTTTTGATCTTATTGATCATAATATTCTTGTTGAAAAGTTGCTTTCAGAGTTTAAAGTTAGTCCTTTTTTGGTTAAAATTGTAGCTTCTTTTTTGACAAATCGATTTCAAATTGTCAAATATAATAATGTTTTTTCTGAACCATTCCCTATTTTTTGTGGTGTCCCCCAAGGTACTTTACTAGGTCCGATTTTGTTTTTAATTATGATAAATAGCCTCATTTCTGATTACCCTGACCGATGGAAATATGTTGACGACCTCTCAGCTCTTGAGGTTTGTCGTCGCAATATTAAGAGCTCTGCAATGACCATTCTGGATGACATTACCCAAGAAGCTGCTTTGTCGCAAATGAAAGTCAATTCCAAGAAATCTTCAATTATGACAATTAACTTTTTAAAATCTACCCCAGCTTTTCTTGACCCCATTCCACCAGAAATCTCCGTTAAAAAAATTAAACTACTCGGAGTAACTTTAACTAATGATCTAAAATGGGATGCCCACATCAATAATATTTTAAAACAAGCCTCCACATGTATTGCTGTGCTGAAACTACTTATAAAATTTTCTTGCCCATCTAAAGACCTCCTCCAAATTTACGTTAGTTTTATCAGACCTATTCTTGAATATGCTTGTCCTGTTTGGCACTTCGGGCTCTCTTCAGAGCACACATACCGTATTGAGAACATTCAAAAAAGGGCCCTCATGATTATTAATGGGGAGGGTAAAGTGCCCTACAGTTACTTACTAAAAAGGTTCAAGCTGGCTACCCTGGAAGAGAGACGAACCCACCTGTGCATCGATTTTGGTGTAAAAACCCTCTCTGTTCCCCGACTACGCAATATTCTCCCTCCCCCTTATTCTCCTATTCGCATCAGACCCCAGCGAGAGAAATCAAAGAAAATCCCCAAACTAGCACCTGTGAGTTTGTGAGTTTTGTTCCAGCATTTGTTGAGTTGTACAGTAACCGATAAGTAGGTCTTTTTTAGTGTTTTTGTATATTTTATGACAAGATTTTAGACTAAGAGAGTGTTATTTTATTTATTTTTGTATGACGAAAAGGTCAAATTCGGCGGTATCGCTGTGACAGCTACTTTTGAAAAAAAAAATTCTATTACTTCTATTACCAATACTACTGTCGTTCATTAACACCGGCGAAGATCAAGTTCCAAACCAAAACCAACGAGGTACTTATGTCGGCTGGGCAGATTACTTTTGAAAAGATGCTCAAAGAATATGACCATGGGATCGACCACGAGAATTCTTCAAATTGGCACTGGCAGAATTCATTTTCGATAACCCAACCTAAATAGTATATTTTTCAGTTCTGGCAACCTGCACCGGACTTAACCAAACTACAAGGGAAGCCATTGAAATTTAGATAAGCCGTTCAGATATAAGCTGAGACACAAGCGAGTACTCACTACCAGAAACTTGGGACGGCATCATCAGTGAAGGAAATCCAGATCCCCAAAAAAATCATCAATTTTTTCTGTAAAACCATTTTGCCGCTCTCCTATCGTGTTTCTATCTTTGGCACGCAACAGGGGGGCCAAAAGACAGCAACGCGAGCGCCGGAGAAGCGATTAGCCAATTTTTCACTGAACAGTCTACTACGCTTAGTAATTATTCCAGCGGAAAATGGTAAAAAAAAGCGACGATTTTTTCTGTAAAACCAGAAGGGCCAAAAAACAAGCTCTTCTCTAAAGCAAGACCAACGTGACCCCAAACGCGGAAAAAACAATACCCGATCAACGATCCAATCCAGAAGCAAAATCAGCAGCCGTGTCCGAAGTGAAATCATACCACTCTTTTTAACTCAAATGATGAAACTAGAGTTCTCTAATGAAGTGAAATCACATCACTCTTTTTAGCTCCAGTGATTCATGAGATATTTAAAGCTAAGCTATAAACTTGACTTTGTTTATTTTTATCCCCAATATCATTTTCGAGGGAATACATCAAATATTACGCTGCAAATGTCAAAAAAATCTGCGATTCTTTTTGTAAACCAGTTCTCCCGTCTCTTATCGTGTTTCTATCTTTGACACGCAACAAGGGGGAAAGATCGAAGGAACAACACAACAGTGAGTAGAGTGAAATAAACGTGTCCTGAACCTGAACTTAGCGAGAACAGTACGAACAAATACAAGGGATCGACTAAAAGGAGGAAGGGAAGGGAACGCGAGAAAACCAGGAAGGCGTACTAAAACGAGGAAGGCCATACTAAAACGAGGAAGGGCATACTAAAACGAGGAAGGCTGTCACCGGATTTCAAGTCTGCGAAAACGAGGAAGGCCCTTCCTCTGTTTAGTATTCCTTGAGGGGTCGGTAACTATCCACATTCTTAGTTCACCGTTCCCTTCCTCGTTTTAGTATCATGCGGTGCGTAGGCATTAAGTTCAGTGAGGGGTCGGCAACTATAAAAATTGTAACTCATCGTTCTCTTCCTCGTTTTAGTGCTTTGAGGGGTCGGCAACTAGTATTTTCGGTCCAGCGAGGGTCGGCAGCTCTAAGAAATTTCTAGTGTATTTTAGAGTACTAAAACGAGGATGGAAATTCGGAATTATACATTATTCTTACTGAGGGGTCGGAAACTCTCAAAATTTAAGGTTCACCATTTCTTTCTTCGTTTTAATTAACGCGTAGTACCTTAGAGTACTAGAACGAGGAAAGTAATTGCAAATTCTTAATTCTTTGAGGGACCTGAAACTCTCAATATTCTTAGTTCACCGTTCCCTTCCTCGTTTTAGTTCTTTGAGGGGTCGGCAACTGGAATTCTCGGTCGAGCGAGGGTACTTTTAAGGTCGGCAACTAAAATTCTCGGTTCAGCGAGGGGTCGGCAGCTCTAAGATACTTCTAGTGTATTTTAGAGTACTAAAGCGAGGACGGAAATTCGGAATTTAAAATTATTCTTCTTGAGGGGTCGTCAACTCTCAAAATTTAAGGTTCGCCGTTTCTTTCTTCGTTCTAGTAGCTTGTCACGGGTAGTACCTTAGAGTACCAGAACAAGGAAAGAAATTGCGAATTCTAAATTCATTGAGGGGTCTGCAACTCTCAATATTCTTGGTTCACCGTTCCCTTCCTCGTTTTAGTGCTTTCAAGGGTCGGCAACTAGAATTCTCAGTTCATGTGAGGGGTAGCAAACTATCACCCTTAACGTTCTCCATTTTTTCCAGTCATTCTTCATAAGTGATGAGTCTCGAGTGACGTTTTTCATCGATTCATGCAAGCAGGACATCTTTCAGTACAGAGAATACGCGATTGCAAACCACTGAAGCCGATTGCGTGTCTTACAGCAACATTGCCAGAAATTTTGTAGCGCACCCATGTAGTGACCGTTATGCTACTATTTCTGTCATTACCTTAATAAGTGATGTAAAAAAAAAAAACTGCTCTGATGCCTTTAATTCCAAGTCCAGTTAGGGGTTGGCAACTAGAAGTTTCATTCAAGTGAAGGGTCGGCAAATAACTTTAGTATCATGCGAGGGGTATGCATCTGACGTCACCTCTTTCTTAATTTGCTTGAGGTGTCGGGGTGAGGGGTCGGCAAGTAACTTAGTATCGTGTGATGTAACAGAAACTGGAAACTCTTCTTCGTTCATGGTTATGCAAGTAATGCCATCTCTTCTTAATTTTATCGAGGACTAGGCAGCTAATACATTCAAAATTTACCATACCTTTCTTCGTTTCAGCTGCGTTTGATTTTAGTATTTTTTGTCTAGGTCTTGTCTTTGTATTACAGCCTTGCCACTGTTTAGAGGAACAGAAAACTTGACTCGGGGAGCTAGCTAACATATCAAGAATGTACGTACCCTGAATCGATACTGACAGTAAGAAAAATTCTCGTTACGACCATTGCAGTTTCCGGGCAGTTTCCGAGAATTCGACTTTTGAGCAAAAGGTTTGTGTGCCGCGACTAGGAATCGAACCCCGGCCGTCTAGTCGGGGAGGTCGTTACTCTGTAGTCTACATGTAAAAAGGCAAACTTTTACAGTACATGAGTGCATAATTACAGTGCATAAGGGGCAAGGGTCTGCCAGCTAGCTTTGGGAACACTAAGGAGGGGGTTCGAGATGACAAAGAAGGGGGGGCCTGTCGACCATAAGACCCTGTATATTTATCCAAGGCCCCCCCGGCGATTCGATGGCCGAAAGTTGCGTAGTCAAGTTTACTGTTCCTTTAAAGCCGTTTTATTAGCCTTGCCAGGTGAATACAACGGACAAGCACAACATATAAAACGCATTCGAGAAATCTACACTAGACAGAACAAAAACTTGCTCCCAGATCATGCCATCATTCAAGGCGTCCTGTGACAGGGCACTGACAGTACAAATAAAACGGCATTAAGCAGACACGGCAGTTAAACACAACGGCATTTGGCTGACCGTGCCGAGACAAGGGTAAATCGTACGCAGCTTTAGAATCCCCTTAACACTCACAATTCCTTTTCAGTTATGCTTCTTCCTATAATCTCGAGTTACGTCTTTCGTCGATTCCTGCAAGCTGGACCACATCCGGGACAGAGATAAGACCTTTGAAATCAGCAGAATTCGCGGAAATCCGTGTGTTAAGCGGAATTCACACAGAGGGCGTCACATTATTTGCCTGGCGTTTCGAATTTTTTCGGCTCGGAGCCGAAGCCTGACGAAGCCGTTTTTCAACGCTTAGCGTGACGAATATATTCAGGCGTGGCGAAATTCGCTGTGTGAATTGGGCTTTAGACGTTAGTATATATTATCGCCCTTCCTGAGGGTGATAGCGAAAAAATTTGGCCCGCGGGTAGCATGATATGCTTGTTTTAATTTTCTGGTATTCCTCTGATGCTAAAAGAAAAAAGTTCCAACCGTGCGATATCACTTGTTTAGCATGGCAGGACCACATCCGAGACAGGGAATGCGCGATTTCAGACCTTTGAAGCAGCAGATACAACGAAAGCTAATCTTAAAGCAACTGTTTCTATAATAGCTGGACGTAGCTAGAACGATTTGTATCTTTGAAACTTTGTGCTCTTGTCATACCTCTTTTCGACTACCCGCTTGAAGAGGACAATGGTGGAAAAGGACAGTTCTTCTAGTAGGTTCGTGCTAAAAATATGGGACGTTAAATTAAGAGGAAAACAATGAAATCTTAAAGAGGTTGAAATTTGTTAGCTCGCCTCCAGTTTCCTGTAATTCCTTATTATGATCTAGCATATTCTACCGGTGATTCTTTATAAGCTTTCAACCTCTCTTGATCTCAATTTCTTTCTTTACAGATCTTCGCCGACGACGAAATGCCAGTAACATGCCAAATATTTGTTATTAAACCAGTGTAATTTAAAAGTTATAAAACCTTCCTTCAGTTTCTGTTCTTCCTCTTGTCGTAGTTTGCCTCCTGTCTCCCGATCTATTGTAATTGCATGGATTTTCAATCTTTAGGAATTCTTAATAATAATAATACAAAGCAAGACAAAAGGCTTTCGCCTCTAAATAATTCTAAGAAATACTGAGTAGTCGAACTGATCCGAGTTAAAATGATGATCGGAGTTCATGCCTTCACTTACTTTGCAAAATATAACTGATGACTAAGGCAATTTTTTAGAACATCACAAGAGAACTTTATATATTACTAGAACTTATTTTTAATATTTATTCTGCTTCATTTTAAATAAGTTAGCAAAGTGAAAAGCTTTTCATAATGAAATTCTTTCTCCCATCACGGAATTGTTCATTCCCAAAGAAAACCTTCCATGCAATTAATTATATGTTTGTTGTTATTCCATCGTTGATCATTCGAAGACGTGATGGGTGACGCCTTTTGGTTTCCTGCAAATTGTGAATTGTTAGTCTATGTCTGCACCACTACGAGTTTTATGCTGACTGGCTCGTATGAGGTCAGATCGATTAATTCCATTTCATGTAGATCAGAGGTTCTCCTTGCTTGTTTCAAGTCTTACATAGCCTGTTTTTCTAGTGAATGTACGTATCGTGAGTCTTGACCTCACGCTGATTTCCTTCTCTACAGTCTATGATACCGTTAAATAACTGCTGATGGCAACAAGAGCCCTAATGCTCTTTGTTGATTTCTTTCTTCTTGCAATATCTGCTCTCGGTGAGTCCCTTAACCTACTTCCGTAACCTAGATTAATTGCCCTTAAAACGAAAACGTAAGAATCCATCGGTGGTGGTTGCTTGTGTTCCTGGTGAATGTACGTATCGTGAGTCTTGACCTCACGCTGATTTCCTTCTAGATTCTACTGTATGATACCGTTGAATATCTGCTGATGGTAACAAGAGCCCTAATGCTCTTTGTCGATTTCTTTCTTCTTGAATATCTGCTCTCGATGAGTCCCTTAACCTACTTCCGTAACCTAGCGTAATGGCCCTTAAAACGAAAACGTAAGAATCCATCGGTGGTGGTTGCTTGTGTTCCACATTAAAACTTGCCCAGTCAATGTAAAGTACCAAATTTAGTTTTATTTTTAGATCATATTTTTTATTCCCTACTAGTTTTGGGTTTCATAACTACAGACACCACATCATTCAAACCAGCAAGCAACAGACAGTCCAGTCACAACTCGTACCGCCAATTCACCTATTTTCCTATTTTGTTTTATATTTGGTTATAAATTTGGTACTTATTTTTATCTTGAGCTTGTTGATCGAGTCAAACATTCTTCATGTGTTCGCCCATGGATGTCACGTTTTCATTTCAAGTTTACTTATCGCAGGAACTAGTCATCACGATAAGAAATACTTTTGTCAGTGAAACACACTAAAGTCTCAGGATAAACTCAACGGTAGAACCGATACAAGCGTCTCCCTTGACGCCGAATCAAAGTCTCAGGATAAACTCAACGGCAGAACCGATACAAGCGTCTCCCTTGACACCGAATCAAAGTCTCAGAATAAACTCAACGGTAGAACCGATACAAACGTCTCCCTTGACACCGAATCAACTACGAAAGTACTTGAATGAATTTTCAGGATAAACTGCACTATGCCGTACAGCGTCTCCTGAAATTAAAATGCATTTTCTTTTGTATCAAAATGAACAAAAGTACTGTACTGTCGCAGCCCATTACCGTAAACAAAA
This sequence comes from Branchinecta lindahli, assembly GCA_023053555.1. Taxonomy (NCBI): domain Eukaryota; kingdom Metazoa; phylum Arthropoda; class Branchiopoda; order Anostraca; family Branchinectidae; genus Branchinecta; species Branchinecta lindahli. The sequence continues at coordinate 21,325,622 of JAKZAO010000013.1, read as the reverse complement.
GACAATCATCACAATAAGATTCTTAAACATCATAGTTCGATTCTCTGAATAAAAGTATGTCATCATCATAGTCGCTTTCGGATTAGTCCTCTGTTGCATTTTCATCATTCCTCAAATTTTGGTTTGTTTAGTATTGCCATGGAGCCATCGCCAAGTTTTACTTTTAACGCGTTCTGTTATTTCGATATTTTTTCGCTCTCTTACTACCTTATATTGGAGATATAAGAGAAAGAACAAATAGTCTAATGGAACCTCCGTCTTCTGTACCCTGCAGCGACTATAGATATCCCGCCAAAACTGAGCTGAGCAATAAGTAAGTACTTGCTCTACCTCGAGTTCCTGCGCGTCTACTGACCACTTTGCGACTGGCCATATCTGAGGGAAAAGTGCAGGGGGCGCGCTGGCCCACGCGTCCAACTTTTGCTTTTGTACTTTTTTCTCCGAGGCTTTACTCCGACATAGCTCTTTGTAGAGGTAACGAAGTGTGATGTTCCACGTAGCTCCTTCCCACCGCTCGTTTGTTTCTGGCAGGGAATATGGATACTCGACTCTGCATGGTCGTATTACAGAGATAGGAAGACTGAGGTCCTGGTGCTATTTTGTTCTCGGTTATTGGCTGTTATATCACTGGCTCCATGGCGGTTTTACTGACATAAATGTTTCACTTACATATGCTCTGGAGCAGCATTTCTGGTACTCCGTTCATGTACTGTATCTGTACCCGCAAAAGATATCGAACATCAAAATGACATGTCTCAGTTGTATGGAAAATGTTGGTCATCCTTCCTGAAACAGAATATATCCTTAAACAGGCACAAAGATTGAAATCGGGAAATAACACCAATACCCCCACTGAAAATTACCTATCCGAGCCGAAGCCCAGGTAGGTTATAAAAAATATCTTCTGAGTGAAGCAAGGTTGACTGGGGCGAGGTTGCTATTCCGATAATAACCTAGATGGAGGTATGTTAACTACCATAACTTTTTTCCAACCGAATTGTTTGTTTGGATGTAGTGCCAGCTTTTCTTTGGTGAAACAACAACTCATCCTCTTTGTCAACCAATCGAGGGTGTTGGCTGTGTAGAGCTGCTGTGATACTACTGCCGAAATAACTAGTAATTTTGCATCTTCAAAAGGGACTAAGATCAAAAACAAGCCAATGAATATCGGTAAGAAGGAGAAACGCCGCCCAAACGATTACTCAAGTGTTGTGTCAACCAATCAACGGTGTTAGCTAGGGAGAGCGTCGGTGATGCTTTAAGAGCTGGTTATCAAGATGACTAATCAAGAGGACTAACTAAACTCCGAGTACTGTATCTCAAATTTTTGGACGACAAATCAACGGCGTTTGCTGGGGAGAATGGCGGTGACACTATTGCCGAATTAACTAAACTCGGAATTTTGCATCTTATAAAGGGCGAGAACACGACAGTGAATCTCGGTAAGAACGAGTAACGTCGTCCAAATGATATCTATTGCTGTGCCAACCAATCAACGGTATTGGGTGGGGAGAGCTGCGGCGATGCCATCAGAGTTGGTGATGCTATCAGAGTTGGTTATCAACAGGACTAACTAAAATCGGAATTTTGTATCTCAAATTCTGTGTCAAGGTACAACATTTTTTGCTACTTTGGTAGTGAATTATTTTAAGTTAAGTGTCAACTCAACAAATAATCCAATAGAATCTCCGTCTTTGATTACGTGCAGCGACTATGGATACCCGCCAAAACTGAGCTTAGCTATAAGCACTTGCCCTATCTTTGAGTTAATGCACGTCTACTTCTCTCTTTGCCACTGGGCATATCAGAGGAAGAAGTATAAGAGACGCGCTGACCAGGTTTTCGGCTTTTGCTTTTGAACGCACATCTCCAAAGCTTTACTGCGACCTAGCTGTTTGTAGAGGTAACGAATTGTGATATTCCGCGTGGCTCCTACACAGCGCTCGTTTTTACTGGCCAGGGAGTAAGGATATATTCGACTCCGCATGGCCGTATTACAAGATAGCGAGACTGAGGTTCTGGTATTTATTTGTTCTTGGTTATAAGCTGAAATATCATTGGCTCCATGCTAGTTTCACTTACATATGCTCCAGAGCAGCATTCCTGGTCCTCCATTCATCTACTTTATCTGTACCAGCAGAAGACACCAAAAATCAAAATGGTATCTCAGAGTTGTATGGTACATGTCGGTCATATGAATTCCTCTCGAAACAGAATATGTACTTTAAAAAATATTCCTCAGAATAGTTATGTAATAAGATTGAAAATATATTCTTATAATATATACAAAAACAGATTCGTCAGCTGTGATGCTTACAAAGCGATATTTCGGCCCTTCTTGGCAAGGGTGGCAATTGATTATTTATTGCAGGTTTGTTTCTTTCCCAGCGTTGGCCCAGAATAATAACAGCCTGAAGAGGACCCTTGCCAAGAAGGGCCGAAATAACGCTTCATAAACGTCACAGCTGACGAATCCGTTTTGTATATATTATACGAATATACAAGTCTAAGTCAGCTTGGGCTCAAGGAATATTTATCCAAGTATGGATTGAAAATATGTACAAAGGTTGGTATCACAATCGCTGGGGGAGTGGAGGGAAGAGGAATCCAGAATAACAGGAATAATCCAGACTTTTCTTAACCATCGTTGATTTTTGGCCTTACCGAAAAGAAATATAGTGAATTTTATTATCGTGAAAGCACAACTCTTACTAGAAATGATCTTTTCACGATTAAGTGGCTCAGAAATATCGTTTTCGAAAATACCATTACCTGCCACGTGATGTTAGCGATTTTCTTGTTAGCGCTTGTCGACTCTGTCCAGCTCTTCCGTTCTTCGGCGCGGCGCCTGGACGCAAAATATTTAAAACTGAACGCGACGTGGTTAAAAGTGGGAAAACCAAGCAAAACAAAAGAAGTTACAAAATGAAAAACAACAGTATGAAGCTTTTCATGTCGCTATTTATGAAGAAACTTTCGGCAAAAAGCGTTGCTTGACTGCAACACTCGGCACGGCAGAAAAAGCGCTAAAAGGACGTAGAAAGACAAAGAAACAATGGCGAAAGTCGGGGAATTCAGAAGCATATAATTCAGTAAGGGAGCTAAGGATAATATAAAAGGCAGAATAAGTAAATGGGATCCTTGAAGTGTCAACCCAAGCTTGCTGTACATCTGTGAGAATGACATTGTGCCCCAGGCACTTCTCTTTCTTTAAAACAATCTTTATCCATGAGGTGCCTTATAAATTTGCTGTGAAGCAGATAGCATCTGGCTTATGTAACAGTAGTGAGAGATAGAATTAAGACAGCCAAAATCAATGTTCCCACTGTTCGCAGAATTCGCTTCTTTGACAGAGCAAGCTAGATTGCGACGGGATCTCTACCAATATAAACACAAAAGTAGTGTTGGGCGATATTGAGGAATATCGAAAGATCGATATTTCGATATTTTTTAATTCGATAATCGATATTTCGATTATCGTAAACCGATATTTGGCGTACTTGAAACTGTTTATACTGCTACACTTTTTTAATAGAAAAAAAACTTAACAAAAATGAAACTGAATTAGAAGAACAAAATCAAACATTCCCATCAAGAAAGAGTACGCGTTTGCACGTTTTTCCTTCCCAGTCGTGTTTCTCCTCCCTAATCGAACTCAAGTTTGAAATCCCTACCGTTCTTTTATTCTCAAAATCCCGAGTAATAGAACGATTGCACATCGAAATGCAAATATCGAAAATATCGATATCTGAAAAGTCAATATCGAAATATCGATATTTTTCAATAATATCGATATTTCGATTATCGTATCGAATATCGCCCAACACTACACAAAAGAAGCCAAAAAGTTTAGGCATATTTTACGATTACAAAGCGAAATTTCTTGTTAGTAGTTGCCGGCAGAATTTTACAGTTTTTTTCAGTAAGTAAAATGTTCTGTTAAAAAGTGACAAACTGCCTGAGAACAACGCGTTTAGAGCAAAACATTATCACAAAAGTTCCTCTTTAAGCTTTATCTGCAAAGCTAAAATTCAACCGACCTTTGTTGTGGAAGCAGCTAAAACTCGGCCAGTAGAACAAACAAAATATGTCAATCGTATATATCAAATTTGTGGTGAAGCAGATGCCATCTTACATTCAATTATTAAACAGTATAGTTGAGAGATAACTTTAGATAAGTAGAAATCAGTATCAGCACTGGTCATAGTTTCACTTCTTCAACAAAGTGAACCAGACTGCAAATGGATACTGCTCTTTGCATGATGGGTCAAAATGTTAAGGCATGTAATTATTTAGACCATGAAGCAGACTTGTCGTTATTAGTTGGCACCAGAATGTCACTGGTTAGGCGGCCAAATGTTTCAGGTTTCATCAGAGAGAAGTGGGCTTGTCAAGGCTGGTTATTAGTCAACAACCTGACTGTTGGTTTGATTTTACAGTAGACATATGCTTGTATGAACGTTTGTTGACATTGGACTTGTGTCATTTTCATGCACTTGCTGTAGTGTTATTGTGTCTAAACTACTGACAGACTGTACAAGTTGATCAAATGCCAAGTAGTAGTTTAGTGGAGGCGCTTACACCATCTCAAGAAGAGAAACTCTGACAGACACAAGAGTGACAAGAGTCTGGGTGCGTTGTGGGACGGAGAGATAGGAGACAATCTCCCCCCACACAACAATCGAGGCTCCCCATTAAGCCAGCCTTGGCTTCCTGTCATGACAAATCCCATTCTGCTAAGGTCTCATGCTCTTCCTGTAGGCTAGTCTGTTCTTCCTCTGGAGTGAAAAATTATCGAAAAAGACACCTTTCGGTCGTTGCAAGTTCTTAGTTTCCTGTTGTAGCGTTATATAAGCAATCACTTACCTAGTCTCAATATTCGCAAGCATTAATCATGCTCCAATTCCATGTTTCTTGATAGTGTTCTCAATAACTGTATCAATGATTAGCAGCGATAATGCCGATAATAATTAATTGCTTTTCATTCAAAAAAAGAAAGAGTTTTTAATCTCTTCTTCGGCGGCTGAACGAACGGCCGTTGTTGCAAATAGAGAGATTTCACCCTAGTCGAAGAAAACGGATATTTCTGGTCGGGATCATGACAAAGAAAATTAACATTACGAGGTATAGGACTTTCGACTTTGAAACTAAATTACCGGCCTTCGGTAACAATTCTGAGCTAGTGAGGTGTTGTATTCGTTAACTGGCTTCTTCTTGTTGATATAATCAACCATTTGCAAAAAAGTTTTCTTTTTTATAAAATTTTGAAGGCTTCGAAGTTTATAAACAAAGACGGAGTCTCGCGTCCTGTTGGTTGGTTATGACGCGAACTTGAAAAAACGCGTCATAACTGACAAATAGGACGAGATTCGTCTTTGTTTACAAACTGACATCTTCAAACTCTCATTAAAAAGAACATTTGTTTACAAAAGTTATATTATTAACGACAAGGGGCCAGATTAACGATCCAACAATTTGCAGGCTCACAGTGGCTATAATAGGCTGGTAATTTAGTCTCAAAGTCGAAAGTCCTATGCTTCCTGATATTAAATTTTTTCGTTATTCTCCCGTCCGTGTTTTTCGGGTATGGTGCAATCTCTCTTAATTCCGGCACAAGGTTAAGTCCGGTCTTCACCTTCCGGAACTTCCGGAATCTGGGCTTTCAGATTATTCTTTGACGTCTTCTGTAAATTGCATCTGGAATATGAACCGGTTCAAAAGTATATCAAAGTAATCCGGAAAAAAGAGGCTTTTGAACTTCCAGATTTCCGGATTTTTTAAGTATCGCGGAAGAAATTCAAAAAAAATCTCGGAAAATCAGAGAACCCAGATTCCGGAAGGTGAAGACTCACCTTTACACCGTTACAAGGTACTAAAACGAGGAAAGAAATGGTGAACCTTAAATTTTTTATAGTTGCCGACCCCTCAAAGAATCTTAAATTCCCAATTTATTTCCTCGTTTTAGTACCCGAAGGAACTATCCAGCTACTAAACTACAAGCTACTAAAACGACAAGCTACTTTAACAGTAAAGAATATAGAATTCACAATTTCTTTCCTCGTGTTAGTACTACCCGTGACAAGCTACTAAAACGAGGATATAAATGGTGAACCTGAAATTTTGGTAGTTGCTGACCCCTCAAAGAATTTTGAATTCGCAATTTCTTTCCTCGTTTTAGTACGCTAACTGCTAAGGTACTACCCGTGACAAGCTACTAAAACGAGGAAGGGAACGGTGAACTAAGAATTTTTAAAGTTGCCGACCCCTCAAAGAAGAATAATTTAAAATTCCCAATTTCCTTCCTCGTTTTAGTAATCGGGTACGCTAGAAATATCTTAGTTGCAGGTCCCTCGCTGGCTGGAAACGAGGAAGGGAACGGTGAACCAAGAATATTGAGAGTTGCAGACCCCTCAATGAATTTAGAATTCGCAATTTCTTTCCTTGTTCTGGTACTCTAAGGTACTACCCGTGACAAGCTCTCTTGAAGCCCTCACTTGAATGAAACTTCTAGTTGCCAACCCCTAACTGGACTTGGAATTAAAGGCATCAGAGCAGATTTTTTTTTTTTTACATCACTTATTAAGGTAATGACAGAAATAGTAGCATAACGGTCACTACATGGGTGCGCTACAAAATTTCTGGCAATGTTGCTGTAAGACACGCAATCGGCTTCAGTGGTTTGCAATCGCGTATTCTCTGTACTGAAAGATGTCCTGCTTGCATGAATCGATGAAAAACGTCACTCGAGACTCATCACTTATGAAGAATGACTGGAAAAAATGGAGAACGTTAAGGGTGATAGTTTGCTACCCCTCACATGAACTGAGAATTCTAGTTGCCGACCCTTGAAAGCACTAAAACGAGGAAGGGAACGGTGAACCAAGAATATTGAGAGTTGCAGACCCCTCAATGAATTTAGAATTCGCAATTTCTTTCCTTGTTCTGGTACTCTAAGGTACTACCCGTGACAAGCTACTAGAACGAAGAAAGAAACGGCGAACCTTAAATTTTGAGAGTTGACGACCCCTCAAGAAGAATAATTTTAAATTCCGAATTTCCGTCCTCGCTTTAGTACTCTAAAATACACTAGAAGTATCTTAGAGCTGCCGACCCCTCGCTGAACCGAGAATTTTAGTTGCCGACCCTAAAAGTACCCTCGCTCGACCGAGAATTCCAGTTGCCGACCCCTCAAAGAACTAAAACGAGGAAGGGAACGGTGAACTAAGAATATTGAGAGTTGCAGGTCCCTCAAAGAATTAAGAATTTGCAATTACTTTCCTCGTTCTAGTACTCTAAGGTACTACGCGTTAATTAAAACGAAGAAAGAAATGGTGAACCTTAAATTTTGAGAGTTTCCGACCCCTCAGTAAGAATAATGTATAATTCCGAATTTCCATCCTCGTTTTAGTACTCTAAAATACACTAGAAATTTCTTAGAGCTGCCGACCCTCGCTGGACCGAAAATACTAGTTGCCGACCCCTCAAAGCACTAAAACGAGGAAGAGAACGATGAGTTACAATTTTGATAGTTGCCGACCCCTCACTGAACTTAATGCCTACGCACCGCATGATACTAAAACGAGGAAGGGAACGGTGAACTAAGAATGTGGATAGTTACCGACCCCTCAAGGAATACTAAACAGAGGAAGGGCCTTCCTCGTTTTCGCAGACTTGAAATCCGGTGACAGCCTTCCTCGTTTTAGTATGCCCTTCCTCGTTTTAGTATGGCCTTCCTCGTTTTAGTACGCCTTCCTGGTTTTCTCGCGTTCCCTTCCCTTCCTCCTTTTAGTCGATCCCCAAATACAAGCCTTCGATTAGACGCTACCGAGTTGAAAGACTTCTGGAACTACTAAGTGAGCTGAAAGGTAGAGTCCTTCCTTTCAGGCCACTCAGTGGAACGGCTACAGTTTAGGCAGAAGCCTATAACAGTAATCCTAACACCATGACGTAAAACCCAATTGTTTTAGTGGTGCAGCGTTGTTCTTGCTATTCAGGTTCAGTTTTATATGTTAGGTTACTGTTGTTTAAGTGTTGATTAGTATTTCGGTTTATTACTTCTCTAGAGTTACGGTTTATAGAATAAGACCTATTTTACCAAATACCTGAAGCAAATATAATGAAGAACTGAATTTGATTTTTTTTTTTAGTTAAATATTTGATTTTCTTTTTCGGTTTCTCCTAAAATCCTGAATTTATCTGATTTTTGGGTTGCGAACAGTGATAAAATGAACAGCAAAGATTAAATAAGTATAGATTTCATTCATTTTATTTTTAGTCAGAATAAAGCTTTAGATTAATTTTTGGGAAATTAACTACCGATAACAAGATGACGGAACAAACAAATATAGTGGCGAGCAAACTTCCTCTGGATACTCTCTGTAAAATTGCAACCCAAGTGAACTCTTTCAGTGGGACGGGCGATGTTGTAGTTTTCTTGGATGACCTGGAAAAACTAAGAAACTGGGACGAAAATATCAAAGACCCCTTAACTAATTCGCTTGGCTTTTATGAGAACAACTGGAACCAGGGGCGTCGCGAGGGGGGGTGTGGGGGGGGTGCAGCACCCCCCCCCAGAAGCATCGAACAAAAAATTCAGGTAAAACCGGGGCGCGCAGCGCCGCGGTTTTTACCTGAATCTTTTTTTCTTTAACGCTTTCCCTTTAAATCGCCATTTAAGCTATCCTGAATTAATGACGCGCATCAGGTTTTCTTTCTCTTCCACGTTTTCCGTGATTTCTCGCTTCAGGTAACCTGAATTTCATACCATTCACTATTACCTGATTTACAGCGGTAGATACTAAATTTGTTTTGATTTTTGTTTTACCTGATCTACCTGACTTTTTTGTATCGTGATTTGATTATCTGTTTTACCTGATTTTTCGTATCCCTTCTTTACCTGATTTGCCACTTGAAATTTTGGTTCAGGTAAGAGACGACTTCAAAAGCTTTTACATCCAAGAGGCGAAACGCGTCCATAATGTGCTTGTGCGAGAAATAGGGGAAACACTTGAAGAAGCCAGTGCTAGGATTTTCCCGCTTGTCCAATGTATGATAACACTCGATACGACAACAGAACTGAGTTCAAGAGTCAGATGGAGCTTTTTAAACGTGATGTGACCTCTCGGGTCCATGGACCTCTAGACTTTGAAGACTTTGACGTACATTTTGACAACGCAAAATAGCTAAAGGAAGTTCTCCCTCTTGTTTGGACAGCATACCTTTATATGGACCTCTAGACTTTGAAGACTTTGACGTACTTTTTGACAACGCAAAATAGCTAAAGGAAGTTCTCCCTCTTGTTTGGACAGCATACCTTTATGCAACAAGACCAAAGGTTCCGATGGGATCCTAAAAATTCAATATTTGATACAGACAATTAGGTTTTGTCTTAGCCAGATCCAGTCTTCGCCGGGCCAAACAGCTACTCATTAAGAAATTCAAGCTCAGATATGGATTCATCATGTGCGTTTCGAAACGATCGAAACTATCCTAGCTTACTTTTATGAATTTTGCAGTTTTGGCGAAATTCAAGAACTACTTGTCCGGCGAAAAGCTGAAGCTCAAAAACGGATTCAGCGTATCTCCTTACCCCTATATTCAACATCTAATCAACTTCAAATACAAATTTAACTTCTAACAAATTTTCCGGTTTCAGCCGGATTCCGGACGAACTATATGTCCGGCTAAAGAGTGGTTGTCATATACGGATTCTGCATCTCTTCTTACCCCTAAATTTATCATCTAATCAACTTCAAATAAAACTTTTACTTTTAACAAATTTTCCGGTTTTGGCCGGATTCCGGGCGAACTACTTGTCTAGCGATAAAATGATTTTCGTATTCTTGTTCAGCATGCCTTCTTACCCCTACATCAAACATCTAATCAACTTCAGATAAAACTTTAACTTCTAACAAACTTTCCGGTTTTGGCCGGATTCCGGGTGAACTGCTTGTCCGGCGAGAAAATGGTTTTCATATTCGTGTTCAGCATGGCTTCTTACCCCAAAATCAAACATCTAATCAACCTCAAATAAAACTTTTACTTTTAACAAACTTTCCGGTTTTGGCCGGATTCCGGACGAACTACTTGTCCGGCGAGAAAATGGTTTTCATATTCGTGTTCAGCGTGTCTTCTTACCCCATAATCGACTATCACATTAGCTGTTTAAACAAATTTTGCTTGCCCCTTAATTTAAACCCCCTCCCCCACCCCTAAATGTAGACCTACAGGGCCCATCTACGAACTCAACCTTACTCTTGACCCAAAGAATGCTCACACCAAGTTTCATCAAAATATCTCATTCCCTTCGAGAGTTATCGTGCTTACAGACGGACGGACAGACGGACGGACGGACGGACGGACAGACGGACAGACAACTTTTGCGATGTCATAGGTATCCCTCCACTTACGTTTTGGGATCCCAAAAACTATCCCGGTGACAACATACACAGGCCGTATGAAGCTAGTGAAGACTGTACTGAGGTCGACAATGGGGGACACCAGACTTCAAAACCCCCTGATTATGGCGTGTGAAGCTGACCTCCTCGATAGGATTGATATAAAACCAGTTACGATGAAGTGGGGTTCTCTGAAAGCCAGACGAATTTCTGTTTAAATGAGTTCTCTTTTTTTTTCAGTTCGTGAAGCAGTTCACGTCGCTTCCATTTTAATTGTTTGTCTCTTTATGTATGCGAATTAAACTATTCTTACTCAATTAGAATTAAAGTAAAACAAAAAAAATCAGGTAATTTTCCAGATCTGCACCCCCCCCCCCATAACCAGACCCTCGCTATGCCCCTGACTGGAACTGCCGCAAATTTTCTGGCTATTAGCAAATTTTCAAGCTTCGATACGCTTAAGAAAGGCTTATACCAACAATTCAAGCATACTTCTAGAAAGACAAAATTGGTTCACGAAACATTGCTTTTGAATGAGGGCGAGGACCCATTCCCATTTATTGAAAATCTGAAAATTAAAGCTCTTCAGCTAATGGGTTTGGATGAAATGCCAGATGAAGATGAAGAAGGTTTTTATAACTTTCTGAAAAATCTCCTTCTCGAAAGCCCCAGTCCGACTCTAGGTATGCGAGTAGTGGCTAGATGCCCAGAAACTTTTGACGAATCGACAGCTATCCTAATAAACGATTATCGGGCACGGGAGTTTGCAAAATCAAAATCATCTCGTTCACTGTCAGCTGTTGCCCAGGCTAGTAGCGTAGTTAAGCCAGTAATAGGATGTGTTACAGGATGTGTTTACACAGGCCGTGTTAATTTTGAGTACGTAAGCGATTAGCCGATAGTTCCTTCGTATAGTGTGGTTAGCCCATGGCAGGTTTCTATCTTTTGGCGCGCAACAGGGGGGCCAGAAAGACCTCAACGCGCGAATGGATGTCACACAACCCATTGAACTGTCTACTTTCGCATTGAAATTATTACCGCAGAAAATGGTCATCATCAACGCGCGCACCGGAGAAGCGATTTTTTTTAAGCGAACTAGTTTGCCCGGCTCCTATCGTGTTTCTATCTTTGACGCGCAACAGGGGGGCCAAAAGATATCAACGCGCGCACCGGAGAAGCGATTAGCTGATAGTTCCTTCGTATAGTGTGGTTGGCCCATGGCAGGTTTCTATCTTTTGGCGCGCAACAGGGGGGCCAGAAAGACTTCAACGCGCGAAGGGATGGCACACAACCCAGTGAACTGTCTACTTTCGCATTGAAATTATTACCGCAGAAAATAGTCAACAAATTGGCAATTTTTTCTGGAACTAGTCTGACGGTCTCATATCTTGTTTCTCTCTTTAGCACGCTACAGGGGGGGGGGGAAAGATATCGACGCGCACGGAGAAGCGATTTGTTTGAAGCGAATCAGTTTGCAGTCTTCACCTATTTATACCAGTCCTCTGCTGTTTTCTCATCATTTCTTAGACCCTGCAAGATTTAAAAAGAACTGCCATGGAGCAATTTGGTATTTCGTACTTTTTAGGAAATCGGAATCTGTCTATAGTCTTAGTCATCGGAGGTGTTTGTAAGCATAACTTTGACAAAATTTATTTTTATCATTTGATAAGCCTATATCACATTTTTGCTCCATGGCAATTTTCGTTGCGAAATCTGTTCACTTACCTTTACTGCAAATCCTCATTTTTGATTACAGATGTTGAAATCCATGACGGTAGCTTACAGTGTTTTTTTTTTATTCTTACGATGTTTCCTGAAAGAGAAAATTAATATTAGTATATCTTTTCCCGGAATATGTAACCCGTAACTCACTTAACGAAACTCAGGTAACGAATCGCTCGCCACCAACGCGACTTCTGGATTCCCACGCCCTCCACTCCCCCCCATATGGTCGGACCGGGAAACGGGTTACTTCCAAGTCAGTTTGGTCGGGTCCTAATATGCCTGCCCAGTTTCATCGTCCTAGCACATCTGAAAGGTGTTTCAGCAGGCCGAATGAGCTGTGAAGGCGCTGAAATGACGGGTAATGATTCCAGCTGTGAGGATGAATTTTCGGCTGGGATTGATTTTGGGAGTAAGGACCGCTGGCAGCTGAGAGCTAGACACAATCGGCTGTGAAAGTACAGCTGAAGGCTTTGCAAAAACGCCAGAGAACTGGGAGTAATGAGCAGAAGTTCTTGTTGGAGGGTTAATAGGTTGGAAAGAGTTTAAGGGGGCCAAAGAAGGTGCTCCGGACTGAAAGGTTGAGTAGGGTGGGGGGGAACCCGTCAGTTCGCCCACCCGTCAGTTCGCCCACCCGTCAGTTCGCCCAAAAAGTCCGTCAGTTCGCCCACTTTTTCCTACAGTTCGCCCACCCGTCAGTTGGCCCACCAAAATCCGTCAGTTCGCCCACCCGTCACTTCTCCTACCCGTCAGTTCGCCCACCCGTCACTACGCCCACCCGTCAGTTCGCCCACCCGTCACTACGCCCACCCGTCAGTTCGCCCACCCGTCACTACGCCCACCCGTCAGTTCGCCCACCCGTCAGTTCGCACACCGTCAGTTCGCCTACCGTCAGTTCGCCCACCCGTCAGTTCGCCCACCCGTCAGTTCGCCCACTCCTAAAATCCGTCAGTTGGCCCACCCTTGAAATCCGTCAGTTGGCCCACTTCTGAAATCCGTCAGTTGGCCCACTTTTGAAATCCGTCAGTTGACCCACCTTTGAAATCCGTCAGTTCGCCCACTCCTGAAATACGTCAGTTGGCCCACTCTTGAAATCCGTCAGTTAACCCACCTTTGAAATCCGTCAGTTCGCCCACTCCTGAAATCCGTCAGTTCGCCCACTCCCGAAATCCGTCAGTTCGCCCACTCTTGAAATCCGTCAGTTGGCCCACTTTTGAAATCCGTCAGTTGACCCACCTTTGAAATCCGTCAGTTCGCCCACTCCTGAAATACGTCAGTTGACCCAACTTTGCCGAATCATTAAATCCATCAAAAGGGCCGCGACCCCAGGGGAATTGTCAGCTCAACTCGACCCTGTCATTAAAGTCCGTGAAAGAAAGGCACTCCATCCCAGGAGATTATTAAGACGGGGACGTCCTTTCTCGTTTAATTAGGGTCAACAGGAGATGCCTATGGGTGCAAATTTTATGTTTACATAAAGAAGGATATGAAGATGGGTAGAAGAAGAGTATTATATGGAAAAGTGCCGCGAACCCAGGGGGTTCAATCAGAAGAAGCCGACAATTACGTAAACATTTAGTCAGACATATCAAGATCTTGTTGCCAGATTCTGCGGCAAATTCAGTCGGAAAAGCTAAAAGATGAAAACAAAGTAACAAGACCAAAGTTTTCGACGGGATCCCAAAAATGTAATATTTGATCCAGACAATTGGGTCTTGTCTTCGCCTGATCCAGTCTTCGCCAGGCTAATCATCTGAGAAAACCAAGTTCAGATATACCTCTATAAGCCATCATCAAAAAGGGCCGCGACCCCAGGGGAATTGTCAGCTCAATTCGATCCTGTCATTAAAGTCCGTGAAAGAAAGGCATTCAATCTCAGGAGATTACTTCAGACGGATATGACCTTTCTCGTTTAATTAGGGTCAAGACGAATGCCTATGGGTGCAACTTATATGTTTACGTAAAGAAGGATATGAAGATGGGTAGAAGAAAAGTATTTTATGAAAAAGCGCCGCAACCCCAGGGGTTTAATGAGAAGGAGCCGACAATTACGTAAACATTTGGTCAGACAACCGGGAGCTTGTTGCGAGATTCTGCGGCTAATTCAACTGGAAAAGCTAAAAGATGAAAAAAAAGGAAAAGGAAAAATAGAGTAACGAGCAGTAAAGGTTTTTGATTGGCAAATACGATGTAAAGTAGTTTACATGGAAATGGAAAGTAAAAGCATAATAGAAATAATGTAATGCAGGACTTCAGTGCCAAGCTTCCGTGTACCGTCTCCGAGTATATCTGCAAGCTATCTGCAATGTACGAGTCTCAACTCTGTACGGAGAGTGTCCTCTTGTTAGTGGGAAAACGTTTTTTCCCAAATTTACGTAGCCCACAACTAATTTTAAATACTTCATCAACGTTATGTGATTCAAGGTGTGTAAGAAACATCAATTTCTTTCGCCGCGTCTTTCGACCCAGCAACCCGAACATTCAAAAGCTTTTTCAAAACATTTCGTAGATTCGCACAGAACAGCTTTTCCAACCTTAAAGTTTAACCGAAAAGGGCTGGGATAGGACAATCTGGTTACCCATCACTTATTCACCTAAGTTGGCTTGAAGACCCGCTGAAAATACGTTACTTTGCTGTTCCGCTATTCACGAATAATCGATTTTCTAATAGTGGAATTTCCTTGTTATTTGTGGTACTCTATGCGCTTGCATTTTTGTTGCATGCCTTACGAGAAACATTTATGATTTTTTTTTTTGTTCAGGCACTAAGCAGTCTTCACCAATCTCACCACTGCCCACTGAAAAGCCGCGTTTGTGTTGAGATTAAAATTTCCCGCGTCATAGTAGAATTTACGCTGTGGGGACGGCGGCAGATGTTCTGAACGTCATAACTAGAGCAGATAGAGGAAAATAAAGAAATTCCTTTGCAGAATGCAAATAATTCAATGTATTCAATCAAATGACACACAAATAAGTCGGTTTTTCAGTTAAACTTTAAGCCACTTGTGCCGTCAACCACGGACAAACCCAGGGTCGCTGACTGCTATATCTATTGCAAGTTTGGGACCAGGAGTGGCTCGAAGGGGCGGGGACGAGTGGGGGTGGCACCCGTCAAACACAATCTTCGAGTCGTTTGAAAAATTTAATTTCGTCGTAAATCCGTCCCAGTCTCAAAGGCAAGCCGAGTCGTTTAAACCAGGTTTCAATATCCCGTTAGGTCGGTGCCTTGATTATTTCTCGGGGTGGCCATTGCTGCTGAACTAGCAGCAATTAACCTTGTTTTAAAACCTGTTTTACTGGCATATGATTTGTATCTATCTCACTTAGCTCTTTCTGATAAAATTGCTATAGGTTAGTTGTTAAAGTGAAGTCTGACTGGGTAACGTGAATAAAACTTATAAGCCGGACGCGAGAGACAAGATAGCGTGCACGGACTGTGGTCTAACTTTGACTACAAGTGGAACAAGACCAAAGTTTTCGATGGGATCCCAAAAATTTAATATTAATTAGGTCTTGTCTTCGCCAGATCCAGTCTTCGCCAGGCTAATCATCTGAGAAAACCAAGTTCAGATATACCTGTATAAGCCATATCTATTTTGACGATACTGATCGAAACTTCCTGGTGTACTTCTGCCAAATTTCCGGTTTCGGCCGAATTCCGAGCAAACTACTTGCCCAGCAAAAACAAAAGATAGTTCAGAAACGAGTTCAACGTATCTCCTTATCCCTATAAAGAACATCTAATGAACTTCAAATAAAACTTAAACTTCAAAAAAAAAAAAAAAAATCCGGTTTCAACCGGATTCCGGACGAACTATATGTCAGGTTAAAAAATGATTGTCATATATAGATTCAGCGTTTTTTCTTACCCTGAAATCTATCATCTGATCAACTTCAAATACAAATTTGCTTTTAACAAATTTTCCGGTTTTGGCCGGATTCCAGACGAACTATTTGTCCGGCAAGAAAATGGTTTTCACGATCGTGTAGTACGTTTTCTTACCCCTAAATCAATTATCTAATCAACTTCAAATACAAATTTTGCTCTTATCAAATTTTCCGGTTTGCGCCGGATTCCAGGCGAACTACTTGTCAGGCAAGAAAATGGTTTTCACCATCGTATTCAGCATGTCTTCTTACCACTAAATCAAACATCTAATCAACTTCAAATAAAACTTTCACTTTTAACAAGCTTTCCGGTTTTGGCCGGATTCCGGGCGAATTACTTGTCTGGCGAAAAAATAACTTTCATATTCGGATTCAGCGTGTCTCCTTACCCCTAAATCCACTATCTAAACAGCTTTAAAAAAAAAATGTTTGCCCCTTAATTTGAAACCCCTCCCCCACCCTCAAATATAGAGCTACACAGCCCATCTTCGAACTTGTCTTGTACTTTGACCCGAAGGATCCTCCCACCAAGTTTCATCAAAATATCTCAATCCCTTCGAGAGTTATCGTGCTAACAGACGGACAACTTTTGCGATGACATAGATATCCGTCACTAACATTTTAGGATCCCAAAAAGAAGCATGACATTTTTAAAGTTTAACTGAAAAGCCAACTTATTTTTGTGTCATTTAGTTGAATACACTGAATTATTTGGATTCTGCAACAGGATTTTTTTGTTTTCCACTATCTGCTATAGTTATGACTTTCAGAATATCTGCGGCTGTCCCCACAGCAAAAATTCTACTATGACGCGGGAAATTTTTATCTAAACACAAACAAGGCTTTTCAGTGGGCAGTGGCGACTCTGGTGAAAATTGCTTAGTGACTGAACAAAAAAAAAGTCATAAATCTTTCTTGTAAGGCATACAACAAGTTAGACGTACCACAAATCACACGGAATTTCCACTATTTGAAAATCGATTATTCCTGAATAGCGGAACAGCCAAGTAACGCATTTTCTGCGGGTCTTCAAGCTAATTTAAGTGATTAAGTGATGGGTAACTAAATTGTCCTACCCCAGTCCTTTTCGGTTGAACTTTAACAAAATGGAAAAGCCATCAGAACTCAAATGACAGGAATCCCTCAAAACCTTCCTAAGCAAGTGTATCCAGGACTCTGGCGATCCCCTTTCGGTACCCCTGTTCCCCGCCCCCCCCCCCAAAAAAAAAAAATATAGAAAATAGTAAATCTCATTAGAAACTACAGTTTTTGATGCGATATTTTTTCACCGATCTTCAAACCCCTTCTTTACGTAACAACGTTTACGTGGACAAATAGTTCGCTCGGAATTCGGCCGAAACCGGAAATTTGGCAGTAAAGCAGGAAGTTTCGACATAATAGATATGGCTTATATAGGTACATCTGAACTTGGTTTTCTCAGATGATTAGCCTGGCGAAGACTGGATCTGGCGAAGACTAGACCCAATTGTCTGGACCAAATATTAAATGTTTGGGATCCCATCGGAAACTCTGGACTTGTTACTTTTTGTTTTCATCTTTTAGCTTTTCCAATTCAATTTGCCGTAAAATCTCGCAACAAGCTCCCGATAAGTCTGACTAAATTTTTACGTAATTATCGGCTCCTTCTGATTAAACCCCTGGGGTCGCGGCGTTTTTGCATATAATACCCTTCTTCTACCCATCTTCATATCCTTCTTTACGTAAACATGAAAGCTGCACCCATAGGCATCTCGTCTTGAACCTAATTAAACGAGAAAGGTGGTCTCCGTCTGTGTAATCTCCTGGGGTTGAGTGCCTTTCTTTCACGGACTTTAATGACAGGGTCGAATTGGGATGACTATTCCCCTGGGGTGGCGGCCTTTTTCATGGATTTAATGATCCGGCAAAGTTGGGTCAACTGTCGGATTTTTAAATTGGGCGAAGTGACGGATTTCAGGAGTGGGTCAACTGACGGATTTCAAGAGTGGGCCAACTGACGGATTTCAAGAGTGGGCGAACTGACGGATTTCAGGAGTGGGCGAACTGACGGATTTCAGGAGTGGGCCAACTGACGGATTTCAAAGGTGGGTCAACTGACGGATTTCAGAAGTGGGCCAACTGACGGATTTCAGGAGTGGGCGAACTGACGGATTTCAAAGGTGGGTCAACTGACGGATTTCAGAAGTGGGCCAACTGACGGATTTCAAGAGTGGGCGAACTGACGGATTTCAGGAGTGGGCGAACTGACGGATTTCAGGAGTTGGCGAACTGACGGATTTCAAAGGTGGGTCAACTGACGGATTTCAAGAGTGGGCCAACTGACGGATTTTAGGAGTGGGTCAACTGACGGGTGGGCGAACTGACGGGTGGGCGAACTGACGGTAGGCGAACTGACGGGTGGGCGAACTGACGGGTGGGCGAACTGACGGGTGGGTCAAATGACGGGTGGGCGAACTGACGGGTGGGCGTAGTGACGGGTGGGCGAACTGACGGGTGGGCGTACTGATGGGTGGGCGAACTGACGGGTGGGTGAACTGACGGGTGGGCGAACTGACGGGTGGGCGAACTGTCGGATTTAAGAAGTGGGCGAACTGACGGGTGGGCGAACTGACGGGTGGGGGTAGTGACGGCGACCCGGGTGGGGGTAGATCTTCGGTCGCCATGACATTTGGAGAGATTGGGGGGGGTCAAAAGGGCCACGACCGGTAACGCGGTTTGGAATCATGATTATATGTCAGCTAGATACTTTCTTTAAATCTTTCAAGACAAGAGGAAGGCTTCTTACTTTTTCAATTTAATTCAACATAAACAACAAAAAAATCAAAGAGAAATCTCCAAGTGAGATTCGAAAGATATGAGAAAACAGAGCAGACTAACCAGGGACCAATATACAATGGGGGCAACAACCAATAAAGTAAACATTACCATATGACAAATTGTGAGGTTCAAACTCTTCTGGCCTATATTAAACCAAAATATGAATTACTACACATGAATCTCTCATTTTATGAAATATATTAATGCTTGATGAATGTTTTTATAAGAAAAACTGGGAAGTATGACTGGAATAATACATATCATATGAAAAACATCACACACAGGTGGGTTATTCATTGTTTGTTTGACGTCCAACCTCATGGAAAGATACATGGTCCTTAAACTATGGCACTACTTTTTAATTCACTCATTATGACTTCTTTCTCATACACAAATCTCTATCATTAAGAGAATAGCCCATTTGGTAAGGGGGAGGGGGGGATAATAAAAATAACACGAAGGGGGATGGACACAATGTGCCTCATCAACCTCTCAAGAATGCCTTATGATGAAGTCCAATACGTTCTGGCCTTCTAACAAAGGTCTGAGAACCGTGGTGCTACATCTCAGGGAAAAGGGAACATAATAACACCACTCAACTGTTCACTGGCATCACTCAACTGTTAACTGGCATCACTCAACTGTTAACTAGTCTTACTAAACAGTTGAGCGGTCAGAGAAACATTAAATTGCCGTTAACTACAGCTTTATTTATTTTTGTGAATGGTATCATTGAAACTCAACTGTTAACTAACATCACTCAACTGTTATTTGGCATCACTCAACTCATAAACAGTGATCGGGATCCTGAGCAGGCCGTTGCGAAAAGAGATCAAACGTGTCCAGCGTGATAATCAGGGTAATGCCAATAGGGGAGTTAGGATAGCACAAATTGTGCATAACCATCTTTCTTTCTGACCGATAAGCTTCTCGGAAACAGTAATCGGGAGCCTGAGCAGGTCGACATGTAACGAGATGAAACGTGTTCAGCGTGATAATCAGGTTAATGCCAATAGGTTAGTTAGGATAGTTCAAATTGTGCATAACCTGCCTCCTGTCTGACCGAGAAGCTTATCGGAATCAGTAATCGGGAGCCTGAGCAGGCCAACATGTAAATAGATCAAACGTGTTCAGCATGATAATCAGGGGAGTTAGAATTCTGCAAAACCGGCCTTCTTTCTGGTCGATAAGCTTCTCAGAAACAGTGATCGGATAGAGGATATTACGATAGCCAAAATTCTGCATAACCTGCCTTCTTTCTGCCTATAAGCTTCTCGGAAACAGTGATCGTGAACCTGAGCAGGCCGCCATTTAAAGAAATGAAATGTGTCCAGCGTGATAATCAGTGTAATGGCAATAGAGGAGTTATTTTAGTCCAAATTCTGCCCAACCTGCCTTCTTTCTGACCGCTAAGCTTCTCGGAAACAATGATCGGGAGCCTGAGCAGGCCGTCGCGTAATGAGATGAATCCTATCCAGCGTGAAAATCAGTGTATTGCCAATAGGGGAGTTAGAATAGCTCAAATTCTGCATAACCGGCCCTCTTTCTTACCGATAAGCTTCTCGGAATCGGGAGCAAGAGTAGGACGACATGTCAAGAGATGAAACGTGTTCAGCGTGATAATCAGGGTAATGCCAATAGGGGAGTTAGGATAGCTCAGATTCTGCATAACCTGCCTTCTTTCTGACCAATAAGCTTCTCGGAAATAGTAATCGGGAGCCTGAGCAGGCCGACATGCAAAGAGATGAAACGTGTTCAGCGTGATAATCAGAGGAGTTAGGTAATTCAAATTCTGCATAACCGGCCTTCTTTCTGACCGATAAGCTTCTCAGAAACAGTGATCGGGATCATGAGCAGGCCGTCTCGTAAAGAGAGGAATCGTGTCCATCGTGATAATCAGTGTAATGGCAATAGAGGAGTTATTATAGTTTAAGTTTTGCCTAACCTGCCTTCTTTCTGACCGCTAAGCTTCTCGGAAACAGTGATCGGGAGCCTCAGAAGGCGGTCGCGTAAAGAGATGAATCATGTCCAGCGTGATAATAAGTTTATTGCCAATAGGGTTAGTTAAGATAGCTCAAATTCTGCATAACCGGGCTTCTTTCTGACCGATAAGCTTCTCGGAAACAGTAATCGGGAGACTGAGCAGGAAGACTTGTAAAGAGATGAAATCATGATAATCAGTGTAATGCCGATAGAGGAGTTAGGATAGCCAAAACTCTGAATAACCTGCCTTCTTTCTGACCGCTATTTTACTTATAACTTTCCATGATTGTTCTGAAAAACGCCTGTTATTGGCTAATTGCTATTTTATTGGCCTAAATTTGTCTCTTAAATATGATGCTACGAGACTTGTTTCGATGCAGAATTTTTAACCGAGTCAAAAGTTGTGCTGGTTTGGCTATCGTGTGTCAAATTTAGTTGTTGTACGCGTTCCAACTGGTTTTCCCCAACGTAAAAAGACAAATCTCGTCTAAATACTAGCTGTCGGCACCACATCGCGCACATCATGCGCAAAGACTGTAGCATAGCTTCTCCCCAGACATCAGTATTTGTTGCAAGCAGTCTTACAGGAGTTCGAAGCCTCGTTCAGTATTGCCAGATTGTTGAATTTTTTCGTAAAACTGGCGGGTTTTGTCGGAGACTAGCGTGAATATTTTTGCAAGTGGCGTGTGGGGTAATGTTTGGCGTGATGTGAAAAATGACTATCTTTACAAAAAATTGGCTGTTTTCAAGAAAAATAGACTGTTTTTACAACGTTTTAGTCGTCGTAGAGAAAGGCCGAAACATTTCTGGGCTTCTGGGTTTAGCCCAGAAAAGGCGTCAATTGTCGGCAGCGCCGGATTATCAATGAGTACTCTGTATAACTAAGTCCAAAACTCGCCCCCGATCCTCAGGAAGAACGAGAAAACGTCGCCCTAACGACTTAGCTCGGGACACGGAGATTTTTCATCGGCAAGGAGAGTTCTTCATCAAGAGTATTTAGCATCTTTTGCAACATAATTTGTTATGCATTTAATTCTATTTTAGATTCTAATGTTGATTTAATCTGAAATATCTTTAAATTTCGCAGTATAGCTTTGGATCTGTCAATTCAAATAAGGACACTTCTAGTAATATCAATTAACTTGCCGGGACGTACCTTTGTACGTCCCTTGCCAATGCCTATGACTAATTAGGTTGCCCGTAAGAAAACCATTTTTTTTTCATTCCTGTGAGCAAAAAGTTGAAGGTACCGACGCTACCGAAGAGAGGTCGACAAATCCGCCTAACACTGTCAATGCTCACCATAATATAAGCGTCACATAACCTGTAGTTGTAATGATGATTTTGAGGAACACTCGCTCGATATGTGCGGATAGGGGATCTGCTGGAGCTTCCTGTCTTGTCCACTGCAAAGTTCTTTACCATACTAAAAGGCAGAAACATTCGGGCTCCGAAAAAATGTTCGGAGGACAGATAAGTGAGAAGTTCTGTGTCGCCAGACATTGAAAAAACATAAACAGTGGTGTTGACTCCGTAGCTGGTTGGACAGTTAAGGATAAAGAAAAAAGGTAAGCATGCTTTTTGGACAAGCAGAGTTTCTATGATTTTGGATTAGGAGAGTAATTTTTAAAGGCTGCAAAATAATGGCAGAGGCTATATTGGTTCAAATTACATATTATATATTATATAACATAAATATTAATTGTGTCGAGTTGAGGTCAGGGATCAAAGTTCCAGAAGAAAACGTGATCCAGCGCGCAAACATTAGTCAATTGAGGTGGGGGAATCACTGTATCATGGGTTAATGTTCTACGTCAAGCAAAAATTGCATGGTAGGCTATATAGGATCCTTCCATTTGTCTTTCCTCTCTTTCACTTATTATTTTCTATTTGGATTGTGCGTTATTTCCATTTCTTTTCTCATGTTGTCGCATTTCTCACCTACGACATAAACAATTACAAAAACAAGAGTCACTTTATAGATATTTCTCACACAAAAGAATTAAGAGAAGCACACAAATTGTCATTTGGTCCGCTCGGTAACAACAACTAACTTTATGAATTAAGATTGCAATCATTTCACCGGTTCGAGCGTAGCCAAAGAGGAGGGAAAGGGAAACAGGTCATAACACATGTTTCGTCTTATTTTTTATTATTTCCTGTTTATGTTGGAGAACTGATCTGAAAATCAGAAATAGCACGGAAAGGAGCGAATCAACCTCATTTTTATCTTCAGGCTTCGACTCTGTTCAACAGAAGCAAGCGATCGACTTCGATTTTTCGTGCACTGTAATTTTTTCCCGAATCAGTTGACATCTGTTCACATTTCATGTGCTCTTAATGAAGATTTTTTTTTTAAGTAGAAAAGGTGAAGTTGAAAAGGTGAAATTGAGTTGAATACTCTCTTGAGTTGAATATCTCTGCCGATCAAGAAATGCCGTGCGGAAGAGATGCAAGCGTCACTACAGCTATCCCCAACGAACGCCGTTTACTGGTTGACACAGAATTTGAGTCATCGTTTGGGTGATGTTTCTCGTTCTTCCCGAGGTTCAGTGGCGTTTTTTAACTTGATCAAATAGAGTAATGACGGCATCACCTTCTCTGTAATCCTGATCAGGACCATGGATTTAGTTTGATTACCTGCATGGTGAAATGTAGAACGAAAGAAAATGTGAGTCGAGAGACCGATATACAACGAATTTGAGGACAAAGGTTGCCTTCCAGAAACTTAACAATTGTGAACAATCGTCAACTTCATTTCGAGGCTTAGCCAACTGCGGGTTTCGAGACGAGACGAGACCAAGTCCATGAAAAGGTGTCTCGAGACTGACTCGCGCCCCGATTCCTAACAATACGTTTTGTTTGAATACGTTTTGTTTGATTCCATGACAACTCTCCACAAGACAACTCGCCACAGCGACAGCTGGGAACCGATGAGTCGCCACACCGACGACTCGCCACACTGACAACTTTGCCACACAGACGACCCGCCACACTGACAACTCGCCACAGGGACGAGTCGCCACAGAGACGACTTGCCACACGACCAACTCGCCACAGAAATAATGTTTT
This sequence comes from Branchinecta lindahli, assembly GCA_023053555.1. Taxonomy (NCBI): domain Eukaryota; kingdom Metazoa; phylum Arthropoda; class Branchiopoda; order Anostraca; family Branchinectidae; genus Branchinecta; species Branchinecta lindahli. Next base: position 21,301,743 of record JAKZAO010000013.1, on the reverse strand, counting down.
AGAAAAAAGAATATAATTAAGTGTGATAGACATTTATCTTCAGTTGATCCAAGGGAATTGGGATCCTGAAAATAAGGCAGATCTACCACAACTACGTCACTGACAAAGAATATGCTCTTCAACTTCGCATGTAACCGGCCCTTGCATTCGTTCTACCACTCGGTGTCAAAGAAGTCTTCGAGGAGATGCTGCATATGCTTCCATCAGAAACCTCGTCAGAAATATCCCTAGTCACAGACGATTTTGAAGACAACTACATCGGGAGACTACGTGGGAATGGTCGAAGACCGGCTCATTTCAAGTTCAAGTTCAAGTTCTGTTTATTACTATATAATTTCAATATAAAAAGCCAATTTGGCAGAGAGAGGGCTCGAGGCCAAATGGCAGACATTTAAATATACTGTAGGCTATAACTACATCAACATAAAATAATATAATAAATTAACCATAATCAATCCAGGTTCCAGATTCAAACCACCAGACTGAGTTGGGATTTACCGCTATAAACCACACATTTATTATTTATTTACTTTATTAATTTTTTCATTTTTTTTACTTTAAACATTTTCTATGAGCATTGATTTTATTTCGTTTTTCAGCGTATTAATAGAAAGTTCAAGTTTGATTACATTATGATAACTTTGCCATACCCTTAATATTCTGTTTCTCAATGAAAATCTTGATCTTTCTGAAATTATCAAGGGTTGCCGGGCTTTACAAGGATTACGCGTGTTATGGTCGTGATCAGAATTAGTTCCAGAAAATAGATCGGGTTCATAAAAATATTCAGGTAGGGAATTTGAATGATGTTTTTTCTTAAATAGAATAGAATGAAAAACGATAAAAGATTCAAGGGGCAAAATGTTCAAAAAAAGAGGAAGACTTTTAGTTGACGACTTATTAGGGCAAGAATCAGGAGACGGTACAAAAAGCTTAAGAATACGGAGGGCTTTATTCTGCTGCCTTATCAATGGTAATATATTCGATCGAAAAGTATTCGAATATACAAGAGGACAGTAATTTAAGTAAGAATGAATTAGCGAAAAATAAATACACCGTAGGGCATCATAAGGGAGAAAAGGATTCAGAAGCCTGATCATGCCGACGTTCCTTGCAACCTTAACCCTCAGGTAATTTATGTGCTCCTTCCAACTTAAATTCGAGTCAACTATCACTCCTAGATACCGAAGATGGTGGACTCTGCTGATCGTAGTATCATATTTTTCAATTGTTAGGGAATTAAAAGTTGGCAATGCTTTGGAAATCCGAGAGAAAATCAGGAATTTAGTTTTAGACGTATTAATACATAAATTATTCGCTGCGAACCATTCAAGCAAATATGTAAAAACTTTTTTCATTTTTAAACGTAGTACAAGTTCAGTAGGACCACTAATATTGAGGGCTGTGTCATCCGCGAATAGAACCGTGAGGCCGAGATCTTTCATAGAATTATCAATATCGTTAATATAAATTAAAAATAAAAGGGGGCCAAGGATTGACCCTTGGGGAACTCCGACTTGTCCATCCAAAGAGATCAGTTCAGATCTCGTAGTATCAGCATCAACATACTGGCTTCTCTCAGACAGAAATGACATGATCAGGTTGTTAGCAGGTCCTCGAATACCGCAGTTCTCAAGCTTTCTCCGTAAAATCTTATGACAAATTGCATCGAATGCCTTTTTTATGTCAATAAATATAGATGCTGGAATTTCACCTCGATCAAGAGCATCATGAATATATTGCGTAACCACTAGGATAGCTTGTTCCGTTGAATGGCTTTTCCGAAAACCGAACTGTGACTTACTAAAGTATTTGTGTTTTTCTAGGAAATTATTTACTCTCTTGTAAATGCACCGTTCAATAACTTTCTCAAACGCGGAAAGGATTGAAATAGGTCTATAGTTAGATGGGTCTTTAGGGTCTCCTCCTTTGTGCAGAACAATAACACGTGCAGATTTCAAACATGATGGGAACTTCCCGATCCTGAAACAAATATTCACAATATGCACAAGGAGGTCAGCTACATTAGCAATAATTTGTTTTAACAGTCGGGTAGATGAACCGTCTATCCCTTCAGCTCCACAAGGTTTTAGAAGATTAACTATGTTTATCAGCTCTTCTTTTGAAGTCGGCGTTAAAAATAGCGAAGACAAAGAAGTTGGAGGTAGGTAATCTTCAAACTTATTTCTTTGTTCTGAGTTATTAGCAGCTACAGACTCCTTTACCGTACGTACACCAACATTGGCAAAATGCTTATTAAGCACGTCTGCTATACCAGGTCTATCAGACACCACTTCAGGACCATGATTTATAGATTCAGGAAATTTAGACATTTTTTTCTTTCCAATAATTCCATGGATAATCTCCCAAGATTTTTTGGGGGAACCCGAAGCTTCTGCAAAAAGTTTCGTAAAATGTGACGCTTTTGCTGCACGGATCACTTTAGTTAAATTGTTTTTATATAATCTGAATTTTTCTGAATTAGAGATCCAAGGTTTTCTTGGCTCTTGGCGTCTTGATTTACTTGTTTTCGCAGGACACGCACGATCAAAAGCCTTTTCAAATTCTTGTATAAAATAATTAGTTGCTTGATCAACATCCTGATTATCCAAACACGGACTACGGTTAATATTATTCAATAGGTTTCTAAGAGATTCAATCGATTCTGCATCAAGCTTTCGAGTTTTCCGTTCAGGATGTTCTACTCTTGGCTTATCAAGTGTAACTTCTGAAAGGATTAAAAAATGATCAGAATCATCATAAATAATCACATCACATGTTTTCAGATCCAGGTTGGTGAATAAGTTATCAATTAAAGACGCGGTAGTGTCTGTGACGCGAGTAGGGATACGGCATGCAGGAAGCATTCCAGTACTAAGGAATGAAGAGATAAATTCATTTGCTAAACTAGAATTATTTTGAGCTTGTTTGAGTTTAGACGGAGCAAGGAGGTCGATGTTAAAATCCCCCATAAATAGTAGTTTTTTATACCGACTTAACATAGAAGATAACAGTTTATCGAGAGATTCCAAAAATTTGGCTGGTGACCCACAATGCGGTCTATACAACACACAACAAAGCAGAGTTTCACTCTTAGTTTCAATTTCCACAAGGATAAATTCAAAAAGCATTTCTTCATAAAGGTTATCAAAATCCGCAATAATTTTAGTTGCCAGTTCATGTTTAACAAACACATTAATACCACCGTGTTTCCGTGTTTCTCTGTTCTTAAATAAATGTTTATACCCATCTATAGGAGCGAGGAGGGCAGACGACTCAGAAAGGAAGGTCTCACAAGCCCCAAAAATATCAACTCCGTGGTTAGCAAGGAACAACGACAATTGGTCAAGGCTTTTTAACAATCCCCTACAGTTAAGGGAAGCGATTCTTAAACTTCCAGGCGTAGGTCGGTATTTAGGGACTTTTTCCGGTAACAAATAATTATTTTCAGGGAGGTTATCAATAAAAAAATCACGATCATCTTCACTATGGATTCCCAGCTTTGAAAAATGTTTTGCAAGATCCAGGGGACTTTTTTGGAGATGGAGTAGTTTTTTAGCGGTATCTCCCAACTCATTTAAATTACTAAATATAATGACTTACCAAAGAATCCGGGGGTTTGAATCTGGATGGATGGTTACTTACACGAGACTGTGTACCAAACAGAAAGACATGTGATGACACTGAAAAATAAGAGCCAGGACAGAAGCAGAACTTGATTATTTCTACTACTACTACTAGGCCTAGAAAAAAGCACAAAGAACGTTCAACAGAAACACCCATCTCAGTGTTTTACTCAGTGCGTTTACTTCAATTCAACAGCTTTTGTTATCCTTTAAGATACAGCAACATCATCGTATGCAATCCATTGATCATTGCTAGCATTTCTCACTTCCAACTTTAAAGACGAACCATTTTGCTTAAGTCGAACGAATGCAAAAGATTTCGACTCGCGTATTTCTTTTGCTTTTGCCAGTAACAGGTTTCTTCGCGCGTTGAGTTCAGGAGGCAGGTCAGTGCATATCCGCATGCCCGATCCTTTTAGTTTCCCAACAGATTTTAGTACAGTTTGAACCTCCCATTCATTCAGACACGAGAACATAACAGGCGGTGCTGCCTTTTTGGTGGAATTCGATGCACGAACAGACACATTGTCGAACCTTTGTTTAATTCGGAATAGCCTTGTTATCTTGGGGCTGTCTTCGAGACCAAGGTTGTTTTTCATGACTTCTTCGAAATTAGCTTGTAGAGTTTCGCCATGTTTTTCTTTCGTTAGTCCGTGTAATATCAGGTTCAGCCTCCGATCCCGTACTTCTAGCTCAAATAGTCTCTGGTTAGTCGAGTCAGTCGCTTTTATTTGAACATCTAGTGTAGATTGAAGCGCAGCGATTATCGTGTCCATTTCTTCAATCTCAGACTTCAGTTTTCCGATTTCCGATTTTAGCTGATTAAATTGCGACGCAATTTCGGCAGATAACTGATTTTTTGTTGCTGTCTGACTCACTGAGATTGCAGATAGCCTGGAATCAAGTTTAGCGACGGCCTCCTTCAAAATCCTTTCCACGAATGCCTCTGTTACCACCATTCTTGCTATAATAGCTGTTGAATTTGCTTAGAATGACATGAAACGAGACTTACTCGCAAGGGGGGCTTATTCGTTTCTCAAACGACCCCCCACCTTCAATAAATGCAGCGAGAATAATCCAGTCCGCCAGAAACGTTTGATCACAAGCGAGTTGATGTGCTCTGAATGAGCTCCGAACTGATACTCCAGCTCCGAACTGATTTCCCATCATCTCTTTAAAACATGACCGATCGAGTAGCTGGTCATCTTCCACGAACCAATAACAAGATAGAAGGTTGGCATTTCAGCTTTAACCAGCTGATAGGATCAAGCCATCCATGTCTCTGGCATTGCCTGAAATGTTTCAAGACCGAAGAAAACGTGGACGTGGACTGAACCATCAAGGCAGGATGATCTGCGTCTCGGCCGAAGAGACAATACCCTTATGGAAATAATTCAAGTCGTAAACGATCGGAAACGATCGTTTTTTTACAATTGTATTATGGGACATTCCGACCGTAAACAATTTTTTTTTACTATTGGAAACAGTTGTTAACGATTGGAAACAGTAGTTTACGATTGGGAACAGTTGTTCACGATTGGAAACAGTTGTTTACGATTGGAAACAGTTGTTAACGATCGTATTTTTACGATCGGAAACAACTGTTTCCAATCGTAAATGATCGTAAAATGATCGTATTTTCCAATTGTATTATGGGAGATTCCGATCGTAAACAATTGTTTTTGTACGATTGGAAACAGTTGTTAACGATCGTGTTTTACAATCGGAAACGGTTGTTTCCAATCGCCTTTTTATGACCGGGAACTGTTGTTTACATCGTATTTTTACGATCGGGAACGGTTGTTTCCCGACTGCCGATTCAACACACCCTCCACCCCCACACCTATCCTAGTCCCCTATGCCTTGGCCCTCAACTGCAATTTGGCACCAAGTGGAAGGGCAACGACTTCTATCGGGGTCCCGTCACTACCCCCATACGTCATAAACCCCACACGTCAGAACCCCCACAAAATCCGTCACTACGCCCACATTTTCCGACAGTTCACGTACACGTCACAAGGCCAACATTTTCCGACAGTTCGCCTACACGTCAGTTCGCCCACATGTCAGTTCACCCACCGTCAGTTCGCCCACACGTCAGTACACCCACTCCTAAAATCCGACAGTTCCCCCACACGTCAGTTCGCCGACCGTCAGTTCGCCGACCGTCATAACCCCCACACGTCATAAACCCCACACGTCATAACCCCCATACGTCATAAACCCCACACGTCATAACCCCCACACGCCATAACCCCCACACGTCATAACCCCACACGTCATAACCCCCACACTTTTCGACAGTTCGCCCACAACAGAGACCCACCGCCAATTAATTCAGAAAACCCGATTGAGTCAATGGTCAAAACCCAGGGGACTAATTAGGAGGGGCCGACGTATGCGCATTTTAACGAAGGCAAAAAGTTCATTCAGAATCGCCGGAACCTTGCTGTCAGATCTGATAGCTTTGATTTCCTTTACGAAAAGAAAAAAAGACGAAAGAAAACACGCAGGGATCAAAGAAGGAGGCTTTCGGAATACTGTCTCGCTCGTTAAAGTGCATACGAGGACCTGGCGGGTTGCATTTCAATCCCTTAAAGGACAAGTCGTACTTATTATAGTAATTCATTCGGCTTCAGTATTATTTCCATCCATTCTCGTTCCAGAGATGCTCAACTTCATGAGTGTATCCTATTTCCTCTATTAGCAACACACTGATCATCACGCTTGCATGTTTCTTCTCTTTGCGTGACGTATTAGGCACCCGATCATTGTATCCGAGGAGCTTATTCGTTCGAAGAACGGTTATGCGAATTTTGCCAAGATTGTCGTTCAAGGTAAGGGAGATGGAAAGGGCTAAAAACAGCCGAAGCCGTGTGTAATTTTCTGTTAGTATAGCTTAGTTGTAAAGTGGTCAACTACATCTGAGCAGAAACAAAGTGTAGTTCGAGGTTCTTTTACATCTACATCTTACTAAAATTTTTCTTCGGTAGAGTAGATTTGATATTTCACTGCGTGAAGTCGAGCTTTCCATGCGATAAGGCTGCGCTTCATTTGAGGCCGATTTGAGGTGATACACGATCGATTGAGGCGATAGTAACGATACTTGATCGTTACACGATCGTTACACGATCAAGTACACAGCGATCGCAATTTCTGTCCGTCCGTCGGTCAGTCCGGGCTTTGCTAGTTCGGGAACTTCCACATAAGCTAGGACGATGAAACATGGCACACATATAAAGGACCTGACGAAATGCTCTAGGATTTTTTCTTTTCTTAGATTCAACCATCGTTTAGGGCTGGAGGGATGGGGAATCCGGAAGCTTGCGGCATGCGTAAGTTGCGATCGGGTGATTCGATTGGAATGAAACTTGATGAGTCGTAAGAGAAGATGCCCTCGATGATCTAGTTATGTAGCTGAACCGGACTCGGCAACTGTGGGGGGAGTTAGAGGGTGGGTCCCGGAAATATTGTGACACGTATAGGGGTAGAAGCGATTGGAACGAAACTTGATGTATAGGATGGTCGTATGCCCTAGATGGTGAATTTTGGAATCCGAACACTTGTGCTGATGGGGGAACGAAACTTCACGAAAACGCTTAGATTTGAGTGAAACTTGATGGGTGGTAAGAGAAGCTATCGTAGATGATATTTTTATGTATCCGAACCGGATTCAAGCACTGTGGGGTGAGCTGGGCGGGGGATTCCGGAAAGTGTGTGTCACGCCTAGGGATCAAACGAGTGGAGCGATTGGGATGAAACTTGGAAGGTACAAAGGTCATATGTTCTAGATGGTTCATTATGGGGTCCCGTTCCGACCTGGCCTCTGAGGGGGCACCCGGAAATGCTCAGATTCGAGTGGGACTTAATTGGTGGTAAAATAAGATACACTAGACGTTGCATTTATATGCCTGAATCGGACACGGTAGGGGGAATTGGAGGGGGATTAAGGAAAATTTCTGGCACGCTAGGCATCAAACGGGTGGAGCGATTGGATGAAACTTGGAAGCTTAAAAAGGTCATTTACCCTAGATGTTCTATTTTTTGCTCCCGGAAGGATTTGGCTTCGGGGTGTCGGACATTACCCGGAAATGCTCAGATTCGGGTGAAACTTGATGGGTTGTAGAAGCAGATGCCATAAATATCCCATTTCTAGGTCAAAACCGCATCTTTCGACGGCGGGAGGTTGGAAGGGGGGTATTTTGTGACGTTTTCATTTACTTTCTTGTACTGCGTACTCGTGGCAAGTGCCATACGAGCTCGTAACTCTGGTCGGAAAAGAACTTGAACTGTTCGAACAAGTTCGAGCTACAGTAAGTTTTGTTTGCAGCCATTCTTAGAGTATACTTAGCAAAGCCGGAATAGGAAATTACTACAGAAACAGGCAACGCTTGAGATTCGTTCACACTTGAAGTGCAGGAAAAGGCTTATGAGGTCAGAAAAAACATGCTGAACAAGATCGACCCTAACCTTCTTGACACAACTTATAAAGCAGCGTCGACTTGAAGTTTAGCTTATTTTCTTCTTCTCAGTTTTACTATATGTTTATATGACATGTTCCTTTCTGGGCTGGCCTTGATGTTAATGTCCAGAAGTGTAGCCTACCGAGTAATGTAACAACCAAGAAAAACCTGAAGAAGAAAAAAAGGGTTTTCTCGTCAGTTTCCCAGACTTTTTGGCACAACCCGGAACGTACCCGCCTCCCCCCCTTAAAGGTAAACGGCTAGTGACGTTGGTTTTTATCCAGCGTAAAACCTTCACATTGAAACATAGCCTACAAACTGTAACTAGTCTCCTATCTGGGTACAGTACTGTACTGAACTACCCAGGACCGATTAGATTCGTCGCTGAGCATTAATTCGGTTATTTTCGAAATACCCTTTCTCTAAGGTTCAGATAGAACATACAATATCTGAAGTCAGGCGAAAAACTATGCATCCATCTCCATTTCCGGTATCCTACGACACTCAATGAGATTTATCGGCACACATAGGGCTCCGATAGTAGTTAGGCCCCTGACTATATTAAGCGTTGTTGAAAAAAGAGTAAGAAAGCAGGCCAACAAAAGATATAATTTTTATTTCAATATGGGCTAGTCCCAACCGTCCACCTTCGTTACCAACTTGTTACAAAGCCTTTCTCTTGCACATATTCTTCTTTTTGTGTCCTTCCCACTTATAAAACAAAAGAATCGAATCAATTAGCAAGCTTCTGACGATACTGAATTAATATTCGCCCTCATTAAAACGCGCAGAAGTCGAGTTCTTCTTACGAATCCCCTGGGCTACGATTCCTTTCTATTAATTGCATTCACTCGAGATTATCAAACTGGCGCTTGGGTCATTATATGTGGGCGAACTGTCGGAAAATGTGGGTCTTCTGACGTGTAGGGGTTATGACGTGTGGGGTTATGACGTGTGGGGGTTATGACGTGTGGGGGTTATGACGTGTGGGGGTTATGACGTGTGGGGATTATGACGTGTGGGGGTTATGTCGTGTGGGGGTTATGACGTATGGGGGTTATGACGTGTGGGGGTTATGACGTGTGGGGGTTATGACGTGTGTGGTTATGACATGTGCGGGTTATGTCGTGTGGGGGTTATGACGTGTGGGAGAACTGACGGATTTCTGAAGTGGGTGAACTGACGGTGGGCGAACTGACGTGTGGGCGAACTGACGTGTGGGGGTTCTGACGTGTGGGCGAACTGACGTGTGGGGGTAATGACGTGTGGGCGAACTGACGTGTCGGTGAACTGTCGGATTTTTCTTGTGGGTGAACTAACGTGTTGGGTTTATGACGTGTGGGGGTAGTGACGGCGACCCCTTCTATCCAACTATTCCAACTCTAACTAGCGTAGCGTCTCATTTTCTGTGATTCAATCCAATTGACGATAGTAACGATCGAAACGGTAGCACTCTTAAAAAATTACCAGAAGAAGGTTTAGCACTACAGAGAGAGCTTCGACTACGAAAGCTGCTTTTGAATTATTTTGCGCTTCAAAGGGAAGTGAATATAGCAAAAACACGGATGACTGCTCTCAACTTCAAGCATTTCCGCGGCTTTTACGTAAACATTTGTAAAAGTAAGATCGAAAACAGTTGTTTCCAATCGTTTACGATAGGGATTTCAGATTCGCCGTTTCAGTTACACTATTTTGATCGTTTACAACTGAGAAAAATTCAACTTAATTAAGTTGGAAATAGTCATTTTCCCGATCCGAACATCGTGGGGGAAATCCGGAATCTCTTGAGGTATTTATAACTTTTGAACGGGTGGTCGGATCTTAATGAAACTTTATATTTGGAAAGACCCCGTGTCTCAGACGACCCGCTTCAAAATCCGGACCGGATCCAGTGACTTTGGGGGGAGCTGGAGGGGGAAAGCCGGAAATCTTGGAAAACACTTAGAGTGGAGGGATCGAGATGAAACTTGGTGGGAAGAACAAACACAAGTCCTAGATAAATTTTTGACATAACCGGACCGGATTTGGGCACTGTGGGGGTTGAGGGGGGCCGGAATTACGGTGATCCCGCGAGTTTGGTACTTCCTGATGTGCTAGGACGATGAAACTTACATAGAAAGCATATCAGAGACCCGAACATACTGACTCAATAATAGTCGTTACCCCGACCCGACCGCCATGGGGGGGAGTGGAGGGATGGGGAGCCCGAAATCTGGTGGCATGTATAACTTTTGAAGGGGTGTTCGGACTTGAATGAAACTTGGCAAGTGGAAAGAGCTATCGTCTCAGATGTTCCATGTCAAGTCCTGATCGAATCCGATTCTTTTAGGGAGGGGGGGGATTGAAGGGAGGCACCGGAAATCTCGTGAAACGCTCAGAGTTGAGGGATTGGGATGGAGCTTGGTGGGAAGAACAAGCATTAGCCCTAGATTCGTAATTGATAGAACCAGATCGTATCGGGGCTCTGTGGGGGGAGTTGGGGGGCGTTTTCTGGAATTCAGGGGCTCGCCAGTTTGGATAGTATTCTAAGGACGACGAAACTTTACCGGCGTATTAATGACTTATGGACCCGACATAATGCCCTCGGAAAACTTGTGATCCTGGATCCGACCATCTTTGGGGAGTTGAGGGAAGGAGAATCCGGAAATCACTGGCTTCCATAAGTTGCGAACGGGTGGTCCGATTCGAGTGAAACTTTATGGGTGATAAGAACTGATGACCTAGACAAGCAAAACATACGTCCGAACCACATGTGGCCACGATTGGGAGAGTTGGATGAGGGGAGGGGGGGACAGAATGGGATGCAAGCTGGACAGCATCGACTGAATGCGGCCTTGATTATTTATTTGGCGTATGGATCGGATCTGGCCACGGTAGGGGAGGGAGGTGAAGTGGGAACCGGAAATTTCTGGATAGGCTATGCTCCGATTCCAGTCAAACTTGATGGACGGGAAAGGAGCTGTCAGAGGTGCGACGTTTATGTTTCCGAGTCGTATTTAGCCACAGTTGGGGGAGTTGGAAGGGGAGTCCCGGAAATGTTGTGGCTCGCATCTAGGGGTCAAAGAAGTGGAGCGATTTGAATGAAACTTGGAATGTAGAGATATCACTCGCCCGAGATGACATATTTTAGGGGTCAAACCGGATTCGCTCACGTCGGGGGGGGGATACCGGAAGTTCCCAAAAAACGCTCGGATTTGAGTGAAACTAGATAGATGGTAAAAGAAAATGCTTTAGATGATCCATTTAGGAGTCCGAAACAGATTCGGCCGCGGTAGGGGGAGTTGGACGGGGGAGGGATGGTGGGGTATTTTGTGACCTACTCATCTACTTTTTTGCACCACCTACTCGTTTCAAGTTCCATATGAGCTCGTAGCTCTTGTTACATTAAAAAATTTGAAATAATTCAAATTGTAACTTTCTAGGATTCGGTAGAATTTCTGGCAAATTCGTGAGTTTTGGTGCCCCCCCCCCCTCCCAAACGAAAATGAACTTGCGACGCCACGATGACATAGATGTCTGATGGTTGCTTTGACAACTAAAGGCTCAAAAGGCCTTATCAGAAGTCCTGGGAAGCTTGAAGAGTTTAAATCGGTTCGATACCATTTAAACTAAATTGCTGGATAACTGGTTAAGTTCCGATTTAAATCCTCTAGTTTGAGTCTGTTGGCTGTCCCCAGGGTTATAAAAGTCAGGTCCCCAAAGGATTTTCGGTTTCCTAACGGACAGACGTACCCATTTCGTAAACCTCCACAGAAAATTCGACTAATTCAGTCGAGAAATCGGCGCTGTTTCTCAAATTTGGGGCCCCGGCTCTTATAAAATGGAAAGGGAAATTTAAGTAGACCTCAAACTACCGAGGAATCTTTTAAGTGTCCTTTAAATTTAGAGATGCAAACGGAAATATAAACCTTTCTATCAAACCGGTCATATTCTAAAGTGTAGCATTTGCGCATCGAAATCACAAGTAGGTTATGACGAATAGAATTAGTATTTTTACGTGCTAACAAGTTTAATGCGGTTACTCAATGACTTTTTTTGTAACAAAGCTAACTCCAAAGTTGATTTATCAGACATAATCACTGTTTTTAAAACTCCCGATTTTTTCTCCGATTACTTAAAAAGATCTCTCTATAATCTCCCGATTTTTTTGGAGCAGTTACTGATTTTCAAAAAAAGAAAGTGGAAGCACTGTTTCAAATACCAAGTTCGATTGAGATGCGATAACCCGTTCAAGAGTTGAAAGTACCTAGAGATTCTGGATTTCCCCCTTCCTCCACTCCCCCCTCCCCACCATGCACGGATCGGGGAAGATACTATTTCCAACTTGATCGTTTGAGGTCCTTGATACACCTGCAAACTTTAATCTTAGTAGCTTATGTGGAACTGCCTTTCTATCAAAACCTGGACAGACCGACCGACCGACCGACTGACGGGCAGAAATTGCAATCGCTATATGGAAAAAAAACAATAGTTGAGTTTTGCATAGGAGAACCCGGAACAGGATTTGACACTCTACCGAGTCCGTTTGTGTTTGGATTCGGTGTTGAACTCGAAATGAACACCTGAACTTCAAAACGCCTGAAGCCACAAAACACGGAACCCGTGTTCGGATGTGCTCCATAGAAACGACTTGTTACAAACTCGGGTTGAGAAGCGCGAGCCAGAAAACGCAACTAATATCAACTGACAGTTAAAAGGAAATGTCGATCAAACGTCATGAGTAGTGGATAATATAGGTTTGTTTATAGTATGCTGAAGATTTCATGTCTGGCCGGAAGGTGCTGGGAGAGGATTTTGACATCGCCAAAACCCAGACCTTCCGGACCCCAAAACGAAGAGCCGAGATGGCAAGATATGGAACCTATCTAGAAATTGGCAGGCTCGCCACAGAGGAAGAGCTGAGAACATTCTTGATCAGTTTGGCTCTAAACTTAATTCAGGCGGAAATACCTTGCCTCCGTTGCTGTTTCTGCAGGGATTCAGTTGAAAGCAATGATCTGGTAAGATTTTGAAGTACGATAAAACGGTAATTGTGCATCTTGGCAAAAATTATTTTGGTGCTAAGATAGATTTTTGCGTTTCTCACTGGCAGTGCCCAGTGTTTTCTAAGGGATTAATTAAAAATGATTGTATATCCCCTCAAGGTCGAATCTGATCCACAAAATGTAAAAAAGTACTTTCCATTCCCCAATCAATCAATCTTTTATTTATGCCAAATCATCCGTGGGATAGCAGAGGCTGATGACAAGATTATCATACACTAGACGCCAAAAGAAAAAATTAGATTAGTCATTTGCAACTGATTTGTCAGGTAATCGAACTTTCATTAAATCGTCTATAGGCCTATTGGTAATTGTGTTGCGAGAGCAACACTTTGGTTTTGTCCCGTTTTTTTTTTTTTTCTAGCACCCCGATTTCACCTTATTCCTAGAAAGTGGTAAGGGTCTAGCCTCTGCGGTTTTTACGGAAAGTGTGGACCTTAGGCCGGATTGATGAATACGAGATTAAATTTTGGCAAGCTCCGTAGAACTCTTACCTGGGGCCAACAAGGATGGTTTTTGCTTGTGGTCGAGCCAGAGAGTACGGTGTGTGAAGTGAAGTGGAGTAGCATAGCCTGTGCCAGAGAGGACTATCTGAAGTTGTTCACTAAAGCTTTCGTTTCATCAACCCACGTTTCTGCTTTCGAGTGGAAAGCTCGGTTCTAGCAGGCAAGCAGACGGGCACCAGTTTCAAATTGAAGCTGGACTAAAATCTATAAGTGCTAAATATGTGCGGCAGATCCCCGGCCCCACAGCCATTATATCTTCTTTGAGTGAAAAATAGAAAAATTTACGGAAACAAAAAAGTGGCATTTACCACGGGTCCGAAAGTGATGCCATCTATTGTTTCTACCCATTTCTGTTCGTGATTTCTGCTCACTTTATCATTCCATTTCTTACGCTTGGGAATCTTGGGATTGAGCAAGAAAATTGGTATCAGACATACCTCTTAAACTTTAAAAGTTCTCTCATTGCTAAAAATATTAGAGCTTGTCCTTTGCTTCTTTCTAAGTGGTGATATTAGAAAGTTGGTCTACGGCAAAAAAGTCAGTTTTTGAAGTAATACAGATAGATTTTTTTTTTCTACGGCAATCGATAGACCTTGATGAGCTGATCAAAGTATATGTCATCCGTTTTTTGGTACAAAAATTCCTTCATGAGATACAACAGTTTGAAAGTTTAGAGGGGTTGACAACTTCAGTAGTAAGGTACACACTGAAACCAAAATTAGGCCGGTCAAAATTGTGAGATCTGTAGGGGACTTGTAAGCAACAGTAGGCTGTTAGACCATAATCCTCTTCGGCAATGAGGGGTTAGCAATTTTTGCTACTTGGTGTACCTACAATTTGTTTCCAGTGTTTTATATGGTACGAACAATTATTTGGTACCAGGTCTATCACGGGTAGATGGACTTGTAAGTAACAATAATATAATCTTTGGTGTCCAAAAAGTGAACAGTGTTTCTACTTTAGGTGGAATGCGTGTCATGTGGTATGCCCTTCCATATAACGTGTGCTACCAGCGGTTCGTGTCCCCTTGTGTCACCTAGCGACTGTCAACTGTGCAGTCGCTCCATTGAGAAGTATATCATGCAGTAAGTTGAAGTTTACAGAAATGCTTGTTAAGTTTTTTGAAAGCTCGAGATTGTGGTACATACACAAAAACATCAGGGTTTTTCATTCTGAAAGAGATGTAATCACGAATTTCATGTCCTCAAATGAACGTAGCTTTTTTAGGCACTTTTCACATAGCGATTCACAAAGTGTTTGTCGGTCTGCCTCATTTCCAGCCAAAACCAAATTGCAGTGCATTTACTCCTGTATTTGTCGTTGTTGAGGGGTAGATGGAAGGGGTTAGCCAGATTTCTTCGGCAGTTTACAGACCAGAGTCAAATTTACCGGAAAATTGGGATCGCACGGAATACAGTTTTGTGATATTATTTCTGTCCGACCGTGAACCACAAGTGGCTTGAACCACAAGGCTTGATGGACCGAATTTTCCTATTAGTTAGACAAAGTCAACTAGCCGCGTTGGTGGGGGCACGGGCGTCACTATGGGGGGGGGGGGATACTCCTCCCAAAAAAAAAGTCCTGAGAAAGTACTTTCGCCGGGCTCGCCCGGCAGAAGTTAACTAGTTTGCGCTGACAAAACATAGATGAAATACAAATTTTGGTTTGCTTTTGTCGGGTGTTGGTCGACTCGTCGTCACATCGGGTTATTTTTAATCGCAATAAATCACATTAAAGGAATAATCTCCACTGATACATTACAGTTTCTTTTTACAACGGTTCTGTTCTGTGCTGGCGGGAAATGTACGCCGTTGCGCGAAGCGGAAACGGCGTGTTTTGTCGGCACATTGTATAGTCCGTTGGCACAAAATGGACGTCCCTCCCCCCAAAGTTAAAATGCTAGTGACGCTCCTGGGTGGGGGTGGGGTGGACTGTGGGACTTATTTTTCTGTTTTATTTGGGATTTCTGTGTCTTTTTCAGCTTTGTTTCTGTTCCAGGAACACCATGCCCAAGTCGGTTTACATCGAGCAGCTTGTCAAGAAAGGTAAGCCGTGGCAGTTGACACGAAATAGATTTTGAATAGATAGGCTATTTTTACTCTTTAACTCAATTGAATTGGATTTTAATTTAATTCCTTCATGATTTTGCTCGAAATCTGCAGAATGAACAGAATTTTTAAGTTTATCTAGCAGGATCGTTCGACAAACGAAGGGACACATCCTAACTTCAGGTAGGCTACCTTAGCTTCCGGAATCATCAACAACCAGAACTAAGTTACGACTGTTAGTCTAAAGTAAACGTCGTGTAACAGTTGTGGCATGCCTTTGATTGTTGGCTGTAATTGCTGTAAACAAAAGCAACGTGGACTAGTGAAAGAATTAAGACGATCATGTGAGTGCCTATCATGGCAACAAAACTGCTTTAGTAACTGAAGTAATGAAGATCAGACTCTCAATTTCAGTTGAATCAGCTTTGCGAGGCAACTTCCCGTCCGACTTGGGAATGGCAACGAAGATCTAGGTGGCCAAGGGGAACATCACACGGCAGAACGTTGACGCCATTGTCAACGCAGTCAATAGTGCACTTAAAGGAGGCGGTGGAGGTACGTGAAAAGGGTATCGGGGGTCCCCCAGGAAACAACCCCCTCGTGATGTTTGACGAAGCAAAAAGGATCAGTGTGCTACATTTTATTGGAGCTATATTTCGGCCCTTCTTGGCAATGGTCCTCTTTAGGCTTAATTTTGAGCCTGAACTAATCCGTTTTGCTTCGTAAAACATGATTCACAGTCAGCTTGGGCTGAAGGAATATCGATGATCCCAGCAGTACCAGTCGCCCACCACAAAAAATTGAAATATATTCTTATGAAAAGTATCGATAGAGGCGAACAGACAGCGACCCGCCGTCACGCGTTTACATTTTACTCGTACGTTTAAGGAAAATCGTAAACTGCTATACCTCCAAATTTCAGTGTTGGATAAGTAGTTTCTTATAAATTTGCATTTGGGGGTGGGGGTCACTAGAGGAGGTAAGGTGCATTTTTATTTGTCTAGTTAAAATGAGTATCTTACGTTCATAGAAATTGTTAACCAACAGCCATGATCCCATTATCGACGGCATTGCAGCTAAGGGACCAGATTAGTTTGATTTCCGGCGCAGTTATTACCGTGGAGACAGAGGCAAAGGGAGGCCTCCTGTTGTTTATGACTGATGCAGAACAGTCTTTGAAACTAACAGGTACACATCCTTAAAAACAAGTTCATGAAAGATAACGTTTAAAGGAGATGCATCATAAGCATTCTAGCCCTTGCAACGTCTAGAACCCCCCCACCCAAGACCCAAGATGAAGACACGACTCGATCCGACCGCTGGGTCATCTAGTGGCGCGGGTCGGAAGTGCACGACATGAAGAGGCTGGGATCATAGTTTGACTTTGTATCTAACAAATTGTTTATATTGTATCAGGCACATGAAAAATGTGTAGAAAAAGCAAACTAACTATTTGCATTATCGATTTCTTTGAGTATTTTGTTTTCTGTTTTTTTCTTGATAATTCCCGAAGTCCAAAGAATTAAGGATGTAAACCAGATCACAATAAACAAACGCCGTAAATTATACTAAATTCGTTATAACGATCTCTTAGAGATTTTGAAAGTAAGCAAAATAATATTCAGCTTCCGATACCAAAAATTGTCAAACTAGCCGAGGGTTTTTACTTCTGACATACCTAAACGTCCACAGGGTGATATACATCGTTGTTTTAATCCACTTACAGGCCTCTTGATCTTCTCGAAGATTCTAGTATAGCTCTGACCCGCAGCAGGAGATCAGTGAATATTTAATGAGTAATGGCGAGTTGACGAACTTGTTTTCAAGAGTGAAAGTAATTTGTGGATTACCTTGGATACACGGAGATTTTGGAGAAACCAAAGGTAACTTGGTGTTTGTAAATATTCGACCCATCGTAAAATGATAGTGTGTCCCACCTTCTCGGCCCACATGAATCAACTACTTTAAGAAACCAGTAGCTTGATTGACAGTGTAACAGAAAGAATAGAGACAACTTTGAAAATGCACATTTAAAATACACATTAACTCTGAAATATTTTACAGTTGACGAAGCAATCCACGACTTCGTTGGATGAGAACGCCTTCAGAAGGAAACAGCAAGACTGTACCCAGCAGGATGCGAGCCTGGGAACGCTGTCATCACAAAAGGGTTCAATTTGCCTTCGAAATGTAAGTTCTTCTCTAGTACTGCCGCAATTCGTAGAAGTGTTTTCGGCAGTTGATGTACTTGCAGACTACTTTGTGGTCGAGGGTAGCCAGACGGTTCTTTTCACACTAGATCTAGCTTATAGACGAAATTTACTTTTCTGAAAATTTGGCTAGTAAAGGTTAAACGAGTGCAACACGCTCAGTGGCACTTAGGTGCCACAAACAAATTTGGATAGAGATGTATATACATGTACATTCGTGTCCATTCTGTTGAATATTTGTCGCGTTATTTTGGCAAGAATAGAGCTGCCACTCTCCCTTCTCCGCAGGACTGGTGACACAAAAATGACAAGAGGTCGGTTCAAGTGATCTGCAGAACGGTTAGGAATGGCGCTTGATGCAAAAAGGGGAAATGAAACAAGGCATTTTGTGCTCTTGGGCAAATTTATTGCCATCGGTAAAATTTAGATATGCTAATTATTGGGGAAGTAATGTTATAGTGAAGGTAATTCCCTCCTCCCCCTCCCCTCCGTACTGGGATCAGGCCACCAAAATACTGACAAGTTTAATTTTTAGATATTCACGCGGACGGACTTCAGACAGGTGTCAAAAAGTACTCATACTAACATACCTGAACTGCATGCAATTGGTGTTGGAAAACAAATTGCAATCAATAGTAAGTTAGGATTTTTTGGTTTTCTAATGCAGAATTTGAACGAAATGCATGGCTGGCAGTGAAGGTATATATTTTATGAATCTTGTAAAATATTGTGTTTGTGCTTAATTCCAGAACCTCAAAGTATAGCCACCAACCCTCCCTCGCCAAGCTAGTAACACGGTTCATTTGGAGTTCATGTTGAAGAAATTAAGCACGTTTGACCGCGGAAATTTGTTTCAAAACTGCGACCCGAGAATAGAGCCATTATGTTCCTTTAAACGAAACAAAATTAAATCGTAATAGGCGCACCATGATTCCAAGCCGCTTCGAAGAAACTTTGTCAAAGCAGATCGTTTCTCTGGACGCTGCCTCCTAAAGCTATTCTTCTGCTATGAGCAACGGCGAACTCAAAGCTTGAGCAAATACCTCTAGCTCCGCTCACTTCTGTCAGGATAACCGAAGTCGCTGCATGGGACCGAAGACAGACTTTCTATGAGATGATTCCTTAGTTCGACTCGTGTATCTATCTATATATATATAGGAGGGTTTTCGCGACATCTCGGAATCACTTTCCGGCGAGCGAAGCGCGTCGCGAAAACTGTGGGAAAGCGATTCCTGGAATCACTTTCCACTTTCCCGCTGGACTGATCGGGAAAACGCATGGAAAGCTGGTATCGCCAGGAAAATATTGAATTAAAAACTATTTCGAATAAATATGGTTCACCGAATGGTTCTTTGGTTCTGATATATTCCATCGAAGTCACCTCAATAACACTTTGAATTTATTTGTATTTATTAGTGATACTTGCACTGTTTTTTTCCACACATTTGAAATTCCCGCCAAGACATTCAACTTTCCGCGGAGCTTTCCACTAGCCTCGTGGAATCACTTTCGGGAAAGCTGCTTCGGTTTCCAAAGCGCGAAAACCGCTGGAAAGTGATTCCGACTTTGCTTTCCAACTCGCGAAAACCCTCCTTATATCTTTGTACTGCGATGAAAAGACATTGAACGACTCTCTGTTCCAGGCTTTCTGCTGCATAGCTACAGGGATATATGGATATCCACACGAAGAAGCTGCGAAGGTTGCACTGACATCTGTCAGAGTTTTTCTGGGCGAAGAAGCTGCAAAACATGTATGTAATTTTGACATGCTTAGCAGATCAGCTTTTGAAACGTACAAACCAAGAACCAAACAAACTCATCTGATGTCAATACGTAAACACACTTCGTAAACATGGCTCTAACGGTAATACATGACAATCCCATGACATTTTTAAGTATTTTCGAAGGTCGTGTGGATAATTATTCAAAGGTCGGGAGATATTTTTTCAGATTTTACAGGATATTCCTGTTTCAGACAAAGTCGTTAGCAAAAATGCTAAAATGTTTAGTTGAAACAGGAGAAAAGAGAGACTTAACACAAATTTCAAAAACTTAGGCGTGGCTATTGTGTAGTGACAAACTAGGAGACGACTAACATTTTCTTCATACTACTCAATAACGGTTTCCGTTTTTTAAAGGTAAAGAAGATCATATTCTGCACGTACACGGATGTCGACATGCAGATTTACAAGAAAGCTAGTGCAGTTGTCTTCCCGAAGTAGACTGTGAAAGTGGATATCTTGTTCATGGCCTCTTGTTCACACTGCTGCGATTTCGCTCAAGATTAAGTGTCATCCAACGAAGGACAAAAGTTGTGCGACAAGCAAAGGAAAACTTCAAGATTTGTCGCTACGTTGACAAATTTCAATTTATCCGACATAACGAATCCATTAATTTTTTAGGAAAAACTAAGTAAAAAACTAAGATTAGTTATTGTGAAGACTAAATGTTGCACTACCTTATTCTGAAGCAAAGCGTTCTAATCCTGGGATGGAGAAAAAAAATCATTTGATTGAACATGTATTTGTTCTAAAATGTATTTATATTTTTTAACAAAAAAAATCCTGACAATGGGTGGTATTCAGTTGGTTAATCTCTCAAGCATCTTCAGAGGTCTTTTCCCCAAGGACTTTTGTTGAATAATCTCGACGGAAAATTTTCGTTTTACCTTGAAGGGTTCATGCTATTCTGTCGTGCGTCTGAAAGTCGTGGGAAAAACGTTTTGCAGCAGTGTGAACCAAGGGTTATAGAGTAGATTGAGTTTGTGCAACAATCGGCTCATGTCTTTCTCGTCGGCATGTCTTTCTCGCCATGATTTGCTAGGACGATAGAGCTCGGCAGCAAAATCAGGTAAACTAACTATATTGACTAGGAAATGGTCATTTGCCCGGGTGTGCACTTCAGTTTCCATCAGAATTGGGTCACTCGTTCCAAGCAATTGCCACCGTTCGAAGTTAGGTTCCTATTACTTCACTATAAGCTTGCCATAGAATTTTCTATGTCCTCTCCACACCCCCACTTGGGATGCCAGACCCAGTCCTCAGGTTGCATTTACTGTAGCCAATCAATCAAATGAACAGCTTACGCATTTCTTAAGTTTCTGGGATTTCTCTCCCTCCAGTACCATCAGGACGGTTTGATTAGGGAAGGGATTTGAAGCGATCTCGCACATTAAAACTCTTGATTAAGCGACAGATTCTCGTGATCATAATCGAATCGCGGTTTGGCTTGCAAAGTACTTCTTAGCCCACTTAAAGTGCTTGTAATAAGAGCGAACCAAAGGAAAAAATAATAGTTTTATACAAATGAAACCTTTCAGGTCACCAAGTGCCAATAATCATTTGTGACTCAAGGGTTTGTGACTCAAATGGATTCATAGCCCTCTACAAAGTACAAAGTAGTCCAAAGTACAAAATATGTTTGTGATCAAAAGATTTTCTTTCAAAAGACATTTCTTTCAGCAAAAACAAAGGTTTCGATGGGATACCAATAAGGAGCATTTCTTGAACCTCTTTGGCTAGACAGTTGTGCCCCAGATGTCTGTCTTTGCCAGAAAACATTAGCATATAGCTTACATTTTTTTTTTAATTATACAGAACGTATTTTTTGCAAAATTACCGCCAAATCCTGATTTGAATGTAGCTGGCTTGGCCGTTTTGCTTCTAATTTTACAAAGTTTCCGGTTTTAGCTGGATTCCAGCAAACCATTCCTTCAGCAAGAAGACAAGTTTCAGATACAGATTCAGAAAACACAAGATCAGTAAAACGAATTCAGAATATAGTTTTGTTGACTACTAACTTTGAGGGGTAAAATGCGATTCGTCTCTGTCACCTAGGTCGACCTCTAATATGATAAATCTTTTTTCTTCGGCAGATTATCTGGTTTTGGTCCGATTTTGGACCAACTAGTTGCCCGGGAGAAAAGCTTCAGATACGGATTCAGCAGGCCCTTTCTCGTTGGCTTTAAAAATATTTTTCTTCGTACATAAATTTGAAATCTTTCCCCCATCCTAAAAAATAAAGCCATGGGTAAATGTACTTTGACCCATAAAATCCTCGCGCCAAGTGTGAGCGAAAAATCTCAGTACGAGTTATCGAGCTAACAGATAAACGGACGGACACTTAAACGAAACCATATGTATCCCGTGTCTTACGTTATCGGAGCCAATGGGCACTGCTACAACAATATATATCAACTACGTATACAACTTTTGATCGTGGCTTGTATTACATATGAAATATTACCTTATGTTCTACTTGAAGTCCAACAAATATTCTGCTTTGGTTTCACATCGAAACCTTTAATCTTATTTAGTTTAGGTGCCAGTGGTGTCATTATTTGAACAGTTCGAAACATTAGTTGCGTTTTTGCCGATACCATGGCGTCTGTGACCACGGTGACTAGATCTGCAATTCGTCGTTTTTGCAGTTACCGTGGTATCTGATACCACGATCAAAAGGTGTTTTTGCAGTTACCGTGTTATCTGGCCAGTTTTCGTAGTATCACTTGTTCAGATCCTACGGTCAGACCGTGGTAACTGGTTGTGGTATCTGAAAAAGTAATTTCACTTTCATCAAATTTTATCGAATGGGTGAGAAGTTTAGCACTTTATGATGTAACAGTGTATCCTCAGTTGAAACCGAAACTGTTTGTTTAAAAAACCAGATAAGTATTGTTACGAGTGAGGCAGTTGCGCTAAAGGAATGTAATACCGTATTGTCACAAAGACTGATGATGTGCGAGTACCAAGCGTCAGAAACCAACGTTATTGTTTGGAACTTACCTTGTGAAAATTTGGAGGAGGCTAGTGAAGCTTTCAAGGAAGTTTGTTTGTCGGGCATTGAAGTGCGTGAAGCTCCGAAGTTTACCGTTTTACAGAATATGAAAGATCAGGCATTCTTCAAAGTTAATGTTTTTCGAGAAAACGGAAAATTGAATTGTTAAAAATGAGCAAAAAATTGAAAGGAAAATCTCTGAGGAATCAGGCGAATATTTATATCAGTGATGACGCCCCCCCCTTCGGTTCGTGAAGCTAGGAAAAGACTGTACGATAAGAAAGCTAAGCTAAGTGAGATCGGAATTTCTGCTTGGGTGTCAAAATCGGTTCCACCGTTTATCTTTTTTGATCGTCAGAATGGGTCAAGAGCGAAGTACTCCCCCGGTGAATTAATTCCGGAGTTGGATGCATTGCGTAACGACAATGTGAATCAGCGTAATCAAGCAGGGGGGAGAGGCGGTCGTGATAGAAGAGGTGGACAAATAGCGAACCGAAGTGCGTCATGTAAGAACATGGATCTTTTCTGATCGAATGTTAGTTCAAATGTGTATGTAGTATAAAGTTAGAGTAAAGTAAAATACAAGTGGTTGTAGCGTTACTTTTATTATTTGTGTTATAAAGCAACCATCATATATCCTTTTTTTGCTATTTTGTTTGCCCCGAGGTTTCGGGTTTTTTGTGTGTGTTATGTTTCTTGTTTCTTGTTTTCTTACTTTTTTTCTTTTTCTAGAGTTTGTTCGTTTGGATTTTCTCGGTTCCTGGTCGTTTAACCCACAGTATTGTAAGATTGTTACATTTGCATTCCACTCTCCCGGTCTCCATTTTCACGACTGTATTACAATGAATGGTTGGTTTGAGTACGGAACGGCTGGGTTTCCTTGAGAACGATCCAATGAAGTTTCATGAGTTTGGAGGTGGAGTACTGCATAGGATACCGGTGAGTTTCCTGTTGAAAACCCTGATTCGCGTTATAAGTTTATGTGTGATTTGAGTAAAAATCGATGTCAAAGTGCGTTGAATATTTTTCATTTAAATTACCGAGGGATTAGTAGTTCGCAACAGTTTTTAAATGAATTATGTTTGCAGTCAGATCCACATGTTTTAGCTTTAACGGAGACTTGGTTGCGGAACCATAATTCATCGTTGCTTGAGATTGGTAATTATAAGCTGTATGTGGAGAATAGAAAAATGTATCAACACGGTGGTTTGGCAATATATGTACGTAATGATTTTGAGGTAAAAATAAGAGATGATATGAGAGTTAATCGTGAAATGGTGTTTGAAAGTATGGTTATGGAATTCCAATTCCAGAATTTTAAAGGATTTATAGTTGTTGTTTATAGACCCCCATCTTGTAATATAGATGATTTCGGATTACTTTTAGAAGAGCAATTGGATAAGTTACCTATTTCTACTACTCCGTGCTTTATTTGCGGTGATTTTAATCTGGATCTACGTACAGTAAATAGTAACTCTAAAGTTAGAGATCATTAAAATACGATGTTGGGTTACGGGCTTCAGCCTTCTGTCAATATATGTGCAGGGGTAACAAATGACTCAGCGACACTCATTGATAATATATGTTTAATTACTGGATATAGTAGTGCTGACGTTATAGTGAACGATGTTTCAGATCATTTTGGTTTATTAGTGTCTGTTCTGTCGTTACTGAACTGTTTCAGATCATTTTGGTTTATTAGTGTCTGTTCCGTCGTTACTGAACCAGTCTAGGTCAGAGCGTCCTAACTTGCTGAAAAAGGATGTTCCCGTTATAAATGTATTGAAGTTAAAGAAGGAACTTGAAGCGAAAAAATGTGATTTCTTAGAAAGAAGTGATCTGAATGCGAATGATAAGTTTACGTTTTGGTATTCGATGATTAAGGATGCGGTAGTTTCATGTTCCCAGATAAAGAATAAGCGGAATTATTTTGATTCGCCGAAGAAGCCTTGGGTTACGAAGAGTATTCTAGTCTCTTTAGCTAGGCGACAGCAATTGTATAAAAAGTCAGTGTTAAGTAATGATAATAGTGATGTAGTTATTTATAGAACTTACAGTAATAAGCTGAATAGTATTCTCCGTAAAGCGAAATTTGATTACCTGAGTGATCGTTTTAAAAAAGGGGAATGTAACCCTGGGAAGACTTGGAATGTGATAAAATCTGTGATTAAGCCAAATAAGCCTGAAGTCCTTTGTTGTATTGTTGATGGTGAAAATTTTCAGCAAACTTCTGAGCGTATGTGTGAGCATTTTTCGAGTGTAGGAGGCAGGTTAGCGCCATCGGTTGAACAACATCCAGGTGATGGTGATTTTACTCAGTTTTTGCCTGATAGTAGTGATGTTTCTATGCATCTGCGACCAGTTACTGTACAAGAATTGTGTGATTTGGTGAAAAGTATGCGAAATAGTGCGTCAGGGTCAGATTTAATTTCGACTAAATTATTCAAATCAATTTTCCCTGTAATTGCGCACCAACTTTTGAATTTAATTAATCTTTGTTTTAAAAGTGGTATATATCCGGAATGTCTTAAAAGTGCTAGAGTAATACCGTTATTTAAGGGGGGAGATAAGAAATGTGAATGGTTATAGACCGATATCCCTAATTTCTATTCTATCTAGGCTAGTAGAAAAACATATTAATTTTAGGGTATCTGAGTTTTTGGAGAATAGGTGTTTTTTTCATCCAAATCAATTCGGTTTTCGTAAAGGGATGTCAACAGAGCATGCAGTATTATTAATGACAACATTTGTCCATGATACTTTGGACCATGGATTTAAAGTGGCGTCCATATTTCTTGATATTGTAAAAGCGTTCGATACAGTTGACCATGTGATTTTGATTCGGAAGTTAAAACATTGCGGTATTCGAGGAAAGGTGCTAACATTATTTGAATCGTTTTTGAGTGGTAGGACCCAGCATGTAGAAATTGGTAATACTAAGTCTAGTGATAGAGTAGTTGAGTATGGTGTTCTGCAGGGGTCCGTTCTAAGTCCACTTTTGTTTTTGGTGTATATTAATGATTTACGTTTTTGTGTATCGGATCTGATAGATTGCGTACATGGTTCACTTCCTCATTGTAAAGTGATAATTCCTAGTTTTGCTGATGACATCCATTTTACGGTGGCAGCAAAAACTGCATACGATTTAATAGCTACAATGAAAAAGGGTATGGTATGTATAGATAAGTGGATGAGAGTAAATAAACTTTTATTAAATCACAGTAATTCAGGTTTTGTTCTATATGGTAGGTCTTCTAACTTTTACCCTTGGATTGTAGATGTACAAATGGATAGTTATGCTATTAAGCGTACTAAAACTATGCGATATCTCGGTGTTATTTTGGATGAATGCCTTAGTTTTAAAGATCATATTTCGTTTATAAGTAGTAAGATAGCAAGAAATGTTGGAATGATGAGAAAGTTAAAAAATATATTTCCCAGTTCAGTGATGCGACTAATTTATTTCTCTTTAGGTCACCCTTACTTGGTGTATTGTGTGAGTGTTTGGTCCAGTACTTTTTCTTTTCATTTACATCAGTTACGTGTAATGCAAAATATGGAACTGCGCGTGTTGTCTGGAAATAAAAATAGAACGTCGGTAAGATCACGATATGTGCAGTTAAATATTATTCCTTTGTCCGGGCTTGGAAAATTTTACCGTGCGTTATTTATGTTTAAGTACTTTTCGAACCTGGTTCCAAATTGTTTTCTGAATGTGTTTATTTTTGGAAGGGCGGTACATAATTATCCAACGCGTAATTCTAGTGACATAAGCGTTCCACAGGTTGTCAGCACAAGGTCACTATTTTCAATGCGCCATGCTGGGCCCATTGTATGGAATAAACTGCCAGATACATTAAAAAGAGCAGAGAATCTATGCGAGTTCCGTCGAGACCTTAAAACCCTTTGTCTCCATGAATATGAGTTTTAAAGTGTAGTGTGATTTGAGTCGTTCGCAAGTTGGCCCAGATTCCGTTTTGTTTATTTATTATCAGTCTTTTTTTTCTTTTTTTTTGGAGACGGAATTTGGAGTGTATATTTTTTTTGTTGGGTATTCGACCAGGAACCGAGTAAGTACATGATATTTTTCTCTTATTTTTTTTCTCTTCTTTCTTTTTTCATTTTTTCTTTAAAAGTAGTGTATGTAGGTTAATTTGTCAAAGGGGGTTTGTCAAACCTCTTAACAAGTGAAAACTTCTGAGGGTTTTGTAGTTATCGTATTTTTGCAATAAAACCCCATATAATCATCTAATCATCACAAGCGAAGTATATATTTCCATACCCGGCTATCAAAAGATCGTATCTCCAATTTTGAGGCAAACTAAGTTACCCCCAGGGTCAGATTCTCTAAACTACGCATCTTCGTGTTTTTTTCAACAATATAGACGACGATCTAAGAGCCATCTAGAGTCTCAGATAAATTAAAAATATCGTTATGAGAGATAGGACTTTCCTGTCTTAATTTGCGTCTCCTGTAAAACTGACAAATGTGAATATACGACCTTTTGATAACCGGGTATCGATTTGTAAGTTGTGTCCGCTTCTATAAATGTTTCATCAAAGCCGAAAATAAGATATAAGGCAACATAATAATATGTTGTCTTATATGTTGGTCATGATTTGAGCTTCTAACACTTACCAAAGTAGTCCTCTTGTTGCATTACGAATAAATGTTTTATGAATAGTAAAATACGTTATAGCCTACTACTGAAACTTTTCTCTGGTCGAGCTTTTTTGGGATCCCAAAACGTAAGTGGCGGGATACCTATGACATCGCAAAAGTTGTCCTTCTGTCTGACCGTCCGTCCGTCTGTCCGTCTGTCCGTCTGTCCTTCTGTAAGCACGATAACTCTCGAAGGGATTGAGATATTTTGATGAAACTTGGTGGGAGGATCCTTCGGGGCAAAGTACAAGTCAAGTTTGAAGATGAACTCTGTAGCCCTATATTTGAGGGTGGGGGCGGGGTTTCAAATTAAGGGATTGTCGATTGTGAGATAGTCGACTTAGGGGTAAGGAGACATGCTGAATCCGAATATGAAAGTTATTTTCTCATCCGACAAGTAGTTCACCCGGAATCCGGTGAAAACCGGACACAAAATTTGTCAACCCCCGCTACCCCTTTTCTCAAACTGGTATAGCTCTGCGCGGGATTGGTATAGCTCTGCGCAGAGCTGACGTAAAAGAGAGAGAGCTACAGCGATCAAGGTCGAAGGGGCTGGTATATCTTGGTATAATGGAAAAGAGTAGGTGGTTGCGGGCTATATAACAGTTGGAAAGTTTATAGGGGTTGACAACTTCAGTAGTAGGGTACACACTGTAACCAAAAATAGGCTGATCTCAATTGTGAGACAAGTAGGGGACTTCTAATGGTCTCATGGTCTGATAATAGGCTGTTAGACCATAATCATCTTCGGCAATGAGGGGTTAGCAGTTTTGTCTACTTGGTGTACCTACAATTTTTTTTCTGTGCTTTATGTGGTACGAACAATTTGGTACCACGTCTATCACGAGGACATGGAGTCGTAAGTAAGAATCGGTTGCTAGGATCTTTGGTGGTGAGGGGTTGCCAACTTTTGCTAGTTGATATACCTTTTATTTTTTGCCAATGTACTTCATGATAAGAACGATACGGTACCATGTCTTCGATCACGGGGAGATGGACTTTTAAGTAAGAATCGGTTGCTAGAAGGGCTTCGCGAGGGGCTCAAAACTTTGATCTGTTTCTAAATATTACAAGTAAAGAGTATTGATCTATCAACCTCATATAGTAGATTTTTGGAATCCCATCGACACCTTTAGTCTTGTTTTTTTTACCTTCAGTATAGTAGTGATATGCTCATCTGTGCGAATCTGTCATCAGTGAACTTTTGCCGAAGAAAAACGAAACACAACCAGCATTTTTTTTTTATTATTATTTGCCAAAACATTTTTTTCGTTCACTTAATTTCCATCACGTTCACGGTTACGGTTAGTAACAGTCTAAGGGATTCGACTGCCACTTGGTTTTCATTTCGCAGTTCTTATACTTTGCAAGGAGGAACCCAACTTCAGCCAAGAAGATGGCAGTTTGAACCAACAGACTTCTCAAATATAAGAATCAACAACAACATTTGTATCTGAATAATATTTAATCAAATTTCTACTCGAAGCTTATGCGAGAGCTATTACTACGTATAGTACAATAGCAGAAAACTACTGCTGCAAGTACAAAACACGCCGGTGAACCACGGGAAAAACGAGCAACGTTGCCCGAACTATGACTCACACCCTCTGGTAGCCAGTAAACGGAGTTCACTGGGAACAGTTGTGGGGACGCATCCAGATTTTCGCAAGAGAAAAGGTTGGCTCTTCAACGGCAAATAGTCATAATGATCATTTCAAAGGTATCGTTCGGCCGTGTTTGCGATCTGGCAACTCTTTCTGCAGATGTGATGTTAACACAAACTGATGGAACCCTCTGTGAATGGATCGGGTTTGGACCCTTGAAATGAAGTTTGGCGGAGGTCCAAAATCAGTTTATCGACAAAAATACACAAAAGGCCATCCCTTAAACTCTCCCCATAGAAATATGGTTGGACCGGAATCCGCAATACAGTGGCCGGATCAGATGATGTTCATCAAAAGGCCAGTCTTGACCTCTATCTTTCGACAAATTTTGTTTAGAAGCGGCAATTCCTATGGTAGAATTGGTGCAGACAAATATGGAGGGAATCATCCCACGGAGAAGTTCAGGTTGGATGTCGCTAGCCTTAAATTCCGATCAAGTTTTGGACGTCGCTAGCCTTAACTTCCGACCAAGTTCAGTGTAGTCCAGCAACTCAAAAGAAGCGGATCATCAAAAGGAATAACGAGACATTTTTTGGTGATCACTTCCAACTTTTTTTCCTACAAGTTTCCGGGTCCATTTTTCAAAGATTCTTTCCATTGTCCGTGTTATGGAGGTGGGTCCCGTTTTCGTTTGGAAGGGGTCCTTCCTGTTTTCGTTTAGCCAGATGGGTGGGTTCCGTTTTCGTTTTCAAGGGGTCCTGTTTTCGTTTGCCAGAAGGGTCCCATGGCAAGGGGTTCCGGGTCCTGGGGTTCCGTTTTCGGGGGAACCCAGGATGAAGTGTAACAACAACATCCAATTTCCACCGCAAGTTGAAGGTTAGCGTTAGCGTTTAGATTAGTTGCCATTTGCCTTTTGGATTTTAGTTTTGGCGTATCGACAGCGTCATTTCAAATGAAACTTTACATGTTAAATGATCTTCACCTTGGTTGCAATTCTAAACTCAGTTCAGTTTAATTTATTAAAATGCAAAAATATAAGAACAAAAAGTCTCAATCCCTACAAAGCTCCATGGCACGTTACGTAGGGGTTAACTCGAATCTAGCAAAGATTGGTCATCCTCAGAGGGGAGGGGAGGATGAACCCCATCCGAAATATACAAAAGAATCATTTTTTATAGGCTTTAATTCCTGATCTATATTTTATTTTACTATTTGGCATGGACTAGGTACGACCCGGGGGTAATCCCCGAAATAGAAATCGTTTATGACCGTGGGCACTGTGAGAGGGCTAACACTCAAAATGCCCACGATCACAATGCCCACGACTCAAAATGCTCACTAAAAATGCCAACAACTCAAAATGCCGACGGCTCAAAATACCCACGGTTTAAAATGCCCACGACTCAAAATGCCCACGACTCGAGATGCCCACGACTCAAAATGCCCACGGTTCAGAATGCCCACGACTGGATTATTTGGTTGGTTCAGTCCGTATAAACTTGAATTAGGGGTGAGTGAGCAACGGGAGGAGTAGACCGAGAATCAGAATGACGATGATCGCATGTTGAACTGGTATAATTTCAAGTATAATATAGTACTGGTATAAAAATTACAAGAAACAAGTTATTGACATTTTGAGCCACCGGCATTTCAGACGATTTCGTTTCGGGTGTTCGACCTGAATTTTAGGCATTTTAAGTCGTGGGCATTTTGAGTCGTGGGCATTTTAATCGTGGGCATTTTGAACCGTGGTCATTTTGATCGTGAGCATTCTGAGAGTGGGCATTGTGAGAGTGGGCAAAAAGATCGTGGTGATGTTGGGAACCACCCTTTGACAGTGGGCAAAAAGATCGTAGTAGTTTTGCGAACCACCCGTGGAAAGCTCTTCTAATCAAGAGAGAGATGGCTCAGTGGCAACGTAATAAGTGTGTCGTTTATTAGTGTTGTCTATTCTTTTTTTTTGTCATCCTTCATTTATAATAGTAATAATAATAATAATTTATTTATTACCCACAAATTTCAGATAATCTGTTTTATCTGTATATTCGACTCACTTTGCTAAGGTCGGATTTGAATCCGGATTCGAATCCTCAGCCTGAAATGGTGGATTCGGATTCAGATTCGTATCTAGCTCTGGATTCGGATTCGAATCCCTTCATGGTCGGATTCACCCATCTCTGTTTTCACTGCGAAAAAGATGGCAAAAGACATTCACTTCGGCTCTGTTTTCGCTGCGAAGATGGTGGCGAAATCATCTCCACCTTTTATTTGGTTAATGTGAGGGAGACTTAATAGTTTCACTGCGAAGTTGCCATCAGGTGATGGAGAAAGATTCATCCTTTAATACTAATTTTTTTGTGCGTCAATGTGTCTCTAACAAGCATAGCAACCAAAAGACTATGCTTTCCGAGAACATATTCACAATCTGGCTTCACGCGTCATTCCACTGGTGATGTATACTGTAACCCAGGAAAATATTTATGATCTGATTGAAGCTAAAATTCAGCCTTCACAAGTCCTTTATGTTGAGGTAGGTCAGGGTCGGGTTACCAACATCTATTCATCATTTGGCATAGGGTATCCAGCATTAGGCATAGGCTATGCCAAATGCTAGATATAGGCTACCCAGCTTAGCATTTGGCATATAGTATCCAAAAATGAGGGATTTGTGGTAGAATGGTTTAACTGACCTCGTTTTTACACAACCTCGAATTTTGATGCAAAAATTTTTAAAAAGACATTTCCATGCTGTCATGATACATCATGACAACTATGATCTATTACAATCCTTTTTTTTACCGGACATATAGTTCGTCCGGAATCCGGTTAAAACCGGAAAATTTGTTATAAGTTAAATTTTTATTTGAAGTTAATTATTTGTCGGAAATCGGTAACTAGATACGCTGAATTCATTTTTGAGCTTTAGTTTTTTGTCGGAAAGGTAGTTCTAGAATTCCGCCGAAATCGGAAAATTCGCAGAAGTAGGGGAAGATCGTTTCGATCCACTTATAGGGGTAAACACACAAGCTGAATCCATATCAGAACTTGGTTTTCTTAATGATTAGTTGTTTGGCCTTAATCGGTCTCTAAATTTTTAAGGCTATAAATGTTCAAGGAGTCTGGCGAAGACAAAACCTAATTGTCTGGATCAAATATTGAAGTTTTCGGATCCCATCGGAACCTCTTGTCTTGTTAATGTTCTTGCGGATGTGGAAGGCTCCGGGGAATTCCTTGTTCTTTGTGCACTGGACTCAGCTAGAGCTTTTGATTCGTGTATTTTTGCTCAGATGTTGTCAGAAGCTACAAAAAGAGGGGTTGATCCTTCCATTATAAAGTTTTTTTTGTCATCCTTCATTTATAATAGTAATAATAATAATAATTTATTTATTACCCGAAAATTCCAGATAACCTGTTTTATCTGTATATTCGACTCACTTTGTTAAGGTCGGATTCGAATCCGGATTCAATTCCGGATTCGAATCCTCAGCCTAAAATGGTGGATTCGGATTCAGATTCAGATTCGTACCTAGCCCTGGATTCGGATTCGGATTCGAATCCCTTCATGGTCGGATTCACCCATCTCTGTTTTCACTGCGAAAAAGATGGCAAAAGACATTCACTTCGGCTCTGTTTTCGCTGCGAAGACGGTGGCGAAATCATCTCCACCTTTTATTTGGTTAAGTGTGAGGGAGACTTAATAGTTTCACTGCGAAGTTGCCATCAGGTGATGGAGAAAGATTAATCCATTAATACTAATTTTCTTGTGCGTCAATGTGTCTCTAACAAGCATAGCAACCAAAAGGCTTTCCGAGAACATGTTCGCAATCTGGCTACACGCGTCATTCCACTGCCCACCTAAAATTTTACAGAGCGCCAAATGGAGAGTTTCACAGTAATTTCCAAAATCGTTGCCTCCAGTCGCTGCTTAATTGCGACAACAGGATGGACAGTTTTCTGTTTGTTGTTTGTATTCTGACTGTTGTGAACTGCTCTGAATATCCGTATATGAAGGAAGAGGTTGTGAAGCTCTTGGACTATGTAGACTTAGCAACCTGGATTAATCTGTCAGCACCACTTCGGTCTACTGGGGATGTAAAGGTAGCAATACCCACTATTTCTCTATTTCCGTTCATGTTCACGGTAACGGATACAGGATGTAT
Organism: Branchinecta lindahli; assembly: GCA_023053555.1. Lineage (NCBI taxonomy): Eukaryota > Metazoa > Arthropoda > Branchiopoda > Anostraca > Branchinectidae > Branchinecta > Branchinecta lindahli. The sequence continues at coordinate 21,268,645 of JAKZAO010000013.1, read as the reverse complement.
CCTCTCAAATTATTTGAAGACAGTAGTTTTTTTCCCGTAGGGAAAAAAACGGCCTGGAATCCCGAGTGAAAAAAAAGACAGAGAATTATTGAAAAACTATACCAAAAAGCACATGCTCGCATTGTTTCTGAGGTCCTTCGCATTTCCCGAGTGCTGGTCTATGCGTCTTCGAGAAGCTTTGAATATGTGATATCGTGCACGGTGAAACTGTAGCGAATCCTAGCTAATGTGCATATGTTCCTAGGTATGAGCGGGATTGTTACCCATGTGTCAGTCGCAGAGTTGCTAGGACATCAGAAGACAACTGGTGCATGTTCAAATGGTTTTGTACAATAACTGTGTATGCACCTGCCGTGACATCGAAACTACGGAAAATCACGAGCCAACCATTCTTTAAATGCCTATTTTTCTAGGTACGATCCGAAATGTGTCGCATGTGCCAACTCACTGAGCACTCGAAAACTACAGAAAATCGATAGCGTCTAGGAAAAACTACAAACTTGGGGTCCGCATGGTTGTCTGTACGGTTTGCGAACGTTACGTTTCGCCAACACACTGTGAACTCGAAAACTGCAGAAAACCGCTAGCTTATATGTCTTTGTGTTCGATCTTCGAAATTATTTCCTGCGAAAAGCTCCAAACTTTTGGTCCGGATAGGAACTCGCTGTAGTTGACTAAGTTACGCTCTCCCGAGCGCTCTCCTTTTTGCTTTAGCCTCACGGTTATTGTCAGTTAATCCTAAATCCAGTCAAATTGATGTAAACACAATTTTTGAATTTCAAATGCCTGTCGCAAATATAATCTTTATCAAGGAAGCAGAGACAAGCAAAACAGTAGCAAAGACGGCTTGGAAAAAGGTGAAAATCTCCAAAAAAGGTAACAGTCGAGGGTTACCCACTCTCCGGCACCTGCTGTACACACTTTCCCGGCACCGGCCGGCATCAGCCGAAATAGGCGGTACCGGCACCGGTGCGACAGTAAATCAGGCGATCCTTCTTACAAACGCTTCAAAAAATGCTTATTTTGATGTTTCAACACGCGAAAGATCGGTGCCGGCTTGTTTCAGCCGGTGCCGGCACCGACCGGGCATCGCGGCACCGGGCACTTGCTGTACACTAAAACCGAGAGTGGGCAACCCCTCGGTAACAGCTACAACCGAAAAGGGAAAAGCAAAAGCAAAAAAAAGTTCTATTTCAGAAGTGACGCCGCCTATCAGAAGTTTCTGCCAAAGCAGTTTGCAGTAACACCTTGATTTTGGTCTAGAAAAAAAAATAACGGCAGGACTAGGAGTGTAATTTTCGTGCATTTTCTCCCGACGATAACTAGAGGAAATCTTCAGACGGGAGTAAAAGGGAATAACTTAAAAAGAACCGAACATTTGTTTAAAATTTCTCGAAGAAGTCAGCCATTTTCTTTTTTTTTTCTTTTTTTTTCTTTTTTTTTCTTTTTAATTTGCCGCGTAGTATCTTTTCTGTTCTTCCAGTCCAATATGAATTGGCCAGGTGACTACGCTTCCACTTTCCCTCGGTGACGCCAACGGTCTTATCAACTTAATTTTTTTTTTTTTTCACTGAATCACATGACCGGCCTATCTATTTAGCGTCACCTACACTTTCCTCTATCTCTACGTTTATTTTTAATTTCTTAATTATTTTTTTTTCCTTCAACTCTTTCTAATCTTTAAACTTCCATCCTACCTTTATTTATAAAATAAAATTAACAAAACTAAATTCAATATCAATATTTACTCTTTCCACTATCCATACATTTGAATCATATTATACAATTTTAATATAATTATCTTTCCACGTTTATTATTCTCAACATTCAAATTATTTCTATTACAAAATTCATCCTCAAAACAAAACAAAAACTCTATAACAATCATATAATTTATACATTATTTTTTTGGTTTCATTCCTATTACCATTTATCATACATTTTAAAACAAAATATGTATAATATATTTTAATTAATATTTAAAATTCTCTTTATGCGGACCATTTTACCATAAAACAATCAAGGAACATACTACAAAAACAGAACCCATAATTAAATAAAATCGCTCATCCCGCTCAAAAGGTGCTCTTCCGTCATAGAGAACCTTTTACACGGTGGCATATATTTTACAACACAAAATAAAAATTTCTTCAAAAACTCATTCCTTTCATGTTTTATGCTAAAAAAAAAAAAACAAAAAAAAACAACTAATTCAAAAAAAAAAACTTAAAATAAATTTTCTTTACAAAAACTTAGAAAAGAAAATTTATTTCCAAACTTAACACACTCTTCTATCACAAATATTTCACTAAAAAAAAAAAAAAATTTTTTTTTAAAATGGTCCACAAAAGATCTAAAAAAATTAAATTAAATTACCAAAATTGAATATAGATTAAATATTATTATTATCTCACAAAAATTCATCTATATTTATATCCACGTTCAACCTCTCCTTTAATGCTTTCCTATTCATTCCTCTCATTCTATTCCATACAACATCAATTTTCTTCATGATTAACTCATCTCCATCCATATTTTCCTTATCCTTCCACATAAAATAACAAAAATTCGAAATAAAAAATGTCAATGTCCTACTAATTGGATTGATCTTACCATTTTCTAATTCTTGAAGAAAAATTTGCTTACTAATCCTCCATTTCTCGTTATATCCTCCAACTCCTCGAACAATATTTTCTAGTATACCTACCATTCTTTCTTTTCCCCTGCATTCTACAAAAAAATGATCTAATGTTTCGGTCTCACCACATAACCTACATTGACCAGATGAAATATGAGGCTGGATTCGGTGTTTTCTTTCCTCTGTGGGTAGGATATTGTGTATTTGATAAAACATGTGCTCTTTTACTTTCGGCTGAAGCATCGATGTGTTCAACAGTATGGCTGCGTTCAATAATTCCTCCTTACTCATTCTTCCATCCGTGACAGTTTTTGTCAGTGGTAGGTCTAGCTTTTCTATATAATATGTCTTCATTTCATTCTTCGCTATCTGTTTCTTTTGAAAATCAATAATTCCCATCTTTTCAAGTTCTTTAATTGTTTTAAAAGGTTCTTTCAGTGGATTTGGGCACTTCTTTTCATCACTTTGCCATGCTAGTAATACTGAATTTTCTCTACACATTATTCCTTCAGCTACAGCCCTCGTAAACAGCTCCTCTGTTTTTGAATTTACGTGTATAATCTGTAAACCTCCTTCTTCTTTCGTTAAGAACAGGCCTGTTATTTTTAATTTAGGAGGGTATTTACCTTGCCAGATGTATCCGTAAATTGTTCTTTCAAATCTTACCCGTGTTGCTGCTGGCAGAATAAAAACATTGGACGTATACCATATTATCGGTAGACAGTATTGGTTTACATATTGTGCTTTCTGGAAAATCGTCAGACCTCTATTCTGTCCATATTGAATTGCGGCTATGAATTTACCTAGAGCACTCTGCCAGTTATGCTGTACAGTGTCTCGCCAATCCTTTCGGAATACGACTCCGAGGATTCTGAGCTCATTTCTGACAGGTATCCCTTGAATATGGTCAACTGCATTTTCTTCAGTAAGCATGAGAACTTCACATTTCTCTTTGTTTAGTTGAAGTTTGAAGATTTCGCAGTACAATTCAGTACATGTTATTGCTCGTTGGAAATCCTCATCATCGAAGGTAAACGTGGTGACATCATCTACAAAACCTTTTGCTTTTAGCACCTCATCCATTAACTGGATGCCTCGGATCTCCATTTCTAACATCCGGAGTAGTGGGTCAAAATATATTTCAAATAGCAGTAGACTCAGGGGACACCCTTGTCGTATTCCTGTCTCTGCTTGAAATACTTCGGAAACCATTCCTGCAAAGCATAAAATCAGCTCATTTTTAGAGTATAGAATTTGTATCCACTCTACAAATTTTGGATCAAACCCGTAAAAAATCATTATTATATACAAAAACAGACGTCTTATTTTGTCGAAGGCTTTCCGTATGTCCAAACCCATAATCCGTATTTGGTGTTTTCTATTTCTCTTCTTTTTTTTCAGCAGCAAGAGAAGGTCTCGTACGCAATTAAGTATATCAGACGTTTTTCTTTTATCAATTCCTCCTCTCTGGTTTTTACTTAGGATAAATGGGAGGATTTTCTTTAATCGATTAGCTAGCACTTTCGACAGCAGGCGATAATCACATTGTGTCAGGCTAACAGGCCTCCAGTTGTTAAGATCCTGAAGATCCCCCTTTTTCGGAATAAGTTTGATGAGTCCTAAAATAGTCATGTCTCCTTTCCCTTCCAAAACCGCATTGAATATACAGCTCGGGGTAGGGGCAAATGTGACTTTGAACTCTTTATATAGTTCATAGGGGATTCCATCAATTCCTGGAGATTTATTCTTCGATGTTTCGTTTATTGCGTTAAGTACCTCCTCCGGTTGAACTTTGCCACAAATCATTTCATTTTGACTCAGCGTCACCTTTTCAGTTTGAATCTGAGACAAGAACGCCTTTAGCCTCCAAATATCATTTTCTGTTTCTTCATTGTCTTTTCTTAATACCCTTTCAAAGAAATTTCGGGTTTCTTCTATTATTTCTGATTTTAGGGTGATCAATTTTCCAGTATTTGTTTTAATACTAGTTATACTCTCTTTTCTTGCTTTCTTCCTTTCTCGGCAGATGAGTGTTGTCGTAAGCTGTTCGTGCTGTATCTGTTGATCTAGTTTTGTTCGTGTTTTAATGCCCTCCGCTACTTTTTCGTGCAAGTGTTTGATATTGTCCTGGATTTCGAAGTACTCGTCATTTACATTCTTACCTTGGTTTATTTCAAGTTTCAGCTGGTATAAAACTCTGTAGAGATGGTCCAAATGCTTTTTTTGCATTTCATGTTCATCTTTAGATATTGCTTTTGCCGCGTCTGCTATCGCTTTCTTTGCACAGTTTTCCCAGTGACTGACAATCTGCTCCCTTGGCATATCTTTCATTACGTTTAAGACCTCTGTGACGATTTGTCTCATTTTTTCATTTTGCAGAACTTTCACGTTCATTTTCCAAATGTGGCTGTTGTAACATTTCGCATGCGGTTCTCCAGTCCTTTGCATATGCATAATGACTGCATAATGGTCCGATAGTGGTGTAAATAAATGTTGAATGTCTCTTACCGTTGCTAAAATATTCTCTGTGACGTAAACTCTGTCCAAACGGGATCCACCCCCGGTTGATTTCCAGTTTATTCTTGTAAAATCCCTCGATCTCTTCAACTCCCACCACACGTCCTTTAAATTAAGTCCATTGACAATTTCTTTTAGAGTTTTTGAAGTTATATTCGTTGCAAGGTCCGCATCTTTCTTGTTAATCACACAGTTAAAGTCTCCAAGTAGAACGGTTGGTAAATTCTCTGCCAGAAATGGTGCAACCTGACTTTGGAAAAAATCTTCCCTTTCTTTTCGTTTACCAGATCCAGATGGGGCGTACACATTAACAAAATTCATACTGCTTACCTTGCAACCCAGTGTACGGCCCATTCCATCAGTTTTTACGTTTTGAACTCGCAGAGATTTCTTTAAAATTATAGCTACACTTCCTGATCCCTTCTCTGTATTTATTTTATATGAAAATTCAGGCTCAAAAGAATCAAGATCATCTGTGTCAACTTCTTGCAGGAAAGCTATATCTACATCATTATCAATAGGAAAACTCTTGAAAGATTTTTGTCTTTTCTTCTGCTTCAGCCCATTCACTTATCGTTAACACTTTTTTACGAGGTTGTCCTGTTTATCAACGTTCTCAGTTGCCATTTCTTGTGGATTATTTATCTGTTCCTCTTCCCCATCTGTTCCGCCTTCTTCCTCGTCCATATTGTTTGCCGAACTTGAGACAGATTTTTTTGTTTTCTTCGGGATCAGGGATTGCTGTGATGCATTTGAAGAATCTAGGTCTTCCGGCTCCTGAAGGAACGAAATTGGGGCTTGGGTTTCTGGGCTCTTGTGGAATAGGTGTGAGATTCCATCTACCATCTTTTCCATATTCGAAATTATTTTCTCACTCACTGACTGGCCTGCTTCAACGTTGTACACCTGTTTCGCTTTGCTGTTCTTTCTTTTCTCGTAGTTCCTCTTCATGCCACGGGTCACGATTCCTTCATTTGGGACTTGAGTGGTCCCTTGGTCGTTCGTCTCCTCATTTCCGTCTTCTTGCGATGTGAAGGATATCGCGCGGCGAGTCTGTTTCATTTCTTGTTTTTGTTTCAAGATTTCTCTCATCTTAACAATTTCTTGTTCGACCCTAATCGTGTTTTCTGCTTCTAACGGCGGGAAATCTTCATCCGTAAAAGTAGGTGGGTTGATTTTCTTATGACCGTACCTCTCTGTCCGCCAGGCTTGTCTCGGCTGAGGTGTATGGGTGCAATCTCTGGCTATGTGTCCCGGCTCGTCACACCGCCCGCAGGTTTTGACTTGCCCATCGTACCATACGCGTAACTTCATTCCATCCACGGTAATAAAAGAAGGGATGTTGTTGGTAATGTGCATGCTTACGGTTACTCTAGTTCTAGCCGTTTCTATGAATCCTTCACCCTGAAACACATCACGTCTACAGTTTACAGTCCTCCCGTATTTTTCAAGCTCTTCCTGGACCAGTGTTGGAGCCATCTCAAACGGTACTCTGTCTACTCGTACTACCGTTGCTCGTTTTTCGCAATTTTCCGCTGTGATTCCAAAAACCTTTCCTTTTTGTTCAAACCTTAGTTTCCCATCCACCGACTGGGCTAAGAACCTTTCCAATTCGTTGTCGCTCACAAATTTGACGTACATATTCTGTTTGAACTGGAGATTTGATGAGTCAATTCCAACAGTATTCTCTTTGTTAACACCCAGACTTTTCAGCCATCGATGGACATCTAGTTCGCTTGGCATTTCTGACTCGCCGAGACGATCGAAGTTCAGAAAAGCTGTAGTTTTGCGAAGATACTTGAAAACTGGTTTTGACTGACTCATTCTATCACTTATCACTAACCAAAAAACAAAAAAATTACTCCTACCTCAACCTTTCTTAAAACTACACTTTTCTACCCTACAATTTTTTATTTTTTTTACTTTTTATACTCACCCTACACTATCCTATCAAATTAAAAACTCTCTCAAATCTAACAATCTATCAACGTTGATTACCCTGTATTGACCGTGTTTTGGACGCTGTGATGCAATCTTCGCAATCGACAATTACTCACCCGTCCGCTTAGCACGAGAGCCAATTGAAGACTGTCAGCCATAAGGCGGAATATCCAAACATGTAATAACTCAAGGACCAGTCGTACCAAGATTTTTCCTGTTCAACCGATTTCCCAAAACTTCAAGTCAAATAATTTTAATCCGCAATCACACTAGATGTGACATTCAGCCCTTTTAATAAGTCAGTACAGCCCAGTGGCTAAGATCCTTGGCTACTGACACAGAGGTCCCAGGTTCGATCCCACTTCGGGCCGCCAACATTTTGCTTCAGAACACAAACGGCTATGGCTATGGGCGAGGGTTCGATCCCCCTCGGAGCCAGAAACCTTTTTCTTCCCATACCAGACTAAAAAAGCCGCTTCAGTAATGATTGACAGGTACCTATTCAGCACGGTACAAAACTATCAGGCGATAGCAACTTTAGACGCACATTGAACCAATACAAAACAACGACCAATCACGTATACATGGTTTGTATCGTGACAAGAGGATCATTGGCACTAATTTGGATTTTGGATTTGGATCTTTTTTCACTCGGGATCCAGGCATCTGGAAATTTGGAACGTGAATTCCAGGCTGAGTCTGGAATTCCGGGCACTTTTTTGATTGGGATTCCAGGCTAAAACAGTCCGGAATTCCGGGATGTTCTGTTCTGGAATTCCAGGCTTCGTCTGGATTCCAGGTTCCAAATTTCCAGACTAGGGGTCCAGGCTGGATTCCAGGCTTCGTCCGGATTCCAGGTTCCAAATTTCCAGACTAGAATTCCGGGCTGAATTCCAGGCTTTGTCCGGATTCCAGGTTCCAAATTTCCAGACTAGGCTTCCGTGCTGAATTCCAGGCTTCGTCTGGATTCCAGGTGCCAAATTTCCAGATCCGGGATTCCAGACTACCCGTATATTCTGGATTCCAGACTACTCGTCTGTTCTGGATTCCAGATATGTTCCACAACTGTCCAGAAACATGACTGATATGTTGACACCCTGCTTTCAAGTGGAAGGATATATACCTAGGAGTTCGCTCTCCTCATAATTATATAAACACAACTTATTTGTTCCACAACGTTTTCTGATCGTACGACTTTAGAGAGTCCGTAACAATTTAATTCCATGGCATGAAATTTAACGTTTTCTGGATTACTGAGAAAACCACTTTTTCTGAGAAACAACTTTCTTCGTATTAAACTAATAGCAGGCATAAATCCAATTGTACATATGTAAGAATTAATGTTGATTTATTGCTTAAGACTGAACAAATAACAATCAAAAGGCAGTCGGCAAAAAAACATTACACCTTGAATAGATTTATGTACAAGGTGAAACAATAGATACCGATCAGTGCTGATAATGCCACAATCGGTGTCTTGAATCTCAGTCGGTCACGAAACATGACATTGTGTTCTCTTCTCATGCTGCATTGGGAGAATCTGCAAAACGCTGGATCCCTTACACCAAGCTGCCTTCGCATTGAGCAGGATTACTTAAATAAAACACCCATTTCAATGATCGATCCAAGTTACCTTTTTCCCAAGCGGTAACAAGTGCGCAAGCGCTTAAACGTGGAGTGTGAAAGTAAAATGTTTATCACATTTAATACATAATCAGCATTAGAACCAAGACATTTCACATCCCCCATAACTAAACAAGTATTAAAATAACCAAATTTGAAACCCATCCGACTTTTAATCGAAACTTTTCATTAAGGATTATAACGGCACGTGGTGGTTTTGTTGCTGTCATAATAAAATCCACATCTATACATATAGCTCGCCAAGTATACAAAAGTTGAACTTAAGACCTGTTACAGAAGAACATAACTCACAGGAAATCTGGGCTCGGCTGCCCAATAACGGGAGAGTGGGGGGGGGATCGGGACCCATCAAAATGCGTGTCTAGGCCTATATATCCACAAGTATACCAGCCTAGAGTTTGATTCCAGTCACGGGTAAAAAACTTAACTCATGGGCAATCTGGGCCCACTTGCCCATGAGCATGGAGGCTGGGAGGTTGGTTTCAACTCCACATGTATATTCCCAACCCTAAAGTCCATTTATTCTCAAGTTAAAGACACTAAAAAATTGGCAATCAGGGCCCAATTGCCCATGAACCAAGTGGGAGTGCGGTTTATGGGACCCCCAAAAGGGACAATGAGACCCCAATACTCAAAAGCCTACCAAGTTTCAACTTGATATCTGTTGATTCCTGTCACTCGTCACGAATTTTACTCTGGGGCAATCTGGGCCCAGTTACCCATGAACGGGGTGGGTCCGAGGAAGGTGCAACTTTAAAAGTAATTTTTCCAGCTGCAGGATCTTCAAGTACGAGGAATTTCATCTTCCTATGTCCAGCTCTGGTCAAGTTATAACCTACCATAAATTTAACCCAAATTCAACACACTGGAAAAATTTCAAGGAAACTGGGCTTTCCTCCCCCCCCCTCAACTTTAAGAGGGAGTTTCAACACTTCGGAAAGGATCCCTACAACAGGAGGGTTTCGCAGAAAGGCAGAGACAAATATAATTTCCCATTCTTATTAGAACTCTGAAACCCGAATCTGAATAACAAGTGCTTACCCTAAAGTAACCACCATTTTGCTGAACAAAAAGCACTACAGATTTACTAAAATCTCTAGAACTGAAACTTCTTTCCGACCCCCCTTTTCTCTAGAGGCTTCACACACTCTGAATTCAGTTCAGCAGACTGGAGCCTTTGGTCTAAAGGATTCTACGCCCCAATTAATTCCAGCCCAGACTTAATCTTTTAACTTATTGTTTGAATAGATAAATTGCAGGAACGCACTTAGAATATCTGTGTAACCATGCTTAAGTAGTTATCCAGAACATGAATCTACAGGTTTCGAACCGCACCCAGAAATAAGCCAGAAAACTGGAGGTTTATATAAAGTAGGGGCATATTTATTTATTCATCAAGGGAAAACTAAGACCCGTAACAGGCAGGCGACTGTCTGCAAGATTAGTTCTAAAAAAAATTTTTTTATTAGTTTCTAGTTTAGGGCCTACTGTGTGTAATAGCCTAGGCTAAGCCTTATTTGAATTGTTTTTTCTTAATTTCCTTTTGTTTCTTCTTTCAGGTTTTGCAGATTTTACTCAGCTTCACACAGTCGAACAAATCTCTGATTTTTAAACAACCTATCATAACTGCTAAAAATGTTAGGATCCAAATATGTTATGCATGATGCTAGAAACAATATGCTAAATGCTGATTACTGTAACCGAATAAAATACTGATGATTCGAGCTCAGCTCACTATACAAGACAACCTTGAACACCACCCAACCCATTCATGACTCGTTCACACAAAAAGCTATGCTAATTTGAATGTTATTACCACTAAAAATATTAAATCCCATGCCAGGCAACTTGAACAGCAAAATATTTGCTGAAAATGTTTAATTCACATACTGATTTCCTGTATGGCCAAATTACAAGAATAATTTCCATTGCTTCTGCAGTTTCTTCTTTTGAGGTTACAAGCGTTTTATCAGCCACACCCACCCACACGAAATAAGAAAAAGTACTGTCGCTGATGCAATGCAGACAATTGGTTCGATTTTTTTGGCCCCTCGTAGATAGGAAAGCACTGAAACTAATTGATTATCCACAGTGTATTAAATATTCTTTCAACCCAAGCTGAGTGCGAATCACATTTGGCAAAATGGATACGTCAGCTACATTTTATTGGAGCTGTATTTCGGCCCTTCTTGGAAATTACTTGAGCGGCCTGAGCCTGACGAGGACCCTTGCCAAAAAGGGCCAAAATATAGCTCCAATAAAATGTAGCTGACTTATCCGTTTTGCTTTGTCAAGTACAAATTATTATATCACCTTGCCGCTAGCTTTTCTGAACCATCAAATGTAAAAGAAGGGAGTTTAAATGTGAGAAGTATATGTTGATCCAGCATTCTATTGGTTTCAAACACATTGCTCAAATATTTACCTCTTAACTGGTATCAATTTTGTTATTCCACTGTTTTGACTGTTTGAATAGGTAAGCACAACAAACAAAACAGAGGTATGGAGAATTTCTGGAGGTGCTAAAAAATAGGCATACCTATACTGTACAGTTGAGTTTGACTTTGAGTAGGTTTGTAGTTGAGTAGGTTGGGGCCCAGAGTCAGAACCTATATTTTTGGTATAATGTATGAAAACAATGGTTAGTAGTAGACTTGTTGCCTGCAATTTTACCAAGTAGTCACAAGTACAGTAGATGACATTCGATGTAAACGATCAAAGGGATCACCAATGGAAAAAGAAGTACAGGATTATTGAAGTCAGCAAAAATCTAGAAAAAGGAAGAACTCAAAAAAAGTTGTTAATGGCAAAGATAAGCTGAAACAGTTGGCTGTTAGCTGATGTTATGTTTGTTATTTCTTTTTACAATTTGACTGTAAACAAAACAAATTAGTGAAACATTCAGAATTGAAATGCGGCCAATTATTACAAAATCATACCTCTCCTGTAAGAAACAAGTAGGCCTAACTAGAAGATTTTAGACTTACATTTTTACATCATTCAACCTTCATGCAGCAGCAATATCTTCATATGAATCACAAGAAGATCTATGACAGATTATGTAAACAATCCACAGATCCTTCCTTTAGTCAGCCATGCCAGTCAGCGCATTTGAATTTGTCGTTAGTATTACGACAGGATTGTCAATAGCTGAAATCACAATTGCTGACAAAAAGGTGCTTTTTGACACATCGTATTTTTTGTACATTCCTTTGCACAACGCGCAAAATGCGAGATAAAATGCGAACAATTGGGAATTACTGAATTTGTCACGGTGTTTTGAAACATTTCTTAACTGTTACATCAAGATCTTGTAACAAAATTTAATTGGAAATTAGCTTTATTTGAGGCCAAACTGTTTTGTATAAGTGCATGTTTTAAGGGTTGTTTATCCGTCACTTTAGTAATGTAAATGAAAAAGTGCTTTTCGTTCTTCTGTTTCAATGTTGTCTCACCCATGGTCAGCGCTATTTATTTAATCGTCTTTGTTGTAATTTTTTGTATTTAGTACTAGTATTTCTTTTTTCTATTTATTTTGTTGGTTACTCCATCTTTAGGGCGCTTCGCCCTCCTTTTGTTGAGATGGGCTATAAATAAATTGAATTGAATGGAATTGACCTAGAAAGTGTCATTCGGAAAAAAGTTTCACTTTCGAAGAAAAAATGTCAAAAACCTCCAAAAGCCACCTGGCAACACTGGGTTACCCCGGCTTTCTTGAAAACGTCCCATCGGATCTCTAAAATCTCTTTTCTCTTCAAAGAAAATTTCTAAAACATATGTTCTAAATCGGAAATTCTTTTGATAAAAATAAGAAAAGTTTTTTGGTTTATTTCGTATTATTTTTGTTTACAAATATACGTGTTTGCGTATACACAAAATGCCAAACAAATAAAAACATAAGGTTCTCCTATTCACTAGAAAAGTTGCGGGTTTTACCTCCTTTACAGTTTCTTTACCCTAAGCTTTCAGTTTATAAATGATTCAAAGCCGAACTTGCGAAAACTTTCGAAAGATCGTGTAAGTCGGAGCCTTGCAGAAGCATGTTATCTTTTCCGCCACGCGGCGCGAAACAAATTCGACTTGGAGTTGAAACGGCACGGCGCGAATTTTTTCCGCTCGCGACGTCCAATTCGCCCAGGCGAACACGAATTCACGTTCTGTTGGCACCTAGCTTAAAGATAACCCGGAAATCCAGATTTCGAGAAATAATGCCGGAGCATTCCTGCATTCTACGTTACAAGTGGTTTTTGTAGGTTTTTTTTCGATAAACATCGTAGCAAGGTTCCGGAAGTCCAACTTGACTCAAGATATGCTTAGAATTTTGTGTGCAAACTCGCATCTTCACCCCGTTTAAGATCAGGCCCGAACACTTTCTAAAAAGTATCTTTCGTTGACAAATTTACTGTCATAGTATTTTTTTAGTGTTTTACTCATGTTGATCCGATGTAGCGATATAAATTTGTATGCGATACTGTCTTACTTTTAACAAATTAGGTGCTAACCAAGATTCGACTCCTCTTTCTGTAAATGTTTTTTTCTTTTAGCTGTTTTCTTTTTTTCAAAGTTTGCTTCAGTTTCTGTGCTCTCGCGCTGGAGATAACTATTTTTTAGACCCGAATACTTTCGTAAGAGAAGTAAGCGAGAACTGAAAGCGAGACATTTCAATGAAATCTTGCTCGGCAGACAATTTCTTCGGATGATTTTCCTCAGATACTTTTGAAAATGTTGAAAAGGGTATTTTCTTAATTTTTCCGCTACAATTTAAAATCCAACAAATATACTGAAATCCTGGTTTTCTTATCGTCAAACCAGACTTTCTGCACGTATTCCCTAGATTTCCAGACGAGGAAGCGCAAAATCCAGGCCTCTCTGGAATTTCAAGTAAGTTACTTGAACATATGACTGTTACCCTGGAATTCCAGAAGAGGCGGCGTTGAAATATCCAGGTTTGTCTGGAATTTCAACCGACTGCCCCGAATTCCGGGCCCTTACCAAATGTAAACTCGGAGATGTCTGGAATTCCAACCAAGTGTCCTGAATTTCGAAATACTACCCTGGAATTCCAGAAAAGAAACTGCATTACCTGGATTTCCAGAGAAAACTTGTCCGGAAATCCAGGTAAGAAGTTTAACTCCGTGCTGCAGCCCGGAAATCTGGGCAAAATATGCCTAGATTTCCAGGCAAAATGCCCGGAATCCAGGCTTTGTCTGGATTCCAGGCCGTTTTCTTCCCTACGGGCAGTTAAGACTAATAACCATTTTAGATTAGAATTATCCTTTTTTCTTGAAATAGAATTTTACATACACATTCAAGCATATACTAGGTCAGCGAGATCAACGATGCTACATGTCACATCCTTCAACATGTTCGCCTGTTTGGTCACCATTTTCTTTTTTTCCTATTCTTTTCTTCGTATCTTATGTTCCAGACAAATAAAGCAATTATCATCAATCTAAAAACCCACTTACAAATTTTAAAATTTGAAGATAAAGTGTTATTTTCCATGGCAAACCTCAAGTAACGCCCCATATAACCGTAATTTCTCACACTCAGAATTCTCATTGTCGTCTACACTATTTTGCATCGGATAGCTATTCAGTAGATCATCAGACAAATGTTGATTTGCTTAGGATTGGTTGAAATCGCCGAACAATCCGCTATTTATATGGGTTTTTCCCTTTTGTGGGCTTTGGTCCAGTGGCAAATACCGACAGCTTCTCCATAGGCCAGTCAGTGGCAGTCAGTCGGTCCGGCAATCACGAGCTAGTGTACTACTTAACGCAGTACAAGGGTGATAAAACTTGACCAGTGTTTCAAGGACCTGACCAAACTGTCATTGATATAACTGATTCTCCGATTCATTCATCTTGCCGGGAGTGGAACACGAAATCTCTGGGAATGCATAGCTTTCAAATTGGGGATAGGATGTGATCGAAACAAGACAGATGGAAGAGCTCGTGTCTCAAATTACCAGCTTCATGTCGTGACTGGATCCAAAGGCGAAGGATTGAAGTTGATGAATCAGACTTGGATATAGTCATTTCTTTGGTCAGACCATACTGGGGGGAATATAATGAAACTTGATAATAGCAGGAATCGCATCAGATCATGAATTTCAAATTCTGAAATATCCTGTTAGCTGTGTAGTGGCAGGGCGTGTCATTTAAAGGGGAGGTTTTGCCCATATGATTGAACCACGCTAAGATCTGTAATTTGTACTGAAAGTACACTGTAAAAAGTTTTACGACACTTTCCTCTAAATTCGATACTTTTTTCCCATTTCCAATCTCCATTTGGCGCAGATACTTTATGTCCGTGCTAAATAAACGTTTCTACGTTTCAACAGTTGTGGCAAAGCAGTTCTTGCTCATTCAACATTTTCCGTTAACGTTTTCCCTCGTTCCCCAGCATTTTTTATATCTTCCGACAGTTTTAGGAAGCTTATAACACTTTATTTCCGTGGCAACTCAACGTTTCTGCGATTCAACAGATTTGGCATAACGGTCTTTGCGCATTCAACAGTTTCTATTAACGTTTCCCAGGTTCCCCAGTGTTTTCGGTTGTACGACAGTTTTAGGAAAGTTTTAGGAAAAGTGTGTAACACTTTATTTCCGTGGCAATTATACACATCTTGGTTTCAACGCTTCCTGATTAGTCGTTTTCAACCTCGCCGACAATTTCTGACAACATGTTTTAACGGTATGATTCCAAGACTGACGCATGCTGCAGCGGAGTTACAGCTGCAAAAGTGGAAGTATTATACCGATAATATCAGTTTTACATAATATATTTTTTTAATTAATTTTAAACTTAAAAATAAATTTTAAATAAGCAACTTTTCTAACGCCTCGTTAAAAGGAATTTGAATGAACCAGTTCAGAGCCCCAACGGTCCCAATAAAGTCTAGCGTCCTTGTCAGCCGCAACCATCGCCTATGCCATTAATGGGAGTCCTTGAACACACGTGTAAGAACTAATTTTGATTTATTGGTTTAGATCGAACAACTGACAGAGAATAAATTAACACAAAAGTTATAGTCGGCAAAAAACATTTCGATTAGATGTGTCGAAAATCTGAAATCGCACTTCGAATAGATGTGTATATAAGATATGCCTAGAAATTAAGTGGCAGTAGCCTATATCCCAAAAAATTATATCTTCGCTTCAAGGCCGGGTAGGCCTACGATTAAAGATAAAGCGTTGATCAGAGTCTAAAGATAAAAGGGCTCACAACGTAAAACTTAATTGCAAAGGTAAGACAGGAACATAGCAATATTCATGTAGATACCAATTGTTACTGAAACTGCCTCCATCGGGGTTTTGCAGTTCAGACTTTAACTTGTCTTTCCGCGTGAGTAATTGTTTACTGCACAAAAATCTTTTCCTAGCAATAGTGCGAACACACGATCCGGAGTTCCCGGCCAGATTTTCTTCACTTTCATCATAAGGTTGAAAAATCTCAACGTTTCCGTATGGAAGTGAAGATGGTGTGGAAATCCTGGTAGGAATTTCCCGACCACCCGACCCTGGCCGTCTGTTCGTAACGTAACCACGTAGAGGAATTATGGTCGTTCTTCGGGGTGATAATAAACAGCTGACCAAAACATGGTCATTTGTGCTTAGATGGCGAAAGATTTGCTGGAGAAGCCAGTAACGGCGTGTAGCCTATTCTTTCTAAAACTGGAGATACGAAAGGTCTGAATAGTTTTGCACCTATTTTCTTCGCATTTTCAAAGCCTGAAAACCATGAAATAACATTGAAAAATTCTGAGGCTTTTGGCTAAACTGGCTTACTGACTCTCCAACTTCGAGCGTTCGAATCCTGATCAGGACAAAACATAGCCTGTGCCCCAAAAAGGTAATAGGTCAGACTATAGTATTTCCTATTATCGTGCAAGTCGTCATCATGTTATTCCGCGAAAAAAAATTATGTAAAGAGAATTCAGCGACTGAAATACACAATGGGTATGGGGACCAAGAATGAATGGACGTAGATACTGGCACGGATGCTTTAAAGAACTATTTCAGAGCGATTTATGTGAACTGTTTAAACAGCAAGTCTAGATCTGGCTTACTTTAGACAATTAACGTCATTTCTTCATCATTCAGGTACTGCCATCATGTGACGCAATCTTTAAATTAAAAGACCACTCTTGCTTATTCTGTTTTTTTCTAGTATCTCTAGAACCCTTTTGAAAGTAAAAGCTTCTGAAATCTCCACCTTTCACCATTGTTTCCGTTTGTTGGCTACCTACGCATTTTTTTCGGTCTTGCCGAAGTCACGAGAAACTTCAAAATGTTGTTTTTCACTTTGGAAGTCTGTTCCAATTATTTGCCTTTTGTTATCGATTTAAACCTTCTTAAGAGGGGTATTTCAGTTGTCAACTCTTTCTTTCTCATCATTTTATAAATTAGTACACTATGGAATTTGAACTGAGAAGAGAATGGGATGGTTCTGTGTGGAATTCGGCATTGTTTTAGCTTCAAACTAGTATTTCTGTAGTCCTAATTCTTTTTTTTTTATATAAACTAGACAGATCTCTCTTAAAGGAAAACTTTTATGAAAATTCAAAATTTTATTCAAGGTTGGGTACTCCTCCCGAGTCCTCCTCTAGCCTACAAAAAAGCATTGCATAATGTGCACTAGAAATCAGATCATTCTGAACCAGTCTAGTACACAAGGCCCTTTTTTGATACCCATGCTCAAACCCTGGGGCATGCTCGCAGGTGTGACCATGGTACTCACACATAGCCTATTTGAAACCCTCATACACCAGAAGGGTAGACTACTAGTATATGAATCTCAAGATAGAAATGAAAACTTGGATTTGTTTAGTTACAAAAGGACTGTAGCCTATACTAGTACGCATCTAGACAATAAGCAGTATACACAGTCATTCATTATGTACCTGATATTGATTAGACCATTACTTTTATTTTAATTCATAAGTGTTGAGTATAAATTGTATATTTACTGACGACTGAACTGTTCAGTTCAAGTTCCTGAACTGGCCGCTTAGAGCCTTTGGTATGTTGGCAGTTCAGGAATTCATCTGTTGATTTTTTTTCTTTTTTACAAATAAAGCAATCTCAAAGCAATCTCAATCTGAACGAATATTTGGCTTGTCCGATTCCCGTTTTTGAAGTAAGCTGAATTGAACTGAAGATAGGTATTAGTACCATGCTCACAAGGGTTTCAGCATGAGTACCAAAAAGGGGCTTAGTGTACTAGATTGTTTCAAACTCCCCTTTTTTGGAGGCCTCACACAATCTGAACCTGTCCACAAGACTGGAGCAGGATAAGAGACTTTAGACCAAAGACTATTTACACCTAGAGAAGACCGGACACTCGCGACTTTTAGGTTTCGTAAAGTCAAGGCTGAAAAGTCTATAGGTTTCATCGGTTGCTCCCAGATAGAACAATGACTTGTTACCATAGTTACATGAAAAATAAACAGATTTTGTGAATTTAACAATTTTGCTGTGCCTGTGATAACTAATAAGTGTGACACTGTATTCAAGCTTAACTGGCTTGTATTGTCTGTTGCTGGATGAAAATAACCATCTAGTTAAGGCCACTGACTAGAGTCAGTGGCCTTCTTGAAATGTCTATCAAAGAGGTTTTAATACTTCCACACTGCAGCTACACTGTTAGCCCAGCCCTCTCTGTCCCTGTTGCTGATCAGTGAATCCCGATCAACACCCTAGAATGCAAGGTAGGGATTGTTGGCTACTGTCACATACTATACATAAGGGAGCATTGAGCATGAACCTAGCATGAAATTCAGATATGGAAGAAAGGCTTCCCTTGAGGGAGCAATCCGGATTGACAGAAACTACTATCAGAAAATTTATGTTCGATAATTTGTGCTAGGCTGCATTTAGCGAAAAACCAAACAGTCAACCAATTTACACCTGAGCCGGCTCAGGTGTAGAACTCGCGATTTCTTCTCCATGGTATGAGGAATGATGAAACAATAAGAGTTGAAAGTTTGACGACAAAAACGTCCTTCTGAAGCATTATGAAACCGAACTACCAAACTTAAATTTAAATTTGACATTTTACTTCAATTATTCAGGTTATGGAACTGAAAATTGACAACCCCAGGGGTACCTAAGCCTTACAACAAATCTGTAACAGTGTACAGATCTGGAATCATTTGATATTTTAATCAAGCATATTACCACCGAGATACTGGAACTTTTTAGGTTATGGAACTGAAAATTGACAACCCCAGGGGTACCTAAGCCTTACAACAAAACTGTAACAGTGTACAGATCTGGAATTATTTGATATTTTAATCAAGCATATTACCACCGAGATACTGGAACTTTTTTTGGTTAAAGTTGATCAGAAAAGGCAGCTTGTTTTTAAATCTGTAATTTGAAGGTTTGAAAACATCTAAGGGATTTAAAAAAAAAATGCATACATTAGTAAATTTAGTACTAATCTTTAGAAGGTGAGCTGCTTGAACGACAATCCAAAATTCATCCAGACGCTCAGAATTTCAACTTTCAGAGCTTGGTCACACTGGGCTCAAAAACCAGCCTATTCGACAAACGGCGCCTAAAACGGCGCCGATTTCTCGGCTGAAAACAAGTCTACAAAACGGCGCCGTTTGGGTCGGTTGCCGATCAAGTTCAGAAAATCCCTAAGGGACGGGAGAATTGATGGCTTTGGGGCAGCTTGGGGACAATGAGCAGACTGCAATTAGGGGTGTAAAATTGAAACTTGACTAGTTTTGCAACTATCTAGTTTTGATTATGCTGGGCGAGTGTAAACTGTGATGAATTTGCTTTCAACATCCCAGGATTAACCTAAGTTATTTGGGGAGAAAGGTAAAGAGTTTCTAGATGTCAAAATACCGTCATTCACATCTGTTTATTGTTTTCTACTGGATAAAGACAGAAAAGCATCCATTTAATGTGTTTTTCCCAGGTTTTTCCTTTTTTTCAGGAGGAACAAAAAAAACGTATTTACATTTTTCAGAAACCAACACCAGAAAAAATACCAGTCTACTTACAGTAATATGTTTAGAAAGGCTGTTTCGCTCTAATCAATCAACTGAATTTAAAACAGTAACATTCAGAATTAGGTGAACCTTGTTCTTTTTCTTTTTTTCTGATTTAGCAACCCAAAAAGCTGCCTTTTCTTGGCTCTAGTGTGTCCACTTCGGCGCCGAAATAAGCTAGGAAATTAGCCGAGTGTGACCAAGCTCTCAATAGAAGCCTCCATGCTAAGCTCGGAAAATTTAGACACTAAGCTCGGGAGCACAGCCTATATACTCACCAGTTGCGCGGAGTCGTATCTTGCCCATAGAAGGATTTCAACACACATCTTTAGACTAGGCCTTAACCTCCGGCGTTCCCACAGCCAATCAGCGCGGAAAGATTTTGGCTGTATTCCGGGAGTGAAAACAGAAATTTCTGTTGTGAGTGGGTGCGTAATGTTGTCAGAAGAAAGCAGTGGAGGTCTCACATTTATTGCGAAGGATGAGAAGGAATGCGAAAGGGATAAATGCGAAAAAATGTATTATAAAGCATGGTTTTTGTTGTATTTTGTGCGACTGTCATCCGAACTGTCCAGCCATTTTACAGCTTTTAATTGTCACGGCGCATTTTCACGTCACACATGTTGCCTCTTCGGAATCCAGTTTCCAACTGCGAGAGTGTCTGGCTTTGACGCAGCGCCAATTAGTGTCGCGACGATAGCTATGTGTTGCTTTTGAAAAAAGTTTGCGCAACTGGTGAGTATATAGGCTGTGCTCGGGAGTGATGGGAGTATGGCAGGTTTCTTCCTGGTATGAGGCTGGGGCTGAATTGGCCAAATAATTCTCTTACAGGATTCCAAGTTGCAGAGATTAGTTCAGTATCCACAACCATTCTCACTGAGATAGAGGCTTCAAAGAATTGGATTAGAATAATTGTAGGCTCCTATAGAAACAGGATGTCAGAACTGGGCTGTGAAACTCCTGAACAAAGGATGGAATAAATTTCACAGTAAATCAATAGATGTATGAAAAAGTTGCATGTATCGACATGTAGTAGTATGGAATACTTTGATTTAACAATCCCCCAACTGGGTCAATCTTAAGTAATAGTATCCGATAGCATCCAGTCTTGCTTCAGTAGCACTCCATGCGACTATTTCTCAAAAAATTTCCATCGGGACAGCAGACCAAAACATTCACAGTACCGTACTGAGTGTAGGAACTTCATTTCACAGATACTTTCAACAAGAGTCAATCATATCATGTAACTTGTGATCTGGTGAGTACAAAATGCTAATATAATCAAATGCTTGGGATATATTACAACTAAACATGAAATATAAAAAAAACTTGCAGAATTTTAGCTTTAAAACCTAGATAAAACCCTTAAAACAGACTGTGAAACTGTGATGTATTCGCAAACAGATACGGATTGTACAAAGGAACTCTATCAATCTTTGACCACAGAGAGCAGCATAGTAGGCGTCTCCTAGGAGTCAAGGAATCATGTGGACCCTGGAAAAGAATTGTTACAGTTAGATCAGGTTTTCACATGCCAGATACTTATTTTTTCGGAACTTGCAGCCTTATGCTGAAGTATGATATTTGGTATGCATATAACTTTCTGTCTTGGACTGAACTAAGAGAAGTTTGCTTGAGATCTGACATAAATTGGTTTATCTGATCAGTCAGGTGGCTGGGGTCAGGTGGCTGGTGTTGGGGAGGAGGGGGGAATATTATCATCAGTCCTTCTACCACCAATATTGTCGCAACTGAACCGAACTTGGTGGAAATAAGGTGATGTGTTTAAGTGGAACCCATTCTTTGATGAAGTTTGTTTTTTATGACAACCACACAATAAAGTCTCACTTTCAACAACAATCAGCACCAGTATAAACAGGAACCATCTTTCAGAATGTGAAAAAAGCTGTTTCTGTAACTGATAAATTTCTGTAACTGTAGCCTCCTATTAGTTATGTTTTTTTCTTCGACAAAAAACAAAACAAAACAGAAACAGCAAATTAATTGTTTGACTGATAGAAAGCAATTAATAAACTAAAAATTGCAATACTTTTTGAAAAGTGGTTTAAACAGATTTGTATGGCACTTGTTGTTTATTGTATAATACCTCGATGTTGGTATGTCACCTCGTTACACTGTGGAAACTATTGAGATAATTTATAACTGAGACTAATCGAACCTTTGGTTTAATGGATGAGTTATCTATTACTTACTTACTTAAATTTTTCTCCATAATCTACTAGTTGGTCTGCTTTTCTGATGCCCTCTGTTTGCTCCACCAAATTACAGTTGGTTCATTTGTTTGTTGTTTCATTCATTCGCCCTAGGTGTTGTATTTACAGTTGTCTGCTTCCCAGAACTTCTCCACTCGGTTTGCAGGAGTCATCATGCAGTTCTCGTGAAACCGCATTTTCTATCATCCTATAACAAAAAATTGTTCAAATCTTAAAGCACAACTCTTACTAGAAATGATCGTTTCCTCATGAGATGGATCGGAAAAAAAAATTATTCGAAAATACCATTACTTTCCACCTGAAATTAGCGATTTTCTTGTTAGCGCTTGTCGAATGTGTCTAGCCTTCCTGCTTTCCGACGCGGCGGCTGGGCGCAAAACTTTTGAAAACTGAATGCGCCGTGGTTAAAAAGTTGGAAAACTAACCAAATAAATGAAGTAAAAAGGGAAGATTCTCATATCCTTAGATGTGAATGAGTTGTCAGAAGACATTGAAGATACCGGCAAACTTTGCGCTGTGTGACTGTCAAAATTCGGCACGACCGAAAAAGCACTAAGAATTCGTAGGCACAAAACAAAACAATGGAGAAAGGTGGGGATTTAAGAAGCTTAGAATTCTACAAGGGAGCTAAGTATACTGTTAAAGGCAAAAAGAGCAAGAGGGGTCCTTTAATGTGCTGACAGATTAGACGCTGAAAAAAGAACTACAAGAAAACCTTCTGCAATCATATGTACATGGACAGGCTACTAAACTCACCATAGACCTTAGAACTTTTGACAGTAGGCTATTCATTAAACAAAAAAAGAATCAACATGTCAGAAGATCAGCCTCTTCTCTAAAGGACAGCTCATCAGCTCATCAAATATTAAATCCTAACCCTTTTCACCATTTCTCAGAACATGTAGTGTCATCAAACCTGCATATTGGGCTAGTACCTCCTCTACTCTTTAGCCAAGAATAACCTAGCATAGCCTGTTGGTAAATATAAAATATAGATTTGAAAATGAACTTACATCCACACATAGCCAAGGCCATGGCTATCACTATGTACATTCATTGTTTGTTTTGATCCAATGCCCAAACAGAGAAGTAGTATATAAAGGGGGGAGCTGGCTCAACCGCCCCCCAATTTCAAAACCCCATTTTAAAGCAGAAATATAAAAATGCTATTTCTGCTAGAGATACAGTGCTTACCATCCCTACAGCCTTTCTTATTCTTCAAACACACGAAAAAGACAAGAAGACAACAAGAAAATCCAAAGAGACACGCCAGGTTTCAGTTTGGCCTTATTACAATTCAGCGCTCCAAGTGGAGTAACACTCTCCTATTTCCTCAGGCTCAACGCTTGTGTAGACATAGTAAAAAGTCGGTTCCATAGGGTAATGGGTGACTTTCACTCTTTGCTGCTGAGACATGTGTAAAATCTCAATTACCCGGGACGCAATGACAGGTTTTCCACTGCTAATCTGTGGATCTATATTTTAAAGTCTGATCCAAGTGCTGACGGTGAGGCTAACAGAAACTAGTCCTCTTGGAACCGGGGAGAGGGAAAAGAAAATTCCGTATAAAAACAAGCTAACTAATCCAATTTTCTTTGAAACAAGAAAATAAAGAGTAAAAGCAGTAACTATGGTCGTGAAAAAAATTACCAGTTATATAACATTATTCTATCTCCTCTATTTGCGGGCGTAATCCTCATAGGGATGGACTTTCGGCTTCTCTGCGGTTTATTTCTTAAACCCAAACAGCAACACTGCAGAAAAAGGCAAACATACTTGAGTTTCGGCGTCGCGATTGCTTTGGAAAGGTAAACAGAAAGTTTATGTAGCATCTTTAACATCAATTTCTTGAACTTTAACGTCCTTTTTACCAAATAATCCACCTTTTTTAAGATATTTGTATTTTCTTATTTCCCAAATAAAGGTCCCAAGAAATAGGAAATATTATCCTTTACTACCTGTAAACTACTACAATATACTACTTCTTTTTAGATTTTTTATTATTCAGTTTTTCATTTTTTATCTAAATATAATACAAATTCTGAACCACATTTCTGCTAAATCAACAACTGCTCAGAGTTTTTGTTTACCCGTAAAATAGCTAGCAAAATCAGATTCTTCTTTAGACCAACTCGTTATCCATATAATTATATCTCTATGAAACAAACAAATCACCCCTTAGCACCATATTTTCTAACCAATTCTCATATTCATCCCGAGTTATATAAATGCCGGTTCTACTACACCCTCCACCAAATTTCAAAACCTCATTTTAACATCAATTTCTTAAATTTTAACATGCTTTTTTCCAAATTATCCCTCCTTTTTAAAGATATTTGTATTTTTTTATTTCCCAAATAAAGGACTCAAGAAATAGGAAATATTACCCTTCATTACATATAAACTACTCCTTTTTTTTATATTTGCATTTTTCATTTTTTATCAAAATACTACTGAGTAAACAGTTCTATATCAACATATTGGTCAGAGTTCTTATTCACCCTCATTATAGGCTGTAAAACCAGATTGTTCTTTAGAAGCAACTCATCAGCAATTGCATTATATCTCTGTGGAATAAACAAATCACAGGCTTTTCTATTATGATTAATAACCACAACCAACTTATCACAATATTTTGTCTTAGCAATTCTCATTTTAACGATGGTATATTTCAATCCTAGAACTAGTTCTTCCTTCCTGATTGTCTCATTGTATTTATTTATTCTGATTGTAGACAAGACTTCCTTTAGCGACTCCATTTATTAGTGGCTGAATTTATTTAATAAAAATCCAAACTCACAAACTCACATACATATTCTTATTACAACACTACCAGTATCAAACGCTAATTGTTTATGACCTAAATGTATGAATCTATTGTAAAGATTCGAGTATTTACATTTCTCATCGCTAAAGTCGCATTTGAGTGGTTCTTCAGGATATTTATCCCCATTAATTCTAAGTTCTATGTCTGTTAAATTCATATGATCAAACACCATATTATTCATTAATTGATTGTTATGCTTTTCATTTTTCTGTAACATCAAAACGATTTTCGTAGGACTATTTCTCTCAGACACAACTTTCCAGGTGTATTCCTTATTTTGACTAACATCACTTTTATAAGTATTACAAGCTTCCCACATCAAATTGTACTTTTTATCCTTAGTAAGGCCCTTTTACAATTCACTCATCATTTCGATACTAGGAGCTATGATAGGGATTTTCCAGGATAAATACTCAATGACTACTTTAAAATTAGTATTTCCAGTTCCAGTTCTTATAATCATATTATTATCATCATTTCTTCTTAGACAAATTCTATGCGATGCACCTCTAAAAAATCGTCTGTTTCCTTTCAAGAATCCAAACAATTCTGATAATGGTAAATACATATTTACTAATTTACTGTTTTTAGTTCTATTATATCTCTTTTCAAACCCCTTATTATAATTTGGATTAGATTTAGTACTGACATCCACATTTCTTGCTGCTACAGGTGCGTTAAATGAACTTATTATAGGGTTGATATGTGTTCCTTGATTATAATCCTTATACCAGAAATGATGAAATCATCGGAATATTTAATCAGCTTCGTAATGGTAATTGTAATACCAACATGATTGATTTTTTAAACCGATTCGTCATTTATTACATACTCAGCGGTACTAAATAAATTAAATCCATTATTAGTTAAAGTAGCAACATCGGTTGCATCTATGTTAGTTCCATTCTCCTTTACAATTCTTACACTAACATCAAGATAACTTTCACTTGGATAGAACCAGGAATCTAATTTCTTTGTTACAAATTCAAACTCTGGTTTATTAGATACATTCACATCTGTTCCTGGATTTTCTTTAAATTCATATTTGACCACTGTATCATCCACAAGCGGTTCATCAAAAATGTTCCATTGCGGACTGATAACTTTATTTACTGCCATTTATATAAGAAAGAAATTATTCAATAAAACTTATTTCAGAATCTTCAGTCCATTTCCAGTCAATAACTTTTTGATCAAGTCCTGACTTCTTTGAATTAAAATTGTTTTATTTGTACCTATAAGATCCTTCAGCGATTTCTTATTTCCAATCACATGAATCAGTTCCTTCTTGTTTATATCAATCAGATCTTTCCCGTATTCTATTGCTCTGTTTTTCAACAACTCAAATCTCGGTTTAATGATATTATTATACATTGACAATGCTCCATCTTTTATTTGTTTTGCTGACGTTTGAAATAACTAGGAATTGGCAATATTTTTAAATATACTACCGATTCCACTTCCATACTGCTTTTTATAAAGTAATCGTTTTTTATTAATCAACATTTATAGGTAAATAATTTTATTTCACTAATCCTTTAAGCTTTTCTTAAATGCAAAACGTATCCAACGTTATCACCATTCAAATCGATAGGTCTTCCGAACTGATCAGTAATTGTCATTCTCAAGGAGTAAATAAAGTCTTTTGTGTTAATAGGAAGGTAGATTAATTGTCTAGGATTCTAAAAAATTTGACAACCCGGTTCTGTATTCGGAACAAATGTCCAAATGACGTCTGATTTACTTTTGTTTACGATAGGACTGTTTACAAAAGAGCAGTGAATTTGAATTTTATCAACGCTTCTTGTTATATTCGGAAGCTTTGTACCTTCATTGATTTTCTTAGATATCTCACTATCCTTCTCAAAACCTAAAATCTGACACAAGTCACTATTAAATCTAAACACATATTTTTCTTGTAATAGGATGACAAATATCATAGATACTGGATTGGATGAGATTACAATAGGACATTTATCTTTGGGAGTATCAAAATACTGACACAAAAAATAATTCAAACAATCATCGTTATACATCCCTTTAGGAATAGTAACCTTCACCCATCCCCCCTCTTCATCTTTCCTATATTGAAATGTATTATTTTCAAATTTATCACTTATATTATGCCACGAATACCACAAAGTACACTGATTTAAACCTATTTCATAATCACAATTACGATTCAATTCGATTGGTTGACTAAATGTTATATCAATGATACTTTCATTACCTTCAATATTTAATAACACCATTTATTAGAAATATTTTTTATATATTGAATTGTAATCTCTCTTCGTAAGAAATTTATTTCGCATTAACGAGTCCAAAATATCAATAGCTTCATTCCTCACCTCATCAGATGTATTCCCGTTTACTCTACTACCTATCAAAGTGTATAACTTTGAAATTATTTCATCACAATTCATAAATATTCCAGTTCCTTGTTGTTGAACTAAATGGTAATTTTTTGTAATGCTTCTTAACCTCTCCTTGTATTCTTGTATAAATTTAATAATTTGATTATGGGATATATATAACCTTCACCACCATAACTTTGACTTATTTTTGTTAAATAATTCAGAGCCTCCTCTATATCCGTAGGATGACTAATGTAATAATTAGGCATTTTAAAATAAGTATCAGTGCCTTTCCCGGATTCTTTATGTTTTGAATTAATTTGATTTAACAACTTTGGATTAATATCTTTACTCATATCAATGGATGGTGGTCCTAAAGCAGGAGTTGGTTCTAAAGCAGGAGTTGGCGCTTGACTCGATACCTCTGAAGCAGTAATCTGGTATGGAAATGTTTTAAATGTTTCACCTAATCTTATAAATCGCCTTTTTGAATTATTATCCGCCTCCTGTAATTTATGAATGATAGATTTAGTGTTTTCTTTGATAGATTCAGTGTTTTCGTTTTGTGCCATAACAACTGGAGCGTTAAATTCTGAAGCCATTTCCCGAAAGCCTGCTTTCTCCATCTCATATTCTTGAACCTGTTTTCTCTGAATTTCTCTGTTCTTCACTATACCCGATAACATATCACTCAAGCGTCTTGAATCCATTTATATACAAGTAATTTTATTTCATAATAAATTTCGAAAGTTCTTTTTCATAAAACCCTCCTTGAATTAATTCCCCACTTTTGTCAGATATTTCATAAGTAATAGGGGTGGTAGGTCTAACGGCTGCTATCTGGAATACTTCATTTGTCTGATTCGGTAAATATCCTTTATCAAAAATACTCTTTTCTTTTTTTATTCTGACTAAATCTCCTACATTGTATTTTCCTACTATTTTGTAGTCATCTGCTGGAGGAAACAAAGCATTGTAAACCTTTTTCTGATTTACCATTTTACTAGCATCAATCGGTTTCATTTGTATTGAATGATGATAAGAGTTATTATAATTACCAACAAATAAAGGTAAAATATCAATCCATTTATTAGTGTTATTGTGAGTAAAATATTTCTACAACTTTTCTTTCAACGTTCTATTGAATCGTTCAACAATTTGCGCTTTCAATTCACTATTTTTCAAAAAAGTTTGAACATTTCTCATTACAAATTCTTTACCTTTATCAGTTTGTAGCTTTTTAGGAATTCTTTCTTTAAAGATATGGCTGAATGCGTTTATTATTTCAGCCCCCGTTTTATCTTTCAAAGGGACAGACCAAGCACATTTACTAAAGCAATCAATAATAGTCAAGATGTAATTTGTTTTATGATTTTCTTTTTTATATTTCTGCATGTCAACTAAATCAGCTTGCCATTGCTCATCAACATAGTGAACATAGACTCGCCTCCTTTCAAAGTTATGATAGGAAGGTTTTTTTAAGGTATAGGCTACACATTCTCATTTTGCAACACATTTTTTATGTTATGTTTAGAAACGTTCAATCCATTTTCTTTTGATTTTCTGTGAATATCATCAACACCTGAATAATTAGAATAATACGTATTTAAAATATCTTGTTCTGCGTCGAGGTTTTTTTAAAAAGCGATTTTTCCTCGATCCGCAAAAAACACAATTACCTTTCATCATTGGAACATTGTTTTTCTGTGACACTGCCTTAAACATTGATTCAGTATCAGTTTTCTTTTTACATTTCATACAATAAATATCCATTTATTAGAAAACAATTTTCTTAAACGAAAAGCTACCCACTGAAATCTTTCATTTTGCGTCTAATGTAGGAAATGCAGTGAAATCCACAGTTTAATTCTTCTATATTTTGAACAGCAAGATTTTCATAAGCTATTTTTTTCTTTGAAGTTTTTAGATATTTAATTATTTCTTTTCCTGGGGGTATCCCGAAAGAATCGAAAAATTTGACATAGGGCTGATTAGGTAGATTACAGTACGCCACCCAGTGAGTTCCAGGCATTCCGAGTTTATCATAATTAATTACACCACATTCTAGGTTATTTATATGTTTAGGTAGCGTATCTATAGAGAAAACACCTCTAAAATGTGGTATATCCCCTAATGCATCCATGATATCAAAATTAGTTAGAGGTCCTACTTTACTTTTGCTTCTTTTTTTATGTCCCCATTTTTTGACTTCCTAGGCCTTCCACGTACCCCATTACCGGTAACTTTTTGAGTTCCAGGAAGTTTAAGTGCACCACCTGTGTTGGTTATTTTATCCACTATTTTCTTACCAGCAAATGTACCCAAAGCAGCAGCACCGCTTGTTAAAGCCGCCTTACCAAGGGTAATTGCTAACGGTATTAACAATGGAAGTAATCCACCTTTTTGAACCGCTTCTTTCATCTGTTTGTGTGATACATCAATATCACAACCCTTATTATTAATTTTACATGTTTCAATTTTATCAATTCGTCGTTTACTTAAAAGTAGCTTTACTGGTTCTCGTTCATTCTGTCTACTATGACTAACACGTATTTGACATTTTTGTTTAGCATCAAAACATTTCTTCAGTTTGCCTTTCTGAAGCTTTGATAAATAAACTGTATACTCAATTGTTTCAACCATTTATTAGAAAATAAATTTATCATATAAATTCTTATTTCTTTTGTTTACCAGACATTATAGCTTCTGTTTTCTTAACAAAATCTTCATCAATGGGGTTTGGCTCTAGAAGTCTTCTTAAAATGTTTACGACTGCTCTTTCAATATTATCGATATGGGTTTCTTGATCACCAATACTTTTGCTAAGGTCAAGAATCTTTTTGTCAGTACTTTTGCTAGGTCAAGAATCTTTTTGTCAATACTTTTCCTAAGGTCACCAATCCTTGTTTCAATACTTTTGCTAAGCTTTTCGATCTTTTTGTCATATTTTAAAAGGTTTGTTGTTAACGTTTCTAAATTAACAGCATCATTTTTGTTTCTAGGGTCTTGAACATTTGTGATTACTTTATTCCCAGCATCAATTTCTTTTTCAGTAGCTTTAATTGTTTGTTTTACAAATAACCCTTTATCTTTATTCCTTACCAACGAGTTATCAGGAGAATCATCTACCGCAGTTAATCTGTTATGGAACGTCGTTTACGCCAAATGGACCGCAAAACCTGTCTCTCAGGCTCTAAAAATCTCTGTGGAACGCCGTTTACGCCAAATGGATCGCAAAACCTGTCTCTCAGGCTCTAAAAATCTCTGTCGTCCTCCGTAAGTCTCTGTGACCGACAAAAATCTCTCTCTCCGGTTTTGAAACTGTCTGTCGCGCACTAAGATCTCTCTCAGGGACGAAACTACTGTCTGTCGTGCACCGCGATGTCTCTCAAGTTTTTGGACTATGTGTCGTGAAGCGCAATATCTCTCAGGTTTTGAAAATCTCTGCCGTGCGTCGTGCACCGCGATGTCTCTCAAGTTTTTAGGATCCCAAAACGTAAGTGGAGGGACATCGCAAAAGTTGTCCGTCCTGTGTCCGTCCGTCCGTCCGTCTGTAAGCACGATAACTCTCGAAGGGAATGAAATATTTTGATGAAACTTGGTGTGAGCATTGTTTGGGTCAAGAGTAAGGTCGAGTTCGCAGATGGGCCCTGTAGCTCTACATTTAGGGGTGGGGGAGGGGGTTCAAATAAAGGGTCAAGTAAAATATTTGTATACAGCTAATGTGATAGTCGATTATGGGGTAAGAAAACACGCTGCACACGAATATGATAACCATTCTCTCGCCGGACAAGTAGTTCGTCCGGAATCCGGCCAAAACCGGAAAGTTTGTTAAAAGTAGAAGTCTTATTTGAAGTTGATTAGATGTTCGATATAGGGGTAAAAAGGCATGCTGAACACGAATATGGAAACCATTTTCTCGCCGGACAAGTAGTTTGCCTGGAATCCAGCCGAAACCGGAAAGTTTGTCAAAAGTAAAAGTTTTAATTGAAGGTGATAAGTTGTTCGATGTAGGGGGAAGTAGGCATGCTGAACACGAAGTTGAAAACCATTTTCTCGCCGGACAAGTAGTTCACCCGGAATCCGGCCAAAACTGGAAAGTTTGTTAGAAGTAAAATTTGTATTTGAAGTTGATTATGTTTGATTTAGGTGTTAGAAGATACGTGGAATCCGTATATGACAATTATTTTTTAGCCGGGTATGTAGTTCTTCCGGAATCCGGCTAAAACCGGAAAATTTGTTATAAGTTATAGTGTGTAATAGTGTTAAGGAGATAATCTGAATTCGTTTTTGAGCTTTATTTTTTTGCCGGGCAAGGAGTTCTGGATTTCGCCGAAACCGGAAAATTCGCAGAAGTAAGGCAGGATCGTTTCGATCGGCTTCTAGGGGTAAGCACACATGCTGAATCCATATCTGAACTTGGTTTTCTTAGATGATTAGCTGTTTGGCCTTAATCTGTTTCTAAATCATAAGAGTAAAAATGTTCAAGGAGTCTGGCGAAACCTATAGCCTAATTGTCTGGATCTAATATTGAATTTTTGGGATCCCATCGGAACCTTTGGTCTTGTTAAACTGGGGAAGAAAACGGATATTTCTATACCGTCATCGTCGGGATCATAACAAAGAAAATGAACATTTACGAGGTATAGGACTTTCGACTTTGAGACTAAATTTAAATTACCGGCCTTTGGAAACCGTTCTGAGCTTGTGAATTGCTGGAACGTTAATTTAGCTTCTTCTTGTTTTATCATCCAGCATTTGCTAAAAAAGTTTTCTTTTTATATGAAAGTTTGCGGAATCTCGCGTCCTATTGGCTGGTTATGACATTGACTTGAAAAAACGAGTCATAACTGACCAATAGGACGCGACTCCATCTTTGTTTACAAACTTTGACACCTTCAAACTCTCGTCAAAAAGAACATTCGCTTACAAAATCTATATTATTCTAACAAGAAGGAGCCAGTTAAACGTTACAACTATGTGCAGGCTCGCAGTAGCTATCAAAGGCTTGTAATTTAGACTCAAAAGTTGAAAGTTCTATGCTTACTAATATAAATTTTTGTTACGATCCCGTCCGTTTTCGTAGGGTATGGTGCAATCTGAGGTTTGCTTTTAAATGGCCGTCACAGTAAAACACGAATCCTCATTTTTGGGGTATAGTTCCCGATTGTTAGGTCATGCGAAATGGGTATCTTAACGCCACCGCGGTTTAGCGCCACCGTATGTTTTCCGCCACTCCGGAAATCTTGCATCGTTAAGAGGATTAGTTGGGTCAGACGAAAGGGTCAAATATTTTGGTAGGTTCTTCGCCACCGTATGTTTTCCGCCAACTCATTAGTGCAGGTAGCTCGTTCGTGTAATTCCAGATCCAAATCCTTAACTGCGTAGAGGGTGTTTACCGCCACCAACGTTAACTCCACGTTAATCTTAGCTAAGACGCATAATGTTTCAGATGATTATTTATTTTTTATTTTGCAACAGCAGTGGTCACTTCTTCGCGAACCCGTGTCCGAATGGTAATATTGGCTTGAAGAATCTGCTTATGGTCGCAGTCAGGCCCGTGTCCTTCATGGGGCCTATTAGCGATGAACACTCCGTACCCACGTAAAACGGCCCTGGCCTTACAGGCTTATTTTATAGCAAACAGTGAATATTGTCGTTCTTCCTGCTCTTGAGCCGAAACGAGAAACCGTCAACAATGTCATTTTCTTTAAAGTAGTTGATTTATGTGGACCGAGAAGGTGGGAGACACTATCATTTTACGATGGGTCGAATATTTACGAACACAAAGTTACTTTTGGTTTCTCCAAACTCTTCATGGTATCCAAGGTAATCCACAAATTACTTTCAGTCTTGAAAACAAGGTCGCCAACTCGCCATTACTCATTAAATATTCACTGATCTCCTGACGCGTGTCAGAGTTATACTAGAATCTTTGAGAAGATCGAGGGGCGTGTAAGAGGATTAAAACAACGAAGTATATCACCCTGTGGACGTTTAGATATGTCAGAAGTACAAACCCTCGGCCAGTTTGACAATTTTTGGTCTCGGAAGCTGAATATTATTTAGCTTGCTTCCAAAATCTCTAAGAAATCGTTATAACGAATTTAGTATAATTTACGGCGTTTGTTTATTGTGATCTGGTTTACATCCTTAATTCTTTCGACTTGCGGGAATTATCAAGAAAAAAACAGAAAACAAAATACTCAAAGAAATCGATAATGCAAATAGTAGGTTGATTTTTCTACACATTTTCCATGTGCTTGATACAATAAAAACAATTTGTTAGATCCATATTCAAACTATGATCCCAGCCTCCCCATGTCGTGCACTTCCGACCCGCGCCACTAGATGACCCGGTGGTCGAATCGAGTCGTGTCTTCATCTTGGGTCTTGGGTGGGGGGGTTCTAGACGTTGCAAGTGCTAGAATGCTTATGATGCATCTCCTTTAACACTCTTTGTTTTAACAATTTCCATGATTATTTCTCTTCTCACTTAGTTGGTGTTCTGCAGTTACAATTGCTCTTACAAATACTTTTAGACCGGTTAGTAACTGATAATCCCTTAATCGCTGTCATACTTAATCCGGTTGGCGCTCGACACCCCATCAGAATATTAGGTCTGACAAGATTTGACCCTACCCTCTGGAGGAATAATCCTCTTGGGGACGTAAGATTTCCTGGGTGGCGGTAAACACCCTTGTCACATTTAAAGATCTCAATCTGAAACTACCTGCACAGGCTACCTGCGCTACCTGAATTAAAAGGTGGCGAAAAACATATGGTGGCGGATCTTGTCGAAATTCTTGTCGGAAATCTTGTCGAATCTCTAATATTCCACCCAAGTTTCATCGTCCTATCACATCTGGAACTACCTTAACTCGCGATCACCGAAATTCCGGACCCCCCTCAAAATCCCCCACAGTCGCTGGAGCCAATCCGGTTCTGTAAATGATTTATCCAGAGCATCTGTCTGTTATTCCCACAAAGTTCCATCCCGTTCTCTTCAGTCTAAGCCGATCACGTATTTTACCCCCCCCCCCAATTATTTTGTCGGACCCGGTCTGGACGTTGAAAAAGATCACCACAGACATGTCCTCTGTTTAGATATTAAATTTCACTCGAATCCGATCACTGGTTCCAAAGTAACGCATGATTCAATATTCCGGATTCCCCTCCCTCCACTCCCCCCATGACTATCGGATCGAGTAAATTTTATTTACAAGTCAGTGATCGGGTCCCTGATACGCCTCCCAAGTTTCGTCGTGAAAATCACCAAAACCGCCATCACCGGAATTCAGGAAACTCCCCTCCACCCCCACCCCCAAGTGTCCGAATCCAGTCCAATTGTGTAAACGATTTATCTGGAGCAGATGCTTGTTCTTCCCAGCAAGTTTCACTCTAATCCCTCAATTCCAACCGTTTCTTGAGATTTCTGGTCTCCCCCCAACTCCCCCATAGCTGTCGAATCTGGTTTGGACTTCAAATGGGACATCAGAGATATGTAATTTATTCAGTTATTAAGTTTCATTACAATCGGATCACCCGTTCGGAAATCACACACTGCTAAATTTTCCTGATTCCCCAGCCCTCCACTCCTCCCCCCCCCAGATGGTCGGATCGGAAAACTCATTATTTACAGGTTAGTTTGATTGGGTCCCTCATAAGCCTGCCAAGTTTCATCGTCCTAGCACATCTGGAAGTACCCTGACTCAAAGAAGTGTGACAAAAAACTCAGACCGACCGACCGACCGACAGACAGACAGACGGAATTGTAATTGCTTTGAGGGAAGGGGAGCCACACACTCCCCGTGGACGCATAAAGCTTACAGGTTCAGAACTTCTTTTTTCCCCTCTAGCTAGAATAAAGAGATTTAATAGTTGAATAAATACTTTAGCGGATCCAGGTGTGGAAAGTAAATCCCGAATCGGTATATGGCACTTGAGCCAGAGGCTGCAAGTGCCAAAAAAACTGCTGTAAAGGCCTAGAGATTCATGAAACTACTTGTGTATTAACACGAGAAAAATACTTGTTATAAGGCGACTGGGAATAGTGTTTGGCGATATTCGATATCGATAACGATAAATCGGACCAAATACGGATATCGAATATCGAAACATAAATATCGATACCAAAACGATATTTGTTCATGTTATAATTATTGTAAATAATCAGACATAACTAGTGCACCAATTAATGCACCTTTATTGAACTTTGTGAGTTTGGAAAACCGACTAATAAAGAGGATGGTACCTTCCCAATTTTGTCAGTTTTTAACCTCTCTAGGGTGAATATTTGTTGATATTATGATGCAGTTAATCGGTTATAGTACTTTCTTTTGACGCTAGACAGCGCCATATTACTTGATTTAGGAAAATCACCATAGAGAGGTTAAAAACTGACAAAAGTCGGAAGGTGCCGGGAGGTGCCGAGAATGAGTGTACACCGGGTGCCGGAGAGTGAGCAACCCCTCGGTAAATAGAAACAGTTCATCAGACCCCTAAGAGATATTGCGTTTCTCAAGAGAAAGTTAAAACTGGAGAAACGGGGCATCACACAAGTATGCTCGATTCATTCAATTCAGAGAGAGGTTAACAGAACAATACATGGCTAAAATGTTCATTAGCTGAGAGATTTTTTGCTACACGACATACATTTTGAGAGACAGTGCGGTGCCATACCAACGTTCTATTATGTTCGTTCTGAGAGAAAGTTCATATTCAGCCACGGCAGAGATTTTCGGAACCTGAGAGACATTGCGCTGCACGACAAAAAAAATTAAAAATCTGAGAGGCATTGCTGTTAAAGCACAGAGGACTCTAATACGCTATTTTACACTCCACCCTTCCCCCTAGTAGACCTGCTTACTTCCGAAACCTTTTATAACAAAAATTCCTTCGTCTCTGAATTAGCGATCTTCGGCCGCTTTTCACGGGGAACGTCACATTGACACTGTTGCCAAGTTATCCCACGAATTTCTGCATTGCCGCTACGTATGTTTCGGAGAATTCATCGTTGCTGCGTCGTAATATTCAAATTGCCCAAGCGCTGTATCCTGGCTGTACTTAGTTGGCATTGTGTTATGTAAAAAGGATTTGCTTTCAGTAGTAAAATATCTAGCCATAGCAGTCCTGCCAGCACTAGCAGTAGTGAGACCAGTGAAACTAGTGAGGAGGATTTTCTCCAGGAAGAACAGGGTAGTGCTGGATATTTGTACCAGCCAGTTGCTCCAGAAGTGTCTGAGGTATGGTGTAGATGTACATATGCTTCTTTCAATATAATACGGAATTATGGTGTAGGCCTACCATGTTTGGTTGATTGGGGTGTAGCGACTGTAACATATGAATTATGGATGTAATTTGAAAGGGATTAGTTAGAATGAAATACCCAGAGATTACAATACCTACTTGAAATGATACTGTACAAATTAAAGGCAGAAACTATTTTTTGTGCTGGAAGATAGACGTAGTGCTGGGGACAAGGCAACTTTATCTCAAAAGATTTTATTTATTTTATCTGAAATTTGCGAGTATTGAAGCAAAGTGAAATTGGCAAAAATTGTATTTTTTTCTTAGAATTTTATAGAAACTAATCTTTTGATTGTCAATTCTAAAATTTTCTGCCACAAGAAACAAAAATTAAATAACATACAGGAATTGCAACTACTTCCTCTTCTAGTATGATTATGTCATATATATTAGTTTGCTCTTAGTCAAATGAGATCAATAAATTAAGAACTGCTCCAGGTCAAGGCCGAGCCAAGTTTAAAAGGTTTATCATGCCAGGTATGAGCAGGACTTGTGCAGTCAACAACAAACCCCTGATTTTTGGATGACGTATGCCAAATGCTGGATATATCCAACATTTGGCATAGCCTATGCCTAATGCTGGATACCCTATGCCAAAGGCTGGATACCTGTTGGTACTCAAACCCTGACCTATCTCACTACAGGTGAATTCTTATTGGTTGATTTCTGAGCTTCGTCAAATCATCAGTACTTTATTGGCAACAGGTATCCAGCGTTTAGCATAGGGTATTCAGCGTTAGGCATAAGCTATGCCAAATGCTAGCGTTTGGCACAGGGTATCCAAAAATCAGGGGTTTGTTGTAGACAGCACTTGTGATTACATTATTTTCCCAATATTCAGTGCCTTCTCTTTGTGGTCTGTGGCCAAGAATGTTGTTTTGAATAGTAAGGATTGGGTTGGGAATACAATTCCCAGGTCCTTGGTTATTGCCTTGTAGTCTCTTGCCCAGCTCTGAGTCCTTAAATTCCTAAATTTCATGCGTGTTACTAGGTTGAAAAGTGCTGCAAAGCTTGTGCTTTGTACAAAGCCTTGGATGTTGTTTACCTGGACTATTTTATGTATTTTTAAAAATGTTGGGAAAAGCTTGAGAACTCTTACATTCTTATTTGTACTAACTAAGGCTATATGCAATCCTAAAAAAGAGACTACAGTTCTAGCTGATTAGGTCTGACAGACAGACAGCTAGACCAATTACGGTAAGGTAAGCTGTACAAAAAGCTTGAGCACTCAAGTAACATGACACAGTATTGATTGTTTTAGCCAATAAAATAAATATTTTTTTGCTTGTCAGTTGTGACCAGGCCACTTGTCGCAAACTCAAAACAAGTCCTTGGCCAGAAAATTCTTGCTGACGTAACATGAAATGCATACAACCAAACTGGTCAGCTCATACTTGAGTAAAGTGGGATAGACTATGAAAAAAGCTTGAGCACCCCATAACACCACACAATATTGATGGTTAGAGCTAAATTAGATAATACTTGCACTTGCACCAGATATTTTTTTTTACGAGAAACGACCTCAGCCTTGTTCAATACCCTGCCATTATCGATTATTTATACAATTCTCAGAACACTGGTGACTGGTGTAGTCTGACAGACCAGCAACCAGTCCGAATAACAGAGACTTGGGTAGAGTAGGGTAGACTAAGAGAACCGTTTTTTTAGCGTGTCAGGGTCTTCAAATGACAGGCTACACTTATTTTGAATCCTGTTTGTATGCAATCCACAGAACAGAGCTTCACGCTGACATAGCTTGACCGACAGACAAGCAGACTGATTAACAGAGAACTTGGGTACGGCCAGCCGATTGCACTAAGTATGTGTGGTCTGGTTGCCTTACTTGCCTTTCTGTCAAGACTGCGTCAGTTCTGTTTTGAAAGTAGCATAAATAGGAATCATGGGACAGCAATTAGGAAGCTTAAACACTCTACAATACAAAATGACACTGGAGGATTGAGTAAAATCACAAAATAATTCCAGCAAACTTTTTTTTTCTAGCTGCTCATGGTCCAAAGACAATTCTCAAGCGAAGACTATGCTGATCTAGTCTGACAGACTGTCAGAGCATTTATCTTGGATCATATGATTGTCTCAAAGTTAACTAGGTCTGAAAATCGACAACATACAAACACAAAATAAACTACTTTCATTTTATAAGTATTCCTTCAGCCCAAGGTTTAGCTGACTGGAAATCATATTTGACTCTCCTTAAAATTCTGTTAGGCTGTTTCTTTATGTACATTTGTAATTCATGTAAAGCTAAGACGATCAGTTTAGCGCATTCAAATACTTTTACGCTGCTTGAAATGCTTTAATTTTTACAGATGCAAATACAGAAAACATGATGACTGGCCAATAGACGCACATAATTCCTAATGTGATCTACCAAGTGCAGCCCAGGATTCTGACCTGCAGTGCACCTATGCATCATAGCATTGTGTCAAGATTTGTACACTCAGAGCAACAGCCATGTTTGCTAAACCCCGCTAACTGGTTCCACAGAGAGCTTTAGTAAATCCTTGAAATATAGCATGTGATATTTGTTTTTTTAATAATTCTAGGTGACAGGTTAACTGAGACCACGAAAGTACCATTAACAAAGAAAATAAACTGCACATGCTTTCAATTTCTTTAGGTTTTTAATTGCAACTGTCTAGCCCCTCTGCTCACAACCTAGATGCGGTGAAGAATAAATAAGGGGAGAATTGAGAAGTCTTGAATCCTGCTAGATACCTTTTTGCCCGACTCTCATTTACCCGGGGGTGGAGCCTACGCGGTGCCTGTCCCTACTACAGAGTAATTATTGGCGATAGT
Organism: Branchinecta lindahli; assembly: GCA_023053555.1. Lineage (NCBI taxonomy): Eukaryota > Metazoa > Arthropoda > Branchiopoda > Anostraca > Branchinectidae > Branchinecta > Branchinecta lindahli. Next base: position 21,229,350 of record JAKZAO010000013.1, on the reverse strand, counting down.
TCTTCTGATAGCCGATAGTCCTTCTGACACGAGAAAATGGTATGAACTAAGTTTTGAGTAGAGAGTACAAATTGGAAACAAAACATAGTAATTCTTTGATTACAGTTTGCCAGTTAATTGCCTTAAATTGTCCAAGCTTAATACCTTTTCCAGGAGCGATTCTTTACATTCCTGAGACAACCAAAATAAATTAATAATGTTCACACCAGTCCTATTGAATCTGCACTAAATGCATGCATGTTCGGTCTATGCCTCAAACTACTGATTGCTCCTTGAGAAGAAGAAGAGAATATGCTCCCTTGGGCTTCATTGTCGTTGTGATATCTGGCTCAAGATTGAGGGTGGTTTCCATTTGTGTAAACCCACAGAAATCAGCACATTTTGAACTATCCACCTGTCCTGACTTCATACATAGTTGGGACTTTATACAAGGGACTTTTACCGTGACTAATGAACCAAGAGCAACTTTTTTTTAACTAATGAACCAAGAGCAACTTTTTTGAATTTAGTGTAGAAGTCCAGGACTCCAATGTCGGAGCCACGTAGACAAACCAGGACCCACTTCTGTGAACTGATTAGATAAATTTGCCTTCGGCCGGGATCACTGTTCCTATGGCCGGCTTGTACCCGACTATTGTAGTGGTTTGTGAACTCTGTTCACAAGCCCCTCGGTAGCTCAAATGGTTAGAGTGTCTGCCCTGTAAGTAGAAGGTCCTGGGTTTAAATCCCGGCTGAGGAGCATTTTTGTCTTTCAGTTCACTACTTCTAAAATATATTTCCACCTGAAGGGCGTATTCCCCATCAAAATTACATTTGGTTTTGTTTGGTTTTCACCATGAGACCCCGCAAAGTGGGTCTTGGTTTGTCTACGTGGCTCCGACATTGGAGTCCTGGACTTCTACAGTAAATTCAAAAAAGTTGCTCTTGGTTCATTAGTCACGGTAAAAGTCCCTTGTATAAAGTCCCATCTATGTATTATAACTTCCGTGACTTGGGGATGTGAACTGATTAGATAAATTTGCCTTCGGCCGGGATCACTGTTCCTATGGCCGGCTTGTACCCGACTATTGTAGTGGTTTGCGAACTCTGTTCACAAGCCCCTCGGTAGCTCAAATGGTTAGAGTGTCTGCCCTGTAAGTAGAAGGTCCTGGGTTTAAATCCCGTCTTTCAGTTCACTACTTCTAAAATATGTCCTGACTTCTTCATCAGCTTTTCTCTAGAGTTAACACTGACTACTGCAAGAGGCAACACGCGAAGCTCCACCCCCCCCTCTAAATCAGAATCGGGCCAAAAGAGGTTCAGCATGCTTACATCAAGGTTATGAGAGTTCTCAATTCTCACCTTATTTATTCTTGACGCGGTTCAGTGACGCCGGGATACTGAGATTCCTTACTTAGCATAATGAATCATCACTGAATAGTTAACAGTTTAATGTGTGTGATTGTCAAATATCAGACTGCAATCATTTCATCCTATTTTCAGTGTCTTCGTTCATTTTTATCTCATTTCCATCATTTTATCCTGTTTTCAGTGTTTTCTTTCATTTGTATCTCATTTCTTGCTCAAATTGGTCTCTGTGTAGTACACGGATGTTTCATGCCTCTAATCTTGGCTGGTATGGATGGTTACCCACAATTGAAAGGGTAGAAACCAGATAGATGTCAAGGAGGGGTTGAAGGATAGATTAAGACTAGGTGTTGTCCAGGTTTGATACAGACTTTGCAGTGATTTACACGCCAGTCTGCTACTTAATTTGGCTGCGACTATCGTGAATTTAAAAAAATCTCAACGCTGTTAGTGCAATTTGGTCGCCTGTCACTTTGGTCCAGTTGAAAACTACGACAAACTTCGACAGGGATTACTGCTTGGGACTAGAAGATATGCCATACTCCAGTTGGTTGTCTTTTATAATGAAGATTATGATGGTGCTGACAAGCATGAAACAAACGCTCTGAGGACAAGAAACGAACAGGCCTAAACAACTTTCTGTCTGTGCTGTGACTTTAGATAGACACTTCATAGGTTTTTTTTTCTAGGCAGCAGCTGCATTGGCATCACCAGTTTTTCCAGCTTCACCACTCCCAGGGAAAAGGAATAGTTTTTGTGTTGATAAGAATTTTTGAATGATTGTGAAGTACACAGATTTATTTTTACATAGCCTTTTGTGAAGAAACTTTGCCTGTGAAATTGGAAATTACTCTGTAGAACTCATTGAGTGTGCTCCACCCTTCTAACAATAGTAAATATTAGTTACTATTGTTATTCCATCCTCGTGAAAGTTACTACGCTGACCGTTTCAACCTTCTCGAAATACTAACTAATAGCAAGAACAGGTAATCTGACAGAACTTCAGTCTCCCCCCTCTGTAATATGTATATGCGGAGTTGAATATTTCCCCATACCTTGTCTGCTACGAACGACCGGAGGTTACTAGCTTCGCGCCACATCACGTTTCGTTACCTCTACAAATAGCTAAAGTAGGAGCCAAATAGCTAAAGTAGGAGTCAAAGCTAATTTGTTCTATGGACGCGCTCCAGCGCTGGGAGTACGCCTCCTGCCAGCCTCCTTCACTATTTCTTGTGCTATAAGCAACGGCGAAGACGGAAGAGGAGAACGAGTATCAACATCAGCTCAAACCTAGAGTAAATACATCTAGGTCTGCTCAGTTTTGTCGGGGTTTTCATAGTCGCTGCATGCGACTAAAGACAGAAGTTAGAATAGACAGAAGTTAACTATTTGCTTACCATGCTCGGGAGCGTGGTAACTACAGATCCCTGTAACATGATTGCCGACTGGCCCGATTAGCGCGTAGTATGGTATTCAGCCAAAAATAGAAAAATGTGTTCCAGCCTTGGCGCCAAGATGCCAAAATTCGTGACGTCATGTGTAGTAACTACGGTAAGTAGGGTCGAACACGCTCATTTGTTTCATCTAGATCGTAAAAACAACATACAAAAAATCAGATTGAGACCTAGTAAATATGGATGATATGGACAATTACACCTTCTCGACTTTGGGACAATCCCTGGAGCAATTAGCTCCCTTAGGTAATTCAAATTGTGATGTGAAAGAGTCCCATTCATGGTGAGATGCAATTGATGTCGGCCTAGTGTTACAATGAAGAAAAGGAACAAAAATGAAATGTAGGAGCAAAGTCCATGCTGGCCAAGATTAGCATTGGATTATATTAATTTTATCTCAACAGTGATATTTTTCGAAATAGCACCTTGACATTTCCAATAAAAGCCCCCCACCACAAGGTTCCAACATACGAAGGGAGCCTGAACTTCTGATAGAATAGAAGGATATACCATAGCCTATATATCAGTGATGCATCTAAAAGTGCACACGCTAAGAAGGTAAATTACAATAAAGCAAGCAATTTCTCTGCTGCACTCCAGCCCACTTCTTCTACTTCTGTTACATCTGAAAAAATATTCAAGTTCTGGGAGCTGTTCAAGCATAGAATAGAACTGATTTTTATAGGGTTAAATCTGAATTCAGGGTTCTGTTCCAAGATAAGATCCTCAAGTTACAGAAACTGAATATGCATGCTGCCTAAAATCTATGGTTTTGAGATATGCTCTCTCAAACATTTGAGTATAGCCTATCAATGGTTTTGAGATAGGCTCTATCAAACATTTGAGTATAGCCTACCCACAGTCTGGAATAACATGTGTCAAATACCGAGTAATTTGACCAGTCATACACTAATATACTTTCTTTTGGCACAGTGCTCCAAAATTAGGGTATGCCCCAAAGTATGAGCACTGGTGGTCACAAGCTGGGGCACCATGTATTAGAAAAAGAGTGCGCTAATTGCCAAATGCTAGATATACTAGGATATGCAAAATCAAGGTTTGTGGTAGACTTGTAGGCTACTGTGCGCTTGCCCTTGCTCCACCATCCCCCTTTTCATATCTTGTGGGCGTGGCATGCCCGAAGCTAACGTTGAAGCACTATCCCCAACAATTGTGGGTATGCTTCTTACAACTCTAACTCTAGAATGTACTGACTTGACTGAATCCACAGAACAACCATTCAAAATTACTTTTAGTCGACGGGGTTAGCCAGCACAGGGTAACAGGAGTAGGCAGAGGCTATTTGAAGCTGATGGTATACCCCAATTAGCTAAAGATCATGAATTTGTGTGGCAGATGGACCACCCTAGTCCTGACATATAGCTTCATGTCTTCAGAGTTAGCTCCATTATTATCACATCTTGCTGAGGTTGTTGACGTGGAGCTTTAGATGGGAAATATGGCGCTACAAGTGAAAAATTGTAGACATTACCGCCAATTTTGACATTAGGGTGTTCGAGCCTGGGCCATGTTTGGAGATTCTTTGCTTAATTGTTGGTGTCACAGATAACTATGCCATATGAATATTAAATGTTACGGGAAATTCAATGTTAGAAATTCACATGCTATTTCCGTCTGTTTTTGATTCGGTACATGGCCCGCCGATACTTTGAAAGCACATTTTTCTGATGATGATGTTGAAAATGTTGCTGTTGAGTTACAGAAAACAGCAGACCCAGTTGAAAAACAGCCAATCAGGTTCAAGGCTTTTTTATTAGCCAATGGGAGAAGAGTTATCCTGAACAAGAAATCAGAAGTATCAGCAAGAATGTCTGCCATGACGGAAATATGTCTTGGTTCACGTTTTAGGGTTGTTATTGTATTTTTAATAATCTGGCAATACTGTCAAGATAAGTTAGAAGGAAAACTATTAGAAAAAAAGAAGAAGAGTAGATCTTTCTTTCAGGATATTTATATCATTTTTTGGACAACTGTGAAGTACCATAGGGACATTCAAAGTTTGGGAGTGTTGTTACTAGAGTGAAAACATGACGGAAATAGCAAGTGATCCTGTATATCGTGAGATCAGAAAAAAATAATGAAACCGGAAAAAAACATGATATCTCAAGTAAAACCATGAGAAGTGGTAACACTGAAGCCAGTAAGACATCTTACCTCAAAAGTGTTATTTCCATAGTTTGATAGATACTTCAGCCTGCAGGTGCCAATAGCTTCCTTGAGATGAAAATTAACCCATCATAATGCAGATGCAAAATACCAGAGGAATCAAAAACAACTCTGACATAATACAGCCACGCAATAAAGGGTGTAATTGGTGTGAAACTGAAGAAACCTCTGGCAACAATCACATAAATCGCACATTCTTGAAGATCTGGAATTCACGTCTCAGAACACATGCACTCAAGCAATTTTGAATATTTTGGTTTGTCGGGAACGTCGATCTCCATCGTACGCCGAGGTACTCAGGTTCTGCAAGAACTCGAAAACCACAAATTCGGCAGCGACGGCGCGTGCCATTTGGAAATTCTTTATTCTTGAGGTATTTACATGAATTAAATCGTAAATATTGTCCTCTGTGCTTTAACGACGCACGGCAGAGATTTTCAGAGCCTGAGAGATATTGCGCTGGACGACACAAGGTTTCAAAACTTGAGAGACACCGCGTTGCGCGACAGACAGTAGTTTTAGTTCACGCACGGCAGAGATTTTCAGAACCTGAGAGATATTGCGCTTCACGACACATAGTCCAAAAACTTAGTCCAAAAACGACAAAAACATAGTCCAAAAACGACAGACAGTAGTTTCGTCCCTGAGAGAGATCGTAGTGCGCAACAGACAGTTTTAAAACCGGAGAGAGAGATTTTTGTCGGTCACAGAGACTTGCGGAGCACGACAGAGATTTTTAGAGCCTGAGAGACAGGTTTTGCGGTCCATTTGGCGTAAACGACGTTCCATAATCTGTTGATATCTTCGCTAAAGTATTGATTGGTTTGCACTTGTCCTGCAGTAATTTGTTCTTTAAATTGATTCAAAATCACAGTCATAGATCTTAAGCTAATAGCATCCTTATCTGTTTTCACATCACCTAAATTAATAATTCGTCTATCTTGTAGGTTAAGGTTACCATTTTCGTCAGTAACTATCTTTTCATTCGACTCGTTACCAACCTTTTTTCCAACACTACCGAATTTATTCATTTATTATAGAAAGAAATTATCCGGTAAATTTTTCAAAGTTTTTCCTGTACTTCAAGGTTTTATCTTTTGTTTTTAAATCTATGAAGAAAAAGCCGTAGCCCTTGGTTGCAACCTCGAATTGTTTGAGAAAGTTTCATTGTCTATACTAGATACATGGCTTTGTCTTATTAATTTTACTTCTTTTGGATTAGAACACTGAAAGAATGCAAAATAGTTACACTGAAGTCTTACCACCTTTGGCGTTCTATGATAGCTCTGTAATAAATAAACAATTGAAGCATTTTTCTTTCTTCCTCTTATGAATAAATCTTCTATTTTCTTCTGGTCTTTTTCAGTTACAAAATCGTCAAAGATAATCAAGTTTTGATAATTGGGGTCTAGGTCGTCAACATCGATAATATCATTAAGGTCGTTACTTGCAATTAAAATATTCGTTTTACATTTTGATTCCAAAGTGTTTAAATTGTCTATAAGGTCTTTATATATTTATCTTCTTCAAGATCTTTTGCATACAAGTATATTCGGTTGAAACAGATGTATTCATAAATTAAATTCAAGAGTAAATTTTTCCCTGTTCCTGAACTTCCACAAATTAATAATCTAAATGACCACTGAGGTGCAAGTTCGTGTTTGTTCTGATAATTGCTCTTTTCGCTAAAATCATACACTTTTATTGGTGCCTTTTCATTCATTTATTTAGGAAGAATTTTTCATTATAAGATTTACTGAAGTAGGTACTTGAATTTTTGAAGTAGGGACTTGAAATTTTGAAGTAGGTACTTGAATTTTTGAAGTAGGGACTTGAATTTGAAGTAGGTACTTGAATTTTTGAACTAGGTACTTGAATTTAATGTTTATAACCTATAGGTAATGTTGTGTATTTATCGCTTGTTACTATCCTTTTATCATCTTTAGGATCTAACGCTTTTTTATTCTGTTCTTCTAGAAACATGCGGTGTTTGTATGATCTTAAGTTATACTGGGTTACAGATAGGTTTTCAGTTTTACCAAATAGTACATCCTTATAGTTTTGAATCGTAATTTTTTCTTTCACTATGTTCGTTTTTATTCCTTTTAGTTTTTTGCTTGATTGTTCTTGGTTGTCCTTATCATAAGCATATACTTTTGATCGTGGTCCAACAAATTCTGTCATAATTTGTCCTGCTAATTCGTCTTTCATCATTCCTATCACTTTCTTATTTACACTAGGAAACCCGTATGGATTATCTTTCGTATAATCAGATGTATCGAACCTCTCATTCAAATCTTGTTTGATATCTTCATAGAAATCCTCGGTTCGAATGTCGTATATGAAAGAATCGGTATCCATATAACATAAATCTATTTTATCCCCATATTTTGGTTTCATATAATCATAATGGAATTCATACATCAATAGCTTGGATAGTTCCAGTACATCAAAACCGATATAGATTGGTTTGTCTAGTTTTATCTTTTCCTTCGACATTCTTGCGACAGAAAAGTTTTCACTGAAAATAATTTCCGATTTAAGGTTGGGTTTCTTTATTATTTTTATTATTTTTATCATCAGTGATTATTTCCATACTCGCTCGTTTCCTTACGTTTTCCATGGTTTTCCCATAGGTAGCATTATTCATCAGTTTAGGAAAGTCCTTTTCAAAATCATTTGTACCTTTAGTTCTTAGTGCTGTGTTGTGGTCTATATATCCTTTTAAGTAAGCACTTTCAGTGAATCCTAGAATTCTATGTACTCTTTTCAATACCAAACCTTTTTGTGAATAGAATTCTACAAGCCTGTGGTGAACAACGTAGTTCTTTTTATCCAATAAGGTTGTACATAGTTTACCATTGAAATATTCTGGTGCCAATGGTAAATCTTTGTGTAATTGGAAAAGTTCTCTGGGGTATTCAAAATCTACTTCATAGAAAGCACCTACATTCGGTAATTGCATCACCGAGTTAATATGATTTTTTAGATGGCTATAATACTCGATTGATGTGCATTCATTTCTTTCTTTTAAATCATCCGGTATTGGAATGAATTTGAAATTATTCGCTGGTGATTTTTGCGACATCGCCAACCCATACAAATCATTTTTATCCAAATAAATTAAATAATTAGATGGTTTATTCTTATTATAATCCCTCATATATTTGTTATTTGCTTTAGCGTATCTTTTTATACATTGTGATACACCACCTCTTATACCCTTTTCAACGAATGCATACATGCCTTCCTTCGAAAATAACGGTAGTTCCACTTTCGAATGCTTTAGGAAAAAATCCCATGTTAGTCCTATGTAGTGCATCCAAGTCATAATTATGTATACATACATTTCTGAAATTCTCTATAACGTCCGACACTATTAAAACATCACTTTTTAGGTACAACTTTGTATAATCAAGTAATGTTTCACAATTAAACTGCTTCCATATAGAGACCGCTCTCTTATAGTAACTTTTGCTGATACCTTTTCCCGTTAACCTAGAATAAAAACTTTCTATGGGTGGTAGCTTTGTACAATCCATTTTACTGAAACTGTCTACGAATTCATACGGATACACCCCTTTTTTAATGATTTCTTTGAACTCTTCATCGTTTTTGAAACTATTCGATGTGTACTTGAAATTCTCCCGCAGATGATTGCAGGATACCTTACAACCACATTTTGCTAAATTAGCTGACAGCTTGTCCAGTGACGAAGCCATGAATCTGATGGAATCTATGAATCTGATTTCATATTTTATTTCCGTATCCTGTCTTGGAATACTTATTGATTTCGAGAATGATATGAAACTTTCTGCTGATTCAAGTATTCCGTTATCAGGTATCAACTCTTTCACAAATAGATGGGAATCATACTTTGATAAGTTATGCATCACTACAGGGATTTGCTTGGGAATTCTGTATTTCATATTACATTCAGCATGAGCAAAACCTCTATCTTCTCCTGTCATGTGGTCGTGATCAAAGTGGGGACTTTCAATAATTTCAGACTTACAGATATGACAAGTCTTATCCGTTAGTGTGTTCCATTTTTGTACAGTTTCTGCATCTGTATATGGATGATTTCTTTGTCTATTTTCATATTTATTTGCTATTTCTGTACACACTTTTGTTATTGTGGTTACAAAATGCTGAGCAGCATCTTCACCAAAGTGGTCATAGTATTTGTTCTGGTTTGTATCAAAAGAACAGCATACCTGAAATCCGTACGCAAAAGGTTTCTGTTCAGCTACTTTTATTGTTTTCTTTCCGTTTACCTGATTGTATTCTTCATTATAAGACTCAAAGTCTGCTATTATACAATAAGGCACTTTCATCTGTTTTGCAATATTTTTATAGTGTATACTTGAACCTTCAGGAGGCATTGTGATATCAGGGTCTTCGCAATTATTTTTAAGTTCATGTTTTTCAAAATGTTCTTCCTTTTTAAAATGTCTTCCGCAAAAAGTGCAGAGGTATGACTTTGTTTTCTTTTTAGATATTTGAGTCCCGACTAATTTACTTAAATCCTTTACTAATACATAATGATTATCGAAATATAATAAATGAATGATATGTTTTACTGTTTTCCCATTAATTGTACTTTTTAGTATATGACTTCTGATTATTTTCTCTTTATCAATTTGGAATAAGCAAATCTTAATGTTGTATTTATTTTCAAATTTGTGAATATCTTGTGTATCCATCGGGAAGTTGGTAACCACTTTGAAATCAAATTCTTTCTCATATTGTTTATATTTCGAAGTTCTCTCAGCGTTGTCCTTAGCTGGGTAAAAATGTGCTAAGATACACCAAAGAAAGCATTTTTGATCTTTATTGTTTATATTTACGCACGCTTTTTTATTTTTTACGAAATCTGGCAGTATTTTAAACGTTCCTCCCATGTAGGCCTCTATTCGAGTCATCCTATAATCAATTCCTTCATACCGACTAAATTGTAGCCCCGATCGAGGGGTATTACTTAAAGAACTAAGTCTTTTGTTATTATCATCTAAATGACTACGAGTAAGAATACTATTTTTATTTAAAATCCAAGAAGTACTGTGGTAAAATACTACTAATTCTTCATCATTCTCCTGTCTATAGAAAATAACCCTGGTTACAAATTGAACTCTGTATTGATTTATTTCGTTCATTCTTCGCTGTAAATCGTTAAAAACAAAAGCAATAAGAGTATGTTCATCTCTTCCATTGCTTTCAACTGAAATGTTTACGGTGTACAAATTTTCATTTTCCCTAGAAATAGTAGGCTGCTGTTCTTCTTCCGTTCTAAATAAATGATCCGGAATTATTTTTTCTACTTTAATTTGTTTCTTATTTATGAAGAGAGTCTCTAAATTGATTACTTTGTTTTTATTTTTATCACTTTTTTCTATTTGACTTCTTATAAAATCGCTATTTTTCTTTATAGATTCTTTATGTTTTTTAATAATATTCTCATAGAATTCTGTAACCTTTTTTATTACTTCATGTCTGTTTCCACGAGTGGATAGATTTTTGCTTTTTAGAAATCTTTTTAATTCACTTGTATCTTTTTCTTTTTTTCTTTATATTCTTGTTTTATTTTTGTAATGGTGATATTATTTTCTTTTATCTCATCTTCCAGAATGGTTCGTATCTCAGTTCTGGTTTGTAGTCGGATGTTCTGTTCTTATTATGGGTTCTTTCGTTTCTGCGTTCAATATTAATTTTTTCTTCAGCTATTAAAATATACTTATTGAGATGGTTTATTATATTATTTGTTATTTCATGTTTATTAGTTCCATCTGTTTTGATTTTATTAATTTTCCCATAAGTCCGCAATTCATTATATGTGTATTGCGGTAACCTTTGTATAACCGATTTGTTGTTTGATATAACCTTTTTACAAAGCTGAATAACCTCTGCAGTTGTCATCATTTAATAGGAGAATATTTTTATTAATGAATTTCTCCTGACTGCGTTTTCTCAGCCGTAAAGAAAATCACTGGTTTCAATGTTGCTGCCTAAAGTGTCTCCGACTGATCAATGCACAGAGAGCCTAGTTTCCGAGACACAGTTTCACGGAGCATACTCCACCTAGATTTTTCTCCGACCGATCAAGAAAGAGACAGTAGAGTTTCGCAGGTGGCAAAAGCCGCGAAATTTATTTTATTAGTCTGACGCTCTACCACTGAGTCAGAGAGTGATCTGCGGAAACATTTTTTCAAGTCACCTTGGCGCAGTGGAAGACCGTCAGACTACAAAAGTGAAATTTATTTCTACGTGAGTTCGGGACCCCGTCGATCCAAACTTTTGTATGATTAGTTTGCAAATACCGACAATACAAAAAGATTGGTGAATTCTGGATTACCGGCCTTCATGGCCCAGTTGGTAGAGCAGTCATCGCTCACTCGAAAAATCCAACTGCTCTTAGTTCGACTCTCGCAAACAGCATTAGCTATTTGTCGATGATGTCACTCTCCATCCTTGCCAGGATAGTTACTCGAATTGGTTGACCAGTCCACGTTGAACGTTCAAGTGTATTTAACCTGTCTGTATGTACCACCACACCACACAAAAAACCTCTGAGTTTCCCCTCACCCAGGCAAAAAGACAGATGGCGCCATCGGGAGTACTCCCAAAAAACACCAAAAACCAAATAAAAATCCCAGCCTGGGTGAGGGGTTTTGCAAAAATTTTCAATTTTTTATTTTTACCGAAAATTAATTTTTTAATACTTATAACTGTTTGATTTACCTCATTCGTATGACAAAACTACCAACGATTTTGCTAATTAATTTCCTTTTTAATAACATCTTCATCACTAAATTTATCCGATATTCAAGATATACTGAATAAGCAATATTATGCGCGTAAATAAGAACTCTGACCAATATGTTGATATAGAACTGTTTACTCAGTAGTATTTTGATAAAAAATTAAAAATGCAAATATAAAAAAAAGTAGTAGTTTATATGTAGTAAAGGGTAATATTTCCTATTTCTTGAGTCCTTTATTTGGGAAATAAAAAAATACAAATATCTTTAAAAAGGGGGGATAATTTGGAAAAAAGCATGTTAAAATTTAAGAAATTGATGTTAAAATGAGGTTTTGAAATTGGGTGGAGGGTGGGGTAGAACCGGCATTTATATAACTCGGGATGAATATGAGAATTGGTTGGTCTAAAGAAGAATCTCATTTTGCTACCTATTTTACGGGTAAACAAAAATTCTGAGCAGTTGTTGATTTAGCAGAAATGTGGTTCAGAATTTGTATTATTTTTAGATAAAAAATGAAAAACTGAATAATAAAAAATCTAAAAAGAATTAGTATATTGTAGTAGTTCATATGTAGTAAAGGATAATATTTCCTATTTCTTGGGACCTTTATTTGGGAAATAAGAAAATACAAATATCTTAAAAAAGGTGGATTATTTGGTAAAAAGGATGTTAAAGTTCAAGAAATTGATGTTAAAATGGGGTTTTGAAATTGGGGGGCGGTTGAGCCAGCTCCCCCCTTTATATACTACTCAGAGAAACAATCTTAAAAAAAAAAAAACATTTCGAAGTCCGCTAGACCTCAGGGATATTTCTATCCAACCAAATATCACGGTAACCATGGAAACGATGGAAACTGTCAGCGTTACCATGGAAACCAATCGTCCAAGTCAAATAGAATGAAAAAATGCCACCACTCCCAAAACCTAGGTGGCCAGTTAGATGAGAAAATGCTTCTTATGGGAAAACGGCCGGAGTGTCCATTCTTCCCTAGGTGCATATATTCTTTGCTTTAGACTGAATGTTTTAACCTAACTATTTCATCCTGTTATGGATCTATCTCCTGTTTCATATCTGTTTCTAACTCTATGACAGTGCCTACATGATTATCAGAGTAGGCTATGAATCGGCCATTATCAGTCCAGAAAGAACTCATCCTAGGCCAGCCTAGTCAAACTTGACTGGAATCGTGCACTGGTGCATATACTAGCAAAAACCTTTAGGAACAGTAGGTAGCCTCGACCAGGTCTGGACTGGATCTAGAGCAGGTCTAGAGACTGTGACATTGTCATCCAATATCATGGTGATAAGCTAAAAGTATGTAATGATAATTAACTTCTGAATGGAGCTGAATACTAAGCTACAGAATGATGAAGAAAGTGAAACCAGAGTCAATCCTAATCTAATAAAAAAAAAAAAATAAAATAATGTGCAGTAAGCCTACCGAGCACAAACAACAATCAATAGTTGCATGTTTTGCCTTTTCTCCATAGGTCGGTTAAATTACCTATTTGCCACCATTGACCGTTTTTCGTCTCGCCGGTCGGTTCGAATGGGCTCTAAAAAACGGCTTATAAGAAAAAATGGCGTCTTCCTGTCGCCGGCGCCAATCTCTCCAATGAGAATTTTAATTTTGCGCCATGCCGAGAGTGTAGGTTGGTTGGATGGAGCTCCTGCTGCAGTCCACAGGTCGGTTAACCGACCAGCAAATGGAACCAGAAAACAGCTTATAAGAACTTAAGTTGGTTAACCGAAGGAAGAAAAGGACTTATAGTGGGAAATCTTGTAGGTCGGTTAAATGGATGATGGCAAAAAGCGCAACTAATTACAGGAGGGGTAACTCAGTAAACCACAAATCCTTGATTTGTGGATACCCTATGCCTAACACTGGATACACTATGTCAGATGATGTATACTGTAACCCAGGAAAATATTTATGATCTGATTGAAGCTAAAATTCAGCCTTCACAACTCCTTTATGTTGAGGTAGGTCAGGGTCGGGTTACCAACATGTATCCATCATTTGGCATAGGGTATCTAACATTAGGCATAGGCTATGCCAAATGCTAGATATAGGCTACCCAGCATTTGGCATATAGTATCCAAAAATGAGGGATTTGTGGTAGAATGGGGTAAGTGACCTCGTTTTTACACAACCAGAAATTTTGATGCAAAAATTTTTAAAATGACATTTCCATGCTGTCATGATACATCATGACAACTATGATCTATTACAATCCTTTTTTTACCGGACATATAATTCGTCCGGAATCCGTTTACAACTATGATCTATTACAATCCTTTTTTTACCGGACATATAGTTCGTCCGGAATCCGGTTAAAACCGGAAAATTTGTTATAAGTGAACCTTTTATTTGAAGTTGATTATTTGTCAGAAATCGGTAACTAGATACGCTGAATTCGTTTTTGAGCTTTAGTTTTTCGTAGGAAAAGTAGTTCTTGAATTCCGCCGAAATCGGAAAATTCGCTGAAGTAAGGTAAGATCGTTGTTCCACTTATAGGGGTAAACACACAACCTGAATCCATATCAGAACTTGGTTTCCTTAATGATTAGCTGTCTGGCCTTAATCTGTCTCTAAATTTTTAAGGCTGTAAATGTTCAAGGAGTCTGGCGAAGACAAAACCTAATTGTCTGGATCAAATATTGAAGTTTTCGCATCCCATTGGAACCCCTTGTCTTGTTAATGTTCTTGCGGATGTGGAAGGCTCCGGGGAATTCCTTATTCTTTGTGCACTCAACTTAGCTAGAGCTTTTGATTCGGGTATTTTTGCTCAGATGTTGTCAGAAGCTACAAAAAGAGTGGTTAATCCTTCCATTATAAAGGTTTTTTTGTCATCCTTCATTTATAATAGTAATAATAGTAATAATTTATTTATTACCCGAAAATTCCAGATAACCTGTTTTATCTGTATATTCGACTCACTTTGTTAAGGTCGGACTCGAATCCGGATTCAAATCCGGATTCGAATACTCAGCCTGAAATGGTGGATTCAGATTCAGATTCAGATTCGTACCTAGCTCTGGATTCGGATTCGGATTCGAATCCCATCATGGTCGGATTCACCCATCTCTGTTTTCACTGCGAAAAAGATGGCAAAAGACATTCACTTCGGCTCTGTTTTCGCTGCGAAGACGGTGGTGAAATCATCTCCACCTTTTATTTGGTTAAGTGTGAGGGAGACTTAATAGTTTCACTGCGAAGTTGCCATCAGGTGATGGAGAAAGATTTATCCTTTAATACAATTTTTCTTGTGCGTCAATGTCTCTCTAACAAGCATAGCAACCAAAAGACAATGCTTTCCGAGAACATGTTCGCAATCTGGCTTCACGCGTCATTCCACTGCCCACCTAATATTTTACAGAGCGCCAAATGGAGAGTTTCATAGTCATTTCCAAAATCGTTGCATCCAGTCGCTGCTTAATTGCGACAACAGGATGGACAGTTTTCTGTTTGTTGTTTGTATTCTGACTGTTGTGAACTGCTCTGAATATCCGTATATGAAGGAAGAGGTTGTGAAGCTCGTGGACTATGTAGACTCAGCAACCTGGATTAATCTGTCAGCACCACTTCGGTCTACTGGGGATGTAAAGGTAGTAATACCCACTATTTCTCTATTTCCTTTCATGTTCACAGTAACGGATACAGGATGTATCCTCTCAAAGTATTTGAAGTCAGTTAAGACTAATAACCATTTTAGATTAGAATTACCCTTTTTTCTTGAAATATAATTTTACATACACATTTAAGCATATACTATGTCAGCGAGATCAACGATACTACATGTCACAGATCCTTCAACATGTTCGCCTGTTTGGTCACCATTTTCTTTTTTTCCTATTCTTTTCTTCGTATCTTATGTTCCAGACAAATAAAGCAATTATCATCAATCTAAAAACCCACTTACAAATTTTAAAATTTGAAGATAAAGTGTTATTTTCCATGTCAAACCTCAAGTAACGCCCCATATAACCGTAATTTCTCACACTCAGAATTCTCATTGTCATCTACACTATTTTGCATCGGATAGCTATTCAGTAGATCATCAGACAAATGTTGATTTGCTTAGGATTGGTTGAAATCGTGAACAATCCGCTATTTATATGGGTTTTTCCCTTTTGTGGGCTTTGGTCCAGTGGCAAATACCGACAGCTTCTCCATAGGCCAGTCAGTGGCAGTCAGTCGGTCCGGCAATCGCGAACTAGTGTACTACTTAACGCAGTACAAGGGTGATAAAACTTGGCAAGTGTTTCAAGGACCTGACCAAACTGTCATTGATATAACTGATTCTCCGATTCATTCATCTTGTCGCGAGGGGAACACGAAATCTCTGGGAATGCATAGCTTTCAAATTGGGGATAGGATGTGAACGAAACTAGACAGATGGAAGAGCTCGTGTCTCGAATTACCAGCTTCATGTCTTGACTGGATCCAAAGGCGAAGGATTGAAGTTGATGAATCAGACTTGGATATAGTCATTTCTTTGGTCAGACCATAATGGGGGGAATATAATGAAACTTGATAATAGCAAGAATCGCATCAGATCATGAATTTCAAATTCTGAAATATCCTGTTAGCTATGTAGTGGCAGGGCGTGTCATTTACAGGGGAGGTTTTGCCCATATGACTGAACCACGCTAATATCTGTAATTTGTACTGAAAGTACACCGTAAAAAGTTTTACGACACTTTCCTCTAAATTCGATACTTTTTTCCCATTTCCAATCTCCATTTGGCGCAGATACTTTATTTCCGTGGTAATTAAACGTTTCTACGTTTCAAAAGTTGTGGCAAAACAGTTCTTGCTCATTCAACATTTTCCGTTAACATTTTCCCTCGTTCCCGAGCATTTTTTATATCTTCCGACAGTTTTAGGAAGCGTATAACACTTTATTTCCGTGGCAACTCAACGTTTCTGCGATTCAACAGATTTGGCATAACAGTCTTTGCGCATTCAACAGTTTATATTAACGTTTCCCAGGTTCCCCAGTGTTTTCGGTTGTACGACAGTTTTAGGAAAAGTGTGTAACACTTTATTTCCGTAGCAATTCAACACATCTTGGTTTCAACGCTTCCTGATTAGTCGTTTTCAACCTCGCCGACAATTTCTGACAACCTGTTTT
This sequence comes from Branchinecta lindahli, assembly GCA_023053555.1. Lineage (NCBI taxonomy): Eukaryota > Metazoa > Arthropoda > Branchiopoda > Anostraca > Branchinectidae > Branchinecta > Branchinecta lindahli. The sequence continues at coordinate 21,212,463 of JAKZAO010000013.1, read as the reverse complement.
AACGGTATGATTCCAAGACTGATGCATGCTGCAGTGGAGTTACAGCTGCAAAAGTGGAAGTATTATGCCGATAATATCAGTTTTAAATAATATTTTTTTTTTAATAATTTTAAACTTTAAAAATAAATTTTAAATAAGCAACTTTTCTAATGCCTCGTTAAAAGGAATTTGAATGAACCAGTTCAGGGCCCCAACGGTCCCAATAAAGTCTAGCGTCCTTGTCAGCCGCAACCATCGCCTATGCCATTAATGGGAGTCCTTGAACACAGGTGTAAGAACTAATTTTGATTTATTGGTTTAGACCGAACAACTGACTGAGAAATAAATTAACACAAAAGTTATAGTCGGCAAAAAACATTTCGATTAGATGTGTCGAAAAACTGAAATTGCACTTCGAATAGATGTGTATATAAGATATGCCTAGAAATTAAGTGGCAGTAGCCTATATCCCAAAAAATTATATCTTCGCTTCAAGGGTAGGCCTACGATTAAAGATAAAGTGTTGATCAGAGTCTAAAGATAAAAGGGCTCACAACGTAAAACTTAATTGCAAAGGTAAGACGGGAACATAGCAATATTCATGTAGATACCAATTGTTACTGAAACTGCCTCCAACGGGGTTTTGAAGTTCAGCCGGTCTCCAAACACGAAAACTGAGTTCTCTTTGATGCTGCTTTGCATCAATTTCAAACGGTTGCATCCCTTCAACCAAAGCAGCTTCCGATCTCAAGAGGGTTACCTATAGACAAAAAAAAATCCATTTGACCTAAAGTTATTTTTTCCAACGATATAGCTAATTACATCTATTTTCTTCTGCCCTTATCAAAAAAAAATTCCATCACCTTTTAACCACCCACCCGGCTGCCTAAAAATGTAGTTGAAAGATTGGACTCCGGATCTTGCCCCCACTATATCCAACGTTAAAGTACACAATACCTAATTTTATTTCAGTGGATTTATACTTAGACTTCAACTTGTCTTTCCACGTGAGTAATTGTTTACTGCACAAAAATCTTTTCCTAGCAATAGTGCGAACACACGATCCGGAGTTCCCAGCCAGATTTTCTTCACTTTCATCATAAGGTTGAAAAATCTCAACTTTTCCGTATGGAAGTGATGATGGTGCGGAAAATCCTGGTTGGACCCGACCCTGGCCGTCTGTTCGTAACGTAACCACGTAGAGGAATTATGGTCGTTCTTCGGGGTGAAAATAAACAGCTGACCAAAACATGGTCATTTGTGCTGAGATGGCGAAAGATTCTTCATCATCCAGGTACTGCCATCATGTGTCGCAATCTTTAACTTAAAAGACCACTCTTGCTTATTCTGTCTTTTCTAGTATCTCTAGAACCCTTTTGAAATTAAAAGCTTCTGAAATCTCCACCTTTCACCATTGTTTCCGTTTGTAGGCTACCTACGCATTTTTAGCGTTTTTTTGGTCGTGCCGAAGTCACGAGAAACTTCAAAATGTTGTTTTTCACTTTGGAAGACACGTTGCACCGTCAAGTCTATCGTCTCTTTAAAACTTCTTTTATTTTGCTTGGTTTCCCCACTTTTCAACCATGACACGTTCAGTTTTTAAAATATTTTATGTCCGGCATCCGAGTCAAAGAGCGGCAAGGATGAATAGAGTCGAAAAGGGCTAATTTAACACGGATTCAACGTGGGACGTGGCAATAGTTGCGTTTTTGCAGATACAATGGTATCGGTTACCACGGTAACAAGTTCTGCAACTAGTCGTTTTTGCAGTTACCGTGGTATCTGATTTACGTTTGCTCTAAAAAAACGACAATTGCAAAAACTGCGCTTTTCGAAGTCATCTCAAAAGAAAAACTGATATCCAGTCACATCACTAAGTGCCAAACTTCTTTCCCACCAATTTGACAAAAATTGATGAAAGTGAGACGACTTTTTCAGGTATCTATATCTGCAAAAACGCAACTAATATTTCTGAGCCATTTCATTGTGAAAAGAAAGTAGCCTAAGAGTTGTGCTATAACAAACAATATTCTTATCTTTACCTCTCCCGATTCGGCCTCCCAGGTCAGTCTTGAAAGATGAAAGCTTTGTCTTTTGTAATTTGGCTCGCATACGCGTCACTCCATTGACGAATTCATTAGTTTAAACGCGTTTTTCCGTGACACAATTGTGGGCCAAACAGTTCTGAGTGTTTGTCGCGGAAACACGATTGTGTGCCACACAATCGAGCCACAAGTTGAAACTCGCGGAAACGCCATTTTATCTATTTTTGGGCGGTAAATTCAAATGTCTGAATATATAAATAAAAATCATGTAAAAATCTCAATAAATAGAACTCCAGACTTTCGTCCTTACCATTCCGTGCAAAAAGGATGTTCAGTTTTATGTCCACATACTTGAGAAAGTTTTTAATTTCATTGTTTTGACGTTATTTTGCTGCTAAATTTGAATTTCCCGCCAAAATCGAGCCACAAAATCGACAATCACCTCGGCAGTTGTTTGTCGAATTTGAGCCACAAAGCGAGCCATGAAAATCTTGTTGGTCGCGGAAACACACTTGTGGGCCGCACAAAGGCCGCGGAAACACTCTTTTCGAGCCACAATCGACCCACAAACTGTTTGTGGGAGCACGGAAATACGCCTTAAGCGTCGGTTTCTGCATGGCCTGGGAGACCGACCTCTGGAAATTCCGGCACGACGTTTCCGATCTAGAAAGAGAGGGAATATTACTAAACTTGAAATGGTTTCCTGTTGCTACCGGATCGTTCACTCGACGGGTCTAGGCGCCCCCCCCCTGCCGGTACCACCCTTTCCCGAAAACCAACCTGGCGACCCCCCCCCCCGACCAATCCCACCGAACGAAAACATATAGGAAATAGGAATTGAAACTGCAGTTTTGACCGTGAGGGAAGGAACAGCCCTAAAGGAACGCGTGACGACGGCTCGCTGGCCGCTCATCTCTATATAGAGTTTCACAAAATGTATTTTGATTTCTAGAGTTTTATCAGCCATGTTTCCTGGGGGGGGGGTACCACGGTGGTACCCCAGGGTGAAGGGTGTTACTGCACTCTGTTTTTTTCTGAAGAAAGGTATTTCCTATTATCAGCCACTCAATGGAGCAAAACTGATATTGTCCAATTATTTGAAACTGATGGTAACTAATAGCAACAGCATAAATACTCCTTGAACCTAAGCTGGCTGCGAAACAAATATTTGTAATAATAGTTATTGCAGACTCGTTTCTTCAGGTCCAGAAAGAGCCCATAAACATTGCAGCTGACTTTCCATTTTTAGCCATTGTTGATTATTTAATATAGCCTATAGGCTAGTACAGTCTACCGCACAAAACCCCGAATTTTGGATACCCATGCCCAATGCTGGCTATATCTAGGGTTTGGCTTGGCCTCTGCCTAAGGCTGTATACCTGTTGCCTGTTGGTATCCTAACCCTGGCCTGATCCAATATAAAGGGGTTTTGATAGGTTGATATCTGAGCTTCGTTCAAATCATCAATATCTGATTGGGTTAGTAACGCCAGATGTACCTAGCATTTGGCAAAGGGAATCCGAAATTCAGGGGTTTCTGGTAGATTGGGGCAACAGCTTTCGTAAAAGAAACAATACAAGGCTTGTTGCTATTTCTAACTGAAGTGAAAATTCTATAAAAAATTAATAAACTTACGTAGGCTACCCATACTTTTGCAGCATCCAGGAAAGGTCCAACTGTTACTTATACAGGCTCCATGCATTGAGATCTTTTTCCCTTTGACAAAATAGGAACATTTACACAAGGGTTAATAAGTCACATGTTTGTATCTGAATGTTATTGATGTTTCATCTATAGCCTACTAGTGATTGGCTAGTCTCCAAGAAAAATATTTCATTGCTCTCGACTCTCCAGCAGCATTCTCACAATGCAATTATTCCCAGTCTGTTCCAATTATTTGCCTTTTGTTATCGCTTTAAATCTTCTTAAGAGGGGTATTTCAGTTGTCAACTCTTTCTTTCTCATCATTTTATAAATTAGTACACTATGGAATTTGAACTGAGAAGAGAATGGGATGGTTCTGTGTGGAATTCGGCATTGTTTTAGCTTCAAACTAGTATTTCTGTAGGCCTAATTCTTTTTTTTTATATAAACTAGACAGATCTCTCTTAAAGGAAAACTTTTATGGAAACTCAAAATTTTATTCAAGGGAGTCTCCTCTCGCTGATCACTCGATCGACCCGGGATTTGGAATGGGTTAAATCCCTGAATTCCTGTTGTCATCTAGCCTACAAAAAAGCATTGCATAATGTGCACTAGAAATCAGATCATTCTGAACCAGTCTAGTACACAAGGCCCTTTTTTTATACCCATGCTCAGACCCTGGGGCATGCTCGCAGGTGTGACCATGGTACTCACACATAGCCTATTTGAAACCCTCATACACCAAAAGGGTAGACTACTAGTATATGAATCTCAAGATAGAAATGAAAACTTGGATTTGTTTAGTTACAAAAGGACTGTAGCCTATACTAGTACGCATCTAGACAATAAGCGGTATACACAGTCATTCATTATGTACCTGATATTGATTAGACCATTACTTTTATTTTAATTCATAAGTGTTGAGTATAAATTGTATATTTGCTGACGACTGAACTGTTCAGTTCAAGTTCCTGAACTGGCCGCTTAGAGCCTTTGGTATTTTGGCAGTTCAGGAATTCATCTGTTGATTTTTTTCTTTTTTACAAATAAAGCAATCTCAAAGCAATCTCAATCTGAACGAATATTTGGCTTGTCCGATTCCCAGAAGTAAGCTGAATTGAACAGAAGATAGGTATTAGTACCATGCTCACAAGGGTTTCAGCATGAGTACCAAAAAGGGGCTTAGTGTACTAGATTGTTTCAAACTCCCCTTTTTTTGGAGGCCTCACACAATCTGAACCTGTCCACAAGACTGGAGCAGGATAAGAGACTTTAGACCAAAGACTATTTACACCTAGAGAAGACCGGACACTCGCGATTTTTACGTTTCGTAAAGTCCTGGCTGAAAAGTCTGGTTTCATCGGTTGCTCCCTGATAGAATAATGACTTGTTACCATAGTTATCCTACATGAAAAATAAACAGATTTTGTGAATTTAACAATTTTGCTGTGCCTGTGATAACTGATAAGTGTGACACTGTTTGCAAGCTTAACTGGCTTGTATTGTCTGTTGCTGGATGAAAAATAACCATCTAGTTAGTCATTTCTGTTTGTTCACTGCTGAAATGAGAGTCAGTGGCCTTCTCGAAATGTCTATCAAAGAGGTTTTAATACTTCCACACTGCAGCTACACTGTTAGCCCAGCCCTCTCTGTCCCTGTTGCTGATCAGTGAATCCCGATCAACACCCTAGAATGCAAGGTAGGGATTGTTGGCTACTCTCACATACTATACATAAGGGAGCATTGAGCATGAAATTTCCTGAGCATGAACCTAGCATGAAATTCAGATATGGAAGAAAGGCTTCCCTTGAGGGAGCAATCCGGATTGACAGAAACTACTATCAGAAAACTTATGTTCGATAATTTGTGCTAGGCTGCATTTAGCGAAAAACCAAACAGTCAACCAATTTACACCTGAGCCGATTTCTTCTCTATGGTATGAGGAATGATGAAACAATAAGAGTTGAAAGTTTAACGACCAGAAACATCCTTCTGAAGCATTATGAAACCGAACTACCAAATTTAAATTTAAATTTGACATTTTACTTCAATTATTCAGGTTATGGAACTGAAAATTGACAACCCCAGGGATACCTAAGCCTTACAACAAAACTGTAACAGTGTACAGATCTGGAATTATTTGATATTTTAATCAAGCATATTACCACCGAGATACTGGAACTTTTTTTGGTTAAAGTTGATCAGAAAAGGCAGCTTGTTTTTAATCTGTAATTTGAAGGTTTGAAATCATCTAAGGGATTTAAAAAAAAAATGTATACATCTGACATTAGTAAATTTATTACTAATCCTTAGAAGGTGAGCTGCTTGAACGACAATCCAAAATTCATCCAGACGCTCAGAATTTCAACTTTCAATAGAAGCCTCCATGCTAAGCTCGGAAAATTCAGACTCTAAGCTCGGGAGTAGGAACGTAATGATGAGATCTGTCATTTGGTATACCTTTTGGCTTACTTTTATACTTTGGCTTACCTTTATACTTGCTGAATATATCAAGAATAGAGAGACAAGCATATAGAGGTACCACAAATCCGAAAGAATTTCATTCGATGAAATCAATTATGCTTGGAGAGAGGACAAACAAAGTGATACGTTTTTTCCGAGTTTTCAATCCTATATGAAGAAACGAAGTGGAACTAGACTGTCAGATCTCAGCCCTATACAGTTAAAAAAAAAGGCAGAAAGGTACAGCATTTTCAGCTACCATTTTGTTTTGTAAACAAATCAACTAAAACAACATTTGCAGGGTGCTCTTTGAAAAATAGTGATGTATGGCAGGTTTCTTCCTGGTATGAGGCTGGGGCTGAATTGGCCAAATAATTCTCTTACAGGATTCCAAGTTGCAGAGATTAGTTCAGTATCGCCAACCATTCTCACTGAGATAGAGGCTTCAAAGAATTGGCTTAGAATAATTGTAGGCTCCTATAGAAACAGGATGTCAGAACTGGGCTGTGAAACTCCTGAACAAAGGATGGAATAAATTTCACAGTAAATCAATAGATGTATGAAAAAGTTGCATGTATCGACATGTAGTAGTATGGAATACTTTGATTTAACAATCCCCCAACTGGGTCAATCTTAAGTAATAGTATCCGATAGCATCCAGTCTTGCTTCAGTAGCACTCCATGCGACTAATTCTCAAAAAATTTCCATCGGGACAGCAGACCAAAACATTCACAGTACCGTACTGAGTGTACCCGTATGGAAATAATTAAGTCGTAAACAGTTGTTAACGATCGTTTACAATTGTTAACAATTGTTTACAGTTGTTAACGATCGTAAACAATTGTTAACGATTGGAAACGGTTGTTTACGATCGTAATTTTACGATCGTTTTTTTACGATCGTAATTTAACGATCGTTTTCAATTGTTTCCGATCGTTTTCAACCGTTTTCGATCGGAAACAATTGTTTTTATTTTCAAGACGATAAATACAGACCTGATTTCTAACTACGGCAATAAGAAAGTTGATTAGTGTTTAGTTTTGCATAATCAAAATAGTTTAACAAAAAGCTGAAACTAAAATCCCAATCGTAAACGATCGGAAACAACTGTTTTCAATCATAATTTTACAACTGTTTACGATCGTTTTTTTCAGGTGTCATTAAATAACTGTTTACGATCGTTTTTAGTTGTTTTCGATCGTAAACAATTGTTAACGATTGGAAAAGGTTGTTTACGATCGTAATTTTACGATTGTTTTTTTACGATCGTAATTTTACGATTGTTTTTTTACGATCGTTTTTTTACGATCGTAATTTTACGATCGTTTTTTTACGATCGTAATTTAACAATCGTTTTCAATTGTTTCCGATTGTTTTCAACTGTTTTCGATCGGAAACAATTGTTTTTATTTTCAAGACGATAAATACAGACCTGATTTCTAACTACGGCAATAAGAAAGTTGATTAGTGTTTAGTTTTGCATAATCAAAATAGTTTAACAAAAAGCTGAAACTAAAATCCCAATCGTAAACGATCGGAAACAACTGTTTTCAATCATAATTTTACAATTGTTTACGATCGTTTTTTTCAGGTGTCATTAAATAACTGTTTACGATCGTTTTTAGTTGTTTTCGATCGTAAACAATTGTTAACGATTGGAAACGGTTGTTTACGATCGTAATTTTACGATTGTTTTTTTACGATCGTTTTTTTACGATCGTAATTCTGCGATCGTAATTTAACAATCGTTTTCAATTGTTTCCGATCGTTTTCAACTGTTTTCGATCGGAAACAGTTGTTTTTATTTTCAAGACGATAAATACAGACCTGATTACTAACTACGGCTATAAGAAAGTTGATTAGTTTTTAGTTTTGCATAATTATTTTTTCAAGTGTCATAAAACAACTGTTTACGATCGTTTTCAGTTGTTTCCGATCGGAAACAGTCGTTTTCAATCGGGAAAAGTTGGTTCGGTTTTCAAGACCTGAAACAAGACCTGAATCTCAACAACGATAGAAGGGAAGTTAATTCTTTTTTTAATGTGCAAACGATCGAAAAGTTTAACAAAAATGGAGAATCTGAAATCCCGATCGTAAACAACTGTTTACGATCGTTTTCAGTTGTTTATTTATAATAAATAAATAAAAGCCGTTGAAATGCTTGAAGTTGAGAACTGTCATCCGTGTTTTTGCTACTTTCACTTTTTTTTGAAGCGCAAAATATTTCAAAAGCACCTTTCGTAGTCGAAGCCCCCTCTATGGTGCTAAACCTTCCTCTGGTGATTTTTTAAGAGTGTTGCCGTTTAATCGATAATTTGGGAAACAAAAATATTTGCCTCTATATGCAACAACGCAAATATTCATCGATACTATCACAGAAAATGAAAGGTTCGTTGGGGTTGGAATACTTGGATAGAATACTAGTCGTTGCAGTTCAGGGCCAGGGACTAGGCTAGGGGTGGGGGTGCAGGGTAAAGTCTGGTCTTCACCTCCCGGAACTTCCGGAATCTGGGCTTCCAGATTTTTCTTTGACTTCTTCTGTAAATTGCATCTGGAATATGAACCGGTCCGAAAGTACATCAAAATAATCCGGAAAAAAGGGGCTTTTGAGCTTCCAGATTTCCGGAATTTTTAAGCATCGCAGAAGAAATTAAAAAAAAATCACGGAGAATCTGGGAACCCAGATTCCGGAAGGTGAAGACCCGACTTAAGTTGAAACACCCAGTCGGGAAACACCCGTTCCCGATCGTGAAAATTCGATGGAAACAACAGTTCCCGGCCCTTAAATTACGATTGGAAACAACCGTTTCCGATCGTAAAAATACAATCGTAAACAACTGTTTCAAATCGTAAAAAAACGATCGTTTACGATCGGAATGTCCCATAATACAATTGGGAAAAAACGATCGTTTACGATCGTTTCCGATCGTAAAAATACGATCGTAAACAACTGTTTTCAATCGTAAACGACTGTTTCCAATCGTAAACAACTGTTTCCAATCGTAAACAACTGTTTCCAATCGTAAAAAAACGATCGTTTACGATCGGAATGTCCCATAATACAATTGTAAAAAAACGATCGTTTACGACTTGAATTATTTCCATACGGGTAGGAACTTCATTTCACAGATACTTTCAACAAGAGTCAATCATATCATGTAACTTGTGATCTGGTTAGTACGAAGTGCTAATATAATCAAATGCTTGGGTTATATTACAACTAAACATGAAATATAAAAAAAGTTGCAGAATTTTAGCTTTAAAACCTAGATAAAACCCTTAAAACAGACTGTGAAACTGTGATGTATTCGCAAACAGAAACGGATTGTACAAAGGAACTTTATCAATCTTTGACCACAGAGAGCAGCATAGTAGGCGTCTCCTAGGAGTCAAGGAATCATGTGGACCCTGGAAAAGAATTGTTACAGTTAGATCAGGTTTTCACATGCCAGATACTTATTTTTTCGGAACTTGCAGCCTTATGCTGAAGTATAATATTTGGTATGCATATAACTTTCTGTCTTGGACTGAACTAAGAGAAGTTTGCTGGAGATCTGACATAAATTGGTTTATCTGATCAGTCATGTGGCTGGGGTCAGGTGGCTGGTGTTGGGGGGGAGGGGGGAATATTATCATCAGTACTTCAACCACCAATATTTTCGCAACAGAACCGAACTTGGTGGAAATAAGGTGATGTGTTTAAGTGGAACCCATTCTTTGATGAAGTTTGTTTTTTATGACAACCACAAAATAAAGTCTCACTTTCAACAACAATCAGCACCTGTATAAACAGGAACCATCTTTCAGAATGTGAAAAAGGCTGTTTCTGTAACTGATAAATTTCTGTAACTGTAGCCTCCTATTAGTTATGTTTTTTCTTCGACAAAAAACAAAACAGAAACAGCAAATTAATTGTTTGACTGATAGAAAGCAATTAATAAACTAAAAATTGCAATACTTTTTGAAAAGTGGTTTAAACAGATTTGTATGGCACTTGTTGTTTATTGTATAATACCTCGATGTTGGTATGTCACCTCGTTACACTGTGGAAACTATTGAGATAATTTTAAACTGAGACTAATCGAACCTTTGGTTTAATGGATGAGTTATCTAATACTTACTTACTTAAATTTTTCTCCAGAATCTACTAGTTGGTCTGCTTTTCTGATGCCCTCTGTTTGCTCCACCAAATTACAGTTGGTTCATTTGTTTGTTGTTTCATTCATTCGGCCTAGGTGTTGTATTTACAGTTGTCTGCTTCCCAGAACTTCTCCACTCGGTTTGCAGGAGTCATCATGCAGTTCTCGTGAAACCGCATTTTCTACCATCCTATAACAAAAAAACGATCAAATCTTAAAGCACAACTCTTACTAGAAATGATCGTTTCCTCATGAGCTGGATCGGAAAAAATTTTTATTCGAAAATACAATTAATTTCCACCTGAAATTAGCGATTTTCTTGTCCAGCCTTCCTGCTTTCCTACGCGGCGGCTGGGCGAAAAACTTTTGAAAACTGAATGCGTCCTGGTTAAAAAGTTGGAAAACTAACCAAATAAATGAAGTAAAAAGGGAAGTTTCTCATATCCTTATATGTGAATGAGTTGTCAGCAGACATTGAAGATACTGGCAAACTTTGCGCTGTGCGACAGTCAAAACTCGGCACGACCGAAAAAGCACTAAGAATTCGTAGGCACAAAACAAAACATTGGAGAAAGGTGGGGATTTAAGAAGCTTAGAATTCTACAAGGGAGCTAGGTACACTGTTAAAGGCAAAAAGAGCAAGAGGGGTCCTTTAATGTGCTGACAGATTAGACGCTGAAAAAAAGAACTACAAGAAAACCTTCTGCAATCATATGTACATGGACAGGCTACTAAACACACCATAGACCTTAGAACTTTTGACAGTAGGCTATTCATTAAACAAAAAAAGAATCAACATGTCAGAAGATCAGCCTCTTCTCTAAAGGACAGCTCTCCAGCTCATCAAATATTAAATCCTAACCCTTTTCACCATTTCTCAGAACATGTAATGGTATCAAACCTGCATATTGGGCTAGTACCTCCTCTACTCTTTAGCAAAGAATAACCTAGCATAGCCTGTTGGTAAATATAAAATATAGATTTGAAAATAAACTTACATCCACACATAGCCAAGGCCATGGCTATCACTATGTACATTCATTGTTTGTTTTGATCCTTTGCCCAAACAGAGAAACAATCTTCAAAAAAAAAAATTTCGAAGTCTGCCAGACCTCAGGGATATTTCTATCCAACCAAATGGTGTTAACTAAACTTGAGCCGATTATCGACGATCGATGACGTCACGTTACATGATGTCACAATCCGAGCAGATAGCAATGTTCAGGAGCAACTGTGTTTAGCAAAACTTTCAAATTTCTTTGTTGGTTCAGCCTGGAAACTTTTCCTTCATAACTCTTCATGGAAAAGATTGGACAACCTGGACATTACAAACAAGCTGAGTAAGAAGCATAGTAAGTAGTTTGACTAGCTGAATCTTAGTCAAGCTCCAGCAGTGAAAGTTCTGACATATCCACAGAAAAGATATCAACATTATTGTCCCAAAACATGCTGTTAAGAATTTTTTTTGCAGTCTAAACTGGTTTCTAACTGTCCAGAAGCAAAATAAATAGTCTTGATCCCAAGTTGATTGAGAAACATACACTCTAACAATGCCATGGTTGGAAAATGGAAAACTTCTTCTTCTGAAGGGTTCTCTCCAAGCCGATAAATGCTAGGGACAAAGTCAAAGCTGAAAGATATGCATCTGCCATAAATAACAGAAGCTCCTACCAATTGAAAGTATCCTAAGTTGGGCAAAGATTTTTTTACATAATTTTTGCGAAAAAACTAATTCTGAGATTTCGTTTTTGACATGGCTACTGTAATTACCTACTGCTCAACTGGGGCAATGAGAGGAATTTTTGGGGTTCTGGGGTTAAGTGGAAAAGGCACTGAGAGTTGGTTGACCCTCTCCTCTTCCTACTCTCATATTTTGTGCCTCCTCGAGGCAATGCCCACACTTGAATTTCCAAGGGGCCCCCTGCTATCCAGGAAAATATCATGATCTGATACTCAGGGGCGTCGCAAGGGGGGACGCAGCACCCCCCACCTTTTTGAGATTCAGTAAAATTGTGGGCCAGAGGCCCAAAATTCACTAAAATTGTTCAGTATTTTTCGATAGCAGAACTATTCGGTATATTTACGGTGATTCGGTAATTATACAGAATCCAAAATAGGCTACCGGTACAAATCTATTCAGTATAATGATCGGGATTTGGTATAATTGCCAGTATTCGGTAGTTATCACGAATTCGGTGAGAAAATTTACTGAAATTATTTGGAATTTTTTTAATGCCAGAACTATTCGGTATAGTTATGGAGATTCGGTAGTTACACAAAATCCTGAATAAGCTGTAGTCCAAATTATTCGGTATCATTTGGGATTCGGTAATTTGATTGGTATACTCTTCAGGATTCGGTAGTTACCACGAATCCCGACTTAAGTTCTAGTTTCGACGAAATTATACCGAATACGAATATTATTCGGTAGTCTTTCGATACTAAAACAATTTGGTAAAATAACAAGGGATTCGGTAATTTACTCGGTATAATTGCCAGGATTCGGGAATTACCACGAACCTCTGAAACTCGGAAGAAGTCCAGTGAAACACTGGTCGCAGACAAAAGGACTAATCTATGATTATATCGGTAGTCCTTACTTTTATTTTGGATCCCGAAAAGAAGATCTAACCATAAATTTTTCGAAAATTCCGCCTGCGGTGCAATTCGTACTATTCACTATATTTTGGAAGGGTGCGTCATTTGACCGGGGTTAAGTCAGTTTTAGGACTGGATATCGAAACATTAATCGCTAGAATCTGGATGGAAATAGTTAAATTTGCCAGGAAAAAGCTAACTTTAAAAAATTTCGCCTGCGGCGCTCACTTTGTGTGATCATGGGCATTATTGACTAGACAACAGTAGCGGCTGCTGCCGCGGAACGTCGCTATATCCGGTTTCTGGAACTTCTTAGAGTCTCGGTATTTAATGCACGGTAAAAAGTAAAATTTGTAAGAGCCTACAGGAAAAAAAAAGGATTTCGAAAATTTTCGCCTGCGGCTCTCGATTTAATTTTCTCTTGGGTATAACAGATAGAATCTTTTACTGCAATCGTGCCCGGCAGTATATTCTCCAAGCGGGCTTCGCCGAAACGCCGCCTAAAAGTTGGCCTATCGTCTTTCATGCTGCCCTTTAATGTTCCTCTTCCTACGTAATTCTTTCTGTTCCACAATTTAAAGCTCAAATTCTCAGTTTCTATATTTTTTTGTTGTGATATTCGGTAAAATTTGGCTCGTGAACTGAATTGTTGGTGGGATTGAGGTTTAAATATCAACGATCCGCGCAAGGTCTGTTTTTGGCCTTCCGTCTCCGATGCTGTAAAACCATCATCGACGTAACGGTTGCAGAGTCTTTGGAGCCGTTTCCTCGATTTTTGTCCATATTAGTTGAGAGTGCGGCCCTGAATGTAGGTGTGGTGTCCGTAGGAAGCACCGAGAAATCTATCATTTTTTTTCCGTTGGGGCTCGAACGTAACCTAGTTCTGTATAATCTCCACTTTCACAGGAATGTTTAAATATACATAGTCAAAATCTTTTCCAGTCATCTCACAACAATCTAATGTTAAATTTTCCAGTCTTTCGTTTTCAAATTTCGCGCTACGATTTCATTCATCTTGTATACTCTGATCGACCCAGTTGCTTTTGTGTCTGCTAACTACTCGGATTTCTCCAAGATTTTCATGACGTCAGATCAAACGTCGCCGGTCGTCGATAATCGGCCCAAGTTTAGTCGACACCCCTCCTGTAATTAGTTGCGTTTTTTGTCATCATCCAGTTCACCGACCTACAAGATTTCCCACTATAAGTCCTTTTCTTTCTTCATTTAACCAACTAAAGTTCTTATAAGCTGTTTTTTGGTTCCATTTGCTGGTCGGTTAACCGACCTGTGGACTGCGGCAGGAGCTCCATCCAACCAACCTACGCTCTCGGCACGGCGCAAAATTAAAATTCTCATTGGAGAGATTGGCGCCGGCGACGGGAAGACGCCTTTTTTTCTTATAAGCCGTATTTTAGAGCCCAGTCGAACGGTGTCGACTAATTACAGGAGGGGTAACTCAGTCAACCACAAATCCCCTATTTTTGGATACCCTATGCCTAACACTGGATAGTGGATACACTATGTCAGGTGATGTATACTGTAACCCAGGAAAATATTTATGATCTGATTGAAGCTAAAATATAGCCTTCACAACTCCTTTATGTTGAGGTAGGTCAGGGTCGGGTTACCAACATGTATCCATCATTTGGCATAGGGTATCCAGCATTAGGCATAGGCTATGCCAAATGCTAGATATAGGCTACCCAGCATTTGGCATATAGTATCCAAAAATGAGGGATTTGTGGTAGAATGGGGTAAGTGACCTCGTTTTTACACAACCTCGAATTTTGATGCAAAATTTTTTAAAATGACATTTCCATGCTGTCATGATACATCTTGACAACTATGATCTATTACAATCCTTTTTTTACCGGACATATAGTTCGTCCGGAATCCGGTTAAAACTGGAAAATTTGTTATAAGTTAAACTTTTATTTGAAGTTGATTATTTGTCGGAAATCGGTAACTAGATACGCTGAATTCGTTTTTGAGCTTTAGTTTTTCGTAGGAAAAGTAGTTCTGGAATTCCGCCGAAATCGGAAAATTCGCAGAAGTAAGGTAAGATCGTTGTTCCACTTATAGGGGTAAACACACAACCTTAAAGATGCTACATAAACTTTCTGTTTACCTTTCCAAAGCAATCGCGACGCCGAAACTCAAGTATGTTTGCCTTTTTCTGCAGTGTTGCTCTTGGGGTTCAAGAAATAAACCGCAGAGAAGCCGAAAGTCCATCCCTACGAGGATTACGCCCGCAAATAGAGAAGATAGAATAATGTTATATAACTAGTAATTTTTTTCACGGCCATAGTTACTGCTTTTACTCTTTATTTTCTTGTTTAAAAGAAAATTGGATTAGTTAGCTTGTTTTTTACGGAATTTTCTTTTCCCTCTCCCCGGTTCCAAGAGAACTAGTTTCTGTTAGCCTCACCGTCAGCACTTGGATGAGACATTAATAAATAGATCCACAGGTTTGCAGTGGAAAACCTGTCATTGCGTCCCGGGTAATTGAGATTTGACATATGTCTCAGCAGCAAAGAGTGAAAGTCACCCTTTACCCTATGGAACCGACTTTTTACTATGTCTACACAAGTGTCGAGCCTGAGGAAATAGGAGACTGTTACTCCACTTGGAGCGCTGAATTGTAATAAGGCCAAAGTGAAACCTGGCGTGTCTCTTTGGATTTTCTTGTTGTCTTCTTGTCTTTTTCGTGTGTTGGAAGAATCAGAAAGGCTGTAGGGATAAGAAGTACTGTATTTCTTGCAGAAATAGCATTTTTATATTTCTGCTTTAATCCATATCAGAACTTGGTTTCCTTAATGATTAGCTGTCTGGCCTTAATCTGTCTCTAAATTTTTAAGGCTATAAATGTTCAAGGAGTCTGGCGAAGACAAAACCTAATTGTCTGGATCAAATATTGAAGTTTTCGGATCCCATCGGAACCTCTTGTCACACAACCTCGAATTTTGATGCAAAAATTTTTAAAATGACATTTCCTTTGACATTCACTTCGGCTCTGTTTTCGCTGCGAAGATGGTGGCGAAATCATCTCCACCTTTTATTTGGTTAATGTGAGGGAGACTTAATAGTTTCACTGCGAAGTTGCCATCAGGTGATGGAGAAAGATTCATCCTTTAATACTAATTTTCTTGTGCGTCAATGTGTCTCTAACAAGCATAGCAACCAAAAGACAATGCTTACCGAGAACAAGTTCGCAATCTGGCTTCACGCGTCATTCCACTGGTGATGTATACTGTAACCCAGGAAAATATTTATGATCTGATTGAAGCTAAAATTCAGCCTTCACAACTCCTTTATGTTGAGGTAGGTCAGGGTCGGGTTGCCAACATGTATCCATCATTTGGCATAGGGTATCCAGCATTAGGCATAGGCTACGCCAAGTGCTAGATATAGGCTACCCAGCATTTGGCATATAGTATCCAAAAATGAGGGATTTGTGGTAGAATGGGTTAAGTGACCTCGTTTTTAAACAACCTCGAATTTTGATACAAAAATTTTTAAAATGACATTTCCATGCTGTCATGATACATCATGACAACTATGACTATTACAATCCTTTTTTTTGGACATATAGTTCGTCCGGAATCCGGTTAAAACCGGAAAATTTGTTATAAGTTAAATTTTTATTTGAAGATGATTATTTGTCGGAAATTGGTAACTAGATACGCTGAATTCGTTTTTGAGCTTTAGTTTTTCGTCGGAAAAGTAGTTCTGGAATTCCACCGAAATCGGAAAATTCGCAGAAGTAAGGTAAGATCGTTTCGATCCACTTATAGGGGTAAACACACAAGCTGAATCCATATCAGAACTTGGTTTTCTTAATGATTAGCTGTTTGGCCTTAATCTGTCTCTAAATTTTTAAGGCTATAAATGTTCAAGGAGTCTGGCGAAGATAAAACCTAATTGTCTGGATCAAATATTGAAGTTTTCGGATCCCATCGGAACCTCTTGTCTTGTTAATGTTCTTGCGGATGTGGAAGGCTCCGGAGAATTCCTTGTTCTTTGTGCACTGGACTTAGCTAGAGCTTTTGATTCGTGTATTTTTGCTCAGATGTTGTCAGAAGCTACAAAAAGAGGGGTTGATCCTTCCATTATAAAGTTTTTTTTGTCATCCTTCATTTATAATAGTAATAATAATAATAATTTATTTATTACACGAAAATTCCAGATAACCTGTTTTATCCGTATATTCGACTCACTTTGTTAAGGTCGGATTCGAATCCGGATTCAATTCCGGATTCGAATCCTCAGCCTGAAATGGTGGATTCGGATTCAGATTCAGATTCTTACCTAGCCCTGGATTCGGATTCGGACTCGAATCCCTTCATGGTCGGATTCACCCATCTCTGTTTTCACTGCGAAAAAGATGGCAAAAGACATTCACTTCGGCTCTGTTTTCGCTGCGAAGACGGTGGTGAAATCATCTCCACCTTTTATTTGGTTAAGTGTGAGGGAGACTTAATAGTTTCACTGCGAAGTTGCCATCAGGTGATGGAGAAAGATCCATCCTTTAATACTAATTTTCTTGTGCGTCAATGTGTCTCTAACAAGCATAGCAACCAAAAGACAATGCTTTCCGAGAACATGTTCGCAATCTGGCTTCACGCGTCATTCCACTGCCCACCTAATATTTTAAAGAGCGCCAAATGGAGAGTTTCACAGTCATTTCCAAAATCGTTGCATCCAGTCGCTGCTTAATTGCGACAACAGGATGGACAGTTTTCTGTTTGTTGTTTGTATTCTGACTGTTGTGAACTGCTCTGAATATCCGTATATGAAGGAAGAGGTTGTGAAGCTCGTGGACTATGTAGACTCAGCAACCTGGATTAATCTGTCAGCACCACTTCGGTCTACTGGGGATGTAAAGGTAGCAATACCCACTATTTCTCTATTTCCTTTCATGTTCACAGTAATGGATACAGGATGTATCCTCTCAAATTATTTGAAGACAGTTAAGAGTAATAACCATTTTAGATTAGAATTACTCTTTTTTACGCCTGTTTGGTCACCATTTTCTTTTTTTCCTATTCTTTTCTTCGTATCTTATGTTCCAGACAAATAACGCAATTATCATCAATCTAAAAACCCACTTACAAATTTTAAAATTTGAAGATAAAGTGTTATTTTCCATGACTAACCTCAAGTAACGCCCCACATAACCGTTATTTCTCACACTCAGAATTCTCATTGTCATCTACACTATTTTGCATCGGATAGCCATTCAGTAGATCATCAGACAAATGTTGTGATTTTCTTATGATTGGTTGAAATCGCCGAACAATCCGCTATTTATATGGGTTTTTCCCTTTTGTGGGCTTTGGTCCAGTGGCACATACCGACAGCTTCTCCATAGGCCAGTCAGTGGCAGTCAGTCAGTCCGGCAATCGCGAGCTAGTGTACTACTTAACGCAGTACAAGCAAGAATAAATAAGGGAAGAATTGAGAAGACTTGAAGCAAGCTAAAACGACTTTCGCCCGGTCTTATTTACCGGGGGTGGAGACTGGGTGGAGCTTCGCGTGTTGTCTCTTGCAGTATTAAGTGTTACCTCCAGAGCAAAAGTGATGAAGCAGTCAGAAAAGGCGGGAATTTCAAACAGTGCTGATTTCCGAGGATTATGCAAAAGGGAAAAAACTTTTCAATCTCGGGCCAGATTTGCAATGTGAAGCTTATGTTATCACAACCCTTCGCAAAGACGATGAAGCCCAAGGGAATGCGGCATTGGATGCCTCAGGGAGCAATTAAGCAACTTGAAAGTTGAGGCATAGACCTAACACCCATGCATTTAGTCCAGATTCAATATGATCCGTGTGAACATTAGTAATTTTTATTTTGGGTCTTCTCAGAACTGTAGAGACTCGCTTCTAGAAAAGGTATTAAGCTTGGACAATTTAAGGCATTTAGCTGGCGAAATGTGCTGAAAGAGTTATTATGTTTTTCTTTCAAGTTGTACTCTCTACATAAAATTTTGTTCATATAATTTTCTTGTGTAGTTGCGAAGAACAGTTGGCTATAAAGTATTTCCAAAATTTTGAATTATTGCAAATTGCTGATTGTAAGATATCTTTCAAAACGTCTCCCTTTGTGATAACAATTGTTATTATTCGTAGTCAAAATGGATATCATTATCTCGTGTAGTTGGCTAAATTTTTGATTCTCAACTTATCAGTCCGGTTTTGTGTGAAAAAATAAGTAAATCTTTCTTCTTACTTATGCAGAGCCGAAAATTCTAACCGAGGGATTGCCTACTCTCGATTTGAGAGTACAGCAAGTGCCGGGTGCCACGATGCCCGGTCGGTGCCGGCACCGGTTGTCACGTGTTTAAACATCACAATAAGCATTTTAAACGAGTTTGAAAGATGAATCACCCGATTTATTGTCGGCATCGGTGCCGGCACTGCCTATTTCGGTTGGTGCCAGGAAAGCGTTTACAGCAGGTGCCGGGTAGTGGGTACCCCATCGATTCTAACTGACTTTCTAAGCCTAGAGTGAAAACCTTTTGAAGCAAGTCCTATAGTGTTCAGTCCAAAATGTTGTCGGTCCTGTTTTGCCTTTATTTCGTCATCCATTTACCCCCGATAAGACAGTCCTGCGAAGACCAAAATTTAAATTACTAATATTCACACCGATCCTATTGAATATAAACTAAATGCATGCTTAGTTTTTTAGTTTTAGTTTAGTACTCTTTATTATACAAACCAACTTTTACATGCTAAACTACATGAACAAATCTTTTTTAATCCGCTTTATAATCTGCAGGAAAACCCGAATGGGCCTGTGGGGGCAGTAAATAGAAAACTTCACTTTACAATATAATTTTCACACACTTTGTCAAAAAAAAGATAAGATGACTGCATGAAAGAGGAAGAAAAAAGAAAAGAAAGAAGAAAGCAAAGAAAAAACGTTAAGTGGGATACCATGCCGCCGTACCAAAATTAACCACTTCTAAAAAAAAAAATTATTCTGTCAATGATGGTCTGTCAAGAAATGTTTCTTTAATCGGTCCTTGAACTGTGGTAGACTCATCGCATGCGTGTTAGGTCTATGCCTCAACTTTCAAGTTGCTTAATTGCTCTCTGAGGCATCCAATGCCGCATTCCCTTGGGCTTCATCGTCTTTGCGAAGGGTTGTGATAACATAAGCTGTATAATCCTCGGAAATCAGCACTGTTTGAAATTCCCGCCTTTTCTGACTGCTTCATCACTTTTGCTCTGGAGGTAACACTTAATACTGCAAGAGGCAACACGCGAAGCTCCACCCAGTCTCCACCCCCGGTAAATAAGACCGGGCGAAAGTAGATCCAGCTTGCTGACATCGAGGCTATGTGAGTTCTCAATTCTTCCCTTATTTATTCTTGGTACAAGGGTGATAAAACTTGGCAAGTGTTTCAAGGACCTGACCAAACTGTCATTGATATAACTGATTCTCCGATTCATTCATCTTGTCGGGAGGGGAACACGAAATCTCTGGGAACGCATAGCTTTCAAATTGCCCCCACTATATCCAACGTTAAAGTACACAATACCTAATTTTATTTCAGTGGATTTATACTTAGTCTTTAACTTGTCTTTCCACGTGAGTGATTGTTTACTGCACAAAAATCTTTTCCTAGCAATAGTGCGGACACACGATCCGGAGTTCCCGGCCAGATTTTCTTCACTTTCATCATAAGGTTGAAAAATCTCAACTTTTCCGTATGGAAGTGATGATGATGCGGAAAATCCTGGTAGGAATTCCCCGACCACCCGACCCTGGCCGTCTGTTCGTAACGTAACCACGTAGAGGAATTATGGTCGTTCTTCGGGGTGATAATAAACAGCTGACCAAAACATGGTCATTTGTGCTTTGATGGCGAAAGATTTGCTGGAGAAGCCAGTAACCGCGTGTGGCCCATTCTTTCTAAAACTGGAGATACAAAAGGTCTGAATAGTTTTGCTCCTATTTTCTTCGCATTTTCAAAGCCTGAAAACCATGAAATAACATTGGAAAATTCTGAGACTCTTGGCTAAACCGGCTTACTGACTCTCCAACTTCGAGCGTTCAAATCCTGATCAGGACAAAACATAGCCTGTGCCCCAAAAAAGGTAATAGGTCAGACTATAGTATTTCCTATTACCGTGCACGTCGTCATCATGTTATTCCGCGAAAAAAAATTATGTAAAGAGAATTCAGCGACTGAAATACACAACGGGTATGGGGAAAAAAGAATGAATAGACGTAGATACTGGCACGGATGCTTTAAAGAACTATTTCAGAGCGATTTATGTGAACTGTTTAAACAGCAAGTCTAGATCTGGCTTACTTTAGACAATAATTAACGTCATTTCTTCATCATTCAGGTGCTGCCATCATGTGACGCAATCTTTAACTTAAAAGACCACTCTTGCTTATTCTGTCTTTTCTATTATTTCTAGAACCCTTTTGAAATTAAAAGCTTCTGAAATCTCCACCTTTCACCATTGTTTCCGTTTGTAGGCTACCTACGCATTTTTAGCGTTTTTTCGGTCGTGCCGAAGTCACGAGAAACTTCAAAATGTTGTTTTTCACTTTGGAAGACACGTTGCACCGTCAAGTCTATCGTCTGTTTTAAACTTCTTTTATTTTGCTTGGTTTCCCCACTTCTCAACCATGACACGTTCAGTTTTTAAATATTTTATGTCCGGCATCCGAGTCAAAGAGCGGCAAGGATGTATAGAGTCGAAAAGGGCTAATTTAACGCGGATTCAACGTGGGACGTGACAATAGTTGCGTTTTTGCAGATACCATGGTATCAGTTACCACGGTAACAAGTTCTGCAACTAGTCGTTTTTGCAGTTACCGTGGTATCTGATATACGTTTGCTCTGCAAAAACGACAATTGCAAAAACTGCGCTTTTCGAAGTCATCTCAAAAGAAAAACTGATATCCAGTCACATCACTAAGTGCCAAACTTCTTTCCCACCAATTTGACAAAAATTGATGAAAGTGAGACGACTTTTTCAGGTATCTGTATCTGCAAAAACGCAACTAATATTTCTGAGCCATTTCATCGTGAAAAGAAAGTAGCCTAAGAGTTGTGCTATGAGAAACAATATTCTTATCTTTACCTCTCCCGATTCGGCCTCCCAAGTCAGTCTTGAAAGCTTTGTCTTTTGTACTTTGGCTCGCATACGCGTCACTCCATTGACGAATTCATTAGTTTCAGCGTCGGTTTCTGCATGGCCTTGGACACCGACCTCCGGAAATTCCGGAACGGTGTTCCCGATCTAGAAAGAGAGGGAGTATTATTAAACTTGAAATGGTTTCCTGTTGCTACCGGATCGTACACTCGACGGGTCTAGGCGCCCCCCCCCCCCTGCCGGTACCAACCTCTCCTGAAAACCAACCTGGCGACCCCCCCCCCGACCAATCCCACCGAACGAAAACATATAGGAAATAGGAACTAAAACTGCAGTTTTGACCGCGAGGGAAGGAACAGCCCTAAAGGAACGCGTGACGACGGCTCGCTGGCCGCTCATCTCTATGTAGAGTTTCACAAAATGTGTTTTTATTTCTAGAGTTTTATCAGACATGTTTCCTGGGGGGGGGGGTACCACGGTGGTACCCCAGGGTGAAGGGTGTTACTGCACTCTGTTTTTTTCTGAAGAAAGGTATTTCCTATTATCAGCCACTTCTGGAGCAAAACTGATATTGTCCAATTATTTGAAACTGATGGTAACTAATAGCAATAGCATAAATACTCCTTGAACCTAAGCTGGCTGCAAAACAAATATTTGTAATAATAAATATTCCTTCAACCCAAGCTGACTGCGAATCATATTTGACAGTGCAAAACGGATACGTCAGCTAAATTTTATTCGAGCTATATTTCGGCCCTTCTTGGCAAGGGTCCTCTTCAGGCTCAAAACCGCTCAAGTTGGAAAAACGAAACTTGTGATAACAAAACTGAAGATTCTAGCTTAGTGTTAAATATCTAAATTGGTGAACTTCCTTTTGGAGAGTAGCTTGGAGTTAAAATGGTTGCTGAGATTTCATTTTGGACGCGGCTGCTGTTTTTGCTGCTCTAATGGGTCGTTGATCGGGTAGAGATTTTTCTGTATTTGGGTTGACTTTGGTTTTGTTATGGACAAGAGCTTGGGGCCTGAATTTCCTTTCGCTGATGACGCCGTTCCATGTCTCTGGTAGTGAGTATTCGCCTGTGTCTCGGTTGATCCCAGAACGGTTTTTCTTGATCTCAACGGCTTCTCTTATGGTTTGATGCAGTCCAGTGCAAGTTGCAAGAATTTGCGCTTTTTCAAAATGTACGAGATGGGATGGGTTTCCGAAAACGTGTTCTGCCAGTGCCGATTTAAAGTTGTAATTTGGGCGGTGTCCATTGGAAAGGGCGTGGTCGATCTCCTGTTCATGTTCCGAGAGCCTCTTTTCGAAAGTCCTCTCTGTCCTACCGACATAGCGCTTCCCACAGTCGCAGGGTATCGAATAGATACCTCGTTGGTTCTGGTTTGGGACTGGGTCTTTGGCGGTGTTTAGGTAAGACAGTAGGGTGTTCTGAGTCCGGTGAAATGTTTCGATGTTGTAGTTTTTTAGATTCCTGGACAGTTTTTCAGTGACCCCTTGAATGTACGGGAGGTAGACACGGGCATTCTTTTCTTCTGGTTTGTCAGTGCTAGGAGTGCTAGTGTTGCTTTTGGAGGCCTGATGGATCTTCAATCTTCTTCGAATGATTTTTTCGACTAGTTGGATGGGGTATTTGTTGCCGTAAAGCACGTCCCGAATGTGACTCAGCTCAGCGTCTAGGAGGGTTTCATCGGAAATTTTGATAGCTCTGTCGACTAGGGAAATGATAACTGCGCGTTTCACGTTTTCTGGTTGGTATGAATCGTAAGGTAGATACCGGTCGTTATGAGTGGGTTTCCTATAAACTGAGCAAATGAAATTTGTTTTTCCGTTGGCAATCAACACGTCTAAATACGGAAGCTTCAAGTCGTCATTCTCATATTCGGTGGTGAACTGGATTGTCGGTTGGACTTGATTTAGGGCGTCGACAAAAGATACTATGTCAGTCTTTTGACCCTCCCAGGCTGTAAAACCATCGTCGACGTAACGTTTGTAAAAACGGGGGGTCATCGGTGCGATACTGAATGCAATCTGCTCTATCTTTCTCAGGGTTAGTTCTGCGAGTCCTTGAGAAATGGAACTCCCCATTGCTGCTCCCTCATGCTGCCAGTAGAAGACGCCCATGTAGATGAAGTATGTGGATTCCCAGACGACTTTGAAACTTTCCAAGATTTCACTTACTGAAAGGGGAGTTTTTTCATCCAATTCTGGGTAATTTTCGAGTGCCTCTTTGAGAGCTTCGAGGGTGAAATCTTTCCTGAGGCTGGTAAATAAAGATACCACGTCAATGCTTGCTTTTTGTGTTTCCTGAGTAACGGGGTACTTCCTAAGTTCCTGGACGAAGTCGACTGAATTCTTTATGTAGTGTGGTCCTGAATCTAGAAGTGGCCTGATCAGTGTGGCTAGGAATCTGTCTAATTTCTTCGTGGGTGATCGAACGTTGGCTACTATTGGGCGGAGAGGTCGTCCTGCTTTATGTACTTCAGTTTTGTTATCACAAGTTTCGTTTTTCCAACTTGAGCGGTTTTGAGCCTGAAGAGGACCCTTGCCAAGAAGGGCCGAAATATAGCTCGAATAAAATTTAGCTGACGTATCCGTTTTGCACTGTCAAATTTGTAATAATAATTATTGCAGACAGAAAGAGCCCATAAACATTGCAGCTGACTTTCCATTTTTAGCCATTGTTGATTATATAATATAGCCTATAGGCTAGTTCAGTCTACCGCACAAAACCCTGAATTTTGGATACCCATGCCCAATGCTGGCTATATCTAGTGTTTGGCTTGGCCTCTGCCTAAGGCTTTATACCTGTTGCCTGTTGGTATCCTAACCCTGGCCTGATCCGATATAAAGGGGTTTTGATAGGTTGATATCTGAGCTTCGTTCAAATCATCAATATCTGATTGGGTTAGTAACACCCGATGTAAACAAAATGATGAAAACGAGATTTTCGGGGTTTCTTTTTGATCAGCTAAATTATCCCTCTAAGATGATGTGCGAGGGATAAATAAATTTCGGATATTTCGGCTGCACTTCCGGCAAACCGTCCTCAGAAATGGTCAGCTTGGCTTCAAACCTTATATTTAACACCCGATGTACCTAGCATTTGGCAAAGGTAATCCGAAATTCAGGGGTTTCTGGTAGACTGGGGCAACAGCTTTCGTAAAAGAAACAATACAAGCCTTGTTGCTTCTCCAAAGAAAATAATAAACTTACTAAGGCTACCCATACTTTTGCAGCATCCAGGAAAGGTCCAACTGTTACTTATACAGACTCCATGCAATGAGATCTTCTTCCCTTTGAAAAAATAGGAACATTTACAAGAGGGTTAATAAGTCGCATGTTTGAATCTGAATGTTATTGATGTTTCATTTATAGCCTACTTGTGATTGGCTAGTCTCCAAGAAAAATATTTCATTGCTCTCGACTCTCCAGCAGCACCCGAGTGAAAAAAAAGATAGAGCCAATCTTATGGTTCCTATGACCCTATTGTCACGATACAAACCATGTATACGTGATTGGTTATGGTTTTGTATTTGTTCGATATGCGTCTAAAGTTTCTATCGTCTGATGGTTTTGTAACGTTCTCTATAATCCTCTATAATCGAATGTATTGTTTGCTCTTGCCGGTTTCTATGGTTCTGTATAGGCCTTTGTGCAGCGTCTTTTGTGGTTAATAAAACTGTCCTCTATAGTCCTATGTTCCTTGTTATAGTTCCGTATACGCTGCCGAATACGCTGGTATGGCGCTTCTATGGTCCGGTATGGTAGCGCCGACCATGCCTATGCGTCCGTATAGGTATCTGTCAATCACACCTATACGCTGATGCCGTGGTTCTTGAGGTCCTGTATGGTTTGTCGCCTATCTCTTTCTATGATCCCCAATGGTCGTAGGAAGGGTGCTGCACCAAAACCGCTGCACCGAAATCGCTGCACCCGGCTACTGCACCGAAATCGCTTCAACCGCCTACCGCACCAACTCGGTTAAATGAACTCGTAACTCGCGCTGCAATGCTACTCCGTAGGCTAATCTGCTCCTCTACTGGATCGCTGCACCAGAGTGCTGCAACGTACTACTGAACCGGACTGGTCTACTGAATCGCACACCTTACCTAGCTAATGAATCGTAGCCTACACAGATGCTTTCGTACTGAAGCGTTTCACCGATATGCTCTACTGGAACATATAAACGAAGCTTAGCTTATCCTGCTGTTTGCATTGAATCGCTGCACTAGACCAGGTTACTTCAATTAAGGATAGAGCAATATGCTGCAGACCACAAATTACAATAGTAGGATTATTGAAATGTACAAAACGTTTATTCTGCAAATAGTTAGACATTTGGCAGACGAAAACCTTCAATTAAAAATACACAGACAAAAACTTTAAAGCACTTTAATTAAACTACTGGTGTCGCTGGTAAAAATGCAAAGGCCAGGAGTAGGAGGGACCTGGGGGTAGGAGGGTCCTGGGGAGTAGGAGGGTCCTTGGGGATAGGGGAGTCCTGATGGATAGGGCGATCCTTGATAGAACGGATGGAAAGACTGCTCTGTATGTTCGGGCTGAGACGGAGGAGCGACTCGCGCATTGTCATATTTGACGGGATCAAGCCGGCCGGCTCCGCTAGTGCACAGTTCAGCATGAGGTCCTGGCCCTGGGGTATCGCTGGTTTCCTGGCAAGTCTTCCGGTGTGTCCACCTTGGTTGTAACGAAATTAAAATCACTTCTTGGGACGTCCCTTGCAAGGCTTCGTACAATAAAACCATTTCTGAACTCGGCTCCCATCGTCTTAACAACAATCCTTCATAAATCCATTTTTGTTATTCACAAATTCACGCGAGTCCTTACTCGGAGGCGTTCAACCAACGACTGAAGAAGAGTTATACCCCCGTCCGTTCCCTACGGGTCCTTCCTAGAAACATAAGCACATAGACCCGTTGTCTTCTGTAGTTCTTGTAATCCAGTGACCGGCATATTCGAGACGATTCGGCTCATACCTAGGAACATAGGCACATAGACCCGTTGTCTTCTGAAGTTCTTGTAATCCAGTGACTGGCATATACGAAACGATTCCGCTCATACCTAGGAACATAAGCACATAGACCCGTTGTCTTCTGTAGTTCTTGTAATCCAGTGAACGGTATATTCGAGACGATTCGGCTCATACCTAGGAACATAGGCACATAGACTCGTTGTCTTCTGAAGTTCTTGTAATCCAGTGACTGGCATATACGAAACGATTCCGCTCATACCTAGGAACATAAGCACATCGACCCGTTGTCTTCTGTAGTTCTTGTAATCCAGTGAACGGCATATTCGAGACGATTCGGCTCATACCTAGGAACATAGGCACATAGACTCGTTGTCTTCTGAAGTTCTTGTAATCCAGTGACTGGCATATACGAAACGATTCCGCTCATACCTAGGAACATAGGCACATAGACCAGTTGTCTTCTGACGTTCTTGCAATCCGAAGACAGAAACATAGATAACCATTCAGATTATACCTAGGAACATACGCACATTTGGTATGATCCGCTATGGTTTCAGCGATGGAAGATAAAACACATTCAAGGGCGTATAGACCAGCACTCAGGAAATCTGGGGAACCTCAGAAACGATAGAAGTATGGGCTTTTTGGTATGGTTTTCCTATGGTTCTCTATCTTTTTTTTCACTCGGGCATTCTCACAATGCAATTATTCCCAGTCTGTTCCAATTATTTGCCTTTTGTTATCGCTTTAAACCTTCTTAAGAGGGGTATTTCAGTTGTCAACTCTTTCTTTTTCATCATTTATAAATTAGTAAATTATGGAATTTGAACTGAGAAGAGAATGGGATGGTTCTGTGTGGAATTCAGCATTGTTTTAGCTTCAAATTAGTATTTCTGTAGGCCTAATTCTTTTTTTTATATAAACTAGACAGATCTCTCTTAAAGGAAAACTTTTATGGAAATTCAAAATTTTATTCAAGGTTGGGTACTCCTCCCGAGTCCTCCTCTAGCCTACAAAAAAGCATTGCATAATGTGCACTAGAAATCAGATAATTCTGAACCAGTCTAGTACACAAGGCCCTTTTTTGATACCCATGCTCAAACCCTGGGGCATGCTCGCAGGTGTGACCATGGTACTCACACATAGCCTATTTGAAACCCTCATACACCAGAAGGGTAGGCTACTAGTATATGAATCTCAAGATAGAAATGAAAACGGGTTTTTTTAGTTACAAAAGGACTGTAGCCTATACTAGTACGCATCTAGACAATAAGCGGTATACACAGTCATTCATTATGTACCTGATATTGATTAGACCATTACTTTTATTTTAATTCATAAGTGTTGAGTATAAATTGTATATTTACTGACGACTGAACTGTTCAGTTCAAGTTCCTGAACTGGCCGCTTAGAGCCTTTGGTATGTTGGCAGTTCAGGAATTCATCTGTTGATTTTTTTTCTTTTTTACAAATAAAGCAATCTCAAAGCAATCTCAATCTGAACGAATATTTGGCTTGTCCGATTCCCGTTTTTGAAGTAAGCTGAATTGAACTGAAGATAGGTATTAGTACCATGCTCACAAGGGTTTCAGCATGAGTACCAAAAAGGGGCTTAATGTACTAGATTGTTTCAAACTCCCCTTTTTTGGAGGTTTCACACAATTTGAACCTGTCCACAAGACTGGAGCAGGATAAGGGACTTTAGACAAAGACCCACCCAGACAAAACCTAATTGTCTGGATCAAATATTGAAGTTTTCGGATCCCATCGGAACCTCTTGTCTTGTTAATGTTCTTGCGGATGTGGGAGGCTCCGGGGAATTCCTTGTTCTTTGTGCACTGGACTTAGCTAGAGCTTTTGATTCGTGTATTTTTGCTCAGATGTTGCCAGAAGCTACAAAAAGAGGGGTTGATCCTTCCATTATAAAGTGTCTATCTTAAATGTACAGTCGCCTCAGAGCAAAAATGAAAGGGGGTTCGGACATCTTCAACGTTTTGAAGGGTGTAAGACAGGGAGGTTTAACTTCCCCTGCTCTTTTGAACAGCTTGGTTCTTCCTACTCAAAACTCTGTCGAGTGCACTTGTCTTTATCTTGGTATCGATGTGTCTCTGTTTACATACGCCGATGATATTTGAACTTTCTGCAACATCTATTCCGCTTTCTGACAGTCTTGTTTACCTTGGCATGCCAATCGGAAAAACTATCAAAGAAACTATCAAGCTTAACATTCAAAATCTCGCTAAAAAGATCCGGATCGCTTATGCTTCTCTTGTTTCTAATATCACCCATCTTAAGGCCTATTCTCGCCGTTCCCCGAGGACTCCTCGGGGAATCGAAGGGAACGGCGAGAATAGAGGGACTCGCTCCAAGCGGACTCCGCTACAGGAAACAGCGAGAACACGGGGACTCCTTCCAAGACGGATTTCATTCTTAAAAAAAATATGTAGTTGACATATTTTGACTACTTTATTGTTGGTTTTGTTAATTCTGAATAATTTTAATTAATTTTACATTGCACAAGCACCAACAAAAACTGATTCCCCTCCGAATCAGAAAGGAGTCCTTCTTGATGATGGTGATGATAATCGGAGCATTCCCCGTCCGTGGAGACTCGCGATAATACGGGGAGTGAGTCCCCGGGACAAATTGAAAATGCGGGGACTCCTCAAGTGGAGTCCTCGGGGAACGGCGAGAATACGCCTTTAGTCGGTTTCATCTTTCTAAACTTTCCAACAGTCTACTATCTGCTAACTCTGTGCCCCACCTTCTTGCTATGTCCCCCATTTGGTAATTTTTTTCTGCTTCTAATAAGAAAAATGTTCACAAAATCTATCTTAAATTTGCCAAGTATCTGCTGCATCTGCCCCCTTGGACCAGTAATTATTTTGGCACATACAATTCAGCTGGTTCTGCCTGCTAAGATTATTGACAAAAGAGTGGAAGATTTTAAATCTTCCTCCAGTAAACAGAACCACCAGTGGTATTCCTTTTCGTGTAAATTATATAAGTTGTGTTTTCTTTGTGTATAAGGTATACTATTAATATGTGCGTTGTCGTTTTTGTTCTGTTGTTGTTTTTCTTTTTACTTTCTTGTATTCCCTCACTAGGGCTACATGCCCTCTTTGTTTTTGACAGGTAATAAATAAATTGAATTGAATTGAGTTGGTCTTTGTGTCCAGCATAGTGCGATCAAGCCAGCCTAACATCCCGAAAGCACAACTTGCCCCGCGACTTTCACCACTGTATTATCCAAGATTAGGTCTACAGCTCTCCGCTCAACCGGTCACATTTAAGTCTTTAAGTCAGACAATATTGCGAAAAATCTGAAGAAAAACAAAATTTGCACGTACTACAAACCGGGCAAAACTATCAAGTCAAAGCTGTATCAAGGTAAAGACTCTGTTCGTAAAACTCAAACATCTGGTGTGTACAGGATTCCTTGTTATTGTGGTTTATGGTACATCGGTAGAACAGAATAAAGGTTTTAAAGACAGAATCGCTCAGCACCGCACATCAATAGACGTTAAATATAATTAAAAAGAGAACAAGACCAGAGGTTTTTGACTCGGCGCTCGCTGAACACATTTATGACCACCCACACCACATAATTTTATTTGACCAGGCTGATTTCATTTTTTATGACAAAGTTGTTGTTCAGCATTACAGAGAGGCTCTTGAGATATGCAAATACCAAAATGAAGGTTTAGCTCTGAACAGAGACTCAGGTGAAATACGAGTTAGCGATTCATATTTTCGTTTTCTGAAACGAGAAGCTGAAGGCTTAGTCGTCCCTGAGATTAACCTTGAATCATCTACGCAGTCTCACAATATGGATTCAAGTCCTAACCCTCTTAGATAAAAAAGAACGTGCGCACTAGAAGCAGTCATTAAAATTAAACGTAATATGACGCAGCGCCCCGAGCTGTTCGACAAGGTCGCTTGCTTGTGGAAAGAAATTTCTTTCAGCAGTCACTCGCTAGTACCGAGCGAGAACAGCCTTGATTGTTATTCGCAGGTATTGGTGAGTGGCTTGCTGCTTTTATCTATGGTTTCGAACTCTTTCAATTTTGGTTTTAACTTTTGGTTTTTATTGGTTTTCTGCGTCGTTTTGGTTTTATTGGTTTTTTGATCGGCGTCCTCATTTTGGCATTTTTCTTCAAAATTTTCTGTCTGCGCTGAAGACGGGAGGCGGTTGTCCTGCCGAAATATTTGCTCGTTATTTGAGTACATTCGTTAGCCTTTATAACCCCCATTTTCTTTGGATTTTTCGGTTGTTTTCTTGTGAATTGTCAGGCCAATGTGGTTTACGAAATTATCTTCACTTTTCGCTGCAACAATTTAACTATCCAGAAAATGATCCCACAATCGTACCAAACATTCGTCTGAGCTAGCTACTTGCCAGTTCATAAATATGGCAAATGCCAATCTTATCGCTGTAAAAGTCAGGCTTCACCTTCCAGATACCCAGACGTCCGGGGCTTCCGGATAGTCAAGCCAACCCTTCCAGATTTTCATGATAAGGATGACAGCTAAATTTGCTATTCTTCAACATTTCCTAGATGTCCCCTTTACATTTCAAATACCTCTTGCATCCCAATTACAACTGTCAATCACTTTCCCTTTTCTTCCTTCATTTGCATATTTGTTCTGTCTCACGAACGGTTGCCTCTATGCTCACCTTCCAGACATCCGGAATCTGGGGTGTCCAACACCCCGGACTTCCAGACGTTTTTGGCCTGGCTCCACCTTCTAGATCCGTCTCGACGAAAACGGCTGTCTGGGATCCGGAAGAAAAATCTGAAAGGTGAAGCCTGGCTTTAACTGGACCTCTAAAGCGTTCCGTCAGAGATACGCTCTTCATAAAATCCAATACCGAATTATCGCCAGATGTGCTAGAGGAACAATAACAATCACACGTGAGAAGGGGGGACAAGTTGTCGGAATGGAGAATGAGTGATTAGGCTTTCGGCTCACACCGACCCGCTAATTAGCCCCGTCGGAAAGTGGTTCAGCAGTCAGCAATGATGTCGGAAGCCAAAATTGACAAACTTGATGTAGACTGATAAAACAGAGTTGGGTTGAGAACAAACAGAGGTAGAGGTATTTTATGAAGTTTCAAGTATGGCTAGGCCTAAGACAATGTTGGAAATGGCCAAACAAACCCGGATAAACGTATACCACCAAGTAACATGTCATTGTTTACTTTATGCCAGCGCATCTAGCGGCCAAAAAAGAACTAATCTGGATGTAATTTTATGAAGAGCGTATTGGACGTTTTCGTGCGCGCCATACTTTGTCTTTAGGAAGCATAGCAACCCAAAGCCATTGTTTTCCGAAAACAACTGCGCAGTCTCGTTTGGTAGGTCTTCTCGCGTCATTCCATGGCCCACCTAATTTTTTTGCTGAGCGCCAAATGGAGAATAAAATAATTCCAACAGTTGGTCCATCCAGTCGCTTTACAGAGTGAATTGGAACAGACAGGATGGAAAATTTTCTGTTTGTGTTTTGCTTTCTGACTTTTGTGAGCTGCTATGAATTTCCGTATATGAAGGACGAGGTAGTAAAGCTCGTGGACTATGTGGAATCAGTAGCTTGGATTAATTTCTCAGCGCCACTTTGGTCAACCGGTGTTGTGAAGGTAGGCTCGTTCTTTAGCTTGTCGTGGCCACATAATGATCGCTTTTTATGGCACTTGAGCGAAGCTGCAAATGCCATATACCGATCACTTTTCGGTCTGTCGGTCCGTCGGTCTGTCGGTCGGTCGGTCGGTCGGGCGGTCCACTGTTCTCGAGTTAGGGTACTTCCAGAAGCCCTAGGGCGATGAAACTTAGCAGGCATATTAGGGACCCGACCAAACCTAGCCTAGAAATAGTCACTTCTCCGATCCGACCACCGTGGGGGGAGTGGAGGGATGGAGAATTCGGAATCTTGAGGCGAGTATAACTTTCGAACGGGTGATCGAATCTTAATGAAACCGAATATTTGAAAAGACCTCGTTTCTCAGACGTCACACTTCAACTCCGGAATGAATCCGCTGACTTTGGGGGGAGTTGGAGGGGGGACCGGAAATAGTGTGACATGTTCAGAGTGGATGGATCGGGATGAAACTTGGTGGGGAGAACAAGCACAAGCCCACCACAGTGGGAGGAGTGGAGGGATGGGGAATCCGGAATCTTGAGGCAAGTATAACTTTCGAACGGGTGAGCGGATTAGCTCACCATAAGACGATGAAACTTGGCAGGCAAATCAGGGACACAGCCAGATTAGCCTGGAAACAGTCATCTTCCCGATCCGATCATCGTGGGGGGAGTGGAGGGAGGGGGAATCCAGACTCTTGAGGTATGTATAACTTCCGAACGGGTGATCGGATCATAATGAAACTTAATATGTAGAAAGACCACATGTCTCGGATGTCCAATTTCAAGTCCGGACCGGATCCGACGAAGCTGGGGGGGTCGGGGGGGGGGGGGGTCCGGAAACCTTGTGACATGCTTGGAGTGGAGCGATTAGAATGAAACTTGGTGGAAAGAACAAGCACAAGCCCTATGTAGATCAGTGACAAAACCGGAAATTCGGGTATTGTGGGGGATTTAGGGGGGTCCGGCATTCCGGTGATGACAAGTTAAGGTACTTCCAGACATGCTAGGACGATGAAACTTGGCTTGAAAATTAGAGACTTGACATGATTGGCTAAGAAACAGTTAGTTCCCAGATCCGACCATCCCTTAAAGTACTAATGCTAACCGCAAAGTACAAAAAATACTTTTAAGCAATATACACATTTTCGTTATCCCTATGAGCCCATGATCATTTTTGCCTCAAGGGTTTCGCTTACAACTGAATTCCTTAAAGTACAAACAGTACTTTTGAGTAAAATATACATTTTCGTGCTGCTGGTGATCATCTTTTTTGCTTCAAGAGTTTTGATTACAGATGATTTTCTAGCGCCCTTAAAGTGCGCACAGCCAAGTGCATTGTCAAACGATACGGTCTCGTGATTTCCAAGGACCCATCATCATTCTTATCTCAAGGGTTTTGCTTACAAATGATCAAAAGAAACCCACGAATTGACGAATTCCTACTTTCATCCTCTGACCCAGCCTTGCAAGTGCCATATGAGCTTCCAGCTCTTGTTTTACATACACATACCCTTTGTGCTTATTCTTACACTTGTTACTTGATAACGACTGCACTTCAGACAGTATTATAGAGTCAAGTTTGCAAAAGAAGTTGATTCTACTCTTACCCTCTACATCCCAGTTACTCTACTCTTACATTCCCGTCTTTTTCTTTATTCGCGGATTTTTCGTGTGGGGGGCGGTGGGGGGTTTAGCCTAGCCCCATGCATTTGTATACAAAACCTTTGAGGTAAAACTGAACACAGTTTCTTGAGGATCGTGAAAATGTGTCTTCTTGTTAAATGTGGATTTTTTTTGGGATCCCAAAATGAAGGTGGAGATATACCTCTGACATTGCATAGCTGTTGTCCCTCTTTCCGTCCGTCCGTCTTATACCACGATAACCTTCGAAGGGGCAGAGACATGTTGTTCAAACTTGACACGAGGACTCTTTGGGTCGAACTACAGGTCAGATTCAAAGATGGGCTTTGTAGCCATGTATTTAAGGATGGAGAACGGGATTCAAATTAAAAAGTAAAAAAACAAACTTTAAACTATTTGGAAGAAAGTAGAGGAAAAGTAGTCTCTCCAGAGAAGTAGTTCAACCAGAATCTGGCACTAACCGGAAACAAAATTTGTTTACCAATTTTCGGCGATAGCTGTCCCTGCCCCCTTTATTTCCACCAACGAAAGCTCTTCGCGTGGATGACGACATTCATTAATGAGTCTTGGAACGTCGGAGGGTCTTAATCGCGTGTATACCTGATAAAACTTTCTAGCCTGCGTAATTGTATGATAGTTGTACGAAAAAGTTGCATGCATTGATATGCAGTAGTACAGAATACCCCCGGTACCAGAACCCCCCGGACCAACTTCCCCCCCCCCGCACAAAGAACATAAGAGTATATAAGAGTAGAGTAAGTGGTAGGTAGAGAGTAAGAGTAGAATAAACTTCTTTCGCAAACTTGACTCTACAACAATGCCTGAATTACAGCGGGTATCAAGGGACAAGTGTAAGAAAAAGCTTGTGCACAAACGGTACGTGCAATTAAAGCGAAAAGTGCTGGATATAGGTGTTCTTAGTTTTGAATGCTTAAAACGAAGGCAGAACAATGATAAACAAAGGGAGTGTTAGGTGAACATGACAGTTGTTGGTGTCAGACTAATTGCGAAAGTGAAAAAACACCCGTATTCAACTGAATCTGTCGTAAGTGAGATTTTAAAAGTGAAAGATCAAAAACAAAACCAGTGCCACTCAGTGTAACGACCCCCCCAAAAGAATCCTTTCCCAATTCCTTCCCCTTCTTGGTGAGATCGCTGTAGTCAGGTTGCCACCCCTTTGTGCTTCGTTTAGGGACTTCAGACGCTTTTACCACTTAGCCGATTGCCCTCCCCCCTTGCCTGAATCCAATTTAGTTATACCTTATTCATACCTGAAACTAGAAGATGGGCAGTAAGTTGAGGGATATCCATGACATCCGAAAAGTTGTTCGTCAGTCCGTCTGTGAGCAGGAAACTAACGTAGAGAATGAGATGATATTTGATGGGACGATCATTTGGGTGAAGGAAAAGGTCGAGTTTGTTTGTCAGAAATATTCTACTAGGTAATCACGTTGCCCAGTTCGTTGCCCAGTATATCCCAGTCTAAATATGACTCTCTAAGGATTTAGGAGGTTTTTCACCGGAGGGGGGAGTGGGGGGGTCCGTGGGGTTTAGCCAGGAGGGGGGGTTCGCCGGGAGGGGGTAGCCGGAGCCTATTTTAAAGAAAGCTACCTCTTCTATGAGTATGTTAAAAATCTTCTGCCAACTTTACCGCTGGTGACTTGGAAATTCTCGCTGGAATTGGTTCAGCTGTATAACACTCTATCGTTCAACGGTGGACCCATTCTAAACGTTGTTTTTATGGGACGGAGCCGAGAAAGTTGAAAAAGTAGCCAAGAATGCTGCATTGTCGCTGAGCGATTTAGTATGTACCAGAGACAACAGTGTTTTAGGCTGATGTCTCTGTAGCCGAGATTGCTGCTAAGAACATGTCACCATTTACGCATGCTCGTGTATTTCTCGTATTCTCGGTGACCTCAGTTGCCATCTCGTTACATTTTGTACTTATCGGCGACCTTTTTTCTTTAATCATTTTTTTTTTATTTCGATTAAAATGTTTATAATCTAGGCTGTATTTTCAGGAATCTCATATTCTTGAGATTCTCGGGTACATTTA
The DNA here is from genome assembly GCA_023053555.1 of Branchinecta lindahli. NCBI lineage: Eukaryota > Metazoa > Arthropoda > Branchiopoda > Anostraca > Branchinectidae > Branchinecta > Branchinecta lindahli. Next base: position 21,176,153 of record JAKZAO010000013.1, on the reverse strand, counting down.
TTACCAACTCGGAAAATACATTGATAACTTTCTGCGACGTTATGTGTCTCTCGGTGACATGATGTATTTTTCGGCAAACCCGGCTTCAAAGGCGTAAATCTCGGCGACAAACAGTATTTTCACTGTGAATGTTAACACTTCTCAGCGACAAATGCAGTTTCCGGTCCGTTTCTGACATTCTCCTGTCTTCTCGGCTACTTTTTCGCTCAAAACGGTGCTAAATTCGCGCCAAATTGTTGGATTAAAAACGGTTTTCCTAGTTAAGGCAATATAGAAGAAAACTGAAATATATTAGCGCACTAAAATACTTCGCAGCGATCTCGGAACTGCTAACGTGTATTCAGTTTTACTGTTTAATATGGCACGGCCAAATAGACCGAAAACTAACACACTAACCTAATCCGGAAAGAACACTAAAGCTATGAACTATTGCTCACTGGGCAATCTGGGCCCTGTTGATTCGCGACCGGCGGGGCGTGAGGTGTGGGACTCTAACAGGCACAAGTAGAACCTGTCAGGGTTTCGATCTTAACTGCACGACAGCTAACTATAATCTGAATCCCAATTACAACAAGAGCTGTAAGCTCATATGGCACTTGCATGGGTTGAGATGTAGTGTTTGATCAAAAGTACTTTTAAGGTTACCTTTGCGGTTCAGATGCGCACTTTAAGGGAGCTAGAGAAAACGTATTTTGTTTTAGAACTTGGCTGTAATGATACGTACTTTATAGGCACTAGAAATTCATCTGTAAGAAAAACTATTGAGACAAAAAGATCACAGGCCCTTAGGGATCATTGATATATACCGCTTGGTAAAAAAAAAAAAAAATCACTTTTCGGTTAAAATGTCCGCTTTAAGGGTGATAAAATAAATTTTCAAGCAAAACCCTTGTGGCACAAATGATCATGGGTTGAGATGTATCGTTTGATACATAAAAGTAGTTTTCGACCTTGCGGTTCAGATTCGCACTTTAAGGATGCTAGAACTTCGTTTGTAAGCAAAACCCTTGAGGCAAAAACGGTAATGGGCTCATGGGGATCATGAAAACGTATAATGTGCTTAAAAGTTTTTTTTTAAACTTACGGTCAAGATTGGTACTTTAAGGAATGTCGGATTTGGAACGTGGCGATTTCTGAGCCAGTCTTGTCGAATCTCTAATATTCCAGCCCAGGTCCATCGTCCTAGCACATCTGGAAGTACCTTAAATCGCGATCACTGGAATTCCGGACCCCCCTCCTCAAACTCCCCCACAGTCGCCGGAGCCAATCCGGTTCTGTAAGTGATTTATCCAGAGCATCTCTTTACTATTCCCACAAAGTTCCATCCCGATCTCCCCAGTCTGAGCCGGTCACGTATCCCCCCCCCCCAGTTGTTGTCGAATCCGGTCCGGACATGAAAAAGATCACCAGAGACATGTCCTCTGATCAATTATCAAATTTCACTCAAATCCGATCAACCGTTCCAAAGTTACGCATGACTCAATATTCCGGATTCCCCCTCCCGCTACTCCCCCCACGACTATCGGATCATGTGAATTTTTATTTATAAGTCATTTTGATCGGGTCCCTGATTCGCCTCCCAAGTTTCGTCGTGAAAATCCCCAAAACCACGATTACCGGAATTCCGGGAAACTCCCCTCCACCCCCCCCCCTTGTGTCCGGATCCAGTCCAAATGTATAAACGATTTATCTGGAGCAGACGCTTGTTCTTCCCAGCAAGTTTCACTCCGATCCCTCCATTCTAACCGTTTCTCGAGATTTCCGGTCTCCCCCCCCAACTCCCCATAGCTGTCGAATCCGGTCCGGACTTCAAATGGGACATCAGAGGTATGCCATTTATTCAGTTATTGAGTTTCATTCCAATCCGATCACCCGTTCGAAAGTTACACACTACGCCAGTTTTCCGGATTCCCCAGCCCTCCACTCCCCCCCCCAGGTGGTCGGATCGGGAAACTGATTATTTCCAGGTTAGTCCGGTCGGGTCCCTGATGCTCCTGCCAAGTTTCATCGCCCTAGCACATCTGGAAATACCCGAACTCAAAAAAGTTTGACAAAAACTACTTAAATTTCCGGATTCCCCGGCCCACCACTCCCCCCCAAATGGTCGGATAGTGAAACTGATTATTTCCAGGTTAGTTATATCGGGTCCCTGATATGCCTGCCAAATTTCATCGCCCTAGCACATCTGGAAGTACCTCAACTCGAAAAAGTGTGACAAAAACTACTTAATTTTCAGGATTCCCAGGCCCACCACTCCCCCCCAGACAGTCGGATCATGAAACTGATTATTTCCAGGTTAGTTATATCGGGTCCCTGATATGCCTGCCAAGTTTCGTCGTCCTAGCACATCTGGAAGTACCCTAACTAGAAAACAGTGGACCGCCCGACCGACCGACCGACCGACCGACCGACCGACAGACCGACCGACCGACCGACCGAAAAGTGATCGGTATATGGCACTTGAGCGGAGCTGCAAGTGCCATAAAAATCTCATAACATAATACTTTCCCCTAGCTTCGCTGAATGAAATAGTTCGACCAATCAGATTGGTTCGCAGGATTTAGCTATCAGGGGTCGGATACTTCATAAAAATAGTTGCGAAAACAATAATATTAACGGAACATGTCAGATCATGACATCACTTCCTTCTTAACTTAGATCTCCCTCCCCTCAAAATACTAAACTAAATAATACACAAAAAAACATAAGATACTCGTCGGTCTCCTTAGTAGGCCTTCTTTGAAGAGTGTCCTTCGATCAATCGACGGCAGTTGCAGCTGCTGACAAGCATCTCCACCTCCTGTTGAACACGTGGCCAGAAGAATCGTGATCTAACACGACTAAGGGTGACATCTGCTGTCAAGTGTCTGCCGGACGATTCCAGCAGATGACACTTTTTGAACAGGCGGGTGCGGTAGCGATACGGAAGTAGTAACTGGACCTGGTTTGCCCACCTTCTAAACCACACGCCGCTTAATTGGAACACACAGACTTTTCCCATTTGTGGTCTACGGGTAAGCTGTCTGATACGATCGTGAGCGACTTGGTCTACGATAAGCTCCTCCACCGCTTTCCGAAATCTCCCCCTTCGTCTTTCCCACTCAACTGAGCGTAACGAGCGATCGCTTCTTTCGCTTTTTGATCTAGAGAAAAAAAAAAATGTTTATATACAACAAATATTTACATAGCTATGTACTCTGAAAGAATGTTTACTCAACAGATGAGTTCGTGAATGCTCGCGATAGGCTGTCTGCGTTCCCGTGATCTCGCCCTGGTCTACTGCTAAGCCGCATGTTTAGGCCTTGTAAGGCAATGGCCCAGCGGGTTAGGCGAGGATTGGTGTTTTTCATGCTTTCCAACCACTTCAAAGGCGGGTGATCTGTGACAACGTTAAACTCGCGACCCTCAACATAGAGGTAAAGCCTAAATACAGCCCAGCGAATGCATAAGCATTCCTTTTCCACAGCTGAGTAGCTTCGTTCTGCAGCGTTCAGCGAACGACTTAAAAAAAGGAAGGGGTGTTCTCCGTCGCTAAACGTTTGGGAGGCAACTACCCCTAAACCTGTGTCACTCGCATCGCAGTGTATCGTTATTGGCTTTTCCAAATCTGGGCAGCGTAGCACGGCATCGCTGCAGAGAACACGCTTCAGCTCCTGAAAAGCCGACTCGGTTTCGTGACTCCATTTTACGAGGTTAGGTTCAGATTTGAGCGTCAACTGCACCAAAGGCCGTGCGATCATAGCTCGATTTTGAATGAACCCGTGGTAATACGACACCAACCCCAAAAAAGCCTTCACATCTTTTTTCGTTTTTGGTTGCGGGAATTCTGCAATAGCTTTCACGTTCGATTCTGACATTTTGATGCGCCCATTCCCAACTATATGCCCCAGGTACTCAAGCTCTGCGTACCCAAAACGGCACTTTCGTGGGTTGGCGGTAAGCTTTGCCGTTGCAAGGCGCTCGAGTACGTCTCGCACATGCTGTAGGTGTTCTTCCCAAGTGGAACTAAATACTATGATATCATCAAAGTACGCTCCCGCGTAATCCTGAGCGCCATCTAGGATTCTATCCTGTAATGCTTGGAAGGTCGCACATGTGTCCCGAAGCCCGAACGGTAGAACCAAAAACTCCCAATGACCCGAGTCCGTGACGAAGCGGTTTTATCGATGCTGTCTTCTTCCATCGGAATTTGGAAGTAACCTTTTGTCAGGTCGATGACTGACAAGTACTTGGCTTTCCCAATTTTGAGGATCAGATCTTCTACTCTCGGCATGGGATACGGATCTGGATTTTCTGTGATTTTGTTCAGTTCCCGATAGTCGACGCAGAGCCTAACCGACCCATCCTGCTTTTTAGGAATGACAACAATCGGAAAACCGTAAACGCTTTTAGACGGGCGAATTATGCCAGCCTCTAGCATTCGCTTGATCTCTTCGTCTACTTGTGCCCTCCGGCTGTACAGGATACGGTATGCCCGTTTTCTAATTGGCTTGGAATCTCCAGTTACAATTCTGTGCGATGCAAGATTCGTTCTACCCGGTATTTCTGACATCGAGCTCGAAAATTCTCCCAAAACTTTGAGCAAACTCTCTTTTTGTTCTTCGGTAAGATTTGGGTTAATGTTTACGTTATCTCTATTCATTTTTTCAGTTTGGTCAAAACTAATGATCCTTGGTAAACGACTTTCGTCTTCGTCGGCTTCGACTAGGACATTCACAAAACAGACCGAGGTCGACTCATGAAATTTTCTCAGTAAATTCGTATGCAGAACCTTTTTGTTTTTGCGCCCCTCAAAACCAGAAATTTCATAGGTGTTCTTACCTATTTCCTTGGTTACTCGAAATGGTCCCGACCATTGCCTCTCAAGTTTCGTTTCTCCTTGCTGTTGCAATACCAACACTTGGTCCCCCACGGCTAGAGCAGGCTTCGCTGGTAGGCCTTGAACCGGGTCAAACCTTGTTTGGTTGGCGGCTGCACGTTCGGTGTTTTCGGTTACTAGCTTGGTGATGTTTTCCAAGTTTCTCTGCAGCTGCAAAGAAAAAGAGTTCGCGTTACCCTTGTCCGGAGTCTCTGAACTTGTACCTGGCGCTATGCTTTCTTTGAAAATTTCTAATGGTCCACGAGGGTTGCTGCCATAGACCACTTCGAAAGGGGTCAGCTTTGTAGTTGCATGGAAGGCCTCTCTATAGGCAAAAAGCAACATTGGCAACATTTCATCCCATTTTTTGGGCTCGTCTCTGACATATTTCTTAAGCATTTGCACCAAGGTAGAGTTCAGTCTTTCAACCATGCCATTTGCCTGAGCATGATAGGCGCTAACATGAACGGATTTAACACTTACTCGCTTTAAGTAATCGGACGTTGCTTTGCACATGAAGTTCGAACCCTGATCGTGTATCAGAGTTTTTGCAAAACCGTGTCTGCTGAAATATTCCTGCAAGGCTGCGATTACTTTAGGTGCTTTGCACGATCTCATTGGGATTGCTTCAGGCCATTTGGAAAAGTAGTCAACAATGACTAGAAGCCATTGGTTACCCCGACTGCTCCTTTTCAGCGGTCCGACAAAGTCAATGCTCAACGTTTCGAACGGTCTCGAGGCTGGCTCATTTGGTTGAATGCGAGCTAAATCTCGCTTCGTTGCTCTAGCAACCATTTGGCAATCTTTACACGATGTACAGTGTTTCGCAACGTCCGAATACATTTTTGGCCAAAAAAAATGTCGCAGTAATTTCTCGACCGTTTTTTTTCTACCAAAATGTCCCCCATGGGGTGAGTTGTGGGCTATCTCAAGCGCGTTTTGTCTTCTGCTTCTAGGCAAGACAAGTTGTCCCGTTTCACCCGATGTGGTGTTTTTTACTACCCTATACAGCAAATTCTTTTTAACAGCAAAAGTTACCTCTGTATTTTGTTCCTGCAAGGAGTCGATTTTCCTCCAAATAGCTTTCAGGCTTGGATCTTGGCGCTGCTCCATTTCAAGCGTCAAAGCCGAAGTTGACTCCTTATCCTGTGCGCCAGCGACTGCCTCGTTGTGCTGAAGCTTCTCAGCCCGTCTTTCCGACCTCGTCTTTGGGCTCCGATTATCTGGCGCTCCAGATTCGAAATAATCATTGTGGATGCCCGACCCCTCGTCGGTCGTGAGGTTGCAGTCCAAAACATCCGAATCTTAATTTGTTCCCGAAAAGGGGCTTCCCAAGTCCATTTTTCTAGAAAAAGACCAAAATTCAACAAAGTCTGTACCAAGCAGTGCTTCATTTTTTAGGTTATCTGACACAGCAACCCGTAAACTCTTAGCCAGTTCCCTCCCCTCGTCGGTTTTCAACCGGATTACTACATCCGCCGATGGATAGCTTTTTACGTCCGAATGGAGGCATCCTATCCTATAAACAGATTCCCTATTGACAGCGCAAGGATCGATGAAATCGCTTCGAACAAAAGTGACGTCACTCCCACTGTCAATTAGGAACTGTACTAATTTCCCGTTTATGCTACCTTCTACTGTTCGAGATAATTTAGAAGTCTCCGAACACAACGCTATGCCGTCCAACGGTCGATTCCGTAACATAGCTAGTTGAGTCGCTTTGTAAGTCTTCCGAGGGAACTCGTTTTTTACGGTAACCTTTGCGACATTCAGAGGTTTTTCTACCAATTCCGGACAGTCCCTTTTCATGTGCTTCTCGTCACCGCATTGAAAACAGCCCCTTCCTTTCACCGCCCCTTTTGCCGGTGCTGAACCCGAGGAAAACCTTTTTTCCTCAGTGTTCCCTTTCCATTTGTACGCAGCTAATTTACGCGATGCCGCAAAGTTTTCTGCAGCCGCAACAGCCTCGTCAGCTGTTTTCGGATTTAGCTGTCTTAAGTATTGCTCTAACCCTGAAATTCCCGTGCTTCTCACAAATTGTTCTAGCAATAACGATTCAACTACATGGTCCATTTTCTTTCCCGGATCCGTACTCGTGTCAGTATCGGCGTCAGTAATCCCAAGCCACCTTCGCAGAAACAACTCTAATTTATCTTTAAACTCCTGAAATGTCATCGATTCCGTCTTGACTAACTCTCGGAATTTAGCCCGATAGCTCTCCGGAGTGACGTGATATTTTTTCAGGATCGAGTTTTTCACTGCTGCAAAATCAGTAAGTTGCGCGTGTGATAAATTTGCTATCGCTTCTAGCGCTTTCCCAGAAAGTAATGGCATGAGCTTTAGAACCTTAGTTGAATCGTCCCATGAACACAAATGTGCTGCATTCTTGAAGCCCGTAAGAAAGGAATCAATATCATCCTTTTCTGCCATTTTTTGTAAGCTAGGCTCCTTTGAACGCGGGAGCCCTGTAATACGGTCTAACAAAACATTGCGGTCCGATGCTAATTGTTCGATTTGTTTGCTATGCGCATCTTTGATGAGTTCCACTTGATCTGTATGCGACGATTTCAGCTCTTCGATCATCGTTTCAAATTTATTTACAAACGCTAGAACCGCCTGTTCCATTTTTTCGTTTGATAGTTCGTTTTTATCTTCGGTTAATATGGCATATGCCGTCGGGTTTAGAGTAACAAGTCCGCCAGAAATCGTTTGCTCGAACTGTTGCAAACAGGATGGCCCTGCTGCCTGAATGTCCGCCGCGGCAAATTTTTGCGCAGCTCCACGCAGCGGAACTAATTCCTGGTGTTTAACATTCTTTCCTGAATTCTTAGACCTTGTTGTTACACCCTTTGCCGAATCTGCCACTTTACCGATGATACAAACTATGACAAAATTTGATGCAAAACTCACCAAAGAGTATCCGTAAATCCAGTCCTATGTTCTAGGCTATGTTCGTCTCTTTTTCGCTAGTCATCAGTTGTCAGGGTTTCGATCTTAACTGCACGACAGCTAACTATAATCTGAATCCTAATTAAAAAAATCTCATATCATAACACTTTCCCCTAGCTTCGCTGAATGAAATAGCTCGACCAATCAGATTGGTTCGCAGGATTTAGCTATCAGGGGTCGGATACTTCATAATAATAGTTGCGAAAACAATAATATTAACGGAACATGTCAGATCATGACAGAACCTAATTCAAATATGTATACCACGTTTCAACCTGTTACCTGTCATGGTTCACAAGTTATGAACTCAAAAAAAAACGGTAACAACCGAACACTGGCTACATCGTACAAAAGGACACTCAAATGTACACACCACTAAAAACGATACGAGAGAGAAAATTTAACACAACAGCTAGACTAAGTCAAGGCACGAACAAGTTAAAAGCAGCACTGGTTTCGTGTGTAGGTCAGCAGCTGGTTATTTTCACTCCTCTGAAAACCTTTGTCCCAGAAATATTATTCCGAAATAGACTTGATATAGCATTTATGAATATTGAGCACATACCAGTAGTATTCCATTTAGGATATCTTCCATCAAGAAGTCAGAAACAAATAAGAAAGGGTTGAAATCTGCAAAAATTATTCACTACCACTGTCTAAATCATTCTTCTAAATCTCATAACCCTTTCAGGTTCAATCCCAGAAAAGGAAAAATGTAGTCGTCCTGTCTACTGGCAGCTCAGTTACTTATAAAGCGGATGGTTCGACCAAGCTCCTCATTGTCGGCGCTGCGTGTGAGCCTACTCTTCAAGGTTTGGTAGCCTACTCAACACTCGAGTCTCCCTATACAGCAATGAGCTGTAGCAATAGAACCTGGCTGTTTGATAAGCAGAAACAAGTCGTAAGTGGTGACATTGAAGTTACACTGAGGAACAATGGGTCGAACAGTATTGTGCTCCACCTTGCTGGAACTTCCGATAAAGCAGAACAGAAGGCACAAGGTATACTACAGCAGGATGGTAGAGACCGTCTCGAAGCTCTTAAGAACTCTTATAAAGAGTCTCAAGTGATTGTTGCTTTACTTGGATTAAGAGGGGCTGGTAAATCGACATTGGCCTCTTTGCTGTCTGGTCACGACTTGATGTTTAAACAGGGTAGAAGAAGCATTCGTACCACGACACTTGGCATTGACATTTCTCCCATCATACCCGTGATGGATTATATATCGGCCATTAGTATCGGAGCCGGAATCCAAGTAAAACTTCCTGACACAAAGGAAACTCCCATCATATTTACTGATAGTGAGGGCATGGGAGTACGAGGTGACGATTTTGACTTTGTGGCAACCATCCCGCCTCTGCTTCTCTCCAACATAATTATCTGGGTTACTACTGAATCTTTGCGCGTGGATGAGGAACTCATGAAGCTCAACCGCTACCTAAACCTGGCCAACAAGGTTCAGAACGAGAGTGAATCCTTGTGCAGCGACTTCAAACCGGGCAAGCTGTTTGTTGTAGTCAACAAAATGCAAGGCAGCGAAAGTGACGACGATTTAACAAACGATCTGATAGAGGACGAGGAAACTTATTGCGAGTCTTCCGTAAAGAGAAATAACATCAGACATAAACTGATACAGTGCTTCGAATCAGTGGAAGTAGTCGGTTTCCCTTCTCTTACAGTCCCTGCCAACTCCAGCTCACTAAAATATGAAATGATATCCGGTGAAGGTAGCGAACGTTTTCGGGACAGTCTACAAAAAATCTGTAGCACCATAGTCGCAGCTGACCAGAGGCGGGTGCTTGCAGGAACTGCTATAACACCAACAGTCCTGGTCGATCTACTGGACCTGATTCTTGTTAAAATCAACACTGAGGCGAAGTTCCTTGACGACGACTTCCGAGACGTCTTATTCTCTGTAACATTAAAAAACGATCTCAAGGAGTACGAGAACGAGGTTTCCAAGGAGATATCTAACGTGGAAAGAGCAAACAGCAGGTCTGTAAAAAAATCGATACTAAAAGAAATGGTGCGGATCCTTGATGACATGGAAAATCGGAAATTCGAACTGTCATCTGACGTCACTGTGAGACGGCAGACCATTTTCGATCGAGAGTGGTCCATCGTCCAAGGTAAAGTCATGGCTGTGATTCGGAGCTCCATTGACTTTGTTTCAAACATCTCCGCCACAGAGATGGAATCTTTGATTAGTCAGTTTGCGGCAGTTTGTGATAAGATTCCAGCAAGTGGTTACCGTTGCATCGACCAGTCCGTTAACACCAAAACGAGTAAGATTATTTCTGAGCTTGATCGGCTCCCAACAGTCGTATCAGCTTTTGGTAGACAAACCATTACCCGAGTAAAGGCAATTGCAGCGGACATGATGACATCCTGCCGAGTCCGGCGCCGGGAGTTTTCCTATTCAGAACGTGCACAAGCCGAACACCTAGAAATATCGACATTGCCACTAATCGATCAACTAAAATCAGGAGAATCACTGGACAAAATACTGAAGATATTTTCCGGTTTAAGGAAAAGGCTGTTTTCAGCATACGAATTAAATATCACCAATGACTCCCCGTGTGCCGTGGAATCACCAAAAAGTGGAGTTCTGTTAGCATCCTTTAATAAACAATTGCAAAGAGAATTTGCAATTTCCCAGGACACATTACAATATCAACGTAACTTGAATCCGTCGGAAATATCCTTCGAATTACCTGACACTATCGAGAAGGAATTGACCAGGGGGAGTAGTCTTCGCATCGTATCAAAGACTTGCGATATTGGAGGAATTCTCGCTAGAATTTCCAATCAGATCGAAGAAGTGACAGCTGTGTGTTCTGTGGTGACAGTAGCTGGTCGTATCAATACATCAGTCCGAATTCTGAAAATTGAATGTGAGAGTCTGAGAATTGATGATGAGGGATCTACACTTTCCCTAGCGAAACCACGTCCTCCAAGCACATCGAATTCTGGTCCCGGCTTGCCAGGTGCCGCTGGAGGACAAGTTTTAATCAAGATTCATGGCACGGTAAGTGGTGGTAAAATTGAAGTTCAGGCAGATGGTGGAGACGGTGGAAGAGGCGGAGAGGGCGCTAAAGGAGCAAAAGGACAAGACGGTGCATATGGATACGTTCCTGAAGACGTGAAGCACACAGATTATTACTATGACTACAAGAGCACAGATTTAGGCCCTATTAATTGTTTACCCATGCTCTGCATAATGCAGACAACTATGAAGACGTTCTTACATCCATCCAGCGGATCTATAGGGGGAAAAGGATATCAGGGTGCGCAGGGTTATACCGGTGGTCCTGGTGGGACTCCCGGTACTTTGGCTGTCGACTGTCTGGCAATTTATCAAAATCATTTTGCCTCAAAGTCCAAAGGCGGAGACGGTGGAATGGGTGGTATGGGTGGTAAAGGGGGAGATGGAGGTATGGGTGGGATTCGCTATGACTTAAGTGTCGAATACCTGCGAGGTTTAATGTTAACTTCATACGTGGAAAGTAGAATCGAAGAGGTAAAGGAAATAAATAAAGAAAAAGATCAGGATGGAGAGACTGGTGACCAGGGCCCCACGGGTCAAAGAGGCACTGATAATAAAGAGCAAAATAATCAGCCTAGATTTGTTGCTATGGCAAATACTAGTCCTTTTTTCTCAATTTTTTCAACACTAAAACGTTTGCCTGTGTCTGAGAAACATAAGACTGACTTCACTGATAGTTCGATTAATATATATCTGACGTACTCTGACAACTTACTTAATCGTCTTGCCCTTCAAAAAAATTCGCTGGCGAACTTTACACGGCTAAACTGGAGTCAAACTACAACCTTGAGCTTGAACATGCTAACCAAAGCTGCCTCTGCCTTGTCTGGTGAGCTCATTTTCACTCTCAAGACCCAGCAAGCTACCTTGGAAGAAGACCTAGTCGCTTATGAAGCTGCTTTGAAAAGCATTGACAAAGAAATCAGAAACTTCGATACCGAAGATCTAAAAAGATATATAGATCGCTTGGCCCATCATTTTCTGGCGGAATCAGCTCTTTCGGAGGGACCTCAGCAAGGAAACAAAACAAGAGAAGCCTCTGACTCCAGTTTCACGGAAATGTTTCCAAAAATCTTTACCGTCGTAAATATTGTCTTTGGAATTTTGGGAAACTACCCAGGTGCAGTCACATGGATGTTAGACTTGTCCAGGTCGACTGATAAGCTATTCAGAGCAGCAGGGCCAGATGTTCTTAGTAAGCTGACTGCATCCTATCTGGGAATAACAAACCAACTTCAAGAAATTGAACGAGTCATGGTTGGTGATCGGGTCGTCCATAATTCCAAAGACGAACGAGGAACTGCAACCGACGTTGGTCGCATTTTCGAAAAGTACTTCAATGTGGTAAACCAGAATCTAGAGATGGGTGAAGACCTGGGCATAGCAATAGGTAACGCTTTCGAAGACATCAAAGATATTGGAATTCGTGATCAGCTCAAGCTGTGCCTTGACCTAATGGAAATTATGAAGGAACATACACCTGCTTCGGTTACTCAAAACACAATTGATTTGCCTATTGGACGTCAAAGAGTCCACCAGATACTCTCTGAAATTAGAGCCATATTCTTAGATCTACAGGGAAGTGTGCTGGAATTCCCTAGAATGGACAACCTTCTCTCGCTGGTTAATAGGAAGGTGCATCTTGCAGAAAGAGTTATTGACCGATCTAACGAAATATCTAGAGTACAGTTTGTGATCGATGGACTAGTACAGAAGCAAAAATCCATGATGGAAGCTTTTAAAAAACTAAACAGTAGTGTAGGAAATGTTCATGAAATACTTGACCAGATACAAGCCGACTCAACCGTTTCAATTATGTATGGGGGATATGCAGTTTATAACACAATCATGGACTTGACAAGTCTCGTAAAACGCCAGAGCGAGGACAACAAGTTTCTTCGTCGATTCCCCTTCCTCTATCCCTGGTCTTCACCTGAAACATTCGCGTTGGCCCAAGAAATTCTGAAGAAGGATTTTGGGAGATGGAAGGGTTTGCAAGGTCGAACCAGAAAACTTGTTCTCGATGAGATAGATTTCCCTTTCGAATTTGAATCTCTTCGGACTTTACGGAAAGCAAAGTTTCCCGTTTTTCTCGGTGACGAGAATCAGCTTTGGATTGAAACTGTAAAAACAACACTGCAAGAAATAAAGCCTAATAGAGGACACGTCACAGTCTTGGTAAGTCACATGGGTGGCCGTTTGTTCGACCTCACGAATAACTTCTTACTTCCTCCTGTTACCTTTGAGAGTACTTATGAACTACCTTCTTTCGCACGGAAAGCTGTTCCAGAGACTATGTACGATTCAGTGGAACCATTCGGTTATCCGGTGGAGGCTTACTATGAAATCGAAATTCCAAAGAACTATCGGTCTGTGAACATAACCAGCAATGTGGATCTGGACCTGGCCTCCTTGAGGCAAATCATCCTCGAGTTCAAAGTCCGATATGAAGAGTAGCTTTTGACATGTTTTTTTCTGTTGCTCTTGTTTCCGAATAAATCAGTCGCTTGTATCGTCACCGTCTCGAGTTGACCTAAGGTATAGCGTATTGAAGCAATGGATGGGGATCATGTCCCTACGTAGACACGACACTACGAAGACACGACAGTACATCGAAACGAAAAAACCGTCAGTACACCGACACGTCACTACAGGGACACGACGGAACGAAGACCGACACGGGAGCGCGCCCCTACATCGACACGAGTGTAAGTAGACACGTCACTTAGTGGACAAAATCCGACGCAATATAGACAAATTTCCCGACACTACGTGGACACGACGGTACATCGAACGACGCTACGTAAACACGACGGTACATCGAACGACACTACGTCGACACGTCACTCAGAGGACAAAATCCGTCACTAAGTCGAAAATCCAAAAATTTCGATTTAGCGTCGTGTCTCTGTAGTGTCTGTCCAAGTAGCGTCGTGTCTACGTAGTGTCTGTCCATGTTGTGACGTGTCACGGTAGTGTCGTGTCTCGGTAATGTCGTGTCTCGGTAGTGTCACCTGCGTGTTTTGTCTCTAAAGTGTCGCCTGCGTGTTTTGTCTCTGTAGTGTCGCCAGTCTGTAAAAATTCTCCAGCGCTTCTATTTTAAGGAACTTCGGCTTGCTTCGCTTTTACTTCTTGGTTTGAGTCCGCCTATGTTTGTAGGATCTTCGGACACTAGATGGTAAAGAAGGTTTGCGGAAGCCGTTTCGCATAATGTCAAACTTGGTGGTGGGGATCGGATTGCATGGCTTTGCACTTAGTTTTGCGTGGGTTAGCAGTTGGGGGGAGGGAGGGTATGGTAGGACGGTTGGGATTCTGACAAGAATTGTGATTCACGAGCAACTTTTTCTTCCCTTATTTAGGCTGGCCCATTTTTGGGACCCTGGTTGAGACCACATCGTTAATCTGTAGAAAGGGACGGAAGGAGAAAGTTGGGTGAAACCAAGATCGGCTTTGTAAATTGGCACTTAGGACAAAGTATGATAATATTTTTGGGTGGGATTTCAAGGTTTACATTGGACCTGGCATTCTTTCAAAGCGGATAGGTTCAAGACCAGAACATATAAAATTAAGGAATAAAAGATTAAAATCGCCTAGGTATACAAATATTTTCCCAAGCATCTTGAACTTCCATTGCTGTTTGTGTCCACCATAACGAAACTACGCTGATTTTTGAAAAGCCACGCCTTTGGTAGGTGTTAACTACGTCTGGCCACAAACGGTCGATGTGAGCTGGAGAAGGAGCCTCGAAAAAAGAAGGGACCAGATTGATTGACGGATTGCGACGGAAACTTTACTTTTGTATGCTTGTTTACCTTTTCTGAAAACTGCCGTCTGCAATACTTTCAAAAACGTTTTTGCTGAGTTGTTAAAGTCGGTTTATGGACGAGACGGCTTTGGCAGTCCGATCGTAATCTGAGGAGGGCCGGAAATGCAGGACATGAACGATTACCGGGAGGACCTCGTAAAGGGTAAAAAAGTTATGTCTACGGAATCTGGCGAGGGCGGCAAATTTTCAAGGCCGATTATTTAACAAATCCAACGCCTATTTGGGTTCGGGATCCCATTGCAACTTTTAGCCTTGTTACTAGAAAATGACATGCTGTCTCGCATATTCGTTTGTTATACAAGTGCTCTGACTCGAAGAGTGAGTAAGCAAGCTTATTAGCAAGCTTGCTGCTTCAGGCACTTCTAGGATACAAAAAAACAGCAACCTAAACATTATGCAAATGCGATGTGGGGTCACTGTCACAACCCAATTCCCTCTGATGACCTCTGAGACTTAGATACGTCCTTTGTCTTTGACCTGTTCACCGACCAAAGCCCTCTTTGAATCGGCCATAACGAGTTTCTCTTTAAACTCATACACATATGCAGTTGTCTACACTTTAATTTATTTGATGTTAAATATCAAGTAAATTAAATACCAAGCAAATATTAAATATCAAGTAAATTAAAGAACGCCGGGTCTGATGTAAATCCCGGAAAGAAACGTTTCGCACCTTTGCGATTACTCTATTTAGACTGGGAGGTTTCGTTGACTCCGCATGGGGGGAGGGTCAAACTGTAATTAGGGGAATTAGGTCAAACTTGATGAGTTTTAGGTCAATCCAGGTCAAATTTTGGCTATATTTTTTTAAGAAAAAAGAATATTCGGAATTAGTTTTTTTTCTCCCGTCAACACCAAACAGTTGATCCGTCGTTTGAACGGATCAGCCGCTGTCTACACTTCCATTTCGTTCCCGTTCGAACAAGCTTGAAAACCCTAATTTATTTTCAGCTGATTGTCCTCAGGGTCACAGGTCACATCCCAAGAATTTATAATCCTCACGGATCATCACCGCAATAAAAATACGCACGTGGCTCGTTTTGGATTTTTTTGTAGCTAATTTCGCGTGTTTGTCATCTTAGAATTCCGCCAGCTCTCCTAACAGGTGGGCTGATGGCAAGAGTTTACAGACTTGAACTCCCCACAGAAGCTTGATCGGGTTTGGACCCCGAAAAGGGAACCCGTCAGTTCGCCCACCCGTAAGTTCGCCAAAAAATTCCGTCAGTTCGCCCACTTTTTCCGACAGTTCGCCCACCCGTCAGTTGGCCCACCAAAATCCGTCAGTTCGCCCACCCGTCACTTCTCCTACCCGTCAGTTCGCCCACCCGTCACTACGCCCACCCGTCAGTTCGCCCACCCGTCAGTTCGCACACCGTCAGTTCGCCTACCGTCAGTTCGCCCACCCGTCAGTTCGCCCACCCGTCAGTTCGCCCACTCCTAAAATCCGTCAGTTGGCCCACCCTTGAAATCCGTCAGTTGGCCCACTCCTGAAATCCGTCAGTTGACCCACCCTTGAAATCCGTCAGTTGGCCCACTTCTGAAATCCGTCAGTTGGCCCACTTTTGAAATCCGTCAGTTGACCCACCTTTGAAATCCGTCAGTTCGTCCACTCCTGAAATACGTCAGTTGGCCCACTCTTGAAATCCGTCAGTTGACCCACCTTTGAAATCCGTCAGTTCGCACACTCCTGAAATCCGTCAGTTCGCCCACTCCCGAAATCCGTCAGTTCGCCCACTCTTGAAATCCGTCAGTTGGCCCACTTTTGAAATCCGTCAGTTGACCCACCTTTGAAATCCGTCAGTTCGCCCACTCCTGAAATACGTCAGTTGACCCAACTTTGCCGAATCATTAAATCCATCAAAAGGGCCGCGACCCCAGGGGAATTGTCAGCTCAACTCGACCCTGTCATTAAAGTCCGTGAAAGAAAGGCACTCCATCCCAGGAGATTATTAAGACGGGGACGACCTTTCTCGTTTAATTAGGGTCAACACGAGATGCCTATGGGTGCAAATTTTATGTTTACGTAAAGAAGGATATGAAGATGGGTAGAAGAAGAGTATTATACGGAAAAGTGCCGCGACCCCAGGGGGTTCAATCAGAAGAAGCCGACAATTACGTAAACATTTAGTCAGACATATTAAGATCTTGTTGCCAGATTCTGCGGCAAATTCAGTCGGAAAAGCTAAAATATGAAAACAAAGTAACAAGACCAAAGTTTTCGACGGGATCCCAAAAATGTAATATTTGATCCAGACAATTGGGTCTTGTCTTCGCCAGATCCAGTCTTCGCCAGGCTAATCATCTGAGAAAACCAAGTTCAGATATACCTCTATAAGCCATCATCAGAAAGGGCCGCGACCCCAGAGGAATTGTCAGCTCAATTCGATCCTGTCATTAAAGTCCGTGAAAGAAAGGCACTCAATCTCAGGAGATTACTTCAGACGGATATGACCTTTCTCGTTTAATTAGGGTCAAGACGAATGCCTATGGGTGCAACTTATATGTTTACGTAAAGAAGGATATGAAGATGGGTAGAAGAAAAGTATTTTATGAAAAAGCGCCGCAACCCCAGGGGTTTAATGAGAAGGAGCCGACAATTACGTAAACATTTGGTCAGACAACCGGGAGCTTGTTGCGAGATTCTGCGGCATATTCAACTGGAAAAGCTAAAAGATGAAAAAAAAAGGAAAAGGAAAAATAGAGTAACGAGCAGTAAAGGTTTTTGATACGATGTAAAGTAGTTTACAAGGAAATGGAAAGTAAAAGCATAATAGAAATAATATAATGCAGGACTTCAGTGCCAAGCTTCCGTGTACCGTGTCCGAGTATATCTGCAAGCTATCTGCAATGTAAGAGTCTCAACTCTGTACGGAGAGTGTCCTCTTGTTAGTGGGAAAACATTTTTTCCCAAATTTACGTAGCCCACAACTAATTTTAAATAGCTCATCAACGTTATGTGATTCAAGGTGTGTAAGAAACATCAATTTCTTTCGCCGCGTCTTTCGACCCAGCAACCCGAACATTCAAAAGCTTTTTCAAAACATTTCGTAGATTCGCACAGAACAGCTTTTCCAACCTTAAAGTTTAATCGAAAAGGGCTGGGATAGGACAATCTAATTACCCATCACTTATTCACCTAAGTTGGCTTGAAGACCCGCTGAAAATACGTTACTTTGTTGTTCCGCTATTCACGAATAATCGATTTTCTAATAGTGGAATTTCCTTGTTATTTGTGGTACTCTATGCGCTTGCATTTTTGTTGCATGCCTTACGAGAAACATTTATGATTTTTTTTTTTTCAGGCACTAAGCAGTCTTCACCAATCTCACCACTGCCCACTGAAAAGCCGCGTTTGTGTTGAGATTAAAATTTCCCGCGTCATAGTAGAATTTACGCTGTGGGAATTTGCAGAATGCAAATAATTCAATGTATTCAATCAAATGACACACAAATAAGTCGGTTTTTCAGTTAAACTTTAAGCCACTTGTGCCGTCAACCACGGACAAACCCAGGGTCGCTGACTGCTATATCTATTGCAAGTTTGGGACCAGGAGTGGCTCGAAGGGGCGGGGGCGAGTGGGGGTGGCACCCGTCAAACACAATCTTCGAGTCGTTTGAAAAAAAATTAATTTCGTCGTAAATCCGTCCAAGTCAAAGGCAAGCCGAGTCGTTTAAACCAGGTTTCAATATCCCGTTAGGTCGGTGCCTTGATTATTTCTCGGGGTGGCCATTGCTGCTGAACTAGCAGCAATTAACCTTGTTTTAAAACCTGTTTTACTGGTATATGATTTGTATCTATCTCACTTAGCTCTTTCTGATAAAATTGCTATAGGTTAGTTGTTAAAGTGAAGTCTGACTGGGTAACGTGAATAAAACTTATAAGCCTGACGCGAGAGACAAGATAGCGTGCACGGACTGTGGTCTAACTTTGACTACAAGTAGAACAAGACCAAAGTTTTCGATGGGATCCCAAAAATTTAATATTAACTAGGTCTTGTCTTCGCCAGATCCAGTCTTCGCCAGGCTAATCATCTGAGAAAACCAAGTTCAGATATACCTGTATAAGCCATATCTATTTTGACGATACTAATCGAAACTTCCTGGTGTACTTCTGCCAAATTTCCGGTTTCGGCCGAATTCCGAGCAAACTACTTGCCCAGCAAAAACAAAAGATAGTTCAGAAACGAGTTCAGCGTATCTCCTTATCCCTATAAAGAACATCTAATCAACTTCATCTGATCAACTTCAAATACAAATTTTGCTTTTAACAAATTTTCCGGTTTTGGCCGGATTCCGGACGAACTATTTGTCCGGCAAGAAAATGGTTTTCACGATCGTGTAGTACGTTTTCTTACCCCTAAATTAATTATCTAATCAACTTCAAATACAAATTTTGCTCTTATCAAATTTTCCGGTTTGCGCCGGATTTCAGGCGAACTACTTGTCAGGCAAGAAAATGGTTTTCACCATCGTATTCAGCATGTCTTCTTACCACTAAATCAAACATCTAATCAACTTCAAATAAAACTTTCACTTTTAACAAGCTTTCCTGTTTTGGTCGGATTCATGGCGAATTACTTGTCCGGCGAAAAAATAACTTTCATATTCGGATTCAGCGTGTCTCTTTACCCCTAAATCCACTATCTAAACACCTTTCAAAAAAAAAAATGTTTGCCCCTTAATTTGAAACCCCTCCCCCACCCTCAAATATAGAGCTACAGAGCCCAACTTCGAACTTGTCTTGTACTTTGACCCGAAGGATCCTCCCACCAAGTTTCATCAAAATATCTCAATCCCTTCGAGAGTTATCGTGCTAACAGACGGACAGACGGACAACTTTTGCGATGTCATAGGTATCCGTCACTAACATTTTGGGATCCCAAAAAGAAGCATGACATTTTTTGAAGTTAAACTGAAAAGCCAACTTATTTTTGTGTCATTTAGTTGAATACACTGAATTATTTGGATTCTGCAACAGGATTTTTTTGTTTTCCACTATCTGCTATAGTTATGACTTTCAGAATATCTGCGGCTGTCCCCACAGCGAAAATTCTACTATGACGCGGGAAATTTTTATCTAAACACAAACAAGGCTTTTCAGTGGGCAGTGGCGACTCTGGTGAAGATTGCTTAGTGACTGAACCAAATAAAAAGTCATAAATCTTTCTTGTAAGGCATACAACAAGTTAGAGGTAACACGGAAATTCCACTATTTGAAAATCGATTATTCCTGAATAGCGGAACAGCCAAGTAACGCATTTTCTGCGGGTCTTCAAGCTAATTTAAGTGAATAAGTGATGGGTAACTAGACTGTCCTATCCCAGTCCTTTTCGGTTAAACTTTAACAAAATGGAAAAGCCATCAGAATTCAAATGACAGAAATCCCTCAAAACTTTCCTAAGCAAGTGTATCCAGGACTCTGGCCAGTAGCCTATATTAGGGGGGGCGACAGGGGCGATCGCCCCCCCCCGAAATTCTTGAAAAGGGGATTTTTAGTGGGAAAAACGTGTGCGAAACACGGTCGACAGGGGCGATCCTCACCCGAAATTCTCGGAAAAGGAGTTTTTTACGGTAAAAACGTACGCTAAAATACAAATTGAGAAGATCAATCGAAATTATTTACAGCACGGTTCAGTAATAGATCTCAGAAACAGTTTTTGAGTCGTAATGTGAATTATTACAAGATTAAAAGGTGTTGTTTGCACCTCGTTTTTAACAAAATCGTCATTTGGAGTCGAATTTTAGTCTTTCTAGAGGTGTTTTTAGTGTTAAAAACGGTCAAAAAATGAAAAAATCGCCGAAAATTTTTCGGCCTTGAAAGGGGGTGGCAGTCGGCCGCATATTTTCACTGAGCTGTCGCCCCTCCCGAAACAAATCGGAATATACGCTACTGACTCTGGCGATCCCCTTTCGGTACCCCTGTTCCCCGCCCCCCCCCCCCCCCCCAAAAAAAATATAGAAAATTCTAAATTTCATTAGAAACTACAGTTTTTGATGCAATATTTTTTCACCCATCTTCAAACCCCTTCTTTACAACGTTTACGTGGACAAATAGTTCGCTCGGAATTCGGCCGAAACCGGAAATTTGGCGGTAAAGCAGGAAGTTTCGACCAGTTTCGACATAATAGATATGGCTTATATAGGTACACCTGAACTTGGTTTTCTCAGATGATTAGCCTGGCGAAGACTGGATCTGGCGAAGACTAGACCCATTTGTCTGGATCAAATATTAAATGTTTGGGATCCCATCAGAAACTCTGGACTTGTTACTTCTGTTTTCATCTTTTAGCTTTTCCAATTGAATTTGCCGTAGAATCTCGCAACAAGCTCCCGATATGTCTGACTAAATGTTTACGTAATTATCGGCTCCTTCTGATTAAACCCCTGGGGTCGCGACGTTTTTGTATATAATACCCTTCTTCTACCCATCTTCATATCCTTCTTTACGTAAACATAAAAGCTGCACCCATAGGCATCTCGTCTTGAACCTAATTAAACGAGAAAGGTGGTCTCCGTCTGAGTAATCTCCTGGGGTTGAGTGCCTTTCTTTCACGGACTTTAATGACAGGGTCGAATTGGGATGACTATTCCCCTGGGGTGGCGGCCTTTTTCATGGATTTAATGATCCGGCAAAGTTGGGTCAACTGTCGGATTGTTAAATTGGGCGAAGTGACGGATTTTAGGAGTGGGTCAACTGACGGATTCAAGAGTGGGCCAGCTGACGGATTTCAAGAGTGGGCGAACTGACGGATTTCAGGAGTGGGCGAACTGACGGATTTCAGGAGTGGGCGAACTGACGGATTTCAAAGGTGGGTCAACTGACGGATTTCAAGAGTGGGCCAACTGACGGATTTCAGGAGTGGGCGAACTGACGGGTTTCAAATGTGAGTCAACTGACGGATTTCAAAAGTGGGCCAACTGACGGATTTCAAGAGTGGGCGAACTGACGGATTTCAGGAGTGGGCGAACTGACGGATTTCAGGAGTTGGCGAACTGACGGATTTCAAAGGTGGGTCAACTGACGGATTTCAAGAGTGGGCCAACTGACGGATTTTAGGAGTGGGTCAACTGACGTGTGGGCGAACTGACGGGTGGGCGAACTGACGGGTGGGCGAACTGACGGGTGGGCGAACTGACGGGTGGGTGAAATGACGGGTGGGCGAACTGACGGGTGGGCGTAGTGACGGGTGGGCGAACTGACGGGTGGGCGAACTGACGGGTGGGCGAACTGACGGGTGGGTGAACTGACGGGTGGGCGAACTGACGGGTGGGCGAACTGTCGGATTTAAGAAGTGGGCGAACTGACGGGTGGGCGAACTGACGGGTGGGGGTAGTGACGGCGACCCCCCGAAAAGAGGCACAACGCTAAATCATCCCGACTATTATTTCGGATCTATGTGCTGATGATAGGATTGAGGAAAGCCAATCCTAATCCAAGAAAGCCTAAACCGAAGCCAAGTTTAAACAGACAAGGCTCGGTTGCCATCTACCGTCAATGCTCTACTTTAACTACAGTGCTGGCGTATACAAAGGGATACCACGCAGAAACTTCATTGTCAGTTTGTACTTCAACATGTCAAAAATAAATCCTGGACAATATCTTAAGCTGGAATTTCTAGACGAAGAGACACTAATATCCGTCAGAGCAGAGACACGACGCTACATGGACACGTCAGAACGGAGAAAAACGAAGGCCCGACACTACGAAGACACGCCATAGCGTCGAAAATGAAAAGGCGTCACAACATAGACACGACGGTATGTCGAACGACACTACGTAGACACGACGTTACATCGATCGACACTACGGAGACACGACTGTACATCGAACGACACTACGTCGACACGTCACTCAGAGGACAAAATCTGTCACTACGTCGAAAATCAAAAAATTTCGATGTAGCGTCGTGTGTCTGTAGTGTCTGTCCATGTAGTGTCGTGTCTACGTAGTGTCTGTCCATGTAGCGTCGTGTCTACGTAGCGTCTGTCCATGTAGTGACGTGTCGATGTACTGACGGTTTTTTCGTTTCGACGTACTGTCGTGTCTTCGTAGTGTCGTGTCAACGTAGGGGCATCATCCCAGAGACACGACGCTACATGGACACGTCAGAACGGAGAAAAACGAAGGCCCGACACTACGAAGACACGTCACAGTGTTGAAAACGAAAAGGCGTCACTACATAGACACGACGGTACATCGAACGACAATACGGAGACACGACGGAACGTCGAACGACACTACGAAGACACGACGGTATATCGAACGACACTACGGAGACACGACGGAACATCAAACGACACTACGTCGACACGTCACTCAGAGGACGAAATCCGTCACTACGTCGGAAATAAAAAAAATCGATGTAGTTTCGTGACTCTGTAGTGTTTATCCATGTAGTGTCGTGTCTACGTAGTGCCTGTCCATGTAGCGTCGTGTCTATCTAGCGTCTGTCCATGTAGTGACGTATCCATTCACTGACGGTATTCTCGTTTCGATGTACTGTCGTGTCTTCGTAGTGCTGTTTCGACGTAGGGACATCTAAATACGCACAAGGCTGATATTGGATTATTAACTTCTAATCACTCGCGTATATAATCTTTGAATTCCGCCAGCCCTTCTATCAGGTGGGCTGATGGCAAGAGTTTACAGATTCACTTTCCCTACAGAGACCGGATTATGTTCGGACCCGAAAAGAGGCAAAACGCTAAATCATCCCGACCATTATTTTGGATTTATTTACTGATGATAAAATTGAGGAAAGACCCCTCTCTCCCCAACCCATGAGTCGGATAGCAACCGAATTGTTTCAGTCTATTACAGGTCCCACGCTTTATTCGCGTATAAAATTCGCTTTCATATAAGTGCCCGAAATCGTGGGGAAAAACAAACCGAATAAAATTTTAACAGACAAGCCTTTCATGGGGTAGCGTCCGCTGGCGGACGCTAGCTGCTGGCGGACGCTGGCTGCTGGCGTATAAAAAGGGATATCAAGCATAAACTCCATTGTTATTTTGTACTTCAACATGTCAAAAATAAATCCAGGACAATATCTTTAGCTGGAATTTCCAAATGGAAGAGACACTAATGTCCGACACAAGGCGTCACTTCATAGACACGAAGGTATGTCGAACGACACACGACGG
The DNA here is from genome assembly GCA_023053555.1 of Branchinecta lindahli. Taxonomy (NCBI): domain Eukaryota; kingdom Metazoa; phylum Arthropoda; class Branchiopoda; order Anostraca; family Branchinectidae; genus Branchinecta; species Branchinecta lindahli. The sequence goes on along the minus strand of JAKZAO010000013.1, from coordinate 21,152,330 downwards.
TACATCAAACAACACTCCGTGGACCCGTCACTAAGAGGATCGTCACTACGTCGAAAGTCAAAAACTATCAACGTAGTGTCGTGTCTCTGTAGTGTCTGTCCAAGTAGTGTCGTGTCTATGAAGGGCCTGTCCATGTAGTGTCGGTCTTCGTTTCGTCGTGTCCTTGCAGTAACGTGTCCGTGTACTGACGTTTTTTTTCGTTTCGATGTACTGTCGTGTCTTCGTAGTGTCGTGTCTAAGTAGGGACATCATCCCCTCAGCGGATACTTTTCAGAACCTGCCTGGCCTTCGTCTCGAACAGGTCATCTTCAATAGCCGTCCCTTTGTTAAAATCCAATATTAACCTCGATGTCGGAAGTTAACCGTTAATCCGTCGCTCTTAGACCGGTGAATAATTTTGATGTTTTCTTTGATTCAAGTGAATACATCATTATGCAAAGTGTCAGGTGTAAATAAGTGCTTTAAAGAGTTGGAGGTATTGCTGGTGATAGCTGATAGTATCTTCTAGCAAAGCCTTCCCCATTGGGGATACGCCTGAGACACTATGTCCCCTCCCCTATATTTCGGAAGGCTACACAACCTTCCATCTTTTTATTATTTTTGTTTGCCCCTAATTAGGTTTCAAAAGGTAAAGTGCAGTGAAATTTCTTTACTTTTAGATTTATTCGAAAACTATTTTGAAAAAAAACCCAAAAGAGTTGTTTAATTTCAAATATGAGGTACAAAAACTGAATCTGAACCCAAAATTAACTTTGCCCCCCCCCCCCCCCCCTACCCTCAAGGTGAACTGAATTTGCGCCACCAAACCACTCTGCTGGAGAAGTGAACTGCTGCAAAACCCGATAGAAGGAGTGGAAATCAGAGCCCTGGACAGCTCTCTCGTGAGCGCCGTGACCCAAAGAAATCCATCATCATCTCTACCAGCTACTCACTGGCATTATGCATCGTTACTGCCTTAACGTGTAATTGAAGGTAAGGATTTCCGGAAGCTTCATTTTAGGAACAGGGGCATTTTCTGCCTTGAAGTGGTATTGAATGTAAGGAACGTAGCCACCGTTCCTCTGCAAGATACACATCGGATGGAACCTTTGCGGCACCGCTACACTCTGAGTAGTTTCAACAGGTCTAGCCCAGGCTACTCAACTTCAACCAATTGTAAGCTTGTGCCTACACCAACTACAGGTAGTCTACCATAAACCCTATGCCAAATATTCACAAGAGCCTCCGTCCCCCTATCTCTGAAATACGACCATGCTGAGTCGAAGATATTCTCAACACCCTACCCGATGCAAACGAGCGGAGGGTAGGAGCAACGCGGACATCATAATTCGTTAGCTCTGCAAACAGCTATATTGCATTAGAGCCCAAAAAATTTGTCGTCTGAATCGTCTTTTACAGCTGATTGGCTGTCCACCACTTTGACCTTCGGCATTTTCTCGCCGTTCCCCGAGGACTCCACTTGAGGACTCCCCGCTTTTTCTTTTGTCCCGGGGACCCACACCCCGTATTCTCGCGAGTCCCCCCGGACGGGGAATGCTCAGACTATCATCACCATGATAAGAAAGGCCTACCTTTCAGATTCAGAGGGGAATCAATTTTTGCTGGTGTTCGTGCAATGTAAAATTAACAAAAAATAATCCCAATGAACAAAACCAAAAACAAAGAGAATCCAGACTAATTATGTCAACTGTATATTTTATTTAGAACAAAATCCGCTGTGTTCTCGCTGTTTCCTGTACGTGGAGTCCGAGCGGATTGAGTACCTCTACTCTCGCCGTTCCCTTCAATTTGGAATGTTTTCAATTTATTTTTAAACCCGTATAAAGTAACAGACTCCCTGATGCTAGCCGGCTGATTATTCCAAACAGAAGGCCCCGGATTATGAATCATATATGATGATCTGACTGTTTTTCTTTTTTCATGACTTAAAAGTTGTGAATTTCTTGTATCGTAATTATGGTGCTCCTGGTTCATGGAAAAATAATCATGGAAATACTCAGGGCATATATGTTTCATGCTTTGGAACACAAAAATTGATGCTTGCTAGTCCCGAATCTGACCAACATTTAGAACATTGCACCGGGAAAAGCTAGCAATAGTTTTGGATTCAACCTGCTCTTTTATGTCCGCAATCAATCGAATGCTTTTATTTTGCAAAATCTGGATCCTTTTATAATTAGAGAAAAAATTGCTGGCCCAATGAACGCAACCGTAATCAATATAAGGATGAACAAGGGAAAAATAAATGATTTTTTAAATCTTGAATGGAAATGTTTTTCTTACCCGTCTCAGAATTCCTAGTCCCCTAGCCATTTTCGCACAAATGACACCACAATGCTTTTTCCAACTAATATTATTATCTAAATAAAACCCCACAATGACAATGAAACTTGGCTGGTATATTAGTGACCTAACCAAATAGACTTGTGGACCTGACACAATGCCCTAGGAAAACTACCGACCATTTTCGAGGGAGTTAAGGGTAGGGGAATCCGGAAGTTACTGACTTCCGTAGGTTGCGAACGGGTAGTTCGATTTGGGTGATACAAACTAATGACCTAGAGATGCAAAACATATCTCCTAACCACATACGGCAGTAGTTGCAGGAGTTGGAGGGGGTGGGCCTGGAAACTTTGTGACATGCACAAAAACCAAACGAATGGGCCGAATGGGATTCAAGTTGAACAGTACCAATTTTATGCAGCCTAGTTTTTATTCACGGTTCGGACCGGATCTGGCCAGGGTAGGAGGAGGATGACCCGGAAATCGAAAATTTGCAGATATGCTCCGGTTGGAGTCAAACTTGTACGACGAGAAGAGGAGATGTCAGAGATATGACGTTTATGTGTCCTAGTCGTATTTGGCCACAGCTGTGGGGAGTTGGAAGGGAATTCCAAGAATTAGTTTTTTCTCGCATAGGGGTCAAACGAGTGGAGTGATCTGAACGAAACTTGGAAAGTAGAGCGACGATGTGCCCTAAAAGATGACATATTTTAGGGTCCGGACCGGACACAGGGGGAGGGGTAAAGAAGTTTCGCAAAAATGCTCAGACTCGAGTGAAACTTGATGTGTCTAAACCAGGTTCGGCCGCAATAGGGGAAGTTCGAGGGGGAGGAGTACCGGAAATGGTGTGGCTCCTAGAGATCAAATTACTGGGACGAATCATTTGCCCAGATGATCCGAGGTGATGCCAGAAATGCTCAGACTGGAGTGAAACTAGATATCCTATTTCTAGGTCCGATCCTAGGGGGTTGAAGGGGGTATTTTGTGACATTCTCATCTACTTTCTTGTACCACGTACAGGTATCAAGTGCCATATGAGCTCGTAGCTCTTGTTTAATGAATGGATGCAGGATTTACGACTAGCCAAGGGAGTAAGTGCAGTAAAAAAGGACATAGAAATGTAAAAGTAGGCCTAATCACAAAACACTAAAAAATAATTACTAACGTTATTCACTTATGTAGGATCACATTGATCGAGTTATGGACAGGAAGTTTCCAAACGCAGAACAAAAACAAGAGCTGTAAGCTCATATGGCACTTGCATGGGTTGAGATGTAGGTTTGATCAAAAGTAATTTTAAGGTTACCTTTGCGGTTCAGATGCGCACTTTATGGGAGCTAGAGAAAAAGTATTTTGTTTTAGAACTTGGCTGTAATGAGACGCACTTTATAGGCGCTAGAAATTCATCTGTAAGAAAAACTATTGAGACAAAACGATCACAGGCCCTTAGGGATCATTGATATAAACCGTTTGGTAAAAAGTATTTTTTTTTCATTTTTCGGTTAAAATGTGCACTTTAAGGGTGATACAATACATTTTTAAGCAAAACCCTTATGGCACAAAAGATCATGGGTTGAGATGTATCGTTTGATTAAAAAAGTAGTTTTCGACCTTGCGGTTCAGATGCGTACTTTAAGGAAGCTAGAACTTCATTTGTAAGCAAAACCCTTGAGGCAAAAATGATAATGGGCTCATGGGGATCATGAAAATGTAGAATTTGCTTAAAAGTATTTTTCTAAATTTACGGTCAAGATTGGTACTTTAAGGAATGTCGGATTTGGAAAGTGGCTACTTCTGAGCCAATCTCGTCAAATCTCTAATATTCCATCCCAGTTCCATCGTCCTAGCACATCTGGAAGTACCTTAAATTGCGATCACCGGAATTCCGGACCCCCCCCCTCAAACTCCTCCACAGCCCGGAGCCAATCCAGTTCTGTAAGTGATTTATCCAGAGCATCTCTATTATTCCCACAAAGTTCCATCCCGATCTCCCCAGTCTGAGCCGGTCACCTATTTTCCGCCCCCCCCCCATTGTTGTCGAATCCGGTCCGGACATGACAAAGATCACCAGAGACATGTCCTCTGATCCATTATCAAATTTCACTCAAATCCGATCAACCGTTCCAAAGTTACGCATGACTCAATATTCCGGATTCCCCCTCCCGCTACTCCCCCCACGACCATCCGATCATGTAAATTTTTATTTATAAGTCAGTTTGATCGGGTCCCTGATACACCTCCCAAGTTCCGTCGTGAAAATCCCCAAAACCGCCATTACCGGAATTCTGGGAAACTCCCCTCCACCCCCCCCCCACAGTGTCCGGATCCAGTCCAAATGTACAAACGATTTATCTGGAGCAGATGCTTGTTCTTCCCTGCAAGTTTCACTATTTCCGCCCCCCCCAACTCCCCCATAGCTGTCGAATCCGGTCCGGACTTCAAATGGGACATCAGAGGTATGCCATTTATTCAGTTATTAAGTTTCATTCCAATCTGATCACCCATTCGAAAGTTACACACTACTCCAGTTTTCCGGATTCCCAGCCCTCCACCCCCCCCCCCCCCCAGGTGGTCGGATTGGGAAACTGATTATTTCCAGGTTAGTCCGGTCGGGTCCCTGATGCTCCTGCCAAGTTTCATCGTCCTAGCACATCTGGAAGTACCCCAACTCGAAAAAGTGTGACAAAAACTACTGAATTTTTAGAATTCCCCGGCCCACCACTCCCCCCCCCCCAGATGGTCGGATCGGGAAACTGATTATTTCCAGGTTACTTTGGTCGGGTCCCTGATTTTCCTGCCAAGTTTCATCGTCCTAACACATCTAGAAGTACCCTAACTCGAACATGTGGGACAAAAAAATTCGGACCGACCGACAGACCGACCAACCGACCGACAGACGGAATTGCGATCGGTATATGGCACTTGAGCCAGAGTCTGCAAGTGCCATAATTAGAGGAAATGTTTTCAAGTGTCAGTAAAGGGTCAGTAATTAACAAACGGCGGTTCAGGTAGTGGTTCCTCGTGCGTCATGCTAGGTAGCCTACAGCAGAAATCTGAGATATCTGAAGCATGTCAAGCGTAGAATGTTTTCAATCTATAGATAGATAGATAGATGTTAATTTAAGCCCTTGGGCCATGAACAAATACAAAACAAAAACACTACAATATACCAACTTCACATTCAGTGTACGGGCGAACTTTCAATACTAAACTAAACTCCGTCCCCCAAACGGCAATCTAACCTCACATACTTTTAATTTTCTTATTTAAATTTTCTTATTTCTTATTTTAAAAATCCTACATATAATTCTGGGGTTTGTACTATTAAGTAGATCCTTTACTGGCGTATCTATACCATTTAAAAGCTCCTCACGCAGGATAGACAACTCCTGACACTTGTAAAGCAAATGGTCCAGATCACCTACCTCAACTTTACAAAACTGACAACTCGGCTTTGCCCTGGTCCCTGCCCTTTTAATATCCCAAATATTCCCCAAAACTGGAAGACAGTTTGCCCGCAGCTGAATCCATGAACGCAAAAATCTTGAAGGTAAATTAAATTTAAAATAAACTTCTTCACCAAACCTTACCTTTGCTATCTTGTAAACCCTAAGTGTTTCAGATCTTTCCATTTTCCCCGCCCATTCCTGGATCTCTTGTCCCTCCATTGTCTCTTTAACTTTACTTACTATATGATTTGGCATTTTTGTGGGTCCTAGGCCTCCGTTCCAAATCCATGACATTCCTGCTTGGTCCAGTATCGCTTTTATTTGGTGGGGCCAAGATCCTTTTTTATGGCACTTGAGCTTACTCAAGTGCCATATAGCGATCCTAATGTCTGTCGGTCTGTCGGTCTGTCCCGCTTTTGCTAGTTCGGGCACTTCCACATAAGCTAGGACGATGAAACTTGGCAGGCTTATCGGGGACCCGACCAGATCAACTTACAAATAATCACTTTCCCGATCCGACTTTCCCCGGATCCGGCAGTCCGGAAAACTAGTAACAATGGCAGCGAAAAGGAGCAAAACAAAAGATTTACAGGTTGCAAGGCTGACGCTCTACCAACTGAGCCATGGATGCTTGTTGTCAAAGGGAAATGCAGGAGAATATACAGTTTACGGATCAAAATGAGACCGACGAAATTATTTGACGGTCTTTCCCGGTTTCGCTAGTTCGGACATCTTCACAGAAGCTAGGATGATGAAACTTGGCAGGCGCATCAGGGACCCGACCAGATTAACGTAGAAATAATCACTTCCCCGATCCGGCTATCGGTGGAAGGATCGGAGGGATGAGGAATCCGGAAACTAGTAACATGCATAACTTTGGAACAGGTAATGAGAATCGGACAGGGATGAAACTTGAGAATTGTCAACAATAAGTGTCTCAGACGTTGTTTTTCAGATCTGGACCGAATCCGATTACTGGGGGGGGCTGGAGGGGGGCACCGGAAATCTCGTGAAACGCTTCCACATAAGCTAGGACAATGAAAATTGACAGGCGTATCACGGACCCGACCACATGATATAATCATTTCCCCGATCCGGCCATCGTGGGGGAGTGGAGGGATGGGGAATCTGGAAACTAGTAACATGAATAACTTTGGAACTGGTAATCGGACATGCATGAAACTTGACAAGTGTTAAGAAGAAATCTCTCAGATATAATTATTCAGATTCAAATCAGGGCCGGCTCCGATGAATGGGTGGGTGGGCAAGAGGAGGGCACCGAAAACTCGTGAAACCCTTCCAAATAAACTAGGACGATAAAACTTGACAGGCGTATCAGGGACCCGACCAGATTAACTCGGTCCGGCCATCGTGGGGGGAGTGGAGGGATGAGGAATAAGGAAACGAGTAACATGCATAACTTTGGAACAGGTAATCGGACATGCATGAAACTTGAGACGTGTCAACAACAAGTGTCTCAGATAATCAGTTTCAAATTTTGGACCGGATCCGATAACTGGGAGGGGGGCTTTGGAGGGACGGGGAATTCGGAAACTATTAACATGAATAACTTTGGAACGGGTGATCGGACATGAATGAAACTTGACTAGCTCCAAGAACGAATGTCTCAGTTGTTCAGTTTCAAATCAGGGTCGGATCCGATAACTGGGGGGGGGGCTTGAAGGGGACACCGGAAATCTCGTTAAACGCTTCGAAATAGGCTAGGACGATGAAAATTAGCAGGCATATAGGGACCCCACCAGATGAACATAATCATACATTTCCGATCCGGCCAGTGTGGGGGACAGGACGGATGGGGAATCTTGAAACTAGTAACATGCTTAAAGCACAACTCTTACTAGAAATGAGAAAAAACATTTTCGAAAATACCATTACTTTTCACCTGAAATTAGCGATTTTCTTGTTAGCGCTTGTCGACTATGTCCAGCCTTCCTGCTCTCCGACCCGGCGGCTGGGCGCAAAACATTTGAAAACTGAACGCGCCGTGGTTAAAAAGTGGGAAAATTGAGCAAATAAAAGAAGTAATAAACAGAAGCTTCTCAGATCCGTATGTGTGAAGGAGTTGTCCCGGCAAACGTTTCGTTGTGTGACGGGCAAAACTCGGCAAGGCCAAAAAAGCGCTAAAATTTCGTAGGCACAAAACGAAACAATGGAGAAAGGTTGGGATTTTAGAAGCTCATAATTCTGTATGGGAGCTAGGTATATTATAAAAGGCAGAATAAGCAAGAGGGGTTCTTTAACTTCGAAACGAGTAATCGGATATGCAAGTGTCTCAAATGTTCATTTTCCAAATCCGGACTGGATCCGGAAACTGGAGCTGGATGGGGGGTGGCACCGGTTATCAAAACGCTTAGAGCCAAGGGATTGGGATGGAACATGGAGGGACGAACAAGCCTAAATCCTAGATACACTGTTGACAAAACAGAACCGGATCGTTTCATAGTGGGAGCGGGGTTGGGGGGTTTCCACAGGGTTACTAGTTACGGTACTTCCATATGTGCTAGGACCATGAAACTTCGTAGGCATATTAGGTACTCTACCAGATTTACTTGAATACAATCCCTTCCCCGATCCGATGATCTTGGGGGGAGTTGAGGGTGGGAATCTGGAATATAATGACATGTACAGGTTTGGAACGGGTGATCGGACGTGTATGAGACTTGACAATTGTCAAGAACAAGCGCGTCAGATGATCAATTTCAACTCTGGACCGGATCCGAGAACTGGCGGGGGGAGCTGCAGGGGGGCACCGGAAAGCTCTTGAAACATTTAGAGCCGATGGATCGGGATGGATCCATCGGATGGAACTTGGTGGGAACAGTAAACATAAACCCTAGATACATTATTGACAGAGCAGGACCGGACCGTGGCATTGTGGGTTGAGCTGGAGGGGCTTTCCCGGGATGCCGGTTATCACGAACTGGCGTACTTCTAGATTATCTATGACGAGGAATGTGAATAGAACTGGACAAGTTGCAAGAGCTAATGTCTAAGATCTCCCGTTTCAAGTCAGGATTAATGCCGATAACGATGTGCGGAGCTTTTTCCAGATTATATGACGAGGAATGTGAATAGAACAGGAGAATTTGCAAATCTCAATCAATCATCCAGTTCGGGTACATAATTATCACATCTAGAGTACTTGTTCCTACTATCGATTGGGCTACACATGAATCGGAACCTCAGTAAGACAAAACTTCTATTCTAACAGTTGTCAATGCAAGGAAAGATTCAGCCTCGACAACTGCAAACCACATCTGACAGTAGAGGGGGTACTATACATCCGACCACATTTGCTATTGTCCGTCTGTCTGTCGGAGACCTTTTGACTTTTTGGGTTTGGCAGTTGCCTCCGGGAACAAATTCCAGGATATAAATAGGTTGTCAGTCGGATAATGTTTCCAGGAATCTTGTACTCTAAAGTTAAACGAAGGCGGGAACTTGGCAGTTCTCTCCGCGAATCGAAACAAATCTCCGAGAACAAATTCCAGGGTATAAATAGTATATAAGTTGGATAATCTTGCCAGGAAGCTTGTTCTTGGGAGTTGCACCTAGCAGTGATCTTAAAACGACGGCGGGGTTTGATAATTCTCTCAGGGAACAATTTCCAGGATATAAATAGATCATCAGTTGAATAGTGTTTCCAGGAAACTTGTTATTGGGAGTTGCACCTGGCAGTGAACTTAAATGAATTCTCTCCGGGGACAAATTCTAGGATATAAATAGGTTGACCATCGGATAATGTTTCCGGGAATCCTGTACTTCACACTGGCTCCTGGCAGTGAAGTTATATGAAGGCGGCGCTTGGTCTAGTATTTTGAGAATACTTCAGCGGGAGAACGTTCATTACTGTCTTGTTCTTGGTGGTGGTAAGAAGTAAGGATTAAGTGAACAGAGGACTATACCGAATAAACAATCATGAACAGTGAAGATTCATGTCCAAGTGATGATGAATCTAATGCGATCGATAGTGATCCTAACTCGCATGACGGAGATGATATAAAACCAAAGGAGAAAAAGAGAAAAGTCGAAGAAAAAGTAAGTTGTTTTAACTATAAATAAGTGTAAAGTTGGTTTTTAATTGACATTTTGTTTTTCTCAAGAGACTATAACGCTCTTGACTAAAAGCTCACCTTGTTCTAGGGCCTTGAAAGTCTACCAACTGGTCCTAATCCTAGTACTCACTATATTCCACCTGGTGCTGAGGGAGGTATAGAAAACGTAAGTTTTGTTTCCCATCTATTTTTAACGAGTTTGTGATGTATTGTTAAATTCATCTAGATGTGAGTACAAATTCATCTAGAAGGTTGGTGATCAAAGACGGTTATTTATTTTTCAGATGCAAAGTGATGCTGACAACAATACAGCACACACAAGATACATACCGGATACAAGTGGACAGGAAGGGGCATATGTGGCCGGAGATCACAACCATGTAAGCAAGGTTATATTAAGTCATTTTCCTCAACAGGATAGACCCTCCTCCCCCCCCCCCAACCATCACTAATTTCTTTTAATTCTAGTGATTCGTTTTTTGGAGGAGTTTAATGTTTATTTTCTTCTGCAGATTTTCCAACTTTTAAAGTCAGCGTTTCGTGGATATCTCCGATCCTATACCCTTAACCTGGAACGCCCATCATCTTCACTCCCGACTCCAAGTGAGCATATCTTATTACTGAGGCGAGCCCTAGCTGCCCTGTTACTAAACGTCCAATCCCAGGAGCGTTCGAGCTTACGAGTCCAGCTTGTGGCAAGGGCTCGCTTTAGGCTTCAGGATGAACCCCAGGACAGAGAAGTGCCACTTGTATCGTACCTGGAAACTTTTTACAGGGGTAGTGATGTAGAAGATATAATAGATAAGTGGCTGCAAAAAATTAACGTTACAGCTGAGCGGTATAGTGACTTAGGTAGCGGTTATTGTTTTGTCTGTGTGAATGCTCTCGATGTACATATAGCTAAATTTGACGGAGACTTTCACTTACCTGGAGGTTCACTTGGGCTACCTGTCCCACAAGACTTGAAGAGCAGACAAGCATTGCTTCATTTACAATTTAACCAAGGTCAAGAATGTTTTAAGTGGAGTGTTTTAGCTGCTGGTCATAAGCCCCTGTGGTCGAAAGCGAGAGCCAAAAATCTCTTATCTCTCAATATGCGAGGTTTAAAACATGAAAGTGGGGAAAAGGGTATTTTTCCGACAGTAACATTCACATCTTGTGGGGAGAAGGGCCCAGTCAAAATTAGTGATATTTGCAAATTTGAGAAAGAAAACGAAAAGAATGGGGTAGGTATAGTACTTTTATCCTATGACCAATTAGATAAGACAATCTGTCCAATTAGAGTCCCCTCGATCAAGAACGTAAAATATTATGCGTTCTTGCTCTATGGGGAATCACGTGACGGAAATACCGCACATTTCTGGCCTGTCGTGTCACCAAGTCGTCTTCTCCGAGAGAATCAACATAACACGCGTTTCTACTGTCTATACTGCCTTTGTGGCAAAACAGATGAAACTAAGCTCAAGCTTCATGTCGCCTCTTGCTCTGACCATGGACTGCAGGTTGTGAGCATGCCTTCCAACGATAAGTGTACACTTGAGTTCCACAATTTCCACCACAAGATGCCCATACATTATAGGATATTCGCTGACTTTGAAGCGCTTAATGTTAAAGTACAAGATCCAAACCAACCAAATAAACTCACCGTTCATGAACCCGCTGCATATGGTCACTGTATTGTAGAAAAGGGGAAAATTCTTAAAAAGTCATACGAATCCAAGGGGAAAAACTGTCATGTTGAGGGAATGCGTGCTCTCTTACGGGATGTTAAAGATTGTCTCGATAAGGTCTATGACACTAATCATATCATGGACCTTTCCGATACAGATACTGAAGAGGCAAGCACAGCCATCTGTTGGATTTGTGAAAAGCCTATCTTAACTGAGATCGAGTCCAGAGGTCAGATTAAAGTGAGAGATCATTGTCATATGACTTCTGGGCCCAATTTCAGAGGCTTTGCACATTCCAAGTGTAATCTTTCGTTCCGACAGAAACTCTTTATTCCTGTAGGATTTCACAATCTCAGCTATGACATCAAGTTTATTTTCGAAGCTTTTGGGGTTTTAACTCAAGAAGAGGGGGTTCAGTTTGATTTTTTTCCCATCGCAAAGTCAAATGAGAAGTTTATGTCATTGTCGGTTAAATGGGTGGGAGAATCTCCGAAAGGCAAGGACAGGAGTTACACACTTCGATTTTTCGACACTCTGTCTTTCTTACCAAAAAGTTTGGAAGTTCTCGCTCAAGAGAAGAAAAAAGAAGACCCAACTAGCTTTTCAATTCTCAGACAAAAGTATTCTGATGATACTCAATACAATCTGCTCTGTCAGAAAGGTGTTTTTCCTTACTCGTATATTAGCTCTTTTGAAAGCCTAGAAGAAACTTGTCTACCCCCCAAGCAAGCTTTCTTCAACGACCTCAAGGAAGAAGACATTTCTGATGATCAGTATGCTTTTGCACATAGTGTCTGGACACATTTTGATTGTAAGACTCTTTGGGACTATTGTATGGTCTACCTCCGGTCTGATATTCTAATCTTGAGCGATGTCTTTATGACTTTTGTCGAAAATGTAATGGAAATGTTCTCCCTAGAGGCAAATTACTACGTGTCAACCCCTGGTCTTGCCTATGATTTAATGTTAAAGAGGGTGCCGGAGGAAGTAAAAATAAAACTGATCCAAGATCAGGAGCAACATCTGTTTGTTGAACGTGCCCTTTACGGTGGTCTGGTAAGCCACAATGATCGGTACGTAAGATGTGATGCAAGTCAGACTCATCCAGAAGACCCAAGTCTTAAAGCACACGGGATTGCGTTTGACCGAAATAATTTGTATGGAGAAAGTATGGCTCGATACAAGCTTCCTGTAAGTGACTATCGATTTCTGGATGAGAAGGATTATCCTGATTTCAGATCATTAGAGGATAATGGGGAGTATGGGTACTTTGTTGAAATCAGTGGATGTATCCCTGAAAAATTCCATGTGAGGTATGCTCAATTTCCTTTCCCAGTAAGCAGAGAGAAGATAACATTTGATATGCTCTCTCCCTATAACCAGAAGTTGGTAACAGAGGGAAAGGTTCCATGGCATGCAATGGAAAAAATCACAGCCAGCTTACTCTACAAGAAAAATATAGTTGTTCATCACATTTACTTGAAGTGGATTTTGAACCATGATTTTCAGCTCGATAAAGTACACAAGGTTCTCCGATTCAAGCAGGCGTATGTGATGAGGGATTATATTAACGAGTTTACGAGGCTTAGGTCAGAAACAACATCCAAATCAAAGTCAGAGCTATACAAGCTGTTTTGTAATAGTGTTTTCGGTCGAACAGTGATGAGCGTTCGAAAACACAAGAGGTGTGATGTCACGTCTAGTCTAGAGAAAACTCGACGGTTGATTGGAGATTGCAACATTTCATCTTTTTCGATCATCAGTGAAAACATGGCACTGGTTTTCCGTAAAAAGCGTCACGTTACTCTCAATCAGCCAATAGCAATGGGTGTAAGCATTCTTGCCATCTCAAAAACAATTATGACTCGATTCTATTGGGATGAACTGGTTCCTTTTTACTCAAATCCAGCTCGCCCATTGGATGCTCCGTCTCGAGTTCGCCTGTACTATGGTGACACAGACAGCCTTTTTGTCGTAATATTTTCCAAGGATGTTGTTGCTGACCTGACATCACCACACTTTAGGAGATGCATCGACTATTCCAACTGGGATCCTAAATACGGTGACCTAGTAACTTCTTGTAAAAAGAATCAGCTTGGGTTCATGAAGTCGGAAACGGGTAGTGACTGGTTGGTAGAGATGGTAATTGCGGGACCCAAGTGTTACGTCGTGTTGACCGGCAAGGATGAAGTGAAGCTTGCAGCAAAGGGCACTCCACGGCATTTGGTCAAAAAATTCTTGACTTATAACACCTTTAAAGAAGCTGTTTTCCAGGGAAAGGTAGTACGGACAAAGGGGAATACTATCCGCTCAATAAAACTAAAAAACTATACAACCGAAGTGATGAGGACAGCAATTTCCGGTATTTCCGACAAAGTCTACGTCTGTAAAGATGGTATCAAAACATTTCCTCTGGGGCATTACATGATAGGTCAGCCAGGGTTTGATGATGAATAAGTGTTTTTTTAAAGTCTTCCGCTCAGCTCTGATATGTGAATTTAGTTGCAGTGTTTCATATTATTGTTGCGTTATCTATATTTCTTGCCTGGATTGTCCTATTCACTATTAGAATGCACATAAAGTGTCTTCCGGTGTCGCCCGGTGCGCCCCGGCCGGTGCCCCCGCCGGCCGTTCGGTGCCACCCCCCGGCCGCTCGGATGCGCCCCCCGGCCGCTCGGATCCGCCCCCCGGCCGCTCGGTGCCGCCCCCCTGTCGTTGGTACCGGCAGTTTCTGCCGGTGCCCGCCGCTGTCGACTCGGGGATGTTGTATATTAGGCGAGTGTATTTAATCTATATGTTGAAATTCGTACTGAATAAAAGTGTCGTACATACGAATCCTTAGCTCAGTTTCTTGGCTACTTCCAACATGAAAGCTTTTCAGTTTGAGAGTCCCTATCGTATGATTATTGCTGGACCAAGCATGTCTGGCAAATCTACTTTTGTCTCTCGTCTTATACACGAGTCCCACGATATTATCACCCCTTCACACAAGAGTGTGTACATTTGCTATCGTAGTTGGCAGACGACCTATGACGAAATAAGGAAGCACAGCCCAAACGTACATTTCATTCAAGGCTTTGATATCCTAGAAAATCTGCCTCAAGATTCTCTGTTGATTTTTGATGACTTGGCAACGCAGATGGAAAAACATTCAGAAGCTCTCCTCGATCTATGGACTGTACAATCACATCACAGAAATTTATCCTGCATTCTCATACTTCATAATCTCTTTCAAGCTACAAAAAGTGTTCGCACGATAAGTCTTAACAGTAATTACTTTGTTTTGTTTCGTCAACCAAGAGACGAGTCCTCCATCATGAATCTAGCTAAACAAATGTTCCCCACAAACCCTCATTACCTCCTGGAAGCCTATAAACACGCAACTTCTACACCCTTTGGTCATCTGTGTATTAATCTAAATGCCAAGGATCGTAACCTGATGTTGCTCTCTAACGTGTTTGACAAAAACATAACTGTATATCTAGAAGGCGTGAAGAAAAAGGTCAATTAGTCTTAAAGATGCAGCGCATTAAAGAACATGTGGCACTGCTGAGTGTTTTAAACAAGGCTAAACCCCACCTGAGACGTGCAATATTGGAAAATTCCGACAAACAACTGATTGACATTATCTCTGAAATATGTTTAAATATAGTGAACTGCAACGTGAAAATGCCAGACTGTCAGAAGCACCGATGCTTTAAACATCAAAATATAATTAAATATTTGAGTAAAAAGAAAGTTAGTTCAAAACAGAAACGGAATAAATTGATACAGAAAGGTGGAAGTATCTTTGGCATATTGCTACCCATAGTTACGAGCCTTGTCGGTGGTTTGCTCAGCAGGGGTTAACATGGCTCGTGCATACAAGCTTACTCCGTTCGATGCTTCGTTTTTGCCGAAACAACAATTTGAGAATGACATGGCTGGACTATTAAACGACGAGTCAATCTCCGACGAAGAGAAATTGCTACTTTTTCAGTCTGCAGTCAAAAGACTTGAAAAATATAAAGAAACCACAAGTAAACCCCTCAGAGTGAGCATAATGCCGAATAAGCGTGAAGAAGAAAACTCGACTGTTGTACCATCTACAGACCAATCATCGACACAAAAACAATCTAATCTACTACCACCGCTCAATTTAGACCTCATTCCCCGCTCTCAGAGACCTCAGGGCGAAGCACTGTTAAATCATCTGCTAATGGTCGATGGCGTCGAGTATTCAGCGGAAACTGGATTAATTACACTAGATGGCAGAGCGTACAACACACTTGATTTTGTCTCTGATGCTGTATCCTCTAGGAAAACTAGATATGTCATTGATGAGCATGCAGTTCATTTTTTGGCCCAGTCTTCCGTTCCACTGTCCCTTATTAAGAACAAGTTCTTGCTTCACGACGTTCAAGCGAACAAAAATGATGCCTCAACTAGTCACTTCTCCTCGCTGATAGATAACACCCAAACAGTCTCTTCGACCCCTCAGTCAACAAAAAGACCTACTGTAGCTAATACCTTGAAAAGGTCCTTCCTTCTCTCCCCAGTAAAAAACCTACAAGATAAAGTTTCTTCGCATTCACCCTCGATCAGTCTCAACGACAAATGGATGCAGTTTTAAGTCGCATTTATTCCGAAGTTGGTAGTGTGGGAGCACTTGGGTCTCCAAAGGTTCTGGCTAGGAAGAGTCGCCTTCCTCTGAAAACGGTTAAGGAGTTTCTCACGAAACAGGCAGCATATACTCTTCATCGCAATCGCCTATTGAGAGCAAAAGAGTACAGGAAAACTATTGCTTTCTACAGAGGAGAAATTGCTCAGAGTGACCTTATGATCCTTGACGGACCTTATGTTAAGCACAATGCCCCTTACAAGTACTTGCTCATCGTTATTGATGTTTTTAGTCGTTATCTCTATGTCGAACCCCTTACCTCCAAGACCAGCAGTGAAGTGAGCAAAAAGCTATCAATTGTATTTAAGAAGCAAACTTTTAGAAAGTTTCATGTTGACAGAGGTAAAGAATTTCAGGGTAAAAAAATGCGAGAACTGCTAAATCATCACGGAACTGAACTGTATCATACCCATTCGCATTTGAAAGCAGCCATAGCAGAACGCGTTATCCGAACGCTGCGACTCTACATCTCACGTTACTGTACATTTAAAAACACTTATTCGTTTGTGAAAGATATCCAATCTCTGGTTAGTCAGTATAATAAGACTGGTCACAGGAGCCTTAAAGGAGTCGCGCCTGCAGACGTTGGGCTACATAATACGCCACAATTGTTTGATCACATGTACAGCAGTGATAAAAAGTAGGTGAAACCGTCCAAAGACGATCTGCCTATTGGTCAACACGTGCGCATATCAAGAGCAAAAGGTGGATTTGAGAAGGGAAGGCACAATTTTACCGATGAAATATTCGTAATAGGTAAAGTGAACAGTACTGAACCGGTGACATATGTTCTGTTGGACATGAACGAACAGCCTATACTTGGTGGGTTTTACAGACACGAAATCCAACCTATCGCTCCTCCACCACGATATCATATTGAGAAAATACTTAAGAGGCGCACACAAGGAGGAAAACGTCAGTGTCTTGTCAGGTGGCAATCATATGGTCCTGAGTTCGACAGTTGGGTGAACGAAGAGGATTTACACGATGTCTAAAGATTCATTTTACTGTCACTTTTCCTCTGATGTTGAAGATCCGGTTTACAATGGAAAAAATAAAATCAGTCACTTCATCACACGTTTATCTCCACCCATTCAGCTGGATAGTTCCGACTGGAAATGTAGTTTGGTGGAAATGCACATGACAAATAGCTTTGATATTCTTAGAACTGATAAAGTTTACAGAATTCACTTTTCGTATGAAAACCCAACGGATCCATCCAACAGAAAGGGCATGTCCATCACCTTATCCAGTACAAAAAGCTATATTAAAGTTGAAGAAGTATTAAAAGACATAAACGACGGATTGCGAACAGATAAAGGAATAAAAGGCATCGAATTTATATACGTAAGGACATATGATCGAGTTTCTGTCATTGGTCTTCGTGGTGGAGAGATAATTAAAATGACGGAGGCTCTCCGAGATCTTCTTGGCTACCAGCGTGCACTCATTTCAGTAAACACAGAGTCTGACTTTGAAATGAAATATGGTGTCGAAGCCAAAAGTCCGCCTGGTCTAGGGTTAAGCTGGAGTTCACTCATCGTCTATTCAGATATGGTGCATAACAGCAGAATCGGGAATACCACTGCACCAGTCCTCCGTGTACTTCCAAGAAAGTCAACCTCTGATGCAGTGTTACATTACTCATTTCAGAACTTGACCTATGTAGATGTCGCTATGAAAGATATCGAAATCGTTACATTTAGCCTTCGAGACGAAAAAGGAAATTTAGTGAATATAAATAGAGGCATCATATCACTTACCGTTCATTTCAAAAAACAATGACGAAGCGAACACACTTCAACTGTCCATCGGTGGACTGCTTTGCTCATACACTTAAACAGAGAGGAAATGGTGTTTCATATTATGGAGGTCGTCAGGATCAGATGGTGGGCTATGGTGCCTTATCTCAGTGGTTTGGTAAAATCTTTCGTTTTGCCCTTCCTCTTGTTCGAAAGTACGTTGTGCCAACTGCAAAGGATCTAGTCTCGAATACTCTTAACGACTATGAACAAGGCAAGGACCTGGGTCAGTCGTTCCAGGAGAATATTAAATCCACAATTCGCAATGTAAAGGAAAAAATTCAGAAGGGGTCCGGAGGATTTAAAAGGCCTCTTAAGCGACGGTTGATTAGTCTTATGCCAGCAAAGCTCAAGGCAACACGTACAAAAAAGGCAAAGAGATCAAAGAAAGATTTTTTTGAGCTAGAATGAGCTATCTACCTTCTGAAGATGCTGTTCCGAGTATTTCCTCAGCCTTGTCTCTTTTCTCGTCACCTTCAGTAGATGTTTCTGTTAGAGATAGTCACTATGAGCCAAACTACCCAATCGTCCCCATAACCCCCGGATCGCCGATACACTTCAAGTTCCAAGCAACAGAATCCAATTTTATCGACCTGAGAAACACACTTCTCGAATTAAAACTCAAAATTATCGTCAACAACGAACAGGCAAAAGAAGACGATAGACTTTGTTATGAAAATGGAGTACTAAACGCTCTTTTCCAAAACGTGCACGTATTCATGAATGATCAGATGATATCAAATGGCAATAACTTGTCTGCATACACCTCAATGTTGTCCTGGGAGCTCATGACCCCTCTGGGCACAAAGAAAGTTCGAGGAAGTGGAGTAGGCTACTATCACAAGGAAGACAACAATTTGGACAGCGAGCTTCAAACTGTAACTACCAAGATACTTCATCTTGTTGGACGACCATCTCATGAATTCTTCCAGATTGGTCAATTCTTACCGCCAAATGTGAGAATAGAAATCAAACTATTTCCTTCATCTAGTAAATTCATGCTACGGAAAATGTTGGATACGTCACCCGATGGAGAGGTTCAGATTCAACAATGTATTATGCACGTAAAGAAAGTGAATGTCATCCCAAGCCTTGGGTTGGCAGTTGAACGACTTCGTAGCCAAGGAAATAATGTGAAACTGTTGTTCCCAAAAATCATGAGCATGGCGAGGAATATGTCCAAAGGATCTTTAACGTTCTCGGAGAATGACGTTACCCCATCAAACTCCTTACCATCGAAGCTTGCTGTTATGATGGTCAAGTCTTCGGGTCAACTTGGAGCTTTTACAGAAAACCCATATGCTTTTCAACTCAATAACTTGCAGAGTCTGCAGCTCCAAATTAATGGACAACCAGCTTATACCATGAACTTTAGTGATAGCAATTACCGACTCTTGTATGAAATGTCCATGAAGTGTCTTGGCCAAGATGAGCAGTTCTTCGAGAATGGAATTTCTTATGAAAAATGGATAAAAGGACGAGCGGTCATGGCCTTTGATATCAGTGGTGGTCCTGATATGAGCCTTGTTAGAAGTGGACAATTACGACTTGATGTCACTTTTAGTGAAGGCTTAGCCGATGCAACCACTTTGATTGTTCTTGGCTTTTATGAGACTGTTCTAGAAATAACACCTGACAATATACCATTCATGTCCATTGCCCCTTGATGGATACCCAGCAAGTTTTGAAAGTCTTAAAGAATGATCCTGTTACAAGACTCGTCGAGTGTCACTGTTTACCCGCTGATTGGCTTGAGAAAGTGAAGATATCTACTTACCCCACCCTAATTGTGGCTAATACGGCAACGTCCGAGCAAATTTATGGACACTGGATATCACTGATCCTATACTCTAACAAACGAATAGAGGTATTTTGCTCTTATGGGAGGGATTTTAGAGAGTGGAAAACGACGGCTCCCTTCATATCCACGTTCAAAAATATTACGCAAAATAGGAGGCAGATTCAACATGAAATGACCCAGTCTTGCGGATTTCACGCATTAGTGTTTATATTGCTTCGTATGCGTAACTATTCGTTTAAATCGATTATAAGTACATTTTCAAACCATTTGTTGGTCAATGATTATGTCAGTGAGCGTGTTCTAAGTGCTTTGTATGCCGTCAAGTTTGATAGTCTTAAACTAAAGTGTTTAAATGAAGTTTGTAGCGAAATGTCTTTGTCGTATTAATTCTATATGTCAGTGTGTGGGAATGTATTGTATTGTATTCTTTGTATAGTGAAAATAAAATATTACAAAAAAAACTCTTGTTGTACGTTTTTAGCTTTCGCATTTATTCAAAAGACAGAAAACAACAACGACACAAATATCAAAGATCGATTTTTACAATCACATTTTACTACAAGGGTGAAAAAACACAAGTACAAAATCACAAAAGTCGGGTTTTACACTTTTCCTATTGATTTCTCATATAAGAAATCACACACACAAAAAGTAGAAAGGTTAAATATTCAATCATAGATTTTGTCAAAAGACGAAAATCAGCAAGTAGAAAAACAGAAAAGTTGATTTCTAACTTCACAGGTAGTTTATTTTCCACTTTCAAACTTTTTTACTGTAAACAGAAACGAATTTTCCTCTTCTTCAGAGTCATAATTGATGAAACTCCCTCTGAGGCATACTTCGTAAGAATGGCAGTGTTGACAAATAGAGTTGAAGCTCGCATGGACATCACAGACAGCTCTGATACAAAGGAAGCACCATTTGTCCATTCCTTCATCTTTGTGGAATTTACAACATGCTTTGTAGCATAGTTGACAGTTAGGGTCAAGCGGTGGTGGACTTATGCACAAGTCGCACTTGTCTGAACTGACTTCTATGACACGATAGCACATTTGACACAAGTATCCCATTTAGATCCTTTCACTGAACAAATGAGTGAAAAGGTTACCAGTCATCTAACGAACTTCCAGATCTTATGCCTGCTCTTAACCAATCAGGTCCTAAGATGCTCGGGGACGAGGGCCCTGCTGCCAGGTGCAACTCCCAAGAACAAGCTTCCTGGCAAGATTATCCAACTTATATACTATTTATACCCTGGAATTTGTTCTCGGAGATTTGTTTCGATTCGCGGAGAGAACTGCCAAGTTCCCGCCTTCGTTTAACTTTAGAGTACAAGATTCCTGGAAACATTATCCGACTGACAACCTATTTATATCCTGGAATTTGTTCCCGGAGGCAACTGCCAAACCCAAAAAGTCAAAAGGTCTCCGACAGACAGACGGACAATAGCAAATGTGGTCGGATGTATAGTACCCCCTCTACTTCTGACAAACATGCTACCTCTTCTTACAAGTGCCATATGAGCTTTCAGCTCTTGTTATTCATCTGTAGTGACTCTTCATATGCTGTCCGAATCATTCTTTCTCTAGGTAGGCTAATTATTTGCAACCATAATTTCAGCATACTTACTTTTCTTGCTAGTCTAAGGGAGAATAGGCCTATATCCCCTTGCATAACTAAACTATGGGTTGTTACATGAAGTCCAAGTAATCCTTTATAGTACTCCAGCTGAAGCGACTCAAGTAGTCAAGTTGCCTTGCAGCATCGTAACCCCATAACCCTTCTCCGTAATTGATCACCGGTAAAACTTTAGTATTGAAGATTCTTTTGTGCATTTTTAAATCTTTTATTCCCATCAAAGTATGACTTCTAAATATTGCAGCCATTGCAGCTTTTCCTCTTGTACGCATCTCTTTTATATGATCTACCCAACTTCCGTTACTTTTGAATATAAAACCTAGGTATTTCACCCGGTCACTAATTTTTATTTCACTTCCTTTAAAATAAAACTTGACACTGTTCCGGTTACTTGTCTTTCCTTTTCCAAAAATCACAACCTCTGTTTTCTTGACATTCAATTTAAGTTTTTTTTCCTCCAAATATTTTTCCAACAAATTTAACAGTGTCTGTAGGTCCTCGGGCGACTTTGCTATCACAGCTGCATCGTCAGCGAAAAGCAGTACACATAATTTTCTATTACCCAGCTCCACTGTCGGAGCCTGTCTATTCTCTAAAATTCAACTACGTCATTAATAAATAACGAGAACAATTTCGGTGAAAGTGTACTACCCTGTTTAACACCCTTTCTTACCTCAAATACCCGAGACATTTTCTTTCCTACCCGTACTATCCCCTTTGTACACCAATACATGCTAACGATTAGTCTCACTAGTCCTAGAGGTAGGCCTATTTCAATCAACTGTTTCTTTAAAAGTTCTCTATTTACATTATCGAAAGCTTTTTCTAAACCAATAAAAGCTACGTACAGTTTGTTTTTACCAACAACATATTTTTCTATCAATGTTTTTAACACAAAAACCCTATCTACCGTTCCATACCCTTGTCTGAATCCTCCCTGCTCCTCCTTTAATACTAATTTTAATTGCAACCACTGCAATAATCTATTATCTATTACTTTCTCAAATATTTTACTCATTGACGGCACTAGTGCTATTAATCTATAATTTTCGTGGCACATAGGATTTCCCTTCTTCAATAATGGGAGAAGTAGTGATGTTTTCCACGCATTAGGCCATTCTCCTTCACCTATTATCCTATTAAATATCACTAAAATAATCGGCATAAACACTGAAAGAAACTTCTTAAATATAACCATGGGTATCCCATCAATACCCGGCGCTGATCCTCCCATCATTTTACTTACCACTGTCTTAACCTCTTCATCTGATATATCTTTTGTCAATAAACTATCTGTATCATCAACCGGGAAACATACTACATCTTTCATTTTATCTGTTTCACTATCTAATATCACCCCCTCTTCCTCTCCTAACTCTTCTATAAAATTAGGCCATGAATCTGCCTGGAGGCCTTGTTTCACCTGTTTCCCTGTCTTTTCAACATCATTTAAACTCTTCCAAAACTCCTTCGTTCTTTTCTCCTTGAAACTATCAATTATCCTCCTCTTTCTCTTCATCTCAACTTCTGTTTTCTTCCGTTTTATTAATTGTTTATACCTCTTCCTCATTATTCTATACTCCTCCAGACATTTTTGAGTCTCTTCCCCCACGTAGCTTTTCCAAAACTTTACTAAGCTTAGTCTTAAATGTAATGCACTCTCTATCATAGAATTCATCCTCTCTTACCTTCTTTATTTCCACCGGGCACTTAGCTATTATGAACTGATCAAGCTCACTTATAATACTGTCTACCTCACCATCTCTTTGCTGCATCCGTCGTAGTGTCTCAAGGCTTTCTGTCTGCAAGTGCCATAATTAGAGGAAATGCTCTAGTTTGAAATACGTAATATCTCCGGCCGTCCTCGCAACGTTAAGTTCTACTTACCTTACCTTAGACTTTAGTTCCTCCTGTGCCGTCGGAGGTACCCAAGCATCCAGAAAGAGCCGTCAGTCAGCCCTCGTATGTGCTGCTGCCTGGACGTCTTCCAACTTGGGTTGGACTATCGAATTGATGTGTTTCAAGTCCCGTTGGTATGTGCGATGAAGTGTATTTTTTGGCCTTCCTCTTCTTCGGGTTCCCTCTGGTTGACACTCCAGTACCGTTCTGGGGAGTCTAGCTTCCGCCATTTGGATAACGAGCCCCAAGTAGCGCCATCTTCGTTGGCATATTACATCTCTTACCAGGGGCTAGCACGAGATAGAGCGAACTGTCTGGCTGGTTATGTGGTCCCAAAGACAATAATAGTGGGAAAGACCGGCGACTCGGCCAAAATCGCGTCGCTGAAAATCGACCGTGCTGCTTCCTAGCGTTTGGTCTTTGTCCAATTTCAAACGGCAGGTTTGACGTAATCAAGGCAAGATGGCGTTGATTGGCGCTGTCATTATTTGCTGTGAAATTAGTGGTTGCCCGTGAATTCAACACTTTTGTTGCATTAAAAAGAAAGTAACTGATTGTGTTTCTGCTTGCATTTTGGGATCCCAAAACGTAAGTGAGGGATACCTATGACATCGCAAAAGTTGTATGTCTGTCCGTCCGTCTGTAAGCACGATAACTCTCGAAGGGAATGAGATATTTTGATGAAACTTCGCGTGAGAATTCTTTGGGTCAAGAGTAAGGTCGAGTTCTAGATGGGCTTTGTAGCCCTACATTTAGGGGTGGGGGAGGGGGTTTAAATTAAGGGGCAAACAAAATATTTTGAAACAGCTAATGTGATAGTCGATTATGGGGTAAGAAGACATGCTGAACATGACGGTGAAAACCATTTTCTCGCCGGACAAGTAGTTCGCACGGAATCCGGCCGAAACCGGAAAGTTTGTTAAAAGGAAAAGTTTTATTTGAAATTGATTAGATGTTCGACTTAGGGGTAAGAAGACATGCTGAACACGATGGTGAAAACCATTTTCTGGCCGGACAAGTAGTTCGCCCGGAATCCGGCCAAAGCCGGAAAATTTGTTAAAAGCAAAAGTTTTATTGGAAGTTGATTAGATGACAGGTTTAGGGGTCAGAAGAGATGCTGAATCTGTATATGACAATAATTTTTTACCCGGACATAGCATATAGTTCGTCCGGAATCCGGTTGAAACCAGATTTTTTTTATAAGTTAATATTTTATTTGAAGTTGATTAGATGTTCTTTATAGGGATCTTTATAGGGACTGGATCTGGCGAAGACAATACCTAGTTGTCTGGATCAAATATTAAATTTTTGGGATCCCATCGAAACATTTGGTCTTGTTATTCCAGTTAAAGAAGAAATCTGAATGGAGAGGACGCTCGTCGTAAGCCAAACAAATTCCTGAACTCTGAGAGCGATATTTCGTCTCTTCTTGGTAACGGTCTACGTCCGTCTGTTCAAGCCCAAGCTGACTGAGAAATATATATTAAACGAATGAAAAACGGGTTGTATAATCGGAATTATTTAGCGATTTGTTTAGTATAATCGGAATTATTTAGCGATTTGTTTGGTATGTTTGACAGGTTTCTCAGTCAGTTTGGGCTCAAAAGACAATTTATGCCGAACACCAAACATGGCCGAAACCAATATTAACTGAATTCAGTCAATGGAAAGTTTAATATAGGATGAGATAGGTTACCTGCTAAACTGGTAAAAGCTTGAAAATGAACGAAAGACCAACCGCTAAACGAACCGCTAACGAAAGACCAACCGCTAAACGGCGCTGATTGTTGTGACTCATGGGGCTTACGGGAGTCGCCGGTCTTTCCCACTATTATTGTCTTTGTGTGGTCCCTCCAGTTAATGTTCAATATCCTGCGAAGACAGTTGTTCTCGAAAGCAAGAATCCTCTTTTGTTGGTGTTGGTTTAGTTTCCTGCATTCACAGCTATTAAGGATGGCGGAGAGGACGTTACTGTTGAACAGCCTCATTTTCAGTTTCAGGGAGTGCTTTTTCGATCGCCAAACATGGCTTTAGTCGATTAAAAGCTCTACTGCGGCTTGGCCAATCCTAGACTGCACCCCTGTTCGGGTCTTCCAGCCAATTTAAGTGAAGATATGATGGGTAACTAGAATGTCCTATCTCAGCCCTTTCGGTTAAACTTTAGCCAGTTCTAATTCGATTATCGGCTGATTTGACTACTTCCTCGCAAATCTTTCGAATAGTTTGCGCAATTGTTATTCCAAGCAATCGAATCCCGAGTGAAAATAAAGATAGAGCCAATTTAGTGCCAATGATCCTACTGTCACGATACAAACCATGTATACGTGATTGGTCGTTGTTTTGTATTGATTATATTCTTCTAAAGTTGCTATCGTCTGAGTTTTGTACCGCTCTGAATAGGTTACCTGTCAATCATTACTGAAGCGGCTTTTGTGGTCTGGCATGGAAAGAAAAAGGTTCGGGGCTCCGAGGAGGATCGAACCCTCGCCCATGCCTAGCTGCTTTTGTTCTGAAGCAAAAGGTTGACGAACTGAAGTGGGATCGAACCGGGGACCTCTGTGTCGAATACCTAGCCACTTAGACCGTTCGGCCATTCCAACTTGTTGAAAGGGCTGAATGTACGAGGTTATGCGGTTGTGAAAGGGCTGAATGTGCGAAGTTATGTGGTTGCGGATCAAAATTATTTGACTTGCAGTCGTCGGAAATCTGTGAAGGAAAATCTTGGTACGATTGGTCCTTGAGTTATTACATGTTTGGATAGTCCGCATTATGTCTGACTTCTCCGAGAAATTTAAAACAGATGACCGGTTCTTTTTAAGTTATTCCATCGGTTACTCCCGTTTGAAGATTTCCTCTAGTTTTGCCGTCGGGAGAAAATGCACGAGTCTTATAATTACAATCCTAGTCTTGCCGTTATTTTTTTTCTAGACCAAAATCAAGGTGTTACTGCAAGCCTGCTTTGGCAGAATCTTCTGATGGGCGGCGTCACTTCTGAAATAGAAGTTTTTTTGGGGTTTTGCTTTTCCCTTTTCGGTTGTAGCTTTTACCTTTTTTGGAGGTTTTCACCTTTTTCCAAGTCGTCTTTTCTACTGTAAGTGCTTATCTCTTCTTCCTTGATAAAGATTATATTTGTGACAGGCATTTGAAATTCAAAAATTCTGTTTACATCAATTTGAACAGATGAAATTTTTTTCACCTGTTATTTTTTTTTCTAGACCAAAATCAAGGTGTTACTGCAAGCCTGCTTTGGCAGAATCTTCTGATAGGCGGCGTCACTTCTGAAATATAAGTTTTTTGGGGGTTTTGCTTTTCCCTTTTCAGTTGTAGCTTTTATTTTTTTTGGAGGTTTTCACCTTTTTCCAAGTCGTCCTTTCTACTGTAAGTGCTTATCTCTTCTTCCTTGATAAAGATTATATTTGTGACAGGCATTTGAAATTCGAAAATTCTGTTTACATCAATTTAATTGGATTTGGGATTAACTGACAGTAACCGTGAGGCCAAAGCAAAAAGGAGAGCGTAACTTAGTCAACTATAGCACGGTGAAACTGTTCAGAAGAGAAATTTGTTTAGAAGAGAAATTTAGTTTATAATTTGTTGTTCATTTTGTAGAGGCCATGTGCCTTCTTTTTGCATTATATTATTATTATTATTATATAGCGAGTTCCTATCCGGACCAAAAGTTTGGAGTTTTTCGTAGGAAATAATTTTGCAGATCGAACACAAAGACATAGGCTATAAGCTAGCGGTTTTCTGCACGCTATCGATTTTCTGTAGTTTTCGAGTGCTCAGTGAGTTGGCACATGCGACACATTTCGGATCGTACCTAGAAAAATAGGCATGTAAAGAATGGTTGGCTCGTGATTTTCCGTAGTTTCGATGTCACGGCAGGTGCATACTCAGTTCTTGTAGGAAACCATTTGAACATGCACCAGTTGTCTTCTGATGTCCTAGCAACTCAGTGACTGACACATGGGTAACAATACCGCTCGTACCTAGGAACATTATGCACATTAGCTAGGATTCCCTACAGTTTCACCGTGCACGATAGCACATATTCAAAGCTTCTCGAAGGACGCATAGACCAGCACTCGGGAAATCTGAAGGACCTCAGAAACAATGCGAGCATGTGCTTTTTGGTATAGTTCATCAATAATTCTCTGTCTTTTTTTTTACTCGGGATGTTTAGGATCCCTACCTATGACTTCGTAAAAGCTGTCCGTCTCTCCGTCCGTCTGTAAGCAGGATAACTCTCAGATGGATGAGATATTTTGTTCAAACTTGGTTTGAGGATTCTTTGGATCAAAAGACATTGGATAAATGGACTCTGTTTCCCCATAGTCCGTGGTGGGGGGTCAGATTAAGGGGCGAATAAAAAATTGTCTAAAAGATTTTGAGATAGTCGATTTTGGGGTAAAGAGACATATTGAATCCGTAAATGAAAAGGACTTCTAGCCGGACAAGTAGTTCGCCCGGAATCCAGCCAAAACCGGAAAATTTGCTAAAAGTAAAAGCTTTATCTGAAGATCATTAGAAGTTCGATGTGAGGGTAAGAAGACACGCTGAATCCGTTTATGAAAACTATTTTCTCCACGGACTAAATAGTTGGCCTGCAATCCTGCCAAAAGGCGAATTTAAAAAAAAACACGGAAATTTCTTAGAAGTAAGGCAGGAAGTTTTGAAACCGAATGAGATAGTTGATGTAGGTCTAGGAGCAAGGCATTTTCCAGGGGGGTTACGGGTTCACACCCCCCCCCCGAACCATACAAAAATAACCGTTTTTTATAAGCTTTAACCACTGATCTATGTCTTTTTTGTACTTTTTGGTCCGAGCCGTCGTCACCCCCCCCCCCGAAATAAATTCCTGGTTTCGGACCTGACTAGGAGACAAGCTGGGTGCAGATCTGAAACTAATTTTCTCGCCGAACAAGCTTTAGTAACAAATCTCTGGAACCAGTTTTCTGTGGCGAACTGTCCCGGAGTAAACCTGAATAGTCCATTTTCGGCATACGATTGGTAAGAAAACTGGTGTAGATCCCGATAGCTTGTGCATCCGACGACTATTTCTTTTCCCTATTTAACATGGCCCCATCTTTGACAGACCTAACGTTAGCGTCATTATGACTGCGAGGTTAGCTCGATCGAAACCTGGATATGGTTCCCGAGCACATGACTACAAATCGGCCCTGAATTCTAGAGGAGAAGGAATTTGAAAATATGACTAGGAGATTTGTCTTGTTCTGTCTTTTGCGATTATGTGTCTTCTGCTTCTGGTCTGGTCGTGGCATAGTTACATAATATGGTGGTGATATAGACTTGAAAGGTGTTAACCTTCGCGTGATTGCCCGTCGTGTTTCCAGTTCTCACCCATATGGCCTGTTATTTTGTCAAGCCCTTTCCTTTCCTGTACTGCCATCAGCTAGGATCTCTGTGTTGACCAGGGGGATGTCTGCGAAACGTCCCCGATCGAAGTGTCTCCTGGCAAAATGTCCCCGTGACAATATGTCCGCGAAAAAAAAAAGGTGAGGTTTTATACTTTCAATCTGAATTCCTTTTCTGAAGAAAGCATTATGCAGTGTGCAATTTTGTCATTTGTTCGCCATTATTTAATTTCATTGACACATATTCATATACGACTCAATGATTTCCTTTTTGTTCTACATATCGTTAACTTTGTTTTATACAAATTTCATTGGTCATTAAAGCCTAACCGAGTAGGGCTGAGATGAGAGTCTGGTTACCCATCATATTTTCATAAAAATAGGCTAGAAAATCCGACAAAAACGCGTTACTTCGTTGATTTGTTATCCAAGAATATTGAATTTTAGCTGACGAGTTAATTCTTCCGCAAGTGTTAATTTGTACCTCTCTATACGGACGTACCTCTATGTTTGGCATGTTCAGCCACTATAGTGGTAAACAATTGCCGAAAATAAACAGCAATAGCGGATTTTCATTTTTCAAGCGAGCAAGATGAAAGTAACTTGGATATCGCAAGTGACCAGGAAGCACTTGGCATTCGCCCATACGTGTTGATTCTGATGTGATTCTGCAGTCTGGAATAGAACATTTCAGAATATTCACTTTGTTTGCCATTGAGACGCACGCTTTTGCAGATATTGAAATTCTCCGCCACTTGACGAATTTTTGTTTGTCGTGCAAGCAGCGGAGATTCCCAACGTCACTACTAGACTACGCGACAAAAAAAAAATAAAAATCCCTTAAAGGAGTCAAAATAATTCAATGTATTCTAATCAAAGGTATAAAAATAAGTTGGCTTTTCAGTTAAACTTTAAAGGACCGGTCTTGCCTATATTATTACTGCCTTGCTCTACTTCCATAACAGTTCCATCCGTTGTCTATGAAATTTGTATCCACTCTAACGAAAGTACCCGGATTCTTGCATCCTGTATGACTCTTTTTTCTATTTTCTTCCCTGACGTTCAACAGCCTGACGAGAAACCTTGCCAAGAAGAGCCGAAATATCACTGCCAAAACATTCAGCTGACGTATCCGTTTTTAGCCGTTGTTTGAAAATGTGTTTCCCAGTAAGCTTAGGCTCAAGGAGTATTTACTCTTTTTTGAAAATTTATCACCTTAACTACTCCCTTTTTTTTATCAGAAGTACTGGTTATGCAAGTTTGTTTGTACTAAGTATTGTTTGTACTTTAAGGAAATCAGTTGTAAGCAAAACGCTTGAGGCAAAAATGACCATGGGCTTATAGGGATCACGAAAATGTGTATTTTGCTTAAAATTATTTTTTGTACTTTGCGGTTAGGATTAGTACTTTAAGCGATGGTCGGACTTGAGAACTGACAATTTCTAAGCCAATCTTGTCAAGTGTCTAATTTCCAAGCCAAGTTGGTCGTCCTATAGCACATCTGGAAGTACCTTGATTTGCGATCACCGGAATTCCGTACCCCCCTTCAACTCCCCCCCCCCCCACAGTGCCCGAACCCGGTCCGGTTATGTCACTACTGTATCTAGGGCTTGTGCTTGTTCTTCCAACCAAGTTTACCGCTCCACTCTAAGCATTTCACAAGATTTCCGGTTCTCCCCTCCACCTCCCCCTAGCATTCATCGGATTACATCCAGACTTTAAATAGGACATTTGAGACATGAGGTTTTTCCAAATATCAAGTTTCATTGAGATCCTATCACCCGTTTAAAAGTTATACATACCAAAAGATTCAGGATTCTCCTTCCCTCCAGTCCACCCACGATGGTGGGATCAGGGAACTGACGATTTCTAAGCCAATCATGTCAGGTCTCTAATTTTCAAGCCAAGTTCCATCGTCCTAGCACGCCTGGAAGTACCTTAACTTGTGATCACCAGAATTCCGGACCCCCCCCCCCCTCTAACTCAACCAGAGTGCCCGAACCTTGTCCAGTTCTGACACTGATGTACAGAGAGCTTGTGCTTGTTCTTCCCACCAAGTTTCATTCACATCGCTCCACTCCAAGCGTGTGACAAGGTTTCATGTTCCTCCCTCTGACCCCCCCCCCCAACTTCATCGGATTCGGTCCGGATTTGAAACGGGACATCCGAGACATGTGGTCTTTCTTTATATCAAGTTTTATTATGATCCGATTACCCATTTGGACGTTATACATGCATACCTCAAGATTCCGGATCCCTCTTCCCTCCACTCCCCCACGATGGTCGGATCGGGAAGTTTACTATTTCCAGGTTAATCCGGTCGGGTCCCTGATTTGCCTGCCACGTTTCAATGTCCTAGCCCACCTGGAAGTAACTTAACTCCGTATCACCGGAATTCCGGATCCCCTCCAACTCTCCCCACAGTGCACGAATCCGGTCCGGTTCTGTCAATGATCAACCTAGGGCTTGTACTTGTTCCTCCCACCAAGTTTCATCCCGATCGCTCCAGTCTAAATGTGTCACATAATTTCCGATTCTCCCCTCCGACCCCCCCCCCCCTACATTAATCGGATTCGGTTCGGACTTCAAAGGGGACATCTGAGACGTGACGTCTTTCCAAATATCAATTTTCATTAAGATCCGATCACCCGTTCGAAAGTTACGCATGCCACTAAATTCCGGGTTCCGGCTCCCCTCCGTCCCCCCACAATGTCGGATCGGGCAAGTGACTATATCCAAGTTAGTCCCTAATACGCCTGCCAAGTTTCATCGTCCTAGCATATCTGGAAGTACCCTAACTTGCTAACACCGGACTGACCGACCGACCGACAGACCGACAGACCGACATACCGACGGAAAAGTGATCGGTATATGGCACTTGGCCGGAAGGCGTGCCATAAAAACCTTTTTCGAAAATACCATTATTTTCTGCGAGAAACTCGCGAATTTCTTGCTAGCGCTTGTCGACTATATCACGGAGAGCACCTTCTCTCCGACGCGGCGGCTGGGCGCAAAACATCTGAAAACTGAACGCGCCGTGGTTGAAAAGTAGGAAAGTTAAGCAAATAAAACAAGTAGGCTAATAAACCGAAGATTATCGTATCCTTGTATCTTAAAGGAGCAGTCAACGAACGTTGAAGATTCCGTCAAACTTTCCGTTGTGTGACGCGCAAAACTCGGCAAGGCCGAAAAAGTGCTAAAATTTGTAGGCATAAAATGAAACAATGGAGAGAAAGGTGGGGATTTTAGAAGCTTATAATTCCATGTGGGAAATAGGTATATCATAAAAGGCAGAATAAGCAAGAGGGGTCCTTTAAGAAATATGTCCCCTATCAGTTTTTTTCTGCAATTGTCCCTCACCTTCGCAACAAAATATTTTCGAAATTGTCTTGCCTCTGATCATGCGCTTTGAAACCAATGCGTATTTCAAAATCTATGCTTGGGGACGTTTCGCTGTGGGGACGTTTTGTAACTGGGAAGTTTCGCCATATGGGCGTTTGGCCATGTGAACGTTCTATCCAGGCCTGACCAGGACATTAATTTACACTGTGTTTTGGATCTGTAACTGTTTCGGATGATAAAAGTTGTTCGTCGAAATTTAAGAGTTATTAGCGTTTTTAGAAGATTTGCATTCGTATTCACGCCCGATTATAGTAATCGATGTGCCGACATTTCTAGAGACATCACGCAGTTTCGTCCAGGGACCGTCACAGAGTTTCGGTGAAAATATAATTTGCGTTTTTGCAGATACTATGGTATCTGTTACCACGGTTACTGGATCTGCATCTGCAATTAGTCGTGTTTGCAGTTACCGTGGTATCTGATACTGCGGTGCGGTTGCTTTGAAAAAACGACAATTGCCGGATTTGCGGTACTAGAAATCATCCAAAATGTCTATGTCCGAACTATGTCCGATCTTTCCTGCTTAGAAGGAATGTTCCCATATCATGTAATGCAAACTGTGAAGTTGTTTTACCTCGATCATGCACCTGAAGATCGAGGCGAACTTAAAAATCCATGCTTGGGGACGTTTCGCCACGGGGACGTTTTGTCACGGGGACGTTTTGTCACGGGGACGTTTTGTCACGGGGACGTTTTGTCACGGGGACGTTTCGACGGAGACGTTTCGCTAGGGGACGTTTTGTCATGGGGACGTTTCGTCGGTAAGGCAGAAATATTGATATCCACTGACAGCTATAGTGACTTAACTTATTTCCCAATACTTTGATAAAAAAAAAAAAAAAAACTAGACCCTTGTGTTAGTGATGATAAAAGTGAGATGAATTTTTCTGATACCACGATCAGTTACCACGGTCCGACCGTGGTATCTGAAAATCAGTTACCACCATGACTGGCCAGACACCGCGATAACTAAAACACATTTAGACTGTGGTACCAGATACCAACGCAACTATAGTTTTGTTTATGTAACTTTGTATGTGATCCAACTGCGATGCTCGTCGGTGCGATGACGTCACGGACAGTATATATGCTCTTAGCCCCTCGAGTTTCCAACCTCTTTGGAGGACACTACGCACTTCCTGTGGTCTTTGAGTGCCAGGGTTTCCCGAACTACAGTTTCCAATGACGGAGAATTGACTCTCTTTTTGCGCGTGAATGTTTTCCAGGGTTTTTCCATAGAAACACATCCAGATGGTTTTGTTTTTGTTTGAGATGGCTTCTCTCCAGCCCCGCACCGTAACGCTTATCAGAGACTGTTAAAAGGAGCAACTCTCTGCCGGGTCATTAGTTGGTCCAAGAAGCTGGGAGTAAACACTAGTGACAGACGAAAATGGAAAGAAGGCTAATGTGGATCTTCGCGGTGATGGTGCTTTTTAGCTTAGCAGAGTGTGTCCCAAGTAAGTGGTTATCCTCGTAGACCACCAATGTCTACGGTTTCTTCTTTTACTTCTTTTAATGAACAAGACACGTTTAGAAAGATACAAGGATGGAAAATACTTCAGTTGCTCCAAGGCGCAATGGAAGTTATTTTCAAAGTAAATCAGTCACAGGGGCCGGTGTGACGAATAATGTATTAGAATATTAAATATCAAAATTAGCTTTCTTAATAGTTGGAATAATTCGAGCTTTTGAGATCAATATTAGTAGAACAAATAACCACATCCTTTCGTGGTTTTCCCGACATCCTTTTGTCGCTTTTCGAGACTCATGCTATCTGGACTTTTGCTTAACCTTTTAGAGCTCATTGAGTCTGGTTGTAAACTTTAAAAGTTCGGGTTTGATATTTGATGTTTGTTACTACGCAGTAAAAAAATAGGAATTTGATGTGAGGCCTTGTAATGTACTCAAGTCGGACATCAACTGCCGGTGCTTCAAAAGCTCGCGCCAAGAAAACTAGCCTGTTCCACCTCCACCGTACCATCAACATCGAGACAATAACATCTGAGCCACTGAAAGTAAAGAGTAATCGGACAAATAACCTTATCGGTTCACCGGCAGTAATACTTGCTCGTTAGCTCAACCCATATGAAAGAACCACAATAAAAAAAAAATGGACAAATCATTTAATACTCTTCAATGAAACAGCAACTACTTTCCCGATTCGTGTTTTGTGGACGACACCTACTCAAGTCCTCGGCTTCAGTCTTAGACATAAGGCGTATTCTCGCCGTTCCCTGAGGACTCCACTTGAGAAGTCACCGCGTTTTTGTTTGTCCCGGGGACTCACTCCCCGTATTCTCTCGAGTCCCCACGGACAGGGAATGCTCCGACTATCATCACCATCATAAAAAAGGACTCCCTTTCGGATTCGGAGGGGAATCAATTTTTGCTGGTGTTGGTGCAACGTAAAATTAATTAAAAACGATCAGGATAAACAAACCAAAAATAAATGGATCCAGATAAATTTCGTCAACTGCATATATTTTTTTCGAACAAAATCCGAAGCATTCCCCGTGTTCTCGCTGTTTTCGGTCCGCGGAGTCCGCGTGGAGTGACTCCCTCTATTCTCGCCGTTCCCTTAGATTCCCCGAGGAGTCCTCGGGGAACGGCGAGAATACGCCTATATTCAGTCTAAATTGTCAGTTCTGTGTCATCGTATAGGTCATACAAGATTTCAGGCATCAAACTTTCTCCGGTAAGATAGAGGGGTTATCCACTCACCAGCACCTGTTGTACATACTTTAAGGGCACTGACCGAAATCAGCGGCGCTGGAACAGGTGCCGGTCAAAAATTGGGCAACGATTCTAAACAGCTCATTTTAATGTTGTAGCACGTGACAACCGGTGCTGGCTGGGGTTAGCTTGTGCCGGCACCGGGCACTTGCCGTACACTAAAATTAAGAGTGGGCAACCCTTCCGTAAAATATTTAGCAAGGAAAGAAACTAAAGGGAAAGAAATTATTCGCAAGGATCAACTGTTTTCAAGGTGATACCAATGCTGTCTGTCCATAGTGATGACTAATAATGTTAACTGACAGAATTTCACAATACCCGGGTCACGGTAATGTGCAGAAGATCCAGAGGCGTTGAGTAAAGGGGCTGATAGACTCTTTTTTCGCAGTTATTTCTTCACTGATACTAGTGGAAGAAGGCCAACTGGTCACAAAACTACGAGGATGATTTTTGTTCAGTAACTTTTTTGCAGCTAAGCAATGATAAATGAAAAATAAATGTACATATAAAAAATATAGCCTAGCCTATATACTTATATGTATCACATTACTTGTGATTTGCAGGAAAATTCGTACCAAAAAGCCCTGCTAAGGGAGACGAAAGTAGCGAAGATGATGATGATTCAAAGGAGGACAAATCGTCCGAAGACGATACCTGTTTGCTAGAACCCTCTACCGGTCCCTGCAAGGGCTTTAAGAATCGCTACTACTTCGACCAGAAGTTGTCAATGTGCCGCAAGTTCGTCTACGGAGGATGCGACGGGAACAAAAACAATTTCAAGAGTCCTCAGGAGTGCATGCGTTCATGTGCGAAATACCTCAAGCCGCAGATCGAGAGCACAGGGCCCGTTGAGCAAGGTAAAAGGAACATGCTAGCCCGTCGTCCTCTGCTCGTTTTGGCAATTTGTACGCATGCTGTTACGTCAGATGACCGATAAGTTTACGTATGTGATCAAATAAACTACGGTTTGCAAAACAAGTGCTGGCTGACTAGCATCCTAATTGACTCGCACATCGTCATTTGCCATTGCCAGAATGTCTTGCTCGGCAGCCCCGTTAGCTTGTTGTCTTGTCGTTAGCACTGTCAATCGGTTTCACCGTGTCCTGCTGATTCGCCAGCCCAGTTTTTTAGACAGTTCTGTACCAAAATTGAGTATTAATTAATCCGTTTTCTTTTAAACGTATCGAGTAAATTTTTTGCTGTTCACCTCTCCTAGGTTTGAGCTATTTAGGATAAAAGTAGTTGATTGATTAAAATTGCGGTCACCC
The DNA here is from genome assembly GCA_023053555.1 of Branchinecta lindahli. Lineage (NCBI taxonomy): Eukaryota > Metazoa > Arthropoda > Branchiopoda > Anostraca > Branchinectidae > Branchinecta > Branchinecta lindahli. The sequence goes on along the minus strand of JAKZAO010000013.1, from coordinate 21,116,271 downwards.
ATGCCTCCTATGTAATGTATTGCAGTGGCAACTAAACTAATGTGACATCTAGTAGGAGCTGGAACATTTGATATGCTTCTCCCACGAAGAACCTGGTCACACCTCCGGCCCGGTCGGGTTTGAAAACCGTTTGCTAACTGGCTTAGCACTTCCCAAGCTCTGAATTGTTGCCTGATTTAAGTCCATTTTGGTATACGCACCATCCTGGGGACCAGCACAGTTTACGCCAGGTGTTCGGGCTTTTCTAAGGTATTGCCCCTGCCCTGGTAGAAAATAGATGGCATTGAACATAGCGCAATCATTTGCTATTTTCGACATTTGCCGACCGATATGATTGTAATGGCAAGTAAAAAGTGGTGTAATCTTCCAGGAGCAGCTCGAGGGGCGGTGGAAGAATCCGATCTGCAATCAGTCTGCTCTTTGCCCCCAACGACTGGAAACAAAACATGTTTTGCATTTATGCCAAGATGGACGTTCAACAGCGTAACGGGACGGTGTGAAACTTTCATCTACGGAGGTTGTGGCGGAACCAAAAATGTTTTCAAAAGTGAAGAGAAGTGTATGCAAACATGCGGAGCAACAGTACGAGGTAAGCAGCTGGAAGCAGGCAATCCATGCATTGCTTTTTTACTAGACAGACTAACGCTTGTGTGCCCAGGGCGCTGATTAGCGTTCCTGCATAAGAATCCGGCACTACTTCCTGGCCGAACAATTCGCTTCACGCCATTTCCGTTCCGTGCATTTTCTTTGGTCTCGGCTAGCAAATATTTTTCGTGGTTTGTTCAAAGGGTTCCCGCAAAATAACCTCGCCTACCCTCCTCTGGCCATAACCCCCCTCAGCCCAATTATTATTATCTACAGAAGCGAACAAGGCGAAGTGCCAGCCAGCCGCTGTCAGGCGTTTACATTTAATTCGCGTGTCTAGGAAAATCCTTAAGTGCTTGCGGTCAAAACCTCGGTTTCGAATAATATTTTCTAATTTCCTAGACATTTGCATTCGGTGTGGGGTGCGGTGTTGGTTTGGCCGGGGGATTCACCAGGGGCTTTTGGTACCGGTTGGGGGGGGGCACCATTTTTTTGTACCGGGGGGATTTCGCCGGGGGGGGGGTCGCGTAGAACCGTATTAAGCGTGTCAGACAGTAATAATTAAGCAAGAAAGTTAGTAGAATTATTTATCTAAATTCTCTAAATTAACAGCGATATCTTGATCAAAGAGCCTACTTCCGATTCCCACATCCCGTTGAGTGACCTTGAGCCTAGATTATGTATGCTATGACCTTTTTAAGTGTATTTTCGCGAAAAGCAATAACTTAGGGTCGTAACTTAAGTATTCATGACAATCGTTATATTATTTGATACACGGATTCGCATCTGTGTGTTAAATTTGCTAATCGTCTGACTGTGTAGCTGCCCAGCTTGGGCCGCAACAGAAAATTTCAGTCACGCGACATTCAATTTGCTCGGGAAAGGTAAGGTTGCCGCAGGTTTCAAGCTGTGGCTCGCCTTCTCTGGGCGAGAGACTGCGTTCTGATTCAACCAAAGGGCGCGCACGATAAAGATCGCTAGATATTTTATCTGCAGTAATTAGTCACCTTTTCGTGTCGTAAGGTTTAAGAGTGACCGGAATACACTTAAATTAGGTCTTCCTGTGTTTCTTTAGTGATAAAAGCTAGTAGACAGTCGATATAAACACACGATGGTTGATTGTTGGCTTGCTGATCAGGCAAGATTCCAACTCTGACTCATTTAGAGTAGAGTAATTAATTAATTTAGAAACGGCTTTCGCAGCAGTGATGCCGAATTTGCATTTCACGTCAACATGCGGTCATTAACAAATTATCCCATCGTCTTCCATTTGCACCCAGTATCCTAAACTTTGTCTTCAGATCATGCCGTCCTACTTCTAACATAATCTATAGCACGTCCTTGCCCCCGATTTTATGCAGGTCCGAACGTCTGGCCTACACGACCCCAGCGACACATGACCGGCCAAGTGCATATTGCTAAGCAATAAAGAGATCTAACGTGAGATTTGCTATGAACAGAAAGTAGAGCGAAATTCAGCAACGAATGACTTGAATAAGTGGATGGTTTAGTAGCCAATTGAACAGAGAAAATTCATAGACATTATAAATCAATACGATTCAAATCATTCAAAGCGTTCCTTTATTCAGCTTATACACACTTCAAAAATTGTCAGATCTTAAGTCTTAGCTTAATTCTCGTGCCAAGGACACCAGAGAACTTAAAGTTTAACCGAAAAGGGCTAGGATAGGACAATCTAGTTACCCATTACATGTTCACTTAAATTGGCTTGAAGCCCTTCTGAAAATGAGTTACTTCCTTGTTCCGCTATTCACGAATAATCGATTTTCAAATAGTGGAATTTCCGTGTGATTTGTGGTGCCTCTATGCGCTTGTATTTTTGCTGTATGCCTTACGAGAAAGATTTTGTCATTTTTTTTTTTCAGGCACTAAGCAATCTTCACCAATCTCACCACTGCCCACTAAAAAGCCGCATTTGTGTTGAGATTAAAATTTCCCGCGTCATAGTAGAATGCTGTGGCTGTGCAGGGGACGGCTGGAGATATTCTGAGCCTCATAACTAGAGCAGATAGTGGAAAAATAAAAATATCCCTTTGCAGAATCCAAATAATTCAGTGTATCCAATTAAATGACACAAAAATGAGTTGGCTTTTCAGTTAAACTTTAATAGTATAATCATTAAAAATGTCCCCCGGGATCTGAGAGTTGCATACTTTCTACCACAAAATAGCCCTCTTCCTCAGTATCAAAGCAAAGCGCACAATGACGCTTACTGTTTGGAGGCCTTTCCCAATTTGTAGTTCATTTGTTTTTGCAGTCATGTAGATTTTTGTTATGACTTGAAAACAGCCAATCGATTTGTCCTTTATTAAACGTTAACTTCTGAGATTGAGATTGATAGCGGAAAATAACATCGGGACGGCCATCGAGATTTTTCTTCCAACATCAACCAAGATGGAGATATGTAAACTGTAACAACTTTTTCGAACACAACCATTAAGAATTGACCAATAACCATACATGATTACCAAGTCCCACAGGTAGATATTATGTCACACAGAAAGCTAGAAGTGGAAATGAATTCATATCAACCTGAGGTAGACGAGGAGGTTGAAATGAAGTCATATCCACCGTTAACTTTCTATTACGAAGATCACCGTAATGTAGCCTAACTGACTGGTGCTCACAGGACGATATGATGAAAAGGTTATACCTTTGTAAATTGAACTGAATTGAAGTGAACTTATAAATTTAGAGCCGTCTGCGGTATACAAATAAGCGCTTTTTTCGTAAATTGCTTGTCAGGCTAATCAATACTTATTTCTGGGAAGAAAGGTACTAAACGATATCGACTAAAACGATATCTCTCTTTCCCACCCCAAAAAGCATTTTCTGGGGTCTTGTCTTATCATTTCAATTTCTTTCTAGGATTGCTTCCTGAAGCACCCACTGCATGTACTGAGCCTATCAGTGCTGGACCGTGTTACGGCTCCTTGACTCGCTACGGCTATAACAAGGTGAGTTCACTCACACCTGTCGTACTGCAGCACAATTCTAGCCTGCCTTAGAACACCGTGTCTGAGAATCGTGCTTATCCAATCCTTGGTAGCAGTCAGGGCCGTCACTACTAGGAGGGGGAGGGGGGGGGACGGTAAAAAAATAGCCGAGTCGGCGCGAAGCGTCGCTATTTTTCTTAAAAACAGTCGATTTTTTTCTTGGAAACAGTCGATTTTTCTTAAAAACAGTCGGTTTTTCGTAAAAATTGTCGATTTTTCTTAAAATTAGCCGATTTTTCGTCAACACAGTCGTTTTTATCCGCAAAACCAGTCGGTAAAAATGACCAATCAGTCGGTAAAACCTCGTCCCCCCCCAAACATTTTGGCTAGTAACGCCTCTGGTAGCAGTTACACAGATAGGACTGTCAATGGGGCATAGGAGTGCCAAAAATCCTAAATTCCTCATCCACGTTAAATCTTCATCAGCGTTTGGATTTGTTCTTTACCATCGTTGAGAGCAATACTGTTTTGAAGCTGCTCTAGCTTTCAAAAGATGACGGTAGGTGGGGGCAAAAACTAAGATTTACTACGGTTTGTCAAAACCAAGCTAAAAATAGTCCAATCTGACTGTCTCTGTGGGAGCGTTCCTTTCTAGAGTTGTCGGAAATATTTGTAAAGGACCCGTCGCCCCTATTATGCCAATGCAGCCTACTTCCGTAATTGCGTTCGTTAATTCTTAAGCCCGGAGACCGAAATTTCATATGTTACATTCTAAGCCCACTAACGATACCGCACCAATCTTTGCAGTTGTCACAATTCACAATTTTCCCTGCTCATTATGCTCCCGACGAGATTCGCGTATCATGCTATCTGAATTTTGCCCAGTTTTTGCTATAAGTCAATTTGCTTGGGAAAAGGCTTAAAACAGACAAAGCCTGGGATAATATGTTAAAAGAAGACCCGAATTTTCCAGTATTTAAATAGTTTTGAATATTGGAACATAGACAGTAAATAGTGCGAAGTGAGCTATGACAATACCTTTTGTCTTTCAGGAGAAGAACATATGCGAGTCATTTGTTTACGGAGGCTGTGAAGGCAGTGGAAACAATTTTTTGAGTGCCGAGCAGTGCCAGCAAACTTGCGGAGGAGAACCCGTTGTCAAGGATGGATCCGGAAGTAAGATAATTTTCCCTTTGAATCTGAAATACCAAATGAGTGATCGAACGCACGAATTTCAAAAAAACGAAAATCGAGTATTGTCTAAAAAGCAAAAAAAAAATATATACTAAACTGTCGAAAATTCGATAACATGGCACATCATTACGTAGCATAGACGAAAAAAAGAACCAGCCTGGTCTACAAATAAATCGTCTCTCGAGTTGGTAAGTTAAAACAGAGAAAGCTTTATGGGCGCAGTTGTAAAACATATGATTTAAAACTTGTTCAAGTCGCGCAAGGGGCCTACGCTCCCATTCACATTCATGATTATTTTTGGGATCCCAAAACGTAAGTGGAGGGATACCTATGACATCGCAAAAGTTGTCGGTCTGTCCGTCCGTCCGTCTGTGAGCACGATAACTCTCGAAGGAAATGAGATATTTTGATGAAACTTGGTGTGAGGATTCTTTGGGTCAAGGGTAAGGTCGAGTTCGTAGATGGGCTCTGTATACCTACATTTAGGGGTGGGGAAGGGGGTTTAAGTTAAGAGACAAACAAAATATTTTTTAACAGCTAATGTGATAGTCGATTACGGGGTAAGAAGGCATGCTGAGCACTTACGTGAAAATGATTTTCTTCCCGGACAAGTACTTCACCTGGAATCCGGCCCAAACCGGAAAATTTGGTAAAAGCAAAAGTTGTATTTGTAGTTGATTAAAGTTCCGATTTAGGGGTAAGCAGAGATGCTGTATCCGTATATGACAATCATTTTTTAGCCGGACATATAGTTCGTTCGGAATCCGACCGAAACCGGAAAATTTGTTATAAGTTAAATTTTTATTTGAAGTTGATTAGATATTGGATGAAGGGGTAAGGAGATACGCTGAATTCGTTTTTGAGCTTTATTTTTTCGCCGGACAAGTAGTTTCGAAATTTCGCTGAAACCAGAAAATTGGAAGAAGTAAGGCAGGATCGTTTCGATTTGTTTCGGCAAAACAAATATAACTTATAGGGGAAACACACACATGCTGAATCTATATCTGAACTTGCTTTTCTCAGATGATTAGCTATTTGGCCTTAATCTGTTTCTAAATTTTAAGAGTAAAAGTATTACAAGAAGTCTGGTGAAGACTGGAAAACAAATCTGACGAAGACAAACCTGACTGTCTGGATCAAATATTGCATTTTTGGGATCCCATCGAAAACTCTGGTCTTGTTTCTTTTAGATGACCCATGTGCGTCCGTCAAATGCAATTTGCGACTATACCAGCACTACGCTCAAAAAGGGTGTCAACCGAAGTACATCGATGGAGCATGCTGTCCTTCGTACTACGAATGTCGTAAGTTTTTTTTCGGTTTTAGTTGTACACACATGAATTGGACTCTCCTGTTCGTATTTCCTACATTTTTCGCAAGTCTCATACAGAAAAGACAGCTTTGATGTGTTGAAATATAAAGAATGTCCAAAGCTTAGTTTTCCATCTTCTGTGACTTATTTTGATGAGGGAATTACAAGGACGAAAACGGAACTCTCTAACGCCTTCGAAGAGCACTTCAGAACATCACTACTAAACCCATAGCCTTTTTTGTCATTAGTTGTCAAATTGGTGGGAAAGAAGTTTGGCTCTTTTTGATGTGACTGAATATCAGTTTTTCTTTTGGGATGACTTCGAAAGTGCAATTTCGGCAATTGTCGTTTTTGCAGAGCAATTGTGTATCAGATACCACGGTAACTACAAAAACGACTAATTGCAAATCCAGTTACGGTGTCTGCAAACCACGGTATCTGCAAAAACGAACTATCGTTATTGGTAGATGTACCGCGTGTAAAACAGGACACACTCGTTGTCTTGTCGACAAAACGAGCGGAGAGAAACAAGGATGGTCGTGCGGAGACTTTAACTTTTATGCTTAAACGGGAAGTAACTGAGAGATCCTTGAATGGTCTTGATCTAGATCGGTGCGTGGGTGCAACATGTGTTATGGAGACATCCCATAGCACTTTGCTCTGTAATAGTCCTCCTAGTTATTTCCTCCCTCTATCACCTACTTTTCTACATATCTCTTCGGTTTGCATCACCATCATTAATTTCCCGGCATCGTGACAATAGGTCACTCGGTCTTTATCCCCAAGCTCCAGTTAGCTGCTGTGCTAATCCAAGATAAGGTTTTGATTCATTCCATTCAAAGTATTTCGGCTATGGAATGAGTCCATAGCCGAAATAGTTCTCTTTCAACTATTGTCCGAGCAGGACCTATCTACATAGTTATATTTACGGTGAGATATATTTATATATTTAGTTAGGGACTCAGTGTTATTTATACCTATTATGTTCTTCACTCTTTTCAATGGTTTGGTACGAGTAAATTAACTAATATGGTTATGGTCCATCTCGGCTAGTAGGCCTCGGGCTTGACTGGATATGTGAATTCCAGCTTCGCTAGGATGTGTGAACCAGCTTGATTAGGGATATCTGGATTGACTGCGGCTGAACTATAGAATTCCCCGAGACTTCCTCTCGTCTATTCTGTCCGGTTTCCTGACTGGTCCTGGGGCTTGTGGGCACCTACGGTGTCAGAATGTCTTCAGCCCACACCCCAGGAGCCTTAACTTCAATATCTTCGCCGACCCCTCGTCCATCCTCATAACACATGCTTTAGGTTTGGAACCAGTACCAAAAACGATCGCAAGGTTAGTCGCAACTCGCTATAAGAATTAAGTACTCTTCATGCTTCACCTTCTTTTCTGTTTAATTAGCTGATCCATCCGTGTTTGACAACAAGTGCTTCTTTGACGGCAAATACTACGAAATTGGCCAGGACATGCCTGAGGTCACACAGCAGAATCCCTGCCGCCAGGGATGTTTCTGCGCTGCGGCAGTTGGTGCAGAACATAAGTAAGTCAGCAAAGTAACAGAAACTTTGAAAACCTGACGTGCGTTACGGCCGTTTCCAAAGGGCTGTCTAAGAAGCTCCGACCTAACAAAGCATCGGACTGTCGCCTTTTAATTTCTCAGCTTAGTATTCCTTAGTGCAACCAGCCTGCGAGACCATACATGAATACGATATGTGGTAGAACGTGACATACCTCCCAATATGTACAAACTGAAGCTGGTTTTACCTGCTAAAATTACCTGTAAAAGAGTAAAAAGATTTCAAATCTCCCACTAGTGAACCGCTAGTGAATCACGTCTGGTATTCTCTGTACTGTTGATTAGCTAGACTTTTTATTTTTTGGCGCACACTACAGTTTTATTTTCATGTTGTCATTCCGCTTTTTTGTCTTCTGTCAGTAATGGCTTGTGTGCCCTCTCTTGTCTTCGACAGGTTACAAATAAGTTGGATTTAACTTAATGCTGCGGAGTTCGAGCTACCCTACTGGAGTACCGCGAGACTAGATGTCAAAATGATCGTCTTTAGTTGTGTTTTCCTTGATCCTGTGTCTCAAGAAATTCCATTTCTTAGCACTTCGATCACCTGCGCCAATGTGGAATGCCCTGAACAGCTCGGGTGGCTACCTGCCGAAAAACGAAGCTGCACTCGAATTTATTCTCCCGATTCGTGCTGTGCCTCCGACTTCGTCAATTGCGGTAAGTATCCCTTCCTCTTCTTGGTGAAGTGTATGTGAAGGACTCTCGTCATCTCCCGGTTCAATCTCGATTTTACGTCAACGGCATATTCCATGATTCAGCTCTGAAAGCCCGAAGCCAAAAATGGCTCCATAGTGAGGCCACCTCATGTTTATGGTATTTATTACAGTTATTGATAATATTAGTCCAAGTCGCTCATTGGTACAGTAGAGGTACGCTATTTATTTAGAAGTGGGCTGCCCCAAGGATATCTGAGGTGTAATACTTTAATCGTCGCATAATTTGAACGGCTTAGAAAAATATGTTTGAACAGAAGCAGGCTTGGCAAACTTTGACTTAAAAAGTAATCCGAAAAGAATAAATAGCAATCAAAATGATATAAATTACTAAAAGGCAAGCCAGATTCAATTCTTTACGGCAAAAAAAGCTGAGAAAGTTGCCTATTAGCTGAACCTCTCAGTTTGTATTTACTGCCGAGGAGTTGCCCACTCTCGATTTTAGTAAACAGCAAATGCCCGGTGCTGGCACCGGTTGCCACGTGTTGGACAATTAAAATTAGCATTTTTAGAAACGAGAATCGCCTTATTTATGGACAGTACTGGTGGTTTAGGCTGGTGCCGGAAAGGGTGTACAGCAGGTGCCAGGGAGTAGGTAATCCTTCATATATTACTTCCATTTGACTTCTTAAAAGGAAAAAAAACATGGGCAGGTGTTAAAAAACACTCCTCTACTCTGGTTTGAAAGCGAGGACGCGTACTAATTTGTTTCAGGGATATCTGTGATAACCGGGGATACGAAGTATATGCTGAAGCTTTTTTTTCCTCCTCCTCCTCTCAGTGACACAAGTGTGACATTTACTTAAAAGTTCAATTCTAAACTCTGTTTGACGCGTAAGATGGTTGTTTTAGTGGCTTGAGAGGTTGGACACAGCTATGTATCCGGCAAAGGCCATGTCTCGTTTCGTAGGAGGTTGGAAGTATGAAGACATAAAAAAGCTCGAAATAAGCAGTCCGATGTACTTCAGGCACAATCTGCTAAAGCCCACTTTAAGCTCTAACTCAACTTTTTGTTGTCGCCTTCCCGATAAAACACCTGTAATGGTTTTCTTCATAAATTTAGGTGTATCCATGGTTAAAATTGGCAGTGATGGCGTTGCAGAAGAAAAAGGTCTCACCGGTGGAACAAGAGAGCCGATCTGTTCCTATGAAGACAAAACATACGTAGAAGGAGAGAAGTTTTTCCCAAAGACACCGGAGTCACCGTGTCAAGTTTGTGTTTGCACTCCCGAATTCAACGGTGAGTCTATTTCCCGCGATGGAGGGATTCGCATTAGATTTTGTGAGTAAATACTCGCGATTGGCTCACTTTCGCTACGTCTGTCCCTGCACGGTAGGTAGAAGAAACCTCCCTAGACATCCCTCATCTTAGCTGCAGCGATGGAATCCACTTTGGCTTTGGACAGGTGTATGAAGCAAAGCAATCGCGTTTGTAGGTCCTTGGTTATGTTGCTTTCCTTCAGACCTCTTCAAGTGAGGAGTGCTCGACGGTTGTCTGGAGTCTGTTTTTCACCTATTTCGAGTACATTTCCTGTGTGCAATCATGTCTTTCTTTAAAAATTTCTCAGACAAGTGGTTATTTGTCGTTCCAATACGGGCGCTTGGGACGGGTCTTACGAATACACACAATGTGCGTCTTCTAGAAAGTGCTAACTTTTCCCTCGGTCTTACCGTTCTGCAGTCTGCACCGTGGAGAATCGTAGAAATCACTTTGCTGCTGGAAAGCCTGATCCTAAGGTTCAGGGAGTATTCCTTAGTTGCGTTTTTGCAGATACCATGGTATCTGTTACAACGGTAACTGGATCTGCAATTAGTCGTTTTCGCAGTTACCGTGGTATCTGGTATACAGTTGCTCTGCAAAAACGACAATTGCCGAAACTGTGGTTTTCGAAGTCATCTCAAAAGAAAAACTGATATCCTGTCACACGACAGAGTGCCAAACTTCTTTCCCACCAATTTGACAAAAATTGATGAAAGTGAGATGACTTTTTCAGATACCTCGATAAGTTACAACGGTCGGACCGTGGTATCTGAATATCAGATACCACGATAACCGCAAAAACGCCTTTTGACCGTGGTATCAGATACCACGATAACTGCAAAAACAACTTTAGACCGTGGTATCAAATACCATGGTATCTGCAAAACACAACTCTTGCTTCTCTAAATATGCGTCAGCTTGAAGAGCCTATCTTTCTTCAGTTTCCTGAACTGAATCTCCCTAATGTAAGTAATGTAAACTCGATTTATTCTTGCCAGGTATCTTCGGTCCCGGTTGTCGGACAGCTTCGTGCACCATCCGGCTACCAAATCCTGGATGCGTCCCGATTTATGACGAAGGAGTTTGCTGCCCTTACCGATACAAATGTCGTAAGTATATAGTACCCAGCCTGTAAACTGTTTTTTCTCAACACTGTAGCTGTGCTCTCCATCCCGCACGGTTTCCTTCTGCCGCCATTCGGTAGCGCTATATCTTTTACACCGTTCGTACCTCTTGAAATATACTATTCACCTTTTCTACGTGTTACTAATACATTGGTAGTCACTTCTTTTACTTCATGAAGCACTTCTTTTCCGGATGCCAGACGGTTAACAACCCGTTCATTTGGCGAAACCGCACAGACGTTACAGATATCAGATGTGCCTTGCCATTCCCCTACACCAATGTTACACTAATTAGTCTGGCTACAGAACCGGACTGGGATGGGGGGGGGGAGGGGGGTCAAGACTGGAACTACGGAGAAAAAAAATAGTTTGCGTGGTCACTAAAAATGTTGCTCACGTTCAGACTTCGGATAGATCCCGTAGATTTGTTGTCAGAATAATCATTTCAACTGTACCCCTGATTCTCTATGTTTTCTTTAGCTGCCGAGTACGCGGAAACCGGAATAAAGGCCTTGCCGCCAGCCAGTCTCTATCAGCGTGAAGGACCATTCATTAACGTCGGCATTCCTGGCAAGGTTTCCGTTTCAACTTTACCAGCCGTCGTTCCCGGTCCCGGCCCTGCGCCAGCTGGAACTTACGAGAGAAATGAACCCTTCATTGAAGTCGGAGCCCCGGGCAAAGTCCCAGTCCGTACCTTGCCCATCATGGTGGCCCGCCCTGCACCTGCTTCGGATCCCACTGTAGCAACGATAGACGAATCCGCAACGGCAGGAACCTATGAGAGAAAGGGGCCATTCATCCAAGTCGGAGTCCCAGGCAAGGTCCCAGTCCGCACGTTGCCGATTGCTGTTGAGCGCAAGCCGTCTGGTTTTGTTCGCGAAGGTCCGCTTATCGAGACAGGGATGGAAGGAAAGGTACCTGTGATGACTCTGCCTGCCCGCAGTCGTCCCGACGATGAGATGCCCCGTGGTGGCGGAAGCAGACTCAGACAGGAGAGGTGCTTCATGGTGCCAGAGAGTGGCCCATGTGAGGCGCTGATTGTCAGATATGCGTTCGTTAGCTCTACCGGCACGTGTGAGGAATTCCAGTACGGTGGCTGCGGAGGAAACGAGAATCGCTTTGCGTCGGAGAGGGAATGCCTTAACGCCTGCAAACAAAGGGGAGGGAAACAGATTGAAGGAGGTGAGTTTTTTTCCCGACATTTTCTTTATAGCATGAACAGCGTTAGATAGATCCACATACTTTTATTGATACAACTCATGGCGCCGAATTGGCACTAAATAATTCAAAATGGTCACAGGAGAGGCTAACTATCGTCTTGGTGCAAAATGCAGACGGTTGCCGAAGGCTGAAAGTGTCCACAACATCATCCTGGGAATGCGGACTACGGGATTACAAGGGATAGGATTAATCACAGAAAAGGTTATGTCGACCATTACATTTACCGGGTTAAAATAACTTGAATAATATACAATCGGTACAAAAAAAAATGTCACATGGAATCCACCAGTTCCTTCTTAATTTCCTATATGGTACACAATAATTCAGATAGTACGACCCTTCACTGGCACCAAGAGGTTCTGGTGCCGCGTCTGCCCTGTCACTGGTGCTAGGTCTGACAGTATGTCTCTGTGCTTTTCACTGGCAAGAATCGACCGGCCAAAGCGTAAAATTAGACTTTCCCGGTGGACATGGAGTGGCTCCAGCTTTAATACCAGGAGGGAAGCTTTGTAGCTAATATATTTCAGCCCTAGCATAATTCGGCACGCTCTGATTTGCACCGATTCAGTATCTTCGTTAAGAGATACACTCCTTTGTACAAATGGTCCCCAAACTGGACCGGCCTACTCCAAAAGCGGTCGCACGTAAGTTACATAGGCTAGTTTCATAGATTCTACACTGAACTCAAATCGCTTCATTGTTGTGATGGATTGGAGTGTAGCATCCCTTCCTTCACAAGGTTGCAAACATATCGGGTTATCGAGGATCTTACTTAATATGCACATATCCTTATTAAAGGACACCTGAACATTGAAACCATACTTGAACACACCATGGACAGCACCATTTACAGACATGGCCACGGAGAGCTCTTCTCCTGAGCGTGACGTTTTCAAAATAGGGATGTTCGTTTCAGGAGGTTTGCACATGCAGACTCCAAGACAAAAAGCGCAATTCATTCAAATCTTGTACAGCGCTGGCCGGATCGTATTGGAATTTCTTCTAGATATATGTTTGGGCTTAACTGGTTAAAAATATTCCAGAAGAAGGGTTGATTGGAGACATTTGTTCATTTCTAAGTTTGTTTGGTACTAAAATAAGGACAGATGCAAAATGGAGCAAAAATCATGGCTTGGAAACACTATTTCGTATTTGGATTTGGTATTCTGCAGGCAATGTTAACGGAAGTCATACAGATAGGGATGATACTTGGTACTCTTCATTCAGGTGTCCTTTAAGATCTTCTTAAGTTCTTTCCTAATTGGCTCCTAGTTCTTCACCGGGTGAATCGCTCCGAAACAGCCAGACCTAATGAAACAAATGACGCATGACACTTTAGTAACGTGTAAAACTCTTTCAGACGCTGCTTGTACAGAGGCACCCATCAGTGGTCGGTGCAGGGCACACCATACCCGCTATTTTTACAACTCTGAAGCCAAGGAGTGCCAGACTTTCACTTATGGCGGATGTGGAGCTGGTGCAAATAATTATAAGACCGAAGAGGAATGCAAACAGCGATGCGCACCAGTTCCAGTGACGGAAGCTAGCATTCAAGATACAAACGAGCCAGCCAAACCGTTGCCATGTAAGTTGGTTGTCTCTGTCAGCCTTGACTTGAAATCAGGGAAATACTACTCTCCAAAGCTACAACTTGTGTGGCCGCTTTTCCCATAAAGACTGGCGAGATCCTAACTGCCACAAGTAATCTGAAGAAAAATAGCGCCATTTGCTTTTACTGACTACTACCGCCGATTTATTATAATCAAAACAGTCGAATCAAAAATAAGGGGTGAGAATGCTGGCTCAGCCGTTCTTTCGTCTATGTGACCTAAAAGAAAGTTAAAATTGCTTCTTCTAGTTAAAATGGCTGGGAGCTCACAAGATTGACTCCAGGCAAATATTATACTGGTGTACTACATGGAGAAAAAGCAAGGAGAAACGACATAAATCTTAATACCTAAAACGAAAGCCTTTTGCAAAACCGGTTCAGGGCTAGGTGATCATAATGACAGCAAGGAATACACTCTTTTGCGGTATTGAGATTTGTCGTTTCTCCTTGCTTTTTCTAAATGTTCTACACCAGTATAATATTTGCCTGGAATCAACCTTGCGAGCTCCCAGCCATTTTGCTTTTGCTTAGACAGGTGTTAGCCCCCGAGTCCGAATCCTCGTCTCGTCCTCGTCTTGTTTCTGTGCCGTTGCTCTGTTACCGAATCATGCGATTACAAGCAAAGAAAGTTAACCCCTACTGAACTTGGCCATTTAAGATGTTAAGAGAATGACGATTCCAATTATATCCAGAAGTCAAAATCGCATTTTTTTTTTTTTTACTCAACCTCTTATGGAATTTCGGTGTCGAAATGAATGAAGCAGCTGTCAAGGGGGTTCCTAGATAGATTTAGGGTGAAACACGGGAAGAGTCGGATGGATTGTCCTTACGCATCACGTAACTCCCAACAGAGATCGTTATTTGCGTTACGCGGACCTTCAATGGTTTACATGCGAAAGTTTGCTACGTTCTAACCGAGTCACGGTTTGGATTGCGTCTTGAAAGTGTGTGATAATTTGTAATATAGATATTACAAACGCAAGAATGCTTCCAAAATAAATCTTTTAAATCTGTTTGGTAAGCTACCCGTCCGAACTAGGCAATGTCAAGCGGAGAGCAGTTTGAAATCTTTGGCCGTCGGTGACTTCGTCTGCCGCGTCCTAGATTCCTAATGAGTGCCTCCGCCAATTATCTCTCCCTTTCAGCAGTTGAAGTAGCGCCCTTCTGTACATTTGGAGGCGTAACCTTCCAGTTGGGAGAGCAGCTGGACACGAGCGCAGACCGATGTGTCGAATGCACTTGTTCAACACCGCCGGAGTTAACGTGCGTGAAACGCTCACCGTGCCCTGCACCTGCCCAAAGTAAGCAAACATCTCATTTGCTGATATTCTTAGCTTTCATAGTTGTTATAGTTGATTTTGGGTGGACAGTTGACTTTCAATTCGTTTCAGAATGTCCATATTACGAGTCAATACAAAGACATCAGCAGTGGAAAGACAGGAACCTCCCAAAAGCCCTACGAGTCCGGTCTAGTGCCTGACCTTGCGTTTAAATGATCGCTCATTTGACATTTCGACAGATTGTGGCAAAATCAGCGTCTTTTGGTCCTCAAGCAGTGAGCGAAACTGCTGATAACAGAGGAGGCGATCAATTTCTGTCGTCTTCGATAAAGTCCATCTATTAGAAGAAACAAAAAATAGGTATATGGGTATTCACTGTTGAGTTCTTACTCCTACTACTCCCTTCCCTGTCTTTGTAAGTCACCTTAGGCACTCAACCACCGATGCGGTATTCTGGTTCATATTAACGTAAGCAAATAGCTAAGAAACTTATTTCTTATTTCCAGCTCCTACGTCTCCTCTGCGAACAGTGGGTGGCGTGTCTGAGGAAACGCTTCCAGTGACAGAAGAAATCACCGAGCTCGCTCAGGCCATCAAGGCTGATGTCGAGGCGAAGCTAGGTCGAATTCTTGACCAGTATGAGCCCGTAGGCTACAGGAAACAAGTGGTTTCTGGATACAATTACTTCATAAAAGTACGTATCGGCGCAGAGGACTTCATCCATGTGAAAATCTACAAGGACTTTCAGAGGAATGTTTCTGTGACCAGGGTTCTCGAAGGACAGAGTCATGAAAGTGCACTTGGATATTTTTAAATGTGTTTTTTGTTTCTTTTGTTTTACTGAATACTGCCAACTTGGGAGAATCTAAACGACCCTCGGTTTTATATTTGCTTTCTTAAAATAAAAACTGCCAATTCCGTTACACCTTTTCAAGGGTTAGTCTGTTGGTACACAAGAAGCGCGCAAACTATACAGGCAAAATGGCTGCGTCAGTGTTAAGTGCGGTTACGACTGGCAATAGTAAGCTGTCGGCAACCATCGTGACGTGTTGTAAGCGGCCATTTTAACGGTGGCCTGATGCAAACAGAAAATGAGAGAACAGAGAAGGTCTGGACGACCACGGTTACGACAGCCTCACGATTGCCAGCGGTGTTCCGGCTTTATAAGCGTCTTTGTTTTTAATGGGAGTCGCTCCGTACTTTCTAAAGCAGTAAGTGACTAGGTCGTCACCGCTCAGTGACTCACTGAAAATTACCTAGTAATATTAGTAATTGACTCCAAAATAATTGACTAAAAAATTTCTATTAACATATATTTTCTCTCTCCATGTTTCGAGATATAGCCTTTCCCATAGGGCATCTCTCTACAAGTGGTTTTCTACCTATAACCGAATCACATCACTATTAATCTCTTCGTTTTCCTTCATCGAGGACTTTAGGATTAATTTTCTGAATTTCAAGTATGTTAGCCTACTTCGTAGCTAATTGGTTCGAGTCCCACAGCTATTACGTGCAGAATTTTCGACAAATTTCTTTGTTCAGAATTATCAACTGGTGGTGGAGTCATGCGGTGGAGGAAAGATGTCGCATGACGTTACTTGCGGGGGGGGGGGCCGACAAGCGGCCTCCGAGCTAGAACATGTGTGATCCAGCGGAGAAAACAAGACCAAAATGTTCGATGGGATCCCAAAATTGTCTATATTTACTGGATTTCCTGTTCCAAACAGTCGATCTTGTAGATTTCCGGATACCAACCGCTTGAAAATGTACAAAAAGTATACCGCTCTGGCGTTTTTTTTTTACAGATTGCGGCCAAACGGCTAATCAGCTGAAAAAGCAAGTTCAGATCTGGATGCAGCATGTAATTTTACACCCTATATCTCGTCTCTAATCGACTTTATAACGATTCGTAATAGGAAGAGGAAAAATGAAGTTCAAAACCGGATCCAGCATGTCTCTCTACCCCTATTTCAGGCCTCTGACGAACTTCAGAAAGGATTTGACTTTTACCAAACTTCAGGTTTTGTACAGACTCCGAGCAAACTCTTTGTCCGGCAGGAAAATAAAGTTTAGACATGGGTTCAGCATGTGTTTTATCAATATGTCGTATATTTAAATCGATGCCTAGTACGTAGCTAAGAAACTTCGCTACATGTTTTCAGACGCGAACCAAGAACCTCTGGATCTGCTGTCTGAGGCTCTAACGGTTACCCTAAGACTAAAAGGTCGACTTAAAAATTCAACTTCTCTCGAGTCTACCAAATTCCCGGGTTTTGGTAAATCTAAGCAGAATTACTTGTCTGACCAGTAAATAAATTTCAGAAAAAGAGTTTGTTCAAGTTTGTTCATTCCAAAATTTCGGTTAGAATTCCGGACGAATTTCTTGCCAGGTTATTTTTTTTTAAGTTCAGAAATGGTAACAGCACTTTCAGCACGTATTTTTGCCCCAATAACGAATCTCTAACCGACTTTCAAACCTAAGTTACTTCTACCAAATTTCCGGGAGAACTGCTTATCCGCCACGGAAAATAAATTAAGTATGTCTCTTTACCCCTATAACGATCTTCTGATCGACCCCAGACATAACTTTTGATTCTACTTGCCCGGCAAGAAAACAAGGTCGAAAAGCGAATTCAGCATGTCTTCTTATCCCTGCATCGAACCTCTAATCAACTTCAGATATAACTTTTACTTTTGACGATTTTCCGGTTTTGGCCGGATTCTGGGCGGAGTATTTGTCCAGTAAGAAAATAAATTTCATATACGGATTCAGCATGTCTCCTTACTTGATTCTAGTTTATTACAGTTCACTGGAACACAGCTTAAAAGATGTGAACATTGCATATCCTGGGAGAGATCAAACAAACAAAGGTTTATGCTCCGACGCCTACGTTTATCCTGTTGTTGGTCTGCTCCGGGGTCGGGGGTAGCATGTCCGATAATTTTTTAATTTTCTTACAAAATGTCTACGAACCACAAGTATTTTCACAGTCGTCGACAGTTCGGAAGTTGTTGGCATTAGCACCGCATCCACTGTAGACGAACTCGCGACACTTTCCCTCTACCTAGAAGTGAGATTTTTTTGTTTTGTTTAATGAAGGCAAACATAACCATAGTCGGGGAGACGGGTGGGAATACCGACGGCCTGCTTTCACTGCGCAACAGTATCTTAAAGCGGTCTGCCGATCGAGTTTAATTTTAGTTTATTACATTAAACCACTCAATGTCACACATCGTTTCATCCATGTTTCTTACTACTTTTACTTTTATCCACTCTAACAGCAATACACCGATAGCCTACATGCCGGTTTAGCTTTTCTCGAGACGCATCCAGTCCATTTGCTGCTGTTGCCGAAAACCTGACTAGTCAAGAAAACAACTTACGGAGTTTTTTAGGATCTGTACGTAGTATGTCCGAGATTTGTTTTTACTTTTTTACATGTATACTTGTGAAAAAATGTTCTGGTGCAACAAATAAACTGAAGAAACTCCAGCACACTGGGAAAAAACGGAGATACTGAAGAAACAACATTAAACTATCAGACCGACTGCCTAATCCAGCTTGTATTGCAGACAGCGTCCTTTCAACCCGACGAAAAATTATCTCAAAATATTAGTATGAAGTTGTACGAAAAAGTAGCATGCAGCACCAACTGATGCTACTACGGCAAGACTGGATGCTGCTGGAGCAAGGCGGGATGCTACTGAATAATACTGCTTAAGATTAGCCCAGTGCGAGGCACATCAAATTAAAGTATTCTGTACTATTGCGTATCAATACATGCAACTTTTTCGTACAACTACCATACAACAACACAGGCTACTCATTTTTCATCAGAAAGGCATCGAACGGACATTTACAGCTGAAATTACTTACGATGCTAAATCCGTATCTCAGTTGCTTTTCTTCGCACTGCCCGCGAACTAGGGGTAGCATACACTTGTTGCAGGTTCTGTTACACTCCTCCAGAGAAGTGAAAAGGTTTGCAGTTTTACCGCATCCTCCATACAGGTAGGGCTGACAATGTCCAGTAGAGGCTTCGAAAGTCCAGCGAGGGACGGCGGCATCGCAGACAACAAGTCCCGAAACAGGGGGTTGGCTGCAGACCACTGACTTGCTCAGAGAATCTAGAAAGCAAAACTGGAAACTTTACAGGGATTCCGAATCTGCAGTTCACGGACATTAAGTAAGAGCCAAATCCTCTTCACCATCCCTGGAGCCAAGACAGGGAGACAAACCTTATAGAACCAAGGCCCATTGATATGCAGAAATTTGCTTGGCGCTATTATCTAATTAAGTTACGTCGATCTCTACCAGCAGTAGCGAACCCCTTCAGCCTGACAAAAGCATAAATATCGAAATTTCCTTTTTCTTCTCACCGAATGGAACTTATTAGGCTTTTTTTTCTTTTTTTTTTTTTTACAAATCCAAGGTATCTCCTGGAAATACCGGCAAAGTTTCTAATCAAGCAAATCATTTAAAGGCTCCCCTCTTGCTTTTCACTGTTTTCACACTCCTAGATGCGACTTAGGTGGTCTCACTCTTTACAAACCCTCGTAAATCTCTGTCTCCGAATTTTTCGCTTTTCAGCGCTAGCCGAGATTTTCCTGTGTTGTCAGACAATAACTTTGTTTTGCTTTTCGACCCCCCCCCCCCCGAAACATACAAACATTGACGTTTGTATAGCCTTCAACCAGTCAACCTGTGATCTCTATATTTCCTGTACTTTTTGGGATCCCAAAACGTTAGTGACGGATACGTATGACATCGCAAAAAGTTGTCCGTCTGGAATGAGATATTTTGATGAACCTTGGTGTGAGGATTCTTTGGGTCAAGAGTAAGGTCAAGTTCGTAGATGGGCTCTGTAGCCCTATATTTAGGGGTGGGGGAGGGGGTTTAAATTAAGGGGCAAACAAAATATTTTTAAACAGCTAATGTGATAGTCGATTATGGGGTAAGAAGACATGCTGAACACGATGGTGAAAACCATTTTCTCACCGGACGATTAGTTCGCCCGGAATCCGGCCAAAACCGGAAAGTCTGTTAAAACTAAAAGTTTTATTTGAAGTTGATTAGATGTTCGATTTAGGGGTATGATGACATGCTGAACACGATGGTGAAAACCATTTTCTCGCCAGACAAGTAGTTCGCCCGGAATCCGGCCAAAACCGGAAAGTTTGTTAAAAATAAAAGTTTTATTTGAAGTTGATTAGAGGTTTGATTCAGGGGTAAGAAGACATGCTGAACACGATGGTGAAAACCATTTTCTTGCCGGGCAAGTAGTTCACCCACAATCCGGTCAAAACCGGAAAGTTTGTTAAAAGTAACAGTTTTATTGGATGTTGATTAGACGTTCGATTTAGGGATAAGAAGAACACATTTTCTACCCGGACAACTTGTTCGCCGGGAATCCGGCCCAAACCGGAAATTTGGCAGAAGTGAAGCAGGAAGTTTCGATCAGTATCGTCGAAATAGATATGGCTTATAGCGGTAGGGGAGAAGGGCCCACGTTCGGCACTTTTTTGGACAAGTATTTTTGCAGGGCACATTTCCGCGTGTTTTTGAAATTTAGTAATACAATGTTGTTTGCTCATGTCTTGCCTAGCTTAGGAAAAAAAAGATCCTTCCGATTTCTATCCTGCTGTGAGAAAAAGAGGTTTTCCTGAAGCTGGTCAAAAGTGCCGAACCTGCCCCACCCTCGTCCACGTTCGGCATTCAATGGTCCAGGTTCGGCATGTCATTATTTCAGTACTAAGACCAATGGCGAACTATCTTTTAAGTGGTCTTGTAATGTCTATTACTGTGAAAATGAAGCTTGTACTTTGGAAAGTAAAAAAAAGTAGGTCGGGCATTGCTGAAATTACGCTAAGGACTAGTTTTACGAACATTAGTATATTACACTGTATCCGCACCAAAAACAAGCTGTCTATTTTTTATTCCCGCTAAAGGATGAAATGCAAACACAGAACTTGAAAATATCATGTAACCGATGCACATTAATGTTATGCTATTCCAGCATGTGGGGCCCACGTTCGGCAGGGGAAGATTGCATGGAAAATTGCATGCCGAACGAGGGCCTGGATTAGGTGCCGAACCTGGGATTCACGCCACCTTTTGGAAAAAAATTAATTTCGGACAAAAATAAAAGATGCTGTTGATCTCGACAACGAAACGCACAAGATCAAGCCTATCCGTATTCGACACCGTTCACAGTTTTTTCTCCTTCAAACATTTCATGTCGACTTTTCAATTTTTTGTGGATCAAAAAATGTTCGATTCAACGGCTTAAAACAACTTGTGTCAACAAAAATTTCGAAATTTAACAGAGAGCATCGAAGTTACAATCAAAACATCCGGAACAACTGTGACAATGTCCGAGCCGTACTTTCGGAATTTTTGAAAGATGGCTCGCCTATAAAATAAGAAAGACGAACGTGGGCCCTGCCGATCGTGGCCCCTTCTCCTCTATATCTGAACTTGGTTTTCTCAGATGATTAGCCTGGCAAAGGCAAGACCCGATTGTTTGGATCAAAGATTAAATTTTTGGGATCCCATCGAAACCTTTGGTCTTGTTTATATGGACTAGTTCCGACCCGTGGGCTAACCCAAAAACTGTCAAAGTCGTCAATATATAGAAAACAAACACTAAGAAAGATTAAAAAATTTCACGAAAGGCGGCGTTTATTCATACCGCACAAACTTTAGGTACTGCCAGGGAGGCCGCTTTTGCAGGTCGTTCGCGAGCGGTCTCAAATGGTGGCGTAAGTGTATATTTATGGACAGGAGCTCAAGCATATTCCTAACAGAAGCCATGCACAGTTTCAACCTTGTTGACGTAAAATCAACCAGTCGGCTTATCGCCGTTTAAAGATTTTTAATGAATAAACTAAATTGAAAAAAAAACTATGGGACTCGAGCTTATATTTCTGGAGGAGCTCGTTATAAGAAATTTCTGGGGGATCTTGACATAATCAGAAGGGCAGGTTTCTGAATTTTTTTGATCCGATAAGCCTGGTCCTCAATAAGGCCGAAGTGACACGCGGCCCGAAATTCCGGCCGTTGCTGTGATGAGAAAGTGCTGCAACTGTACCCCAAGATTTTACTTAATACGCAACTAAGGGTGTGACAGCGTTTCAAGGTAAGGAAACAAAGGAAACTTACCATTAACCAAAATATCCGGTGAGAGTAGGTGGGTTATCGACGACTTGGAATGGATGTCAATTTCTTCATCATCAGCCGCCTGAAACATGCAAAATTTGGAGAGGTAGGTTGCTTCTTGACCAATTGGAAAATAGAAGTTCAAATTAACGTGTTCTACTGTTTGTACAACATAAGCGTTGTTCTCGGACGATCTGGTAATCTTGTTTCTACCAGTCTGACCACTGTGAGTCAGTGTGAGTACATTGTGATCTCATGGACGGGTTTGGGGCCGCCTGCTTCCCATGAGCTCAAACAATGTGACTGGTTCCCAGAGAGAGACGGAGGGGTCGGTAAGTCGAGCAAAACCCCTGGTTCACACCGCTACGTTGTAAACTACACGATTTTTTCTTTGATTTTCCCAATGTATAACCATGAATAAACTTGAGCCTCTTTTTCACGATCTTTAGTAGAATGCCAGCAAGTCCGTCTGGGAAGACCATGGAGGCAATCCACTACTTGGAAATGTTACATCATGCTATAAACTATATTTTTTTCGAATCAGGGTAGTCTGCCCAGAAGATTTTTATTATTCTTTAGGAAAAAGGTAGAGCAACTTTAGCCTTGAATAATAGTTCTTTCTTGGGATCCAAAAAGGTCAGTGACGGATACCATCCGTCTGACCGTCTGTTAGTCCGTTTAACCCTAAGTAATTATTATATCTGTTATGTTACTTCAATGTTGAACGTTCGGATAAAATAAAATCTGTTTTATATGACCGCTTGACTCGGTCTGAACTTTCTGTTTAAGACTGGATTTGCCGAATTTCATCCGAATTGAGCCTGGTTTGTCTTGACACCCATATTGATCCCCGAAACAGTTGCATTAGATTACAGCCTTCTCACGAATTACTATTTTGTCTTTTTGCCTGTCTCTCTCTCCACCCTCTAGGCCGACCTTCCAACCAGTGTCGTCTAAGAACTTGGTCCGTTCCTAAACTTGTACCATCCGTAAATGCCGACTCACAAATCCCTCTACGAACTCGACCTCACTCATGACGCGGTAAATAACCACACCAGCCTTTGAAACAGTTTCTCAATCTATTCGGGAACTACCGTGGTTACAGAAATGGTGGGGCAGATTTATGGTGTCATTAATCTAACTTGCGTCGTTTACCTCCAAATTGTGAGAAAATGGATCAGTGTCTCAAAATGAGGTTTAAAAGTAGAGCGGAGTGTCTACATTGGAGAGGCTTATAGTGTTTTATAATCACTATTTTTTTTTATCATTTCTTTCGTTTCCAGCAAGCAAGGGTATTGGAAATTAGATTGATTAGCCCTGCCTTTGGCTCTACACGTCAAAGCAGTCACATTTCACATTTGCCAGATTTCGCGGAAGTCCGAAAAACTGAAAACCCACCTCTCCCTCATCGTCTATAAGACTGAAGGCTTCCGTCGGTTCAATGAAAGAGAGTCCAGAGACTTCGATGTATTCAGCTGTATTTGTTAAAAGCTCTTTTTCTTGTGAATCAACCTGCCAAAGCCTCTTCCAGTGAGACGCCTCGGACCGGTCTTCATCTTCATAAGCACTTTCCTCATCTTCTTCAGAGGTGAATTCTGCGTTTGGCAAATTCTCAAGATAAAGACCGTCACGGTTGTAAGCTGCTCCGCGACCTCCGACTGTCCAGTGCCCTCCCTTGTCCCACACAGAATCCTCCAGGTCTTCATCCCACTCATCAGGATCATCAAAACGGACTCCTGACTCTTCAACATCTTCAACAAGGTCTTCCTCGGAAATGTCCTCATGATCCCATAGTGAATCGCGGTTTCCTGGTCGGCGATATTTTGCTAGTTTCCGAGGGTTAACGAGCGGGTCATTCCATCGCTGACTGTTTTGGTCCGAGAACACGTTGTGACGTTCGTCTGACAGATGGCTATAGGGGTGATCTGCTGTGTCAGCTAGAGGCCGTGGTTGGTACTGCTCGAATCCTCGTAAATCTAGAACAGAGAAAGAAAGCAACTGTCATTATAGAAGTGTGTGTGTGTATGGGGGGGGGGATGTCTATGCGCCAAACATGACTGCATGCCATCAGCCCTCATTATCCAACCAAGATCCGGTACGACGCTACGTCGGAAGCCCTTTATTCCCAGAAGACAAAAGCCTTGTCGGCAAACCGATATCCTCGTTTTGTTTGTTTTTGGGATCCCAAAACGTTAGTGACGGATACCTATGACATCGCAAAAGTTGTCCGTCTGTCTGTCCGTCTGTGCGCACGATAACTCTCGAAGGGATTGAGATATTTTGATGAAACTTGGTGGGAGGATTCTTCGGGTCAAAGTACAAGTCAAGTTCGAAGATGGGCTCTGTAGCTTTATATTTGAGGGTGGGGGAGGGGTTTCAAATTAAGGGGCAAAAAAATATTTTTTGAAAGCTGTTTAGATAGTGGATTTAGGGGTAAGGAGACACGCTGAATCCGAATATGAAAGTTATTTTCTCGCCGGACAAGTAGTTCGCCCGGAATCCGGCCAAAACCGGAAAGTTTGTTAAAAGTAAAAGTTGTATTTGAAGCTGATTAGATGTTTGATTCAGGGGTAAGAAGACATGCTGAATACGACGGTGAAAACCATTTTCTTCCCTGACTAGTAGTTCGCCCGGAATCCGGCGAAAACCGGAAAATTTGATAAAAGCAAAATCTGTATTTGAAGTTGATTTAGATGATAGATTTAAGGGTAAGAAAAAACGCTGAATCTATATATGACAATCATTTTTTAACCGGGCATATAGTTCGTCCGGAATCCGGTTGAAACCGGATTTTTTTTTTTAGAAGTTAAAGTTTTATTTAAAGTTGATTAGATGTTCTTTATAGGGATAAGGAGATACGCTGAACTCGTTTCTGATCTATTTTTATGGCACTTGCAGCCTCTGGCTCAAGTGCCATATACCGATCGCAATTCCGTCTGTCGGTCGGTCTGTCGGTCTGTCGGTCTGTCGGTCGGTCTGTCCGAATTTTTTTGTCCCACATGTTCGAGTTAGGGTACTTCCAGATGTGCTAGGACGATGAAACTTGGCAGGAAAATCAGAGACCCGACCAAACTAACCTAGAAGTAATCAGTTTCCCGATCCGACCATCTGGGGGGGAGTGGTGGGCCGGGGAAATTCTGAAAATTAAGGAGTTTTGTCACACTTTTTCGAGTTGGAGTACTTCCAGATGTGCTAGGACGATGAAACTTGGCAGGAGCATCAGGGACCCGATCGGACTAACTTGGAAACATTCAGTTTCCCAATCCGACCACCTGGGGGGGAGTGGAGGGCTGGGGAATCCGGAAAATTGGAGTAGTGTGTAACTTTAGAACGGGTGATCGGATTGGAATGAAACTTAATAACTGAATAAATGGCATACTTCTGATGTCCCGTTTGAAGTCCGGACCGGATTCGACAGCTATGGGGGAGTTGGGGGGGGGGAGACCGGAAATTCTGAGAAACGGTTAGAATAGAGGGATCGGAGTGAAACTTGCTGGGAAGAACAAGCATCTGCTCCAGATAAATTGTTTATACATTTGTACTGGATCCGACCACCCGGGGGGGGGGGAGTGGAGGGCTGGGGAATCCGGAAAATTGGAGTAGTGTGTAACTTTCGAACGGGTGATCGGATTGGAATGAAACTAACTGAATAAACGGCACACTAATGATGTCCCGTTTGAAGTCCGGACCGGATTCGACAGCTATGGGGGAGTTGGGGGGGGGAGACCGGAAATTTCGAGAAACGGTTAGGATAGAGCTAGGATCGGAGTGAAACTTGCTGGGAGGAACAAGCATCTGCTCCAGATAAATCGTTTATATATTTGGACTGGATCCGGACACTAGCGGGGTGGAGGGCTGGGGAATCCGGAAAATTGGAGTACTGTGTAACTTTCGAGCGGGTGGTCGGATCGGAATGAAACTTAATAACTGAATAAATGACATACCTCTGATGTCCCATTTGAAGTCCGGACCGGATTCAACAGCTATGGGGGAGTTGGGGGGGAGACCGGAAATATCGGGAAACGGTTAGAATGGAGGGATCGGAGTGAAACTTGCTGGGAAGAACAAGCATCTGCTCCAGATAAATCGTTTATACATTTCGGATGGATCATGACATTAGGGGGGGGGGGGGGGTGGAGGGGAGTTTCCCGGAATTCCGGTTATGGCGGTTTTGGGGGTTTTCACGACGAATCTTGGGTGGCGAATCAGGGACCCGATCAAACTGACTTATAAAGAAAAATTTACATGATCTGATAGCCGTGGGGGGAGTAACGGGAGGGGAAATCTGGAATATTGAGTCATGCGTAACTTTGAAACGGCTGATCGGATTTGAGTGAAATTTGGTAATTGAAGAGAGGACATGTTTCTGTTGATCCTTTTCATGTCCGGAAAGATCCGACAGCAATTGGGGGGGGGGGGGGCGAAAATACGTGACCGACTTAGACTGGTGAGATCGGGATGGAGCTTTGTGGGAATAACAAACAGATGTTCTGGATAAACATTTACGGAACCGGATTTGCTCCGGCGACTGTGGGGAAGTTTGAGGGGTTGGGGGAGGTCCGGGATTCCGGTGATCACGATTTAAGGTACTTCCAGATAATCTAGGACGATGGTACTTGGCTGTAATATTAGAGATTTGACAAGATTGACTCAAAAATGGCCACTATCCAAACCCGACCATTCGTTAAAGTTAAAGTACTAATCTTTACTGCAAATTTAGAAAAATACTTTTAAACCAAATTCATATTTTCATGATCCCCATGAGCCCATTCTCATTCTTGCCTCAAGGGTTTTGTTTACAAATGACGTTCTAGGTCCCTTAAAGTGTGAATCGGAACGGCCAGGTCGAAAAGTACTTTATTTCAAACAATACATCTCAACCCATGATCATTTGTGCCACAAGGGTTTTGCTTAAAAATGTATTTCTGTCACCCTTAAAGTGCGCATTTGAAATGAAAAGCGAAAAAAAACTTTTGACGAAACGGTATACATAAAGGATCCCGAAGGGCCTGTGATCGTTTTTGCCTCAAGGGTTTTGCATACAGATGCATTTCTAGCGCCTTTAAAGTGCGCATCATTACACCCAAGTTCAAAAATAAAATACTTTTTATCTAGCTCCCTTAAAGTGCGCATTTTAACCACAAAGTCGAAAAATACTGTTGATCAAACAAAACATCTCAACACATGCAAGTGCCATATGAGCTTACAGCTCTTGTTTGTTTTTGCTGGGCAAGTAGTTTGCTCGGAATTCGGCCGAAACCGGAAATTTGGCAGAAGTACACCAGGAAGTTTCGATCAGTACCGTCAAATAGATATGGCTTATACAGGTATATCTGAAATTGGTTTTCTCAGATGATTAGCCTGGCGAAGACAAGACGTAGTTAATATTAAATTTTTGGGATCCCATCGAAAACTTTGGTCTTGTTCACTTTGCTGCAAAACTCACCACTGCTCTTTCGCTAAACTACAAGCCGGCGTGC
This sequence comes from Branchinecta lindahli, assembly GCA_023053555.1. Classification (NCBI taxonomy): domain Eukaryota; kingdom Metazoa; phylum Arthropoda; class Branchiopoda; order Anostraca; family Branchinectidae; genus Branchinecta; species Branchinecta lindahli. The sequence continues at coordinate 21,088,791 of JAKZAO010000013.1, read as the reverse complement.
ATATCCGGCTAGAAGGCAATAACGGTAGGTGCGATCTCCTGCAACAATAGCCCTTACAAAGTTTCTCCAGGTACCGATGTTACGGTTGGGAATGCAACGGCTAATCTTACAGTCACTGCGGTTCCATGCAAACTTAAGGTAGAACTCGCAGCCAGAGCAAAAAAACACTAGGGAGTAGCGCCAAGACATATGCTTTCCATGCTTTCCAAACGGGCCATACTCATAGCTCCGCCCACTACGCTTGCAGCATTTAAAGCGAGACAAACTTTCGGGTTTACAAATGTCTAGTAAAGCCAAGGTGCGGTCTGCACACACCAAGGAAACAATGGAGGCTGTATCATTTTTTTTGCTATGTTCAGAATATGGAGTTATCAGAGCCAGCGCTGGTGAACGACTGAATGATTTACAGTGGGGACGTTCTCCATCCTAGAGGTGCTAGTATCGCTGATGTTCGAGTCTGTGTTAATTTTGTCAAGTCTCGGCGCTACTTCCTAGAGTTATTTTGCTCTGTGTTGGTTGCTGTTTTGCTCACGCTGCACTTTGCTGCTGTAGAGACAGGACTCGAAAAGTATACCAGGTCAGGGCTTCTTTTTCGTAGCAAATCCTTCTTTCCATGAAACCGCGAGAGTTTTATGAGAATGAGGTATCGCAATTGTTCGCGTAAATATGAACTAAAAACCACCAATACTGCTTGTAGTATCGAAAGCGTGTACATTCAATGACGAAATGTCAAGGAACAAGATTCTTCTCTCCCCCCCTAAAAAAACAACACAAAAAACTAGGCCTTTGTGGCATAACTACGGCTCCTGTCTATGCGCTGCAAAAATCTTTTTATCAGTACAAGAAATGTGGCATGCGTCGCAAACCAAAGTGGTAGTTACAATTCGGCTTGTAACAGGTAGCGAAGAAATGGCGCTTTGCGATGTAAAGCAACGAAACAAGAGATACCACTTTTAACCGATTGAATTTTTCGAGATCCCACCCGCTTGGGATGGTGCCGCTACTAATCTACGTGCAGCAACCACATAATGACTCCATTTTTTTAGCCTATGTTTTTACTTTTATACCTATTTAGACACATATTCTGACCAATTTCGACCAATGACTAAATTCAACGTTACTTGGTTGTTCTATATAGACCAAAATGCAAAACAAATCAGTGTCCAATTATACTGGAACTTAGGAAAAAGTTTCCACTCTGGGAATAACAGTTACATAAAGGGGTTGCTGCTCCGCGGGTGCTTCGCGCTGCATCTCGCCGCATTTGTCTAATCACAATAAACATGTGGCATATCTGAGAAATCAAAGTGGTTCTCACAATACGGTTTGTAACGGGTAGGGACGTCCTTGTTTCCGCTCGCTACTGAATGGCGCTTTCCGGGCTTCTTGCTCCCCTCCACCCTAATAGGAACCGACAGGGCTGGGTCCGCGCACGCTCTTCCACAGCCATTAAAACAGCAAATAGAGGGCTGCTTGCAATCTGAGTCGTCAGTACAGCGATCAACGCAGCTCCCCGACTTTGAAGGCGCTGGGCACATGGGGTTCTGCTTGATAATCGTGACGGCCTGCATACACTCGTTCCCGCAGCCATTGGCGCAGCATTTGTATCCCGACTGGCAATCACGATCTGTTATGCAGGAGTTGGTGCACAAGGCGTTCACAACACCGAGGGGTATCGGCGGGCAGTCATATGGGTCCTGACTTTCTTGGATGGCGGATACAGCTGCGTAGCTCGTTGCTGAAAAGGAAAAAAAAAATTCAGTGAGAACTTAATAATAATATAATGCGAAAAATTATGTGTACGTCTAAAACACTTTTCATCATACAATTTTTTTTTAGCATGCAGGTTTTGAAGGCGTTGGTGGAGTCACTCAAAACTACTTCATACAGGAGTGTGTTCCAGCAGTCCACCACTCTGTCTGGCCTGGAAATACCATCTGCCAACGCCCTTGGAAAACCGAAGGAAAAGTTCAAACCAACGGCAAAGTTGAGCGAAGGCTGATAGAAAACTTCACCCAAGATTTTTAGACGAGGTTTGCCGCTTTAATGCTTCGAACAATAGTTGAGTTTTTTATTGCCGTTCCTGATCTCAATTGTTCTTATTTCTCGTTTTCGATCACCTTCCGAGTTCGCAGCTTGCTTAATTGTCGATTTTGCTGAAACGGAGACCGTGTAAGGTCTCGGTTCTACAACACCTGCGAGTGAGCCGGCGAACTGTGTCGCAGACGCAGTTCTCGGAGTTCGCCTGTCCTGACTAAATTAACCCAAAAGAAATTGAAAGTCCTAGAAAGTGTGTTTGGAAATGGATGATTACAACTTGTATGTCCTTGACTACAAGAATGGCCTTTTCACTGTCAAATGTAACTACCCTTTACTGACTTATTTAGGCCATTTTACGAATGATTTGCCAGAATGCTTATTTTCCGTTTTTAGTCACCTGCGTCTTGCAACGGCGAAGGCGTCAGGCGTCAGGAGAACTGAGTGTAAAAACGGAAAGTAAGCTGCAACGGCGAACTCACAGGGGAACTTACACAGGCGATCAAAAACGCAACTAATGTCTTTTGTTGTTTGATGAAATGAGTTCCTTATCAGCTAAGGTTGTCGTAGACATGTAAACATGTGCTCGAAAATACTGGTGATTTTGGTGGGGAAACCTTAGCAGAAAGGAGCGATTGTCGCTCATATTAAAATTCTAAACTAAATGTATCTGTGCGCCAACAGGAGAAAAATAAATGGTACCTGTTGCTACACGACACTGCAAGGAACGATGAGCAAACTACTCACTAATGACTTGCCGACTATACTCCTTGCAATACCACATGCAGAAGTTCATTGTCCTGAAGTTGTTGACATTGCCTTCACAGCCACCGTATTTGAACGCGACGCAGGTGCCTGAGGCCGGGTCGAAGAAATATCTCAGAGAAATGTCCTTGCATGGTCCCGTGTCCGGTGGAAGAAGACAGACAGGGTAGTCCTTGAGTTCCTCCTTTTCAGCGAAGGTCAACTCTTGGTTAATCTGAGTCTTGTTGCTGGCCTTGTCCTGCAGCGACTGCAGAAGCTTCCGAACTCGGCTGTCCTTTTCGTCTGAAAGAGTAACAATTAAAGGCTTATGAATAAATGAATGAATGTATTACCGGATGGATGAGATATCGTGTTGTGGTCGTTCAAGACCTCGGCTCTAGGCAGAGTCGTTACTAGCCAAAATGTTTCGGGGTGGGGGACAAGGTATTTACCGACTGTTTTTGCGGAAACGACTATTGTTGAGAAAAAAACGACAGTGTTGACGAAAAATCGGCTGACTTTAAGAAAAAACGACAGTTTTTAAGAGAAACCGACTGTTTTTAATAAAAATCGATTGTTTTTAGGAAAAACGCATGTTTTTAGGAAAAACGCATGTTTTTAATAAAAATTGATTGTTTTTAAGAAAAAAAGACTATTTCTAAGAAAAAATTGACTGTTTTTACTAAAATTCGCGGCGTTTCGCGCCTACTCGGCTCTTTTTTACCGACTGGCCGACAACATTGGGGGGGCGTCCCCCCCCCCAGTAGTGACGCCTCTGGCTCTAAGGCGACGGGCTAAGTTAATCTGAGTTCAAGAGCGAATTAGCTAGCAATAGACAGTAAGCTCAATAGGCCTACCAGAGTCTACCACAAACCCCCAATTTTTGGATACCCTACGCCAAACGCTTGGTATAACTATCGGCGCTTGGATACACTATGCCGAACGCTGGCAAATATTAATCATGTGAGGGCAGCTCAGAAACAACCAATCAGAACTTTTTTTTTATAGTGGAGTAGGTTAGGGTTAAGGTACCAACAGGTGTGTGCCTAACGCTGGATATACACATCGTCTGACAATGGTATACAAAGATCAGGGGCCCATGGTAGGCTGGCCAACCCATGACAAACTTGTCTTCAAAGCATGCATTCATGGTATTTGCCATGTTGGCGAACGAACTCTCTCATGCTGGTACTGCTTTTCCTGCCATCTGCAGAAGAAGTACATTGGCCTCGCCCTCATTTGTTTAACTACTGTTGTCGTGCCAAGGCCGAATGATAAAAGTAGCTCCGTACACTCTAGTCGTGGTTAGGGCCCTTTGGTCATGTAAATCTGCAGCCTTCGCGATTCAAATATGCCGTGGAAACTAATCTTTCTACGGGTGGATCAAAATAAGACGCGAAGGAATTTAAAACTTTGAAAGCACGCCGCAATCAGTTCTTCTCAACTCGAGTAGGCTACTACCCTCTAATCACAACATACTTCCACCACGCAAACGTCAAACCTCAACTTACTGTTGCTTTCACCAGAAACGGAAAATATAACTAAAATCACAAAACAGAAGATAAGTCTCATTTTCGAACGTACACTATGATGCTCTGGTTCCACGAAAGGTGAAAACATCTGATATCATAAAACGACACTACAGGTTTAATGAGGATCTTATTCCAAATTATGGCTTTTCAAGGAAGTATAGTCGTGACCAAGTCATACTGATTTCCCAAGCCCAACAACGTGTTGAACTTATAAGCCTGAACTTTGCACTAATTACAAGGTGCTCGGGAAGCGAGTTGAAGGTTCGTCCAAGTTCAAGTGATCTCAACAATTCAAGGGCCAAGATATCCGTGGAGAGCGGCGCTGACATTAATTAGAACTTCATACAGGTTTCTGGAGGATTTATTAGGAGTAGGGGGCGTTCCCTGATGCTTCCTGCCCAGATGGGGGGGGGGGGGCACGGCTTCTTATCAGAAGGATAACGGGCTTGGCGGAATTAAAATAGTAACCTATGTTTTCTTTATCTGCGCTGTAAATTTCTGCCGTTCTTAACTAGGATGCTGCCCAACATCATAACCTACGGACATCATGAGAGGGGCGGAGACATGAGAAAGACGGCAGTAAATCGTCACTCTATCCTGTTAGACTGTAAGCTCGACATAGTGCAGCCTTAAAGACAACATACTCAATTTCTGCCTAAGGCCAACCATTGTCATGGTCATTAAGTACGACGTAATGCAACCAGAGGCGTTACTAGCCAAAATGTTTGGGGGGGGGCAAGGTATTTACCGACTGGTTGGCAATTTTTACCAACTGTTTTTTGCAGAAAAAACGTCTGTCGAAACGACTGAAACGACTTTCAAGAAAAAAACGACAGTTTTGAAAAAAAATCGACTGATTTTCAGAAAACCGACTGTTTTGACGAAAAATCGACTGATTTTCAGAAAAAACGACTGTTTTCACGAACAAAATCAACTGTTTTGACGAAAAATTGCGGGGCTTCTCGCCGACTCGGTTATTTTTTACCGACTGGCTGACAACATTGGATGGGGGCTGTCCCCCCTCTCCCCCCGTCGTGACGCCCCTGAACGCAACCTTAAAGTCAAAATATGATGTTTCAGCCTAAAGCCAACTTTGCTCTCTGTTTCCTGATACGTTTAAACTTCTTCTTCCACATTTTTTTTTTTTTTTTTACAAAAATGACAAAAATGCACATGGATTCACATCGATCGAGTTGCGGTAAGTGCGCAGTCTCCAACCCATTTGCTCATCACCTTATTTTGTTTTTACCAGAATTCCTGCATTCCTTCCATAAGCACTGAATAATTAAAAATGGCATATTTATGCCATCCATTGATTGAATATCTGTTTCCCGATCAGCTTGGGCTCAAGGAGTGTTTTTGCAAGTTTTGCCTGGATTCCTGGCGACCTACTTGTCCGGCAAGAAAATAAAATCAGGTACAGCTTCAGAATGTCTCCTTACCTCTAAATCGGAATATTTTATTAGCTTTAAAAAAAAATTGTTTCGCCTTTTAATTAAAGTCTCCCTCCCCCACCCCAAAATACAGGGCTAGCGACAGAGCCAATCTACAGACTTGACCTGACCCTTGACACCAAGTCGGAACAAAACACATCTTAATTATCGCTCGAACAGACGGACGGACAGACATAATTTACTAAAACGAATCTGCAGATCTGTCTGGGACCAGTCGTTTTGTGGTAATCGGAAAGAAGCAGGGGTTGAAAATATAGGGACAAACAAAATGGACGGGTTCAAGCTGATCATCCCGCTGCAGAAGATTCGGACCGGTTAATTCATTATTTTTAAAGCTCCTTTACCAGATTAACAGGCAAATACTTACTTGTACAGGTTCGGTCACCCCAAATGTGTTGTCGCTCATTTCACTCGTTAACGGTGGCGGGCCTGGTTATACAAACTGAAAGCCCTATGGAAATGTTGGAAATCGACAATTTACTGTGCATATGCAGCCACTAAACACAGTATTACATCACTTCTTGTACTCACTGTGAGAAAAGTCTTCACAGTATTTGCTCGAAAACTGAGATAAATTCACTGCACTTATGTTCCAAATTCACAGTTCCAATTGTTGTCACTTGCATGTGCACTAAATAACTTTTACAACACCTTCTAGAGCGCAATAAAAGACAAAAGACCATGTCCGAGATTACTCAGTTCGTAGTAACACTGCACTATTTCTGTTTTGAAACTCAAAGCGCATGACCAGTGCAGAGGCAAGGCCAGTTAGTCTATATGGAAGGGAAACAATCGTCAGCAGACAAGCAGTTCCGAATTACTGTACGATAATTCGTAGTACACACTCTTTTGAAAGGGTGAACTATAGTAGGGTTGAACCAATAAACCTGACTGGATCAAAATCACACATTTCAGCCAGGCAAGGCAGGCAACATATTATTAGTTTTCAGGCCGACCCAAATTCTGCTATCCACTGTTGGTATTTCTCCAGTTCGGACGGATTAACACTTCGTTTGCATCTAACTATTTCCTCTCGGAAGTCGTCCATAGACACTGGTTGCATCAGTTCTTCAGCTGTAAGGCGGCGAATCTCTTCGCAAGAAAGACCGGAGATTTTCCTCCTTAGAAACATCATAGAAGCGTCCCTGTAAAAAAATACGACTTTTGACATTAAGGTAAACTGATGAGACCAAGGGTCAACACCAAGTTGTTTGTAAGTTACATGTTCACAAGATATATTCATATAATATACAAAACGGATTCGTCAGCTGTGTATGAAGCGATATTTCGGCCCTTCTTGGCAAGGGTCCTCGTCAGGCTGTCAGTCTTCTTGGCAGTCTTCTGTGCCAACGCTGGGGAAGGAACATATCTGCATTGCAGGTATTTTATGCAATCTGATTGCAACTATGTTCCTTCCCCAGCGTTGGCACAGAAGACTGCCAAGAAGACTGACAGCCTGAAGAGGACCCTTGCCAAGAAGTGCCGAAGCATCGCTTTATAAGCATCACAGCTGACGAATCCGATTTTTGCATATTATTTGAATATATGACTCTAAGTCAGCTTGGGCTCAAGGAATATTTATGTTCACAAGAACCTTCGAGTACTTATCATTTTAATTTACCTTATGTCCAGCTTATGTCACTTTTTATGGCACTTGCAGCCTCTGGCTCAAGTGCCATATACCGATCGCAATTCCGTCTGTCGGTCGGTCTGTCCGAATTTTTTTGTCCCACATGTTCGAGTTAGGGTACTTCCAGATGTGCTAGGACGATGAAACTTGGCAGGAAAATCAGGGACCCGACCAAACTAACCTAGAAGTAATCAGTTTCCCGATCCGACCATCTGGGGGGGAGTGGTGGGCCGGGGAAATTCTGAAAATTAAGGAGTTTTGTCACACTTTTTCGAGTTGGAGTACTTCCAGATGTGCTAGGACGATGAAACTTGGCAGGAGCATCAGGGACCCAATCGGACTAACTTGGAAACATTCAGTTTCCCAATCCGACCACCCGGGGGGGAGTGGAGGGCTGGGGAATCCGGAAAATTGGAGTAGAGTGTAACTTTAGAACGGGTGATCGGATTGGAATGAAACTTAATAACTGAATAAATGGCATACTTCTGATGTCCCGTTTGAAGTCCGGACCGGATTCGACAGCTATGGGGGAGTTGGGGGGGGAGACCGGAAAGTTCGAGAAACGGTTAGAATAGAGGGATCGGAGTGAAACTTGCTGGGAAGAACAAGCATCTGCTCCAGATAAATTGTTTATACATTTGGACTGGATCCGACCACCCGGGGGGGGGGGGGGGGGGAGGGCTAGGGAATCCGGAAAATTGGAGTAGTATGTAACTTTCGTACGGGTGATCGGATTGGAATGAAACTTAATAACTGAATAAATGACACACTACTGATGTCCCGGTTGAAGTCCGGACCGGATTCGACAGCTATGGGGGAGTTGGGGGGGGGGGGGGAGACCGGATATTTCGAGAAACGGTTAGAATAGAGGGGTCGGAGTGAAACTTGCTGGGAGGAACAAGCATCTGCTCCAGATAAATCGTGTATACATTTGGACTGGATCCGGACACTAGCGGGGTGGAGGGCTGGGGAATCCGGAAAATTGGAGTACTGTGTAACTTTCGAGCGGGTGGTCGGATTGGAATGAAACTTAATAACTGAATAAATGACATACCTCTGATGTCCCATTTGAAGTCCGGACCGGATTAAACAGCTATGGGGGAGTTGGGGGGGGGGGTGACCGGAAATATCGGGAAACGGTTAGAATGGAGGGATCGGAGTGAAACTTGCTGGGAAGAACAAGCATCTGCTCCAGATAAATCGTTTATACATTTGGGATGGATCATGACATTAGGGGGGGGGGTGGAGGGGAGTTTCCCGGAATTCCGGTTATGGCGGTTTTGGGGATTTTCACGACGAATCTTGGGAGGCGAATCAGGGACCCGATCAAACTGACTTATAAAGAAAAATTTACATGATCTGATAGCCGTGGGGGGAGTAACGGGAGGGGGAATCCGGAATATTGAGTCATGCGTAACTTTGAAACGGCTGATCGGATTTGAGTGAAATTGGGTAATTGAAGAGAGGACATGTTTCTGTTGATCTTTTTCATGTCCGGACAGATCCGACAGCAATTGGGGGGGGGGGGGCGAAAATACGTGACCGACTTAGACTGGTGAGATCGGGATGGAACTTTGTGGGAATAACAAACAGATGCTCTGGATAAACACTTACGGAACCGAATTGGCTCCGGCGACTGTGGGGAAGTTTGAGGGGGGGGGGGAGGTCCGGGATTCCGGTGATCACGATTTAAGGTACTTCCAGATAATCTAGGACGATGGAACTTGGCTGTAATATTAGAGATTTGACAAGATTGACTCAAAAATGACCACTTTCCAAACCCGACCATTCGTTAAAGTACTAATCTTGACTGCAAATTTAGAAAAATACTTTTAAACTAAATTCATATTTTCATGATTCCCATGAGCCCATTATCATTTTTGCCTCAAGGGTTTTGTTTGCAAATGACGTTCTAGCTCCCTTAAAGTGTGAATCTGAACGGCCAGGTCAAAAAGTACTTTATTTCAAACAATACATCTCAACCCATGATCATTTGTGCCACATGGGTTTTGCTTAAAAATTTATTTCTGTCACCCTTAAAGTGCGCATTTGAAATGAAAAGCGAAAAAAAACTTTTGACGAAACGGTATACATCAAGGATCCCTAAAGGCCTGTGATCGTTTTTGCCTCAAGAGTTTTGCATACAGATGCATTTCTAGCGCCTTTAAAGTGCGCATCATTACACCCAAGTTCAAAAATAAAATACTTTTTATCTAGCTCCCTTAAAGTGCGCATTTTAACCACAAAGTCGAAAAATACTTTTGATCAAACAAAACATCTCAACACATGCAAGTGCCATATGAGCTTACAGCTCTTGTTTTAAAGTTCAACCGAAAAGGGCTAGGATATGACAATCTAGTTACCCATCACTTATTCACTTAAACTGGCTTGAAGACCCGCTGAAAATGAGTTACTTCGTTGTTCTGCTATTCACGAAGAATCGATTTTCAATAGTGGGATTTCCGTGTGATTTGTGGTGCCTCTATGCGCTTGTATTTTTGCTGTATGCCTTACGAGAAAGATTTATCAGTTTTTTTTTGTTCAAGCACTAAGCAATCTTCACCGGTCTCACCACTGCCCACTGAAAAGCCGCATTTGTGTTGAGATTAAAATTTCTCGCGATATAGTAGAATTTACGCTGTGGGGACGGCTGGAGAGATTCTGAGCCTCATAACTAGAGCAGATAGTGGAAAATCAAAAAATCCCTTTGCAGAATCCAAATAATTCAGTGTATCCGACTAAATGACACACAATTGAGTTGGCTTTTCAGTTAAACTTTAAAGCAAATCGTGCACAGCACCACATCGATTTTTTCGCAGCTCACCTTATAGCGAAACGTCCTTGTGAATAAGTATGAATAATCACATCATGATCTCATATTAAGACAATCCGTCGCTACTCGGCTACTCTGTCAGAAGTTTCATAACAGATAACACTTAGGATGTTAGCTGTCATGATTTTGCTAACGTTACGCATTTAATGTTGTACTTTTCTGTTTATCATCATGATATCAGAAGAGTCAATAGATGCTTTTTCGGCGGTTTTTCGGCAATTCTTCTAATGCACAACGTTCAAATGTTTGCACAACCACAACAGACAAGATCCCAAGTGTTATCTGTCGAAACTGCGCATCCTTGTGTTATATGTTCTGAAAACTGGCTCGAGGAAAAAGGACACTGCATGCAGCGGATGAAGGATGACTTTTACTTACCATCGCTATCGTATACTTATACTGTTTACTGCATTTAGAAACCATGAGCACCACCACAGACGCTCTGATTGTGGTTGTTTATGGTGTGGCTGAGGACTTGAAACTTGGCAACGAATTAACTACTACGAGACTGAAAACAAGAGCTGGAAGCTCATATGGCACTTGCAAGGCTTGGTAAAAGGATGGAAGTAAGAATCCGCCAATTCGTGGGTTTGTTGTGATCATTTGTAAGCAAAACCCTTGCGATAAGAACGACGATGGACCCTTCAAAATCACGAAAATGTATCGTTTGGTAAAAAAAAGTATTTTTTTTTTGTTAATTGGCTGTGATTACGCGCACTTTAACGGCGCCAGAAATTCATCTGTAATCAAAACACTTGAGGCACAAATGATCCTGGGCCCTTTAGGATCATGAATATATATGGTTTGGTCAAAGGTATTTTTTTTACTTTTCGGTTAAGATGCACACTTTAAGCGTGCTAGAAATTCAATTCTAAGCAAACCCCTTAAGGCAAAAATGATCACGAGCTCATGTGGATCATGAAAATGTAGATTTTGCTTCTAAGTGTTTTTTTGTACTTTGCGGTTAAGATGAGTAGGCTACTTTAAGGGATGGTCGAATCTGGGAAGTGACAATTTCCAAGCTAATCTGGTCAAGTCTCTAATGTTCAAGCCAAGCTTCATCGTCCTAGCACATCTGGAAGTACCTTAAATCGCGATCACCGGAATTCCGGACCCCCCCCCCCCCCCACAACTCCCCACAGAGTATCCGAATCCGGTCCGGTTCTGTCACTGATGTTACGCTTGTTCTTTGTACCAAGTGTCATCCCAATAGCTACACTCTAAGCGTGTCACAAAATTTCCGGTCCCACCCCCCACTCACCCAAATTGATCGGATCCTGTCCGCACTTGAAATGGGACATCTGAGACATGAGTTCTTTCCGAATATCAATTTTCATTAAAATCCGGTCACCCGTTCAAAGTTTGACATACCTTAAGATTCCTGATTCCCCCCTCCCTCCACTCCCCCAACGATGTTCAAATCGGAGAAACGACTGCTTTAAGTTAAATTTGTCGAGTCCCTGTTACGCCTGCCAAGTTGTATTCGTCTCGCGGGTTGGGTTCAAGGGACAACCAAACGACTACGGTTTTCCTACTCCAGGTAAAGAAGGGTGGGTGGGTCAAGGCTAATTTACCTGGCAACAAGAACAATGTCTGCACCTGAGTAGCCCTCCAGTAGCTCGGATAGTTCCTCCACAACAACACTCGGTTCTAAATGGATGCTTCGCAAAGCATTCGTGAGCAGGGCTTTCCTCGTGACACCTGCAATGAGTCGAGATTTAATTTCCCCTCTCAGCTCATTACATTACTGAGCACGCAACCAATTATCCGATAACGAATTGGACAGAATCACGCATGGGATCTACGACATTTGTGAGACGTTCAGTACGTACTACTTGGGACACCCAAGTTACCCAAGTAAGAATACGCACGGGTCCATGGATGAATGGGTCCATGGATGAACTGAACTGTCGTAATTCCGAAATTCCTGCGACTGAGGAACATTTTCTGCAACACTTGATGCTTTTGAGAAGTTATCACCCTACTGACAGATGACGCGAATTTGTCCACAGAACTGAACGAAAAACCGACTAAAAATGGGGGGCCTTTCGAGTGTTCCTCTCTATAGGCCTAGCCAATTATATATTGATTTAATGTACAAAATAAAACCAACTTGAACTTGAACTTGACTTGAACAGACTTTCCTGATTGGAAAGTCTACTTTTTTGCTGCTATAATTAAAATATAAAATAATAATATGGGTTTTAAAGTATAAGGTGGAAAATGAGAAGAAATATAAAAAAGTGATTTGTTATATACTGAATTTAATGTTATTTAATGAAATTAAGATTGTTTAAAATTTAGTGTAAGTGACGTTAAGTAAGGTTTTTTGATGTTTTGATAATAGTCTTTAACGTCACTGAGTGGAGGTGGAGACGTAGCCACTCGCTTTGGTTCAATCCACTGTGAGGAGGTCAGGAAAAGAAGAAAAAAAAAAAAAAAAAAACAGATTTAGACAGACATTGTCATTTCAAATTCGCCATTCATAAGGGGGTGTAAGGAGTGGTATTCCTGTACCTTGTCGGACGCGTAACTCTGAGAGCTGGCAAGACCGTGCCCTGAATGTGTTAAATTAACAGGTAAGATTCACTCTTCACGTCGTGCTTCGACAGGAATTTCTCAATAACAGCAACCGAGATTCAAATATATGTGCAACAGATTGTACTTCAGGCGCGCGGAGTGTAATGGCGCCTTTTGATTTCTAGGAGAGAATGTAACAGTTCAAATGAATGTATTAAATAAATGTCAGTTGTACTCCTTCATATTTGTGCACGTATCACATTAGCTTCCACCTCTTGCTGAATTTACGTCGGACCCATAATCTGGCAGGGGGAGAGAACAAATATAATGGCTAGAATGGGGAAACGCAGGGTCTTTGGCTGTTAGCTAATTTTGCCCAAACCTGGGCCAATAGACGGTCTCAAACGATTCTAAAAACGCAAATGCTTACTGTCAGGCAGGGGTACATATATCCTTTTCTCGAACCTTCGTCGAAACGCCTCGTCTATCATCCAAGGATGGTTTGTAGCTGCCAACACCAAAACAGGACCCTTCGCTTGTCCAGTAATAGTCCCACCAGTCGAATCTTTCTCAGTGTCACGTGCGTCATTAATACCGTCCATCTGGACCAGTAGCTCTGCCTGAAACCGACGAGTGGCTTCGTGCTCATTTGGTAAGCCACGCTGACTGACGAGCGCCTCGACTTCGTCGAAGAAAATGACACTGGGTGCACGGCTTCTGGCCTAAAACAGAAAATCATAGCTGACCTTGACAGTATAGGAAAGTGCCGAAGCTGTCCAAACAGACCAACCACGTTCTGGGGAATAAGCTAACGGCGCTGTTTTGGCCACCTTCTATAGCGGCAGTTCAAAAGTATGACTTGCAATTCACAGCATATTTGCAGTTTTCGCCTGGCCAACAGAAACAGTTTCGCAAGTCTAGCTCGATACGCGCGGCATTCGGCAGAGGACTAAAACCGTGGAAGGAGGACTGACGAGCCCACGCCAGAAACCCAGATCATGCAACTAAATCTGTTTTAAATTCAGCACTTTATAGTCGAGAACTGCACAATGGTCCGTCTGTGCGGATTGGACGAAAGCTAACATAAAACAGAAAAAAGGCCGAAAATTCCAGACAAACTGGGAAGCGAACTATCTTAAAACTGAAAGAAGCGTCAAACCTAGAATTCACTTTTCAACAGGAAAAAAAAAAGCAGCGATAAAACTGAACCGATTTCGTGATTCTAACGCTAAGTTGAAAATTACATGCAATGTATAACAAATTAATCTTTCAAACTGAAGAAAGGAAGGAAGGAAGAAAAGAAAGAAAAAGCGTAGTAGGTGGGCCTGAAACAAGAACATGGAAATACAAAAAGAGAATGTACATATCGATCTTGATGAGTTTGAAAGTGAACCCCCCTCCCCAGCTTTCCTCTACCTTTCCCTGTTAGTAGAGTTAAGAGGCCTCACTGCCCAAATCTTACCAGCCTGAAAAGTATCCTCACAAGCTTCTCCGACTCTCCGCGATACTTGGACATCAGTGTTGCAGCCGTAACGTTGAAGAACGTTGCTTTACATTCGCTCGCCACAGCCTTTGCCAGCAAAGTTTTCCCGGTACCAGGCGGACCAACAAGAAGGACTCCTCGCCAAGGTCGGCGAATGCCCTGGAAAAGGACACACCATTTATCACAAATGAACGAATGACTGAATTAATGAATGCTTTATTATACCAGAATAGCGTTGGCTATCGCAGGCACGTCAATAAGTAAATACACGAGTCAAACATTAATAAAACCACAATAAATATTTCAACGCAAAATTTGCGTAACTAAGATGATATATAAATATTAAAATAAAACGCATCAGGATTCTTCATTTAGCTTTGCTCTGTTGAATTAATCAGTGAAATACGGGACGAATGACTTGACGTAACGTTGCGTACTTGGTAAGAAGATATCAGTTGACAACTCTTTGTCTTTTCCCGACGTCTTGTCCTCGGTCCGTCAGCAGTAGGGTTTTCGAAGTCTGGCGCAGTAGGTGGAACGGTGGAAAGGTAAGTCAAGACATTTCAGTCCAGATGTGACAGTTAGTTCATGTCAGCGTTTTTCCAGTTACGGTAAGTCAAGTTCGTTAGTGCGCTGTCATAGTTTGCGTACACTGTAAAAAAAATCTTGCAGTATTTGCTACTGGGATTAATATTGTCTCTACTGAGACAAGATTATTTCTAGTTCGGATTAATCTTATCCCAGTAGCGATAAGATTAATCCCAGTAGCAAATACTGCAGTTAAATTTAAACCTTACTCGGAGAAACTTTTTACAGTGTAGTCGTCGCCTTATCTTACTTTCAGAGCCCTTTTCTGGACCAACTCAATTTGGGCAGATTGTTCTTTGGTCAGACCAGGGTGCCAAGCACGCAATGCGTACTCTAGGCAAGGTCTACGTGATCAAGGTCTAAATGAATAGGTGATTATTTATTCCGACACAAAGAGCTTTCCCAAGCCGGTAACACGACGAATACTCCTTTGGAAATTACTGCCGTTTGGAAAGTTTGCCAAAAAGCCAGTTGAAAGCCCATTTCAAAAGCTCTGAGAACGGATATGCGGGGGCGGGGGGGGGAGAGACAGGGAATGAAAGATAGAGAACAGGAGGCATTCAACGTTCTATCCCAGCCATCTATCACAACTTCAAATCTGCCGTATAACGTCATGGCTCTGTAGTTTTACAATATTCAAATCATCTGACTACTCTTTTTTTTACATTTTTTGAGGGTTAACAGTTAGTTCATATGAAAATCTGTCACTCGGTCTTTATAATGTAAGTAAGGCCCATGATGTTTATGTTATTACTGCGAGTAATGCGTAGAACTAGTGGCAGATGATAACAATAAAGAAAAGGTGGCGTCTTCACCATAGGGCGTCCCGCTTCGCTCCATGCTCTTAGACAAAAGTAAAAACCGATGGAAATATCAAATAACTTCCTTCGACATTCTGCTTAATTTTTTTGCCATATTTCCCAATTTTGGGCTATATGTACTGCTTACAGTGACAGCATAAAAAGTACGGGACCCGCAAATAAGCAAGAACAAATAATCAGATAGAACCTCCGTCTCCCTATCTCTGGAATGTTACCATGCGGAGTCGAATATTTCTCCGCAAAAGGGCCAAGGTACAGTTAGGAGCACATCCCGTTTCGTTACCTCTACAAATAGCTATATCACTGTGAAGCCGCGTAGAAGAAACTTTCAGAGTCAAAGCCGATTGGCTCTCTGGATGCGCTCTAGACGCGCTCCAGAGCGGGTCAGCGTGCCTCCGGCACTTAATGTTATGCGATGAGCAACGGCAAAGATGAAAGTAGACGGGTATCAACTAAAAGCTAGAGCAAGTATCTTTAGCTCCGCTCAGTTTTATCGGGGTAACCATAGTTACTGCATGGGACCAAAGACGGAGGTTCTATCTGATTATTTATTCTTGATATAAGGTAGCTTCCAAAGCCATGTTGGTAGCAAATCGAATAAAGGCCAAGACACTCGGAACGCTGCCAGAAAGAGAGCGATAAATCGCTATCAAGACCCGTGGTATCAAAGGGAGCGATGGGGGGGGGGGGGGGGAAGCTTAATGTCCAGAGGGGATAGTCGAACAAAGGAAGGAGATATAAAATCACTTACAGTAAAGAAGTTAGGCACCAGCAGCGGCAATATTAGCGCCTCCTGTAGGAGTCTTTTCGCTTCATCAAGGCCTGCTACCGATTCCCAGGTGACATCTGGACACCGTGTGATAACTTCATTTTCCAGGGCGGCTACGAGTGTCACCTGTATAAAAGGAATACCATTAGGGAGACAAAAAGAGGTAAAAGAACTATGCAGGGACCCACAGAACGTCACTGTAAAGAAATATCTTACGTCTTCACAGGATAGCGTGAAGATAGGCAGTCGTTTATCTTGAAATGGGACACTGTGCATCTGGCCATTCCCACGTTTCCAGGTCTGAATGGACGAAGCACACTGATTGCTAATCTTCAAAGCCAATAGAAAGACGATTTCCTATGAGGGACTAAATAAACGCCAACGAAAGGAGGAAGGAAGATTCAGGGCACTATTTTGTAAGCGCAACAACTGTGCGATTTAGGGCGTAGCATACATCATAATAATAATAATTCATTAGCAAACAAAGCATGAGACAATTTATCCATTGCTTTCGACGTGAACTTGATAATCCTAGATCGCCTGCCATGACTATTTAATGATCTCCTGATTGTAAAACTGCTCCGTCTTCTTCTCATTTATTATCGGTGATGATGGTGATGTCAAAACATTGACACCACAAATTTTTGAAGCTGTGAAAATATTAAATAAAGCCAGATATGTCAAACCAATGAAATGACATTCGTGATTAAGACACTAAAGTGAAACCACTACATGCAACAGACAATACAAATTGGACCTTACTTGCTCCACCAGCCAGAAGTTCTGCCTTGAAAAGTGAGAAAACACAGGTGCCACCTAGTGTCAGCAGCCCCTGACCTTCTTTAGCTGCGTTCGTTGCCCGGTGACTTCTCACCGGTGCTTCTTATAACGCGTTTTTGCCCTCACCGGTGACTACTCCCCGATCTTAAAACCCGTTTTCGGACTAACCAGTGTCTGGTTAGTGCCCACCGGTGCGGACTAACCAGAACCTGCTCGTGAGCCCCGCTGTAGCGAGGAGTTAGCTAGTTTTCATCAACTCACTGGTGAACGAAAAACGCGTTATAAGCAAAGAACCGGACACTGGTGACTAAACACCAGAACCAGACCGGAGTGCAACGAACGCAACTTTTGACCTGATGCCACGTCAGCAGAAGAGTTATCTAACACCAATATTGTTGACATTTGAAGAAATATACTAAACTCGAAAATGCGTAGCGCGCGTCCAAAAAGGCAAAGGACAAGCCCCGTGAAAGGAACAGATATGTGCGCAGCATGCGGAAAACACCTCACTGAAGATTCATCTGCCATGCAGTGCGATACATGTGAAAGATGGCTGTGCATTGAATGCCTAGATTTTTCAGAACCTGAATATGAGCTAATGACTAAAATGACTCGGAGGATGACATGTGACTGGAATTGCGTTTTGTGCAAAGCTTCAGGTGCCAACAAAAGTGGAGTAACAGCAACGGAGCTGGCAGCGATAGTTGGCCAAGAAGTCAGCAAGTCAATGGTTAACCTAGAAAGCATCGTAAAAAATGCTGTGCAGCAATCTATTAGTGAACTGAAGGGTGAACTGAAGGATGAGATTGACCAAAAACTCGAGGATTTTGAAAGCCGAATCTCCCACATTGAGCAAACTGGTGGAACTGACTGCATCACGGCGTTGCAGAACAAAATGACGGCAGAAATGTCCGCTCTTAGAAACGAACTAAACGAACAGAAACTGAAAGCGGACCGCGAAAGACGTAAGCTCAACGTAGTAGTTTTTGGACTTGACAACCAACCCAATGATGAAGCAACAATCAAACAGATCCTAACTACTGACTACGGACTACCTACCGCAGAAATATCGAACGTTCGCAGACTTGTCAGCAGCCAGCCCAAAACCAACAATGTCCCAAGTATAGCCGGTCCGTCACAACCCCGCCCAGCCCCTGTCATGTTCTCGGTCTCAGATTTTCAAACGAAGAGGCGCATTCTCCAAAAATCATACGAGAAACAAGAAACGATCCAGTTCAGAAACGACATGTCCAAAGAAGAGCGAACAAAGAAACAGCAACTGTATCTGGAGCTCCAAAGACGACTTGACGAGGGGGAGAAGGACTTGGTTATTCGAGGACGAAAAATAGTTTCAAAAAACTCCATGGCCGCCGCCCCTCGGAACCAGGGCGGACAAGAAGCAATGATACAATAAACGCCCATCTTCATGCCCCTGTAAATAGTGTTCACTTAGTTCATGTTAAGGATAGCAGTAATAAAAAGTGTTTTTCACCAAGTGTTAGTAACAATGCAGACGGTTTTAGAACTGAAGGTGATTCGGAATCTGAGACGTATTATAGTGCTGATTCTCCTGTTCCAACCACCCCGCCAACGTCCTCAAACAATGATTTTGCCAGTATTGCCGGTAGTGAAACAACAGAATCTTCAGAAATACGAACAGCACCCGGGAAATGCTTGACGGTTGTGTTTAGTAATGTTGATACGATAACGTCGAAACTCCCCGAAATAAGAGCAACGGTATCAACTAAAACGGATGTTGATATTTGGGCCTTTTGTGAAATTAAACCCAAGAGAACGTCTATTGCTCTGGATGATAACCAAATTGGAATACCAGGTTATGAGGTTTTTACAAACCTTACCAGACAAGGAGGCAGAGGCATAGCTGTCTATGTCAAACATGCTCTTAAGGTAAGCACACTGGATGTGTCCAACAATTATGAGCCTTGGGTTGAACAGGTATGGCTAAATGTGTCATTACCTGATGATCAAGTTACAGTAGGTTGTATCTACCGTAGTCCAAGTGCCCCTTGCATGAATAGTGCCCTGCTGGCAATAACAAGTTCCATTGGACATATTATGAAATCAACAAAAAAGTTATTGATAGTGGGAGACTTCAATCTGCCTAATATTGGTTGGATTGATGGACATGGTTATGCGAAAGAACAGGGTGGTATGCCTAACCCACTCCTCCAGTGCCTAGAAGAACAAACATTATATCAGGCGGTTGACTTTCATACTAGGCATAGGGATGGACAGGAACCAACCTTATTGGACTTGCTGATCGTGAATGACCAAGAATCGATTATTAGTGTGGACTGCCTCCCACCCTTTGGCCGGAGCGACCATGTATGCATCCAGAGTAAATTAAGGTTGTTCAACAAGTCAAATAATTTTGTCAAGCGGAGATTCACAAATTACAACCTAATAAAGAGGGAACTGGAAAATGAAAATTGGGCGTGTATGGAAAATTTGGAAGTGAACGAAGCATGGAAGAAGTTTCGAGAGTCTCTCTTAGAATTAGAGAAGAAATATACTTCTGAAAGATGGATTAAAAAGCCAAAGACTCTACCGTTCCTGACTAAGGAAATTAAACGGATGATAAATGCAAAAAACAGAAGGTGGAAATGCTACAAGAAGAAACCAAACACAAAGAATTATGAACGGTTCAAGACAGCAAGAGAAACATTAAGAAATCAGACAAGAAAATTAACCCAGAATTATGAAGAGACAGTAGCAAATGACTGTAAAGTGAATCCAAAAACATTTTGGAGGTACGCCTCCTCAAGCAAACCTGGTAGACACTCAGTAACCCAATTATCCGACAATGGAGACACAATCTACCACCCAGTCCAAATTGCTGAGGCTCTAAACAAGCAATTCACATCTGTGTTCACGCCCAATGATAACACCCCACTACCTCAAAAACCAGAGTATAGTATTGCAACACCAATGATCTCTATAACTGTTGACCCGGTAGATGTTGAAAGAAGGCTGAAAAAAATGGACCCCAACAAATCAGTTGGTCCAGATGGAATCCACCCAAGACTCTTAAAAGAACTGAGTTCAGCAATAGCAGCACCCCTTACTAAACTTTACCAGTCATCCTTGGACACAAAATTAGTACCCAGTGACTGGAAGGTCGCCCACATAACTCCTGTGCATAAAGGTGGTAAACGAGATCAAGTAGCAAACTACAGGCCAATAAGCATCACGTCAGTTGTCGGAAAAATCCTGGAGGGTATTGTTAATTCAGCAGTCTTGAGACACCTTACTGACAACGATCTGCTAACACAGTGCCAACATGGATTTCGCCCAAAGCGTTCTACCGATACAAACCTTATTGATGCTTACGATTATGTAACTGACCTGCTTGATCAGAATCTGCCAGTTGACCTCATTCTACTCGATTTTGCAAAAGCATTTGATAAAGTTTGCCATAAGAGGCTGAAGATTAAAATGGAGGGGATTGGAATACATCAAGATGTCATAGACTGGATCATGCAATTTTTGACAGAAAGAACTCAGGCCGTTAAGATATATGGAGACCAGGGTATGGCATTCTTCTCAGAAAAGAGTAACGTAGCAAGTGGAGTCCCGCAGGGCACGGTCCTGGGCCCAACACTCTTCAATATCTTTATCAACGATGCCCCTAGAGTTATCAGAAATAAGACCAGCCTATATGCCGACGACTCAAAAATCATTGGTCCGGTAGATAGCCTCACCAAAATCACCAGCCTTCAGTGTGACCTGGACAACTTCTCAAAATGGGCAACAACCTGGCGACTAGAGTTCAACGTCCAGAAGTGCAGATCATTACACTTCGGAAAAAAAAACCCAAGACACACATACTCCATGACTGGCAAAAATGGCGCTAGACAGGAAATAATTTCCACAAGACAAGAGAAAGACCTGGGCATCCTGGTAGATGAAGACCTCAAGTTCAGCCAACACACCCAAGCAGTAGTTGCAAAATCCTTCCAGACCCTTGGCCTGATCAAAAGGACATTTAGCTCACGATCCCCACAAGTAATAACCAAACTATACAAAGGCCTGGTACGACCAAAAGTCGAATTTGGGATGTGCGTAGCAACACCAATAAACAAGGGAAATCAGGCAGCACTTGAGTCTGTACAAAGAAGAGCCACTAAATGCATCAAAGGATATAGCACCCTGGACTATCAAACAAGATTAACGAAGTTAAACCTGCCAACCCTTTGCTACCGCCGCAGACGTGGCGATGTCATTATGGCACACAAACTCTTGGAGACAGACACCACCCTGTTCCAGCTAGAACAGAACACCCGAACCCGTGGTCACCCCAAGAAGTTTTTCCGGAAGAGAGCCACAACCAGGAAGCGAAACCAATTTTTCACTAATCGAGTGGTACCGCTGTGGAATTCCCTCAGTCAAAACACTGTCATGGCAGATAGTGTGGAGGCCTTCAAGTCATCGGTTGACAAAGACTGGACTCGGAAGCCTTGGAAAACTGCATGGGATTCCCAAGATGCGGCCCTCCCCATTCATCACTGAGCCAGCGCACGACAGGATTACCTTTCGCTGGCAAGTGCGATTTAAGGTAATTTAAGGTAAATTACGGCAGAACCGTAACAGGTCACTGGGATACCTTCCTATTGACAATTTTTCACTAATCGAGTGGTACCGCTGTGGAATTCCCTCAGTCAAAACACTGTCATGGCAGATAGTGTGGAGGCCTTCAAGTCATCGGTTGACAAAGACTGGACTCGGAAGCCTTGGAAAACTGCATGGGATTCCCAAGATGCGGCCCTCCCCATTCATCACTGAGCCAGCGCACGACAGGATTACCTTTCGCTGGCAAGTGCGATTTAAGGTAATTTAAGGTAAATTACGGCAGAACCGTAACAGGTCACTGAGATACCTTCCTATTGAAATACAAGTTCATGTAGGTTCAGGCCTTCCACCCTACTTGGTTTCCTTCTAAGAATCATGTTTACACTTCAGATTCCGCCTTTACAACTGAAATCAAAGTTCCTAGACAGTTGCGATTAAAATTTAACTTACAACCTATACATTAAACTGATCACTAGTTTTTGACCTTACTCCAGCCTAGGTTAGGTTCCTGGATTACTCCCCCCAATTGCCAAAATATCATCACCACAGTTTTCTTCAGTTTTAATTCTAGTTCCTATACTTGCAGACAATCCACTAATATATATAATAACTTTCGAAGTACGCTTCTAAATATGTTCCCGAGTTGTGAGAGAGAAAGAGAGAGAGACTTTAATTTCAAAAACGTCTTTCACAGCGCGTGGCACCGAATTAGCGCTTCACGTCAGGTTATTTATACACTTATCAGATAAAAACCGTCGTCAACGAAAAGCTGAGTCAACACAACAAAATAATACACAAATCACTGGTTAATAAGGTTTAAAAACGCAGGTATGAAACTCTTCCTGTATCTCTCGTGGATTGGTGGGAGAGGTTGAAGGGTGGGGACTTTCTGGGAGTTGGGTCTTTGAGGGGGATCTTACGTTCCTAGTTCTTTTTCTGTGAGCAGGTAAAAAATAAATAATACTGTATTATAGACCGAACATATGTTTGTGCCTGCGCCAAAAATTTTTACCTCGCATGAGATTCCGTTAGGTTTGTGTTTTGTCTGCGGTGCAAAAAGGAATATAACGGAGTCTTACTCCCGATCATCACTCACGTCTAGTCCATAAAAAGTTTCGTGCTGAACCACATGCTTCGACGCCATTTTTTCCTCGTGATCTAGCCCATGGGATTCAGACGACGAGCTGTCAGCGGCACCAGAGTCGCCATCTTTATCAATTGACCGCTGAGGAAACTGGATAGACTTCTTTTTCAGGGGTAACTCTCGAGGGGGTCGACTGTTTTTCCTGACAGCTGGCAAAGGCGACGCATTCTCTGTCCGGGATCCGGTGGATTGGTTTGCACGATTACGATGGGACCGACGCGGAAACGTGTTTGATGACTGGGACCTAGAAGAAGGACTGTTTTGAAGGCTCTCGTTCGTTCTTCTGGGTAACAGATACAAAATAAAATTTCGGAGATATGGTTGAAAAGTTATGCGGTTAAACAAAACTGAACTACAGATTCCAAAGATAAGGGAACGGGTGGTTGCCGCACGTGCATCACTGAGAGGCGGTGGGGTGATATGAAAGAAAGAATACCGTAAACTTCACAATAATCGTAAATCTGAATACGATTTAAAATTTGAATACAACCCTGATTCAATAAAAAACATCTGCCAACCAACTGCCGTAGGATAAACCGCGGTCGGTTGTTAGCGGTACAATTCGTAACCCTATAAACGCATTTAAAATGTCAAACAGAGATAGAGGCTGAATCTGCTGAACTGAAGGTGAATTAAAGTAATTAACCTCAGTCCTTAGTTCCTACTGTATCTTCAAAGGCGCTAAAACCCCCACCTTTCTCACTTGTTTCATTATGTAGCCTACCCTACCCTGACCCTACCTACGAATTTTTAGCGCTTTTTCGCCCGTGCCGAGTTTTGCCCCTCACACAACGCAAAGGTTGCCGGAATTCCGCTAACAACTCTTTCACACATAAGGATATAAGAATTTTATATTTTTGACTTCATCTATTAGCTTGGTTTTTCCGCTTTTTAACCACGGCGCGTTAAGTTTTCAAATGTTTTGCGCCCAGCCGCCGCGTCGGAGAGCAGGAAGGCTGGATAAAGTCGACAAACGCTAACAAGAAAATCTCTAGATTCCGGTAGAAAGTAATGGTATTTTCAAAAAACGTTTTTTCTGATCCATTCATCGTGAACTGATCACTTCTAGTAAGAGTTGTGCTTTAAGCCGCAGACTTCCAAATCGCAGCTGCTTACCTGCATTTTTCAGTCAGCGCAGGAAGGCGTTCTTGCCTCGTGGTGTTGTCCGACTGTCGCAGCGAAGAACGCCAAAGCAGCTCCTCGTCGGGCACGAAGGACTCCTTTTTCGCATGTTCATGGTGCTCTGAAAAGGTAATTAGTTTCCAAGTAATTTGTAAAAGAATTTCTAACTCTAGGCACGATCTTTCCTTTCTAACAAAACATAAAATAAGACAGTGGAGGACTTGTGCCTCTCTGCCAGACTGACTTTCGTTATTAAAGGTTAACTTCCGACATCGAGGTTGATACTGGAAAATAGCATCGGCCGTACAGATTTTTGTTCCGATATCAACCAAGATGGAGGTATGTTATCTGGTATAACTTCTTCGAACAGAACCATTATTACCATTACGCATATCATCCGAAGTTCCAAAGGTTACGTCAGTCGCAGATTTCCTCCCCGACCTCAAATACGACACTTTATCAACTCTCTCTGGTATCTAATTCCTCTTAGAGTGCCAAGCACTTTCACATTTGAGAGTAAAATTTTTTGGGGGAGGGTCGGTATCGCTTCCCCGTATCCTGAAATCAAACCCCAAGTGTATCGTAGATATATGCAGATATGTGACCAAAGGATTTAGTCTTAGGAGTGAAAGTTTAGCATAGTAGTTTATAGAGGTGTAATGGTTTATTTGTGAAGTGAAACGTGTAAAATCTTGTATGGCCTTTTGGCTGAATAAACAAGCGTTATTATTATAACCGATACCACAGATAAGGATAAGTGCTATGAACATAACATGCTCTCATTGCCAATCAATCAATCTTCATTTTACAAAAAACGTTCCTCAGATTATTAAAAAAAGCAAAGTTCTTCTCGTTAAACATAAACTACATTTATCTTCGCTTACGTTCAGACGTCATCAAAAATTAAACAATAATAAAAAATAAATAATGTGACGTTGAAATTTGGAATCAGGTTCCTGTTGCGAATCTCCACGCACGACGTACGCAGGCAGTGGATTTTTTGAACTGGCTGCACTGCCAGCCCCTGGTTAAATGTGCAATACCAGAAACAGTTCAACAGAAAATGTCATACCTGTAACCCATGTCTAAAATGTATGGACGCAAGTTCATTACTTCGTTTCCGTATTACCTTCACCCCGCGGTCGTGAGCTATTTCAATTTACAATGAATTCTGAGCGCGGGTGAAAGATGAGCATTTCGCATGGAATGCGCTCGGCAAGGATTGAATGGCAGTTAAGTTTGAGCTACCATCGAGGCAGCATGAGCGCTGCAGGAGTAGGGAGAGGACGCGGATTATCGGGCTGAGTATCGTTAATATGTTCTAGTGTAAATAGGTTACCACATCACATTCTTTTGTTGTACCTCTCTGCCGTAACGTCATGTAAATAAACCTATAGTTAGTTTTCCAAGATTTATGTAGTTATGTTCCTTCCCACGTCGGTCACGTTATTATTTGGTTAAGCCAACAACCGCTCGGTTGGTTTATCATTCGCTACCAGTTCTTATTATTATTATTATTTTACTAAATTGTAAGAAGGTAACAATGGTGTGCAGCGTTGGTTCTGTAGTTTTGATTCTACAGACTTTACTGTATCTTTGAGGTACAGTAACGGAGTGACCGAATCTTAAAGTAAAAATCATGCAACTTGGAAAATAAGAAACAAAATTTGAAAACACGCAGAGATTTTTTTTTTTTTTGTGGTGTGGACCTAGTTTAAGGTATTAGAGTGTTTTTGTTAACATAGGCCTAAAGTAGAATGGAAAAGGTAGAGTTGAAACCGCTTACGCCGGACGTTGTTTTGAAGTTGTTAGATTCCCTTCCTTCGTATAGTGGTAAATCGGATGTCGCCGAGTTCATAAAAAAAGTTGCGATTATCTCAAAAATCGTAACATGGGACCAGCTGAAACTTTTTCTGGGTCTCAAGTTCGAGGAAGTCGCATTTTCTTTTTGGTCGGCGTCGGATCCTGACGATTTTGACTCGTTCAAAAGTTCTTTTGAGTCCCGTTTTGCCGGGACCAGTTCGGCTCGTAAGCTAAAGTACGGTAAGCTTTCTCTCATGCCGAATCAGTCACTGTTGGATTTCTGCGCATTAGTGAAGGAGTCGTGCGTAGAGAAATTTGGCGATGAAGCGACTGATTTGGTTATGTTGAATGAGTTGGTGAACGGGTTGACGTCACAATTTGCCAAATTGTTGCTACAGAAGGAGCCGGCTACGTTTGACCAAGCCGTGGAAATTTTGTCACGGGCGGAGGAGGTGGATTTGGCTCTGAAGTTGCGTTCTGATTGTTCGGTAAATTTTGTGGCGGAAGCGCGTAATCAGGATCGTAACCGAGGCCGAGGTCGTGGTGGTTTTCAGCCTATTGGATCACGTCGGGGAATGTCGTCTGTTCCGACGGCTAGCGGTAGTTCAGGTTCGAAGGTGAATACGTCGATTAGGCCTAGTGTAAATAAATATTCGGATGACGGTAAGCCTATTTGTAATCGTTGTATGAAGGTCGGTCACATTAAGAGAAATTGTCGCGTCAAATTATCGGGAGGTTTAAACTCCGTCGGTCAGCGTTTAGCAGCAGGAATAAGTGGCGGCCGTGAGGAATCTGTACCTGGAACATCCCTAGGCGTTAATGAAGTTTATGTCGGTAGTTGGCAAGATTTGCCCATGGTGAAATGTTTTTCGGCGAGGGGTCGACAACTCATGTCTCTTTTTGATTCGGGAGTTCGCGGTCATTAATTAGAGAGTGTGACTTCAAGAAATTGGACTCCAGTTGTGTGGTTGAGTATGAAGCCAGGAACGGATCGTTTCGGGCTATTACTGGAAATCCTTTGGAGTTTACGGCACGTGCATGTATTGAGTTGGATATTCGACACAAGAAAGTAATAATGGAAGTATTTGTGTGTCCGTCACTTCCATACCCGTTGGTAGTTGGTTACCGGGAAATGAAGTTAAATCGATTGATTTTTGATGCCGAAAATTGCGAAGTTTTGTTTAAAGATGATTTTTGTAAGGATGTCAGGAAATGTTGCGGTGCTATTCCAGAGATGCCGCAGTTAGAAACTACACCAAGTGGTGCAAAGGCTCTTAACGCCATTGGTGTAGAAACATCAGTACCTGAATGGACAGTGCGTGTAGCCGAACCGACAGTTATTTCTCCGTGTTGGGTAACGCGAGTTAAGGTGGTGGTCGAAAAGAAAGATTCTGTTCCGAGTGTAGTAGATAAATGTGTAGCTCCTACGTTTGGTTATTTTGTGTCTGAGTTGAAAGGAAATGGTTGGGAAGTTAAGGATCAGTTAATAGAAATAACGGACAGTGGTTGGTATGTGTGGGTAACAAATGATACGGAAAAGACGTTTAGATTAACGAACAAGACTTTACTTGGAAATTTTTTTGAGATATCAGAGGAAGATTTGTTAACGGATCCAGACGAAGTTGATTGGGATTGTATGACGAATGAGAAGCATGATGGGAGTTCAACTAATCGTAGTGTAGTTACTAACCCGAATACCAACGACTCATTTGGCAACTTACGAACCCCTCACCCTTCACAAGAACCGAGACCTGGGAGTCAAATCCCACTAAACGTGACTCCGACAACTGACCGTAGACAAGTACCGACTATGACAAGCACCCCGTACCACGATTTCGAAAAGTCAGACAGCGTAGATTCACGCGACCTGAGTTCTGGTGTTCAGCCTCGATCTTTATTTGTTAGTGTGGATGAGGAGCAGAACTCAGATGGAGAAGAGCTGGCGGTTGAATTACAAGTCTCGGAAAATGAGACAAGCTCTTCGCCAGAAAAACTTGGGGGTATGAGTAGCCGTGCTGATAGCGAAGTTGCGAGTCCGCCAAATTTACGCCCATCGCGTAGTGTAAAAGTCCCAGACCGATTGGGATATGAAAGGTTGGGGGGCGCTAATGTTGTTTCGGCAGCCCCGATTGATAAGAATTTAGTACTGTCGCTGTTACAGCAAATTATGAAAGACTAGATTTATCTGTATGTATATAATGTAAATATGTGCCAAATATTAAGCGTTTCCGTTTGCAGATCCTTCTACATGCGAGCATCGATGCTACCTAATTCCAAGTACTGCAACCACGCCATCTACATGAGCCACTGGGACGAGAGTACGACAGTTTAAGCGGAGATGGACGTCGGACCACCATATCAGGCTACTCAGCGAAATTTTCTCACTCACCCGCCACGCACGTCATAACGTGTTACTTCGCTGCTGAAGGTGCAAGATTAGCACCGGTTCCAGAATCCTGTTTGTGATGCACTAGTCATTGGTGCCGAGATGTCAATAACGTCGCCCATAACGTTCTACGTTGCTGCTGAAGGTGCAAGATTAGCACCGGTTCCAGAATCCTGTTCGTGATGCACTAGTCATTAGTGCCGAGATGTCATTAACGTTGCCTATAACGTTCTACGTTGCTGCTGAAGGTGCAAGCTTAGCACCTGTTCGAGTATCCTGTTCGTGAGGCACTAACCACGTTGCCAAGTTGTCATCAGCTACTAAACGTCACTTTCCTATGACGGAATGGCGCAAAGCGCCTGCTGTATGCTGAAGCTGCTGCTGAATTCGTTGCCAGCCAACTGTAACCATTTCTGGCCGAGGGGGCGAAGTAATGCTGGTGCGCATCCAAAATGGCTAGCAAGCTGCACGTCGTCTCGACGTTGCAAGCCACCCATCACCCATATGACGTTCCCGTGAGCGGAGATTTCAAGAGTGCTGAAATACACTTAGCGCGTTTCCCGTTGCGCACACTGCTAGCCCTTGCAGTTTTCCAAATTTCGAGCTGAGTGAGCCTATGTCCGAACTGTTGCGTATGTAATCGGTATCGCGTCTATTCCCCTCTCTCACCCTGGGGCGTTACACCGGGATTGCGATATCTTGTAGTGCTTGTCTGTTTATTGCCAGTAATTGAATGGATGTCAAACGAGCTTGTACCATAGCGTGTAGATAGTGAATAAATGTTGTAATAAAATATGCAACAAAGTGGCGACGAGGATTCGGAGTTTTCTTAGCCAAGGGCGAAGAAAACAAACAACAATTAAGAGAAAATGAGTGCAAGTTTCGGAGTACTTAAGGAGTACGAGCCGTCATCAAGTTTCACAGAATATGTGGAACGGCTCGAGCAATATTTTGCAGCAAATGACATTCAGGAAGAGGTTAAAAAGAAAGCAATCTTTCTTACCTGTGTTGGCGAACGAACTTATTCGCTGATACGAAATTTAGTATCGCCAAAGAAACCAAAGGACGTGAAGATCGCGGATCTAATTGCTTTGACGATTGAACATTTATGTCCAAAGCCAATTGTGATAGCGGAACGTTTTAAGTTTCACCAGAGAAGCCAGAAACAAGGTGAAACAGTAAATCAGTTTGTAGCCGAGTTAAAAAGCCTTGCAAAGCATTGCAACTTCGGCACATTTTTGGACGAAGCGTTGCGCGACAGATTCGTGTGTGGACTGTATTCAGCTGCTTGCCAAAGAAGATTGTTATCAGAAGCTGATTTAACATTAACCCGGGCAGTTGAAATGGCAAGCGGGATGGAAGCAGCGGAGCTGGAAGCTGGAAATATTCACACGGGAAATGTGAATCCTGGTGCTTCGATGGACGTAAATGAAGTGCGAGCCTCAGTGCGAACGAATGGTAAACAAAAATGCTTCCGATGCGGGAAGTCAAACCATTCAGCCAGTGACTGTTATTTTGCCAAAGCTGTTTGCCACAAATGTTCGAAGCAAGGACATATATCTACGGCATGTAGATCGAGTAACAGTGGGGAACGAGCTTCGCAAAAGTACAGCAATAGTCGTGGTCCGTACAAAACAACAAAGAAGAAGGCGGATATTCGTCACGTCGAGTCGGTTCCGTCGGAAGTCAGGTCAACCGAATGCCCACCCCCTAGTCAAAGTGATGATAACTGGCTAGTATACCATGTCGGTAAGGGGCAGTCGGAAATTCTGGTTAACCTGGAAATAAATGGACAACCAACAAAATTTGAGTTGGATACGGGTTGCGCCGTATCGTTGATGTCGGAAGAAAATTTCCGGAAGTTGTGCCCAACTGTTGAGCTTCAACAGTCTCAGAAGAAACTAACGGCCTACGGTGGTCATGAAATTGAAGTTTGCGGAGAAGCCGTCGTCGACGCAAGATACGAACGCCAGTCGAAGCGGCTGGAGCTGATCGTAGTGCGTGGAAAAGGTCCGTCCTTATTTGGCCGTAATTGGCTTAGTGAATTTAAGCTCAATTGGTCTTCAATCAATTCGGTGCGAGACAAACCAATTGAGGAGCAAATTGCAAGTGAATTTGCCGATTTGTTCACTGGATCGGGAAAAATCAAAGGGGTGAAAGCAGTGTTGCGCATCAAAGTGGATGCAACCCCAAAGTTTTTCAAGCCGCGCGTAGTACCGTATGCGCTACGCGAAAAAGTGGAGCTTGAATTAGATCGCTTAGTGAAGGAAGATATTTTGGAAAAAGTCGAAAGTTCCGAGTGGGCAACGCCAATAGTGCCGATTTTAAAGCCATGCGGTAATGTGAGAATCTGTGGTGACTACAAGGTCACAATAAACCAGTGCTTAGAAGAACCGGAGTACCCTATGCCAACTCCAGAGGAGGTATTCAGCAATCTTAATGGTGGAAGTAAGTTCAGTAAGCTGGATATGTCAGGTGCGTACCAACAAATTGAACTGGACGAAGACTCTCGTGAGTATACCACTATTAATACGCATATGGGACTATTTCGGTATAAACGGTTACCGTTTGGTGTGTCAAGCGCATGTGCTATTTTTCAGCGCGTCATGGACGAAATTTTGTCGGAAATTCCGGGTGCAGCGCATATTTTAGATGACATTATTTTGAGCGGGAAAGGTGACCATGAGTTGCTAAAATTGTTGCGATCGGTATTACAGAAACTGCGTGAGCATAACGTGAAGTTAAAGCGTGAAAAGTGCGTTTTCTTATCGGACGTAGTTGAGTATTTCGGGTTTATTGTCAGTAAGGATGGTATTCAGCCTTCGCCGAAAATTTCGCCGCCATAATTTTTGGGCTGAAAAAGTTTCACATTTACTTGTATGGTGTGAAATTTGTGTTGTGGACGGATAACAAGCCCCTAACGTTCATATTTGGGGAAAAGACCGGAATCCCGGTAATGACAACTTCGCGTCTACAAAGATGGGCAATTATTATGTCATCGTACCGGTATACAGTTAAGTTTAGACCGGCATCGGAAAATTTGAATGCCGACGCATTATCGCGATTATTGCCCAAGACTTCGGCGATTACGCATCCCACTGATAGGGATGAAGCGTCCGCATTGCTTGTTCGTCAGTTGCAAAGTTTACCGGTTAGTGCTTCTGACTTCGCGACGGAAACGAAGAGTTGTTCGATTTTGAGTCGAGTAGTAGAATTCACGGTAAAAAAATGGCCCGATAGGAAAGAAGTCCCTGTTGATCTGTTGCCGTTTTATCGCGTGAAAGATGAGTTGTCCATGCAGTCCGGATGTCTGTTTCGAGGCCTTCGGATAGTTGTACCGAATAAGTATCGTCAGTATGTCCTGGAAGAGTTGCATGCAGGCCATCTGGGTGTGGTCAAAATGAAGTCAGTTGCTAGATTTCGAGTGTGGTGGCCGAAGATCGACGAGGACATTGAAAGTCTGGTGTCCAAGTGTCTGTCTTGTCAGCTTGAAAGAAATCGTCCGCATCCAGTTGTCTCGCAATGGCCGAAAGCGGAGGAGCCTTGGAGGCGTGTACATATCGATTATGCTGGTCCGTTTTTGGGAAGTATGTTTTTGATTGTGGTAGATTCGTGTTCTAAATGGTTGGAAGTCGTGGCTATGACCCGTACGGATTCAAAGCGTACAATTGAGGTTTTGGGATCTATATTTTGCCGTTATGGTTGTCCCGTTGAACTGGTAAGTGATAATGGTCCCCAATTTACCTCCCAAGAATTTGCAGAATTTTTGTCGAAGAATGGAGTGAAACATACGCTTACCCCTCCGTTTCACCCAAGTTCAAATGGCCAGGCTGAGAGAACCGTGCAAACAGTGAAGCAGAAACTTCGCATATTCAGCCATGATGAAACGCCAATGCACGAAAATTTGTCGAAATTCTTATTTCATTACAGGGGGTCTGTACATAGTGCTACAGGTAGTTCGCCCGCTAAGTTATTTCTAGGTCGTGAGCTACGCACTAGGCTAGATTTGTTGCAACCACAGAATGATGTACCGGTTGCAAAGCAAGGTGATGGGAAATATAGTATAGGTGACGCGGTGTTTACTTTAGATTATAGAAATCGCCAGAGACCGCAGTGGATTCAAGGGATAATACACAAATGTGTGTCGCCAGTTATTTATCTTGTTAAAGTGAATGATATGGTATGGAAGCGCCATTTGGATCAATTGCGGCGATCACATGTTCAACAAAGCAAACCTGTTGATCATGGGTATTGGGAAGCGTCGATTGATAGCTTACAGCCGACGGTTAAAACTCCTGGTCGAATTCGCATGATGCCAGAGCTGCAGAGCGAACAGCCTATCAGTGCGCCAATCCCTGAGCCCACTGAAATGCCAATGTTAAGTCCGGTTGTTCGTCGTTCAACGAGGTATAAGAGAGAACCCGATAGATTTCAGGCCGGAGTTTAATTTAGTGCGGGGAACTGTACGTTCACACAGAGGAGTCGGGAGCGGAACTTCATTTTCGCTGTAGTTTTGTAGCAGCTACAAAATCGCAGCACGGTTCACACAGGACGATTGGGTTCAGCTACAAAAGGTGGCAAATAATTCAAAATAACAAAATGCGGCTTTTCCTCATTAGTCTGGGACCATAGACAGTAGGGTAATAAAAATATGAAAACAAGATTCTCAATCTGGGGTAACGGTTCTGACAATGGATTCAGAGTGTATCGACCATGTCTCCCAAATCTTGGGTGGATAGCTGAATAAACGAGGGCGAAAGAAGTCATGAAGTCGAGCATATACAAATGTCATCTTGATCTCTTGGCATTCCTGTTTCTGTAGTTATAGCCCATTACGACCAGCTCACCTACTACATGGATTCCGATTCTGACTTGCCAATATCCTTCTAAACACAAAGGGAAAAGAGCCATGCCCATGATCCTTCAAAAAAGCAACATAATTTCATTATGTTTCCGAATAAACTTTTTTTTAAATTTTGTTTGAGCATGACTATAGGTGTGTTTGACAGTGCAAAACGGATAAGTAGCTTAAATTTATTGGAGCTATATTTCGGCCCTTCTTGGCAAGGGTCCTCTTCAGGCTCGAAGCCGCTTCGAGCTCCAATAAATTTCAGCTGACTTATCCGTTTTGCACTGTCAAATATGATTCGCAGTGAGCTTGGGCTGAAGGAATATTTATACTATAGGTGTGATTGCACAGGATTTGAGCGTATGCCGAGAAATCAGCCTAGTATTTAACATTTATAGAAATAAGAAAAAAGTACACTCCTTTCGGGTTTGAACAACAGAACTAAGCAAAGGGGTGGGTTTAATCATAAACTTGGAACAAAAACAGTATAATAACTTGAACGCTTTATTCCATGACTCTCCCTTGTGGGATATGACTGTCTTGTGATCACTGTTAGAAAAGCTGTACTCCCATACCCATCTTAGTTCATCCATAGGTTCAATAAAGGGGCATGATCTTGCACCCACACTGAAAGCTGCAAAAGGCAAGCAAACAGTGAAAAAATCAAAAGCTCTGTCAGCTAGTTGCAGCCACTTCAGCTCGCTTTTAGTATACTCATTAGTATACTCATACATTTGTCACTAGGATAAGACCATGCTGTTGATACTCTATTAACCATTTGTGATCTGGTAACCCTCTCATATCCATCCGAAGCATCAATATGATCTAAATCCAGTACACTTATTTCAGACAGACCTTCAGTACTAAAGTTGTCTGTACCTTCAGGGTCCGAGATGATTATCTTATCTGTCTTCTCAGTAATTTCACTCATCAATGACAACTCACATCATCAATGACAACTCACAAATAATTTCCAAACTGCCAACATAATTCAGCAGGGCTTGCTGTATCCTTAAACTGGAAGCAAGTAGTTATCAATTCTTACTCTTCACCAAATTTTAGATCAATACCACGTTCTGCCTTAACAGAACACACAAACTTCTCATTGATTTGGAAGTTTGGAACACTCTACCACAATTTAAATTCGGTTCGATTTCAATGTTCTTCTAATGGACCCTTCTTACATCTAAAATCTTTTCTTTCACTGGTTTCAGCTTGAGAAACTTCTTGACGAACAAATTAATCATATTTGGCCTCCTCACGCCACAGAAAATTGTGCTGTTGTTATTGTAGTCAATAAATAGGCTAGTGCCTATCTCTTCTTTTCTAAGAAGCATCAGTGAGCTTGTCCAGGACTTTTGCCTCTGATAAGGGACGAATATCTGGTGGCTGGCACAAAATGCAAAGTGTGAAGTCAGATTTCGCCTCTTTCTACTGTCTGCACACCGGAGCTGCTCCTTGGATAGTCGATCCGTCCAATATACTGTAATGAAAATAATGTTTTAATCAGTAACAACCACATTATTAGTTATTATATTATCAAAATACCTTACAAGCACAGAGGAATTTTACTTTATTTAAATATTAATAACTGATTTATTTAATGTTTGTTAACTTTAACTGGTATAATCAGTGGCAAACAAAGCAGAAACTTTCATCAGAAAAAAAAAATAATGAAACTAATAGGGACACACCAGTTTAGCCAGTGAGAATGAAAATGTTTTGCAAGCAATTACATTGCTGCTGAGCTATGTGGCATAGCCTACAAACATACGACATGGCAGTATAGCCTACAGTCGTCAGTAGTTTAGCGTATGAAAAAATAATGCTTTTTCAGTAAACTGATTAACAGTTACACTAAAACAAACACAAACAGCACCATAAATAATCTTGCTACAACCCAAGGTTTTTGTGTCTAATTTTGGTTTTCTTCTAATTAGTTTTCCTAAATTTCCTAAACAATTCAGCCCAGACACTTGCGCAGAAAAATGCAAATTATAAACAAATCCATACAAGTTGCACAGCTAACTAGCTGTAGTAGAGCTGGAAAATAAAAAGGAGAATGTGAAAAGAGGACACCAGGGATGTAGGATCAGTCTAGAACAAACAGTCGTTTTTACTACAAGAGGCATCCCTGAGCATACCCCAGACCAGCTGAGGTTTGCCAGTATAAAAATAGTTTGCCATATACAAATGATACAATACTTTACAAGCCAGCTCTAAAGATAAATGACTTGCAGTCAGCTTTGAATTTTAATAGTATGCCAGTCTAGCCTGGCTGGTGGTAAGGCTATCGTACAAAGTGATCTTACCTTCCTTCCATCTCCACCTCTAAAATGCCTCTGAAGCAACTTCCTCCTAGGCTTTGAGGACCAGATGCCTCTGCTTGTGTCTCTTACTGTTCTTTTCATGTGAAACTGGCTGAAATTTGACAGCTAACTTAATTTTTCAAACAATTATGTCCATTTTCCCAGATTTCTGTGGCGCGATTTTGTAGCTGTAGTTGAAATAATCCAACTACAGCGATTCTCCGAAATATCGCAGCGAATTTGTAGCTTTGTGGCGCGAAATTTGTGGTCGACGAAAAATCGGGCTATTCTGCGAATATTCGCGTCTGTGTGAACGCACAGGAAGGTGTTGCGTATGTAATCGGTATCGCGTCTATTCCCCTCTCTCACCCTGGGGCGTTACACCGGGATTGCGATATCTTGTAGTGCTTGTCTGTTTATTGCCAGTAATTGAATGGATGTCAAACGAGCTTGTACCATAGCGTGTAGATAGTGAATAAATGTTGTAATAAAATATGCAACACGAACCCGTCCGAAGATGTCAGCTGTGAAATTATCCAGCCAAACGTACCTGAAGCTGGTATCCAGCCAAACACATCTGAAGCTGTTGCTGTTATCAATGAAGCTGAGGTCGTAATCCTGTTGTCGTCGTTGATG
Organism: Branchinecta lindahli; assembly: GCA_023053555.1. NCBI lineage: Eukaryota > Metazoa > Arthropoda > Branchiopoda > Anostraca > Branchinectidae > Branchinecta > Branchinecta lindahli. Next base: position 21,052,761 of record JAKZAO010000013.1, on the reverse strand, counting down.
TTGTCTCTGTCGTACTGTGTTAAGTGAAGTGGCTTTCCTGATGAACAATCGGCAAGTTGGACTTGGCGGTGTGGTCAGTGCTTGCGGTGTAAGGTAGTGTCGGTGTTCTCAAAGCAGTTAGATTTTTTTTTTCTAGCATTTTAACAGGCTTATGATTGACTGTGATCGGTTGAACTTTGCGCACGAGTGCAAAAACCTGGGGTTTACTGGACAGATTCAGGTGGAACCCAAATATGAATTATACCTTGAGCAAACAGTGATTCCAGCGCGCAGTAGCGCTGACATCTGAACTATGTTATTTATTTAGGTTGTTTTGTGTAGGCCATGTGTTAGGGGGTGGTGTTGCGGCGAACCGGGTCGGTTCTTTGATAGGAGGGAGGTGTAACCCATGTCTAAAATGTATGGACGCAAGTTCATTACTTCGTTTCCGTATTACCTTCACCCCGCGGTCGTGAGCTATTTCAATTTACAATGAATTCTGAGCGCGGGTGAAAGATGAGCATTTCGCATGGAATGCGCTCGGCAAGGATTTAATGGCAGTTAAGTTTGAGCTACCATCGAGGCAGCATGAGCGCTGCAGGAGTAGGGAGAGGACGCGGATTATCGGGCTGAGTATCGTTAATATGTTCTAGTGTAAATAGGTTACCACATCACATTCTTTTGTTGTACCTCTCTGCCGTAACGTCATGTAAATAAACCTATAGTTAGTTTTCCAAGATTTATGTAGTTATGTTCCTTCCCACGTCGGTCACGTTATTATTTGGTTAAGCCAACAACCGCTCGGTTGGTTTATCATTCGCTACCAGTTCTTATTATTATTATTATTTTACTAAATTGTAAGAAGGTAACATACCTTTCCTGCCGTATCTCCCATTTCTATTGGGATGATGGGCCGGGGGACCCTTCCCAGGCTGGAACCACCATGCTACACCTCCCCTTCGTATGGCAGAGCTGGAAGGTGACAGATCATGCTTATTTCTAAGATGAGGGATGGAGGAGAAAACAACTTCCTCCGGCGATTCTCTTCGTGCCGGAAAGGAGGAATGCTGACCATCTCGATCGAAGAAGGTCGTTCGCTGTCGAGTGGAGCGGATTCGCTCGCCTATGAAGATGGCATCAACCATCTCCGCAACATGGCGAACTTCGGAACGGATCCGCTCAGACGGCCTGAAAGAAAGAACAGTTCAAGAAAAGAACAAGCCAAAGTGCCTAGCCTATAACTTTTGACAGGTGGGACTAAAATTCGTCCAAAGCTAGGTTGAAATGATTTATGAATGATTTATTTGCAGATTAAAGCCACAAGACCACCACACAAAGACAATAAATCCAATAAATTATATCCTCCTCCTCAAAGAATTCCGCCTCCCTACTTTAGCAGCCCGACGTCTTACTCTTTGTACTAGTTTCGGGAACAGTCTGCGTTCCCACTCAGGTTTTGAGCACCTATTTCCTACCCCATATTGCCCGCCAAAACCTCGACTACCTCGAGTTGTAGCACAAAAGGTTCCGGTTCTTAACCCTGTTTGTACAAGAACCGAACGCTACAGAAAGAGCTTTGTACCATCTTTTGTTGAAGTTTTAAACAATTGATCAAATATTTCCCTTTAATGTTTTAATTGTCTAGGGTTTTTATTCTGTTTGATCATTTTTTGACTATTGCTTTATTATGTATAACCACCTTAGTTTTGTAATTATGATGTACCTGACGAAAACGACAAGTTCGGCAATCCAATGCTGTGAAAGTTTCGTTTTACAATAAAGTATCAGTCAGTCAGTCAGTCAGTCAAAACTAACACACTATTACATGCTCACTGTTTACAAAATCTCTGCATCATAAGAAATGTCTCCGGTGTTTGGAACTTTCCACTTTTTTATTTTTAGTAATCTTAACTCCCACACCATTTTTATAATCCATTTCTTACCCATCATTCATACCCCAAAAATCTCATCCTTAGTCCATGTAACTCTCTTCACTCAAACAGAAGATGATAACGAATCAAGTTTTTTGCTATTGGGTTTTGTTTGACACCTATCAAACTTGCTAGATATTACTTGTTTATTTGGCTATACCCTTCTGTTTTTGTTCTTCATAAGTGTGTCATTTTTGTTTCTTACCACCCTACTTTTTTTTCAGCGAGCGAAGTCACATAAATCCGATTTTGCTTCCCGTACTTTCGGTTTCTTCTATCAGAGACGCAAATGTCTATCCTTGACAGTCCTCCTTCTCGCCCGTCACACATTAGTTGCGTTTTTGATCCGAATTCTTCTCGCGATTCTCCTCCGAATTCTCCTATTTGGCGTGTTTAAACTATTCAGATGAAACAAATTCTCCTCAGATGAAACGAAAGAAAGGAGAATTCGTTTCATCTGAATAGTCTAAACACGCCAAATAGGAGAATTCGGAGGAGAATCGCGAGGAGAATTCGGATCAAAAACGCAACTATTAGGGAAATTACTCATTTCTTCACTCTGTAGGAGAATATATGTTTGCGAGTTAAGAAACAGTACTGTATGTGCGCACTGAACCTCTACTCGTAAGCTTTTGTCGTGTAATCAAGATTCTGATTAAGGTAGCATTCAAGCGACTTATTATTAGTTACGATCGTACTATTCTTGTTATTATTGCATTTCCAAAGCCCGCCGTAATAAGTAAATTGGCTCCTCCCACTCATTATTTTCGTTCCACGTCTGTTACGATGATACTTATGATGGTCAAGAGCATCATAAGTGATAATAACTATCGGTTCTGCAGAACTCCCGTAAGAGTGATGACGTATGTTTACGTTGTTATTATTTCCATTCCAGAGGGCGTGATAAATACCAAAATACGGCGCTCGCCCCTCCTCTTATGATTGTAACTTGTAATAACTTCACTGAAACGCTACCGAAGCTTAAATGTCTCACCGCGGCAGAACTGAAAAAAATCGCTACAGTAACAGAGAAACTTGTACCGCAGAATACGCCACTGCGCCGAGCCCAAAGGTATACCTAAAAAACGGATCGTTCAGGAAATCCCCCATAGGTCCAGTGAGAAAAGCCATCCACTTCCGAATCTCAAAATGAACTAACAGTGACCCTCCAGCGCTCTCCTGAAAGGAAACTTGGAGCCATACGGATAGCAAACACGCAAGAGTCAGTCCTGTATCCCAACACGGGGATAACCAATGAGATTGACCAAGTTTCCAAATAGAGGAAGTTTCCGCGGCTAATAAAACTGGCAAGCGTATAAGTTGTCCGTAAGAAAACAAGGGGCGAAAAGCCACTACAGAAATTGGTACGAGTATTATCAGGGATACCAGCCCTAGCTCTACTCTGCTCTGCATGCCAAGGACAATCAGCAAAAAAAAAATGATAAATCTAACTGACCTATTCGCTATAACAGATTCTCTCGACGTCCATTCCTGAAAATCAAGTTATTCATATATACAAAGCCGGAGCTGGGGGCTCTGACTGCAGAACTGGAATCGATATCCCCTTCGATGTTTAGGTCCTTGGAAACATTACAAGATTGACAGTTGAGGCCGACAGCACGCAACAGGACGATTTGGGACTTCTTACTAGGTCCAAGTGTTTTTGAGTAGGCCAGCGATTAGTGCGGTAGGACGGAATATGGAAAGGTTGTTGCCCTAGGCAACGGCCATTGTAACATTCAAAGAGGTGAAGCCCTTACCTATTAATTTTCTTTATGAGTCTCATGAACTTTTTGTTCCCTTGTCGTCCCAAAAACATGATCAAGTCCTTTGCTTCCGAATCACCAGAGAGACGCAAGTTCGTCACTGACCTCCCACTTCTAGAAGTTTGACAAAGAAACAAAAAAAATTTAGCAATGGAGACAACTGAAGATATTACAGAGGACGAAGAAAAATAAATCACTGTGAACACTGAAAAGTCAAAAATCATGACAATCGTCTTTCTAAAATCTGTCCCTGGGTTCTTCCAACCCATCCCCAAGGGGTACATCTTTCGTTGGTAAAGCTGTTCTACCGATTTCAACTGGGACCCTCGTATCGAAAGTATTACTAAACAAAATTTCCCCCGCTCTCCCTCCTAAGACCCACTGTTAAATTTTATTCCCCCTCTTCAGATTTGCTCCACTTTTATGCTTTGTTTATACGCCCAAGTCTCGAGTATGCTTGTCCGGCATGGCTTCAGACCGTAGCGAATGTATTCAAAAATGGCTTTTGCCCATTACTGGGCGGGAAGGAAAGCTCTCATTTATTTATGTTCTCATGAAGTCTGAGCTCACAACGCTTCAGGAAAGAAGACCAAGACTGTGCTAGAATTACGGAAATCGAGCTTTTCCAAGCCCAAGTTCCTTGATCTCTTCCCTCCCACTCATAATCCTCCTAGAAGTAGAGCCCTAGGAAAAAATCCCAGGAATTCTCCAAACTAACACCGGTAATATGTATTCATGAAAGGTACAGGAAAAGCTGCGTTCCATCTCTCGGGACACTTTTTAATTCTCAAGACTAAAATAAATTTAAATTCACATACTTTAGTTCTGTTTACACTGTATATATTACTGAGACCTTAGACCTTAGATCCTCCTGTGCCTCCAGAGGCGGCCAGGGCGTCCAAGAAGAGTCTCCAATCGTCTCTGAAACTTGCGGCTGCGACGATGTCTTCCCACTCCGGCTGAATTGAGGCGTGAAGGTGCCGCAGGTCGTTGTTGTAAGTACGACGGAGTGTATTTTTCGGCCTTCCTCTGAGGCGGGTTACTTTCAAAAATCGTGTCCGGGGGCATGCATTTGTCGTCGTCTGTAGGGGTTCAGATCCGAGGCTCTTCTTTAACGTTTCTGTTGCAAGAGAATGTTTCCCCAGAAGAGGACTCCTCTGGTTCCCGGGAACGGATTGCAAGTCCGTTGCCCGACCCTCCTCCTTTGCCCAGGCTTGGGACTGGCTGCTGAGAGGCACGCAGTGTGCACCCCAACAGGCGGAGGGAGGTACCTCTGTAAATCTAATATAAATGTTGAACTGACAAAGCTTTTGTTTATTATCCAACGTTGGCGAGAAATGCGAATACGACATTAGTGTTGTGAACATGATCAAATTAAATTCTACTCTAATACTCTACTCATAACATTCACCAGCTGCACTCTGTTATAATAGACAGTAACGATGAACTCGGAGCAAAATAACACTAGGGAGTGGCGCCAAGACCTATCCTTTCCGTGCTTTGCAAACGGGCCATACTCAAATTGCTGCCCACTACGCATGCGACATTTAAAGCAAAACAAACTTGCGGGTTTGGGAATGTATAGTAAAGCTAAGATGCGGTCTACACACAACAAGGAAACAGTGAAGGTTTTATCTTTATTTTGTTGTGCTCAGAATATAAAATTATTGGAGCCAGCGCTGTGCACGACGACTGATTTGAATTTAAATAGGGACGTTCACTATCGCTAGTGGTGCTGGTATCGCTCCTGTTCGAGTGTGTGTCACTTTTTCCAAGGCTTGGCGCTACTCCCTAGCGGTATTTTGCTCTGGATGAACTTAACATTTGAGCTCGCTGCACGGACTGGAGGTGAGAAAGAGCGATATCGTTTTCTTCTCTTTCATTTTTTTTCTCACAGAAATCCTAAAGTATGCGATCTCATAAAAGCGCTGCATAGCATTTTTATTAATACCCAAATTGTGGACAGGCCAAATGGCCAAGTTAATACCCACGTCTAATTTTAAAGAAAGTTGGTAAGAGTGCAAAGGATCAGCTTCAAGGACTTACTGTTAGTGCAAAGAAAATAATGTGGAAGCGAATCTCCAGAAAGCCTTCGAAATCCAGTTGACCTCTCAGATTCGGACGACTGGCAAAAACGAATGCAGGACTGAGAGAGAGAGAGATGAGATACGAAGCCAACCAGGCCGAAGAAAAAGATTTAACACTCCAACACCAAACCTGAAAAAGAAAACATAAATTAATGACACTACTCGTTCAGGAAGATGCCCGAGAGGTTCGCTGGAAGGGTCACTAGGTCCTAAATAGTCAACATTCGTGTTTCAGAGCAAATGCGTTCCCTGTTACCGCCATCTGTTTTCTTATCTTGAAAGACCTGAAAGAAGACCAGATGGCTCTGCCAGGCTTGCGGAACTGAACTTTCCAGACCCGGTAGAGGGTGAAAATGTGTTGTCAATCACGATTGGTATTCACGCGATACTTGACAAGTTACGAAAATTGATCTTATAATTTTTATAATTGATCCCTTTGCCGCCGTGGGCATCTCTTTGGGTTGGAGGACGAGCCGTACAAGCCCGAAATCACAAAAAAATTTACGCGGGTTCAGGGCGAAAGGTTGTGCATCTTTTTAGATGCACGGTCGTCCTTGCTCGATCTCCAACTGCAACCAAAAAGGCGTTCAGGCCGGTCCAAACATCCAATCTTGGAAGTATGACGATGACAGTCGTCAAGCCCTTTCTCTGGTCCTCAAAAAGAGTGACCAACTTTTTTGTATACGCTGTAAAGTACGTATTGCCACCTGAAAGGTTTCATCTGTAATCCCTTTAATCTCGAAATTATTGTGTATCGTATTGTACTTGACGAGCCCCACGTTCATTCCTAGTTGCCGAGAGGAAACACATACTAAGTTAAAACAGCTATACATGAAAACCTAGAAATATGGTTTACATCGCCCAACTAACCGTCTCATTTGTCTTTTTCATTAGTGCTTTTTGTCACCTCTGATTTTCAAACTATAACCCATGTACATGATTTGATTTTGTTAAGGTCGGATTCGAACCCAGATTTGAATCCTTAACAAAAAATATCGGATTAGGATTCGTACCTAGCCCTGGATTCGGATTCGATTCCTCTCATGATCGGATTCGCCCATCCCTGGGATAGGTTTGTGTCAAGTAGAGGATAAAAGAGTCTGGATGTCCAGATTCTGATGCGGACTTCAAGCTACAAAGAGGGAGTGGGCAAGTGATGCCATTACTATCCATCTATTGAAATAAACGGCACTAGACTGTATTCCATTTGTCGTCATCAGCGGATTCTTCCCAGTATTTTCCGGAAGGTAGTAACAGTAAGGAAAACACTCACCAAATTAAAACGACGTATTTGTTATTGCCAAGGTACATCGATGAGATCCCATTGCTGCTGAGAATTTGAAGGGTCGCAAGGAACGACTGAAAGACTAGCAGGCTCCACTTTGGCTATACCTGCCAGGCATAACTTACTTTCCTGATGCATCAACGTGTGGTCCTAAGGAGAAGGAAAATACTTGGAAGAGAACAAGCATGTCTTACGTGTCCGCAATTCTCTATATTCCAATTCAGGGCCACAAAGAGGTTTAATTCCCCCACTGATCATCACCACCATTAAAGTTTAACCGAAAAGGGCTAGGATAGGACAATCTAATTACCCATCACTTATTCACTTAAACTGGCTTGAAGACCCGCTGAAAATGAGTTACTTCGTTGTTCCGCTATTCCCGAATAACCGATTTTCAAATAGTGGAATTTCCGTGTGATTTGCAGTGCCTCTATTTGCTGTATGCCTTACGAGAAAGATTTATCATTTTTTTTTTGTTCAGGCACTAAGCGATCTTCACCAATCTCACCACTGCCCACTGAAAAGCCGATTTGTGTTGAGATTAAAATTTCCCTCGTCATAGTAGAATTTACGCTGTGGGGACGGCTGGAGATATTCTGAGCCTCACAACTACAGCAGATGGTGGAAAATCAAAAAATCCCTTTCCAGAATCCAAATAATTCAGTGTATCCAATGAAATGACACACAAATGACTTGGCTTTTCAGTTAAACTTTAACGTTTAACTCAAACTCTACTAGGATATGTGCTTAACTATACTCCTTCAGCAGAAAACAAGACCAAAGGTTTCGATGGGATCCCAAAAATTTAATATTTAATCCAGACAACTAGGTCTTGTCTTCGCCAGATCCAGTCTTCGCCAGGCTAATCATCTGAGAAAACTAAGTTCAGATATACCTCTATAAGCCATATTTTGACGATACTCATCGAAACTTCCTGCTTTACTTCTGCCAAATTTCCGGTTTCGGCCGAATTCCGAGCGAACTATACTTGTCCAGCAAAAAAAAAAGGAAGTTCAGAAACGAATTCAGCGTATCTCCTTATCCCTATAAAGGACATCTGATCAACTTCAAATAAAACTTTCACCTTACAAAAAAAAATCCAGTTTCACTAATTGTCCGGCGAGAAAATGATTTTCACCATCGTGTTCAGCATGTCTTCTTACCCCTAAATCGAACATCTAATGAACTTGAAATAAAACTTTTGCTTGTTACAAACTTTCCGGTTTTGGCCGGATTCCGGTCGAACTACTTGTCCGGCGACACCTTACTCTTGACCCAAAGAATCCTCACACCAAGTTTCATCAAAATATCTCATTCCCTTCGAGAGTTATCGTGCTCACAGACGGACAGACGGACGGACGGACGGACAACTTTTGCGATGTCATAGGTATCCCTCACTTACGTTTTGGGATCCCAAAAACAGTGCAAATCTCCCTGACGATGCGTTTTTTCCCTACCCGTTCAGTTTAAATAGTGAATGCTTCTCTTTTCCGTTCATAGCCTTATGGATCTATTGTACTACCTCTATGTGGTGGATGCCGATAATACGGCGAAGGGAGAAGAAACAGATACCAGTCAGCTTGGGGCGCTCAACGGCTAATGGGAAACAAACACAAATAAGGACGTTTTAGAAATAAAAACGCATGGCAAAAAATGCATAAAACTGCTGCGGAAGTCTCTTGTTGCCTCCCTTACACACCTCCCGTCAAAACCTTGTCTACTTTGCTGTCCACTTCTTTAGTAGACTACTACACAACTACATACAACATTGTTTCTATTTACTCAAACATCTCGAGGGTTAAAAACAAAAACCAAAGGTTTCCATGGAATGCCAAAGGGAAATATTTATTAGACTTCTTCATCCAGACAATAAGGTCTAGTGGATTTCCGGTCCTAGCCTGATAACCTAAACATGTTATTAATCCCTAATCAAATATGAGAAGTCGAGTCTCTATCTATACGGAGTCCTTTCCTACTACTCGAACATTGACTGGATTTTTTTCCTTTAATCACTTTCCAAGTTCAAGGCTGGAACTGTTTAACATGGCTGAATCTTAAAAACCGCGCAAGGAAAATGATACCTGTTGTTGTTGTTTGAAGGTTGACGTCTCGCGAGCTTCAGCTCATTCACGCTCGTGCCACTAAGTTTGAATGACTTTTCTTTCTTTCACCTGTCGACAAGGGTTTTAAGCTTGTGAGATTCAGAGCGATAGATGGCACGGCTGTTCATTATTCAGATGTTCTGCTCGAGTTGAATGCTTCGTTGAATGGAAGTGAAAGGGACAGGTTGATATTTTTTAACTTTCTTGTGCGGCTGTTTTCCAAATGCCACTTCTGGACCGAAAATTCGCGGTCTCATTTGGCCTTATAGCCTACCAGTTCAGCGCTCCTGACGGATTATTGCCTGTCTTTCCCTCCTCACTTCATTATCAGCGTATATGTCATTGAAATGGTCCAACAGATTCGCATCTTTTTTCTGATGAAGGAATCAGATCCTACAGCATGGTTCAAATCGGTGTAATACGGCGCCAGCAGTTTCGGTTTTTCCACGGGGCGCGCTGTAATGAGCTGCACAAGGAAAACAAACCTTGGTTCTATTTTGTTTGTCATATGCAGAGTCATTCAGATTGCTTGATTTGGTTGAGCCAGCAACCCGAGGAAAGAAAAAAACACCGCCAGGGTTGTCAGAGTAGACAAAAATTCTACTCTGCTGAAAGCTGTACCAATAATTTGTCTTCAAAGAACATTTTGTTCTGTGACGACTGATCTTCGCTAGTTAGATAGATAAACCGTGCCCTCCATACATTAATTTTCAGTAATTTTGCACATAATGATCATCAAAGTACGTTATTTTTTTATTTTATTTTTTTTATTAAAATAGTACTTTTCAGGAAAGGAACGCTTTCCGATCTTCAGTAGCCCGAACAAGTTTTACGGTTTGGCAACCCTGAACACTGCATTATAAGAACCAGAAACTTCAGTTTGAACAAGGACGCATAGACACCAAATATAGCGCCACATGGATAATTACCTATTTGAAGCTAAGCTTCTAACAAGAGCTGTAAGCTCATATGGCACTTGCATGGGTTGAGATGTATTATTTGATCAAAAGTAAGTTTCGACTGTGCGGTTCACATGCGCACTTTAAGGGAGCTAGAGAAAAAGTATTTTATCGTTGAACTTGGCTGTGATGATGCGCACTTTAAAGGCACTAGAAATTCATCTGTAAGCAAGACCCTTGAGGCAAAAACGATAGCAGGCTCTTAGGGATCATTGATATATACGTATGATAAAAAGTATTTTTTTTTTTCACTAATGCGGGTAAAATGCGCACTTTAAGGGTGCAAGAAATCATTTTTTTTTTTTGCAAAACCCTTGTGGGACAACTGATCATGGGTTGAGATTTATCGTTTGATAAAAAGTACTTTTCGACCTTGCGGTTAAGATGCACACTTTAAGGGAGCTAGAACTTCATTTGTAAGCAAAACCCTTGAGGCAAAAATGATCATGAGCTCATTTGGATGATCGAAATGCATATTTTGCTTAAAAGTATTTTTCTTAATTTGCGGTCATGATTGGTACTTTAAGGCAGTGGTTCCCAACCTTTTCCCTACCGCGTACCCCTAATCAAGGTTCGAAAATGTTGCGTACCCCCTTTTCCAGAACGTTAAAAAGACGATATTTGTTATCATAAATGATAAAGCATACATGAGTAGAAATCTATACAAAATCAACGAGACACTTACGGCTGCTTTTTAGCTAAAATTTTATGAAATGTCGGCTCGACGTCATTTACGGCAATATTTATTTCACAGTCAGCCTATTTCTGTGTATGGTTTTGATTTTGTCAAATAGACACTTGTTATGTCTTTGATTCTTCTTGAAACAATATTGTTAGACACAGGAACAGATTTTACGGCAGTAGGCTAGCTGTATTCAGGGGCGTCACGCACTTGTTGGCAACACCCCTTCCCCAAACTGGTCGTCCAGACGGTTAAAAAGAAACGAGTCGGCGTGAAGCGCCACGATTTTTCGTAAAAACAGTTATTTTTTTTTGAAAAACAGTCGATAAAAATACCTTGCCCCTCAAAATGTTTAGGCTAGTGTAGTGATGCCTCTGCTGGTAATATTAGGCTTTCGGCAGTCAAAAGTGAGTAAGGCGAGATTTTGAAGTTACGAATTAAAACGATTTTGGTTCCTTTGCGTACCCCTTGCAAGGGTCTCGCGTACCCCTTGGGGTACGCGTACCCCCGGTTGGGAACCACTGCTTTAAGGAATGGTCGGAATTGAAAAGTGGCGATTTCTAAGCAAATCTTGTCGAATTTCTAATATTCCAGCCAAATTTCATCGTCCTAGCACATCTGGAAGTACCTTAACTCGCGATCACCGGAATTCCGGACCCGCCCCTCAAACTCCCCCCACAGTCGCCGGAGCCAATCCGGTTCAGTTTTGGACTTGTTTGTTATTCCCACAAAGTTCCATCCCGATCTCTCCAGTCCAATCCGGTCACGTATTCCCCCCCCCCCCCAATTGTTGTCGGATCCGGTCCGGACATGAAAAAGATCACCACATGCACGCCCTCTGTTCAGTTATTAAATTTCACTCGAATCCGATCACCCGTTCCAAAGTTATGCACGGCTAAATATTCCGGATTCCCCCTCCCTCCGATCCCCCCACGACTATCGGATCGAGTGAATTTTTATTTACAAGTCAGTTTGATCGGGTCCCTGATACGCCTCCCAAGTTTCGCCGCGAAAATCCCAAAAACCGTCATCACCAGAATTCCGGGAAACTCCCCTCCACCTCCCCCCCCCCCCAAGTGTCCGGGTCCAGTCCAAAAGTGTAAACGATTTATCTGGAGCAGATTCTTGTTCTTCCCAGCAAGTTTTACTCCGGTCCCTCCATTATAACCGTTTCTCGAGATTTTCGGTCTTCCCCCACTCCAACTCCCCCATTTGAAGTCCGAACCGGATTCTGTCGAATCCGGTTCGGACTTCAAATGGAACATCAGAGATATGTCATTCATTCAGGTATTAAGTTTCGTCCCAATCCGATCACCCGTTCGAAAGTTACACAACACTCAATTTTCCATATTCCCCCGCACTGCACCACATATACAAACCCCTTTGACCCTCGAATGCACTAGCTCTTTCCAATGTTAACAGAGTGATCCGATGCAAAGAGTGACGTCACGCCACGCGCAGACCTACTAGTGTGTAGAAAGGGGTAGGGGTTTTACAAAAACTACTAAATTCTCAGGATTCCCCCGCCCTCTACTCCCTCCACGGTGGTCGGATCGGGGAAGTGACTATTTGCAAGTTAGTTTGGTCAGGTCCCTGATATGCCTGCAAAGTTTCATCGTCCTAGCACTTCTGGAAGTACCCTAACTCGAGAACAGTGGACCGCCCGACCGCCTGACCGACCGACAGACCGAAAAGTGATCGGTATATGGCACTTGAGCGAAGCTGCAAGTGCCATAAAAAAGCTAAGCAGTTTTGAAAAAGCTAAGCAGTTTTGGTTAAGTGATGATGATGATCATCGGGGGACCAATAGAAACTAAACCGCACGACGGCTCTGAACTGGAATACGAAGAATATCGGATGTCTGTCTTTGGTAAAAATCGAAGCGTCACCCTTCACCCAAGGAGAGGCTTTCTTTCCCGTGTCTGCCTAAGGTGCATTGGCGCTGAAAACAAGAGATTATCTACCGGGGAAACAGGTGACGCAGCACATGAAGGGAAACCATCATGATTTAAGGAGGCTTTAATTTAAACCAGATTGCAGAACCAGGACCGTTTTCAATATTCGAATTAGCAGATATTATAAGGAGGCAGCCTACCTGTGAGGCAAGGATTCAAAAGAACGTTTGTCATTTATGAAAAAAAGAAAGGAAAATAAAAGGGCAACTCAATTCCTGGGTACCTACCTATTCTGTCTCAAGCAACAACAAGTTTGGCAAGCCCAATGCGGTTACGACGGAAATGGCGGATGCACCAGCCGTACAGAACATGAGGTAATTCTGGGTCCGTAGCTAACTTTGCTCTTACAGTGCGAACACACGATCAGGATTCCCCGGCGGATTTTCTGCGCTTTCATCATCAAGCTGAACAAATCTCAACTTTTCCATTTGCAATTGATTCCTAAAATCTGGACAGGAATTCCACTCCTCGACCAGGCTCGACCCTGATGGTCTGTTCAAGGCATTACATAGTTTATAAACTTTAGCCGATTATCTATGACTCGTGACGTCACACGTAAAGTCTATATTTTTATATTTACTAACGAAACCTAGAACGGTTTATAAGTGTAAACGCGTCCGGCGCCTCGCTGGCCGGACGGCACTATACATACATATTTGTCTCAATACAGACAATATGTATTCTGCAACGTTGATTTAATCGAATTTTCCTATTTCTTTCATGACGTCACGAGTCGTAGATAATAAGCTAAGGTTTGGTTTCCACCAAAGTTTCGGCTTGAGACATGCACTGAATTTTACAGATCAGAAGACTACCGAAAGACTGAATAAACAGCCGCGGAAGGTCTCCTAAATATCGTGGATAACTTACTTTCGAGTCGTACTTCCATTTCTGCCTGCTAGTAGCCGTGCAGGCCCAGGCGTGAATAGCTCGATCTCCGTGAACCACATCCAGACATACAGATTCGTCTGTCATCACAGATCCATCTTCCGTCATGACCCAAAGCTGATGCTGGTAAAGGTCCTTTTCATTGCATCGTGACAGCCTGGGGCGCCCAGCTGGTTGGGGTGCACCAGGCCGACCAGCTGGTTTTTCCAAACATTTGCCAGTTTCATGGTGCTTGACCTAAAGATAAAAATCTCTTTTTATGGCACTTGCAGCCTCTGGCTCAAGTGCCATATACCGATCGCAATTCCGTCTGTCGGTCGGTCTGTCGGTCCGTCGGTCTGTCGGTCTGTCGGTCTGTCGGTTTGTCGGTCTGTCGGTCGGTCTGTCCGAATTTTTTTGTCCCACATGTTCGAGTTAGGGTACTGCCAGATGTGCTAGGACGATGAAACTTGGCAGGAAAATCAGGGACCCGACCAAACTAACCTAGAAGTAATCAGTTTCCCGATCCGACCATCTGGGGGGGAGTGGTGGGCCGGGGAAATTCTGAAAATTAAGGAGTTTTGTCACACTTTTTCGAGTTGGAGTACTTCCAGATGCGCTAGGACGATGAAACTTGGCAGGAGCATCGAGACCCGATCGGACTAACTTGGAAACATTCAGTTTCCCAATCCGACCACCCGGGGGGGAGTGGAGGGCTGGGGAATCCGGAAAATTGGAGTAGTGTGTAACTTTAGAACGGGTGATCGGATTGGAATGAAACTTAATAACTGAATAAATGGCATACTTCTGATGTCCCGTTTGAAGTCCGGACCGGATTCGACAGCTATGGGGGAGTTGGGGGGGGGAGACCGGAAATTTCGAGAAACGGTTAGAATAGAGGGATCGGAGTGAAACTTGCTGGCAAGAACAAGCATCTGCTCCAGATAAATTGTTATACATTTGGACTGGATCCGACCACCCGGGGGGGGGGGGGTGGAGGGCTAGGGAATCCGGAAAATTGGAGTAGTGTGTAACTTTCGTACGGGTGATCGGATTGGAATGAAACTTAATAACTGAATAAATGGCACACTACTGATGTCCCGGTTGAAGTCCGGACCGGATTCGACAGCTATGGGGGAGTTGGGGGGGGGGAGACCGGAAATTTCGAGAAACGGTTAGAATAGAGGGATCGGAGTGAAACTTGCTGGGAGGAACAAGCATCTGCTCCAGATAAATCGTTTATACATTTGGACTGGATCCGGACACTAGCGGGGTGGAGGGCTGGGGAATCCGGAAAATTGGAGTACTGTGTAACTTTCGAGCGGGTGGTCGGATTGGAATGAAACTTAATAACTGAATAAATGACATACCTCTGATGTCCCATTTGAAGTCCGGACCGGATTAAACAGCTATGGGGGAGTTGGGGGGGGTGACCGGAAATATCGGGAAACGGTTAGAATGGAGGGATCGGAGTGAAACTTGCTGGGAAGAACAAGCATCTGCTCCAGATAAATCGTTTATACATTTGGGATGGATCATGACATTAAGGGGGTGGAGGGGAGTTTCCCGGAATTCCGGTTATGGCGGTTTTGGGGATTTTCACGACGAATCTTGGGAGGCGAATCAGGGACCCGATCAAACTGACTTATAAAGAAAAATTTACATGATCTGATAGCCGTGGGGGGAGTAACGGGAGGGGGAATCCGGAATATTGAGTCATGCGTAACTTTGAAACGGCTGATCGGATTTGAGTGAAATTTGGTAATTGAAGAGAGGACATGTTTCTGTTGATCTTTTTCATGTCCGGACAGATCCGACAGCAATTGAGGGGGGGGGGGGGGCGAAAATACGTGACCGACTTAGACTGGTGAGATCGGGATGGAACTTTGTGGGAATAACAAACAGATGCTCTGGATAAACACTTACGGAACCGGATTGGCTCCGGCGACTGTGGGGAAGTTTGGGGGGGGGAGGTCCGGGATTCCGGTGATCACGATTTAAGGTACTTCCAGATAATCTAGGACGATGGAACTTGGCTGTAATATAGAGATTTGACAAGATTGACTAAAAAATGACCACTTTCCAAACCCGACCATTCGTTAAAGTACTAATCTCGACTGCAAATTTAAAAAAATACTTTTAAACTAAATTCTTATTTTCATGATTCTCATGAGCACATTATCATTTTTGCCTCAAGGGTTTTGTTTCCAAATGACGTTCTAGCTCCCTTAAAGTGTGAATCTGAACGGCCAGGTCGAAAAGTACTTTATTTCAAACAATACATCTCAACCCATGATCATTTGTGCCACAAGGGTTTTGCTTAAAAATTTATTTCTGTCACCCTCAAAGTGCGCATTTGAAATGAAAAGCGAAAAAAAACTTTTGACGAAACGGTATACATCAAGGATCCCTAAAGGCCTGTGATCGTTTTTGCCTCAAGGGTTTTGCATACAGATGCATTTCTAGCGCCTTTAAAGTGCGTATCATTACACCCAAGTTCAAAAATAAAATACTTTTTATCTAGCTCCCTTAAAGTGCGCATTTTAACCACAAAGTCGAAAAATACTTTTGATCAAACAAAACATCTCAACACATGCAAGTGCCATATGAGCTTACAGCTCTTGTTATTATTTCTATGAACAAGAAGTAAGATCAAAGAATCCACGACATGATGATGCAAGACGGCAAGTGCAATACAATAGGTAAGTCAGTAGTATTAGTATATAGGAAAGGAGGAAATCTGAGGGCGGAAGAGAGGTATATAGATAGAGAAATAGAGGTGAATCAGGAAACTACTTATAAAGTACACTGATTCCCCTAAACAGGCTCGAAAATCCGGGAAAATGCATCGGTCCATTCCTCGACTTTTCCAGAATAACGATTTTTATTTGTGTGAAAAATCTTTCAAACTTCTAGCTCTATGTAATATGTTTGCTGTCAAGAAACGAACTTGCTAGGCTAGCTAGTTCTGGGAGTCTTCTCGTTTTTAAGTTGCTAAACTAGTTCTGGGACTCTTCTTAACTTATTTTGCAGCCAAGCATATTATAACAGAGTCTTTTGATTTATTTTTTTTTGCGATTTTACAGAAGGAAAAATCAACTGCTCGATGAAACATTAACAGATTGTGTGTTGTCTGTTAAATCTGCGCATCCTTGTGTTAGATATTACGGAACTTCTAATAGCGCATTTTTTTCGGATACATGATATTAGATTCTGCAGCTGGAAGAAATGTGGAACGATATGTTCGTCTGATTTTTCCTTAACAATTTCCTAGTTAATGGCGACAAAGAACAAGAAAAAATACTCAAAGCAAGTCTTTTCCGAAAGCAGCATTTGGTTCACAGACGATGACGTTACGGTTACTGTTCCGAAAACGGAGTGTGTGATAGTTTTGTGGGTCACTGCGCGGTGATCGCTGATACACTTTCTATAACCTATTTTTATTTTACAGTTTACGAAAACGAGAGCGGGCAATCTGGCAGCTGGTATATTACCTCTAAATAAAATTCAAATCCAAATGTTTCCTTAACATTACTGTACAACTTCTGGATTTCCGAACTCTCCATTGATTTAACTTATGAGTCCTCAATTATTTATGTCTAAATATTCCTTCAGCCCAAGCTGACTGCGAATCATATTTGACAGTGAGAAACGGATAAGTCAGCTGAAATTTATTGGATCTATATTTCGGCCCTTCTTGGCAAGGGTCCTCTTCAGGCTCAAAGCCGCTCAAGATGGAACAAACGAAACTTGTGATAACCACTTGGTTATCACAAGTTTCGTTTTTAAAAATTTCAGCTGACTTATCCGTTTCGCACTGTCAAATATATTTATGTCTCTCATTTATGTCTCATATTTGTCAGTTATTTATGTTATATCACCGTGTTTTAACTTGGAGAGCTTTCACGCGCATCTCACCTGGTAACTGAACTAGCTTACGCCAAAACGTTATAATAGGACAGGCCCGTGCTCCTTTATTTTTAAGCCAAATCAATAGTATTGTATCTAAAAAAAATTTTACAGCTAAGGCACCGGGTTTTGTTTCATAGAAATTAAGCAACGCGAAACAGTCCATCATTTCTTTCCAAAGTTGCTCGATCCATTCCACCTCGAACGGAATGACAGAATTTTGCTTGTACTGCAACTCATTCTTTCGAGACCTCTTGCGGGCTCAGAAAAAAGGGATCAGACCTTGAAACTCAGAATGTTTCGTGAAAACAAGACCCCGACGTAGTTAACCGAGTCGGTGCCCCCCTTCTTGGTAATTGAGCAAAAACGAACTTTACTTGACTTCTTTGTCTTATTCAACGTAGCCTACTTTGACTTTTAGAAAATAGACACAAGGGCTTACAAATTAAATCGACAAGTACCAACTATATTTTTCTTACATATTATAATTTTCAAATTCACCGATAATTACAAGATTCAGAGATTAGGTCCCCAGGAAGCTACCTAGTTTGCCAAGCCAAAGATTTCGCACTGTCCGTCGGTCTGGACTAAGCTGTTCGATGACAGCGAGAGAATAGGGGTTGGACACCCAGTTGAAGGAGAAAAAGTTATTTTTAGCATTATAATTTCTTAAAATAGTTTCAATCCCCAATAACATCAGAGAATTCTAGCAGGTTGAGCGACAAAGAACTGAGCTTTCTCTTGAATTCACTGACGAAACCACCTTCAAGCAAGAAGAAAGTTTAGAACTACTGGTATTCCCGGGATCGTGCTCCAAATCTCATTTCTAAACTTCCAGAAATGTCGCAACGTAAACTTGTCCAGAAAGTGTCAAACATCCGGAACAAAATGTGCGGGATGAAACTTTCGATTCTTTCTTTTCCTCTCAAGTGGAAACATTAAACCCTCCTGAACGCGAAAAAAGTTTCTTCAACGAATGCTCATTTCTACAAAAAAAAAAGTTGCCTAAACGAAGACTCATTTCTACAAATTATCCAAGATGCTTAAACGAATGGTCGTTTCTACAAAAAGAAATATCGCACCAATCGTTCGCCAGATGAAAAGGGTTGTCCTGGGAGTCCCACCCGCGAGCATACAAATAATAATCAACGGTATCACTTCCCTCGCCTCTTATTAAGTAATGCAGAAAGCCTTAACTTTGATAAACTTGTTGAACTTGAACTTACTGCAAAAAATTTAGCCTCAGATTTAATTTGCATTACTGAGGTTCAATCCCAGAACACCGATACTTTGAAGATGGCTGATTTCCATGAGTTTGTTAAACTTCGACCACATGACCATAAGCTTGGTAAAAAGGGTGGAGGAGTTTTGATTTTTTGCCGTAATAATTTGTCACCTAGCGAAGTAAAAGTTCCTGGAATTAATGAATATGATGAAATGATTTGGATAAAAGTTAAACCAAAAATTTTACCTCGCCCCTTCAGTAACATTATTGTGGGATGCTTTTATTATTCACCGGGCCAAAAATCAGAGCAGCGAAAAGATTTCTTGGACAAACTTCATGCATCTCTTGATTACCTCCAGTCAAAACATCCTAACGCTGGGATCCTGCTTTCAGGGGACGGGAATGAGCTAAACCTCAGTAACCTTTGTCGGGAAGCAAATTTAAAACAAATCGTTAATATTCCAACGACAAAAGGTGGCACTTCACTCGACATAATATGCACAAACATGCATGAGTTTTATCAAAAACCCAATTCCCTCCCCCCGCTTGGCGGAAGCTACCATTTCACGTTATCACTAAACCCAATACAAGGCCTGATTCCAAAGTACAAATTTGATGAATTTAAATACCGTCCAATTACTGATGGTGGTCTGCTTAAGTTCGGGGCATGGCTGTCAGAAGAGCAATGGGATGATGTCCTTGCTGCTGATGATTCTAATAAGAAGGCCGAAATTTTTCAGGAAAAGCTTCTTAATCATTATGTCCTTCACTTCCCAGAAGTTAAAAAGAAAAGATGTTCCAATGATAAGCCGTACGTAAACGATGCACTGAAAAATTTAATCCGCCAAAAACTAAGGCTATTCCGTCAAGGAAAAATTGAAGAAGCTAACCTATTAAGAAAAGGTATAAAAAAGCAGATCCGAAAAGCTTCATCCGAGTACTACCGTAATAAAGTAAGCGAACTCTTAAAATCCCGACCAAAGCAGTGGTACAACACAGTCAGGAAAATTAGCGGTAAAACAGTCAAAATTGTTGATTTCAACCTTGATGAACCGCCAGAAACCACAGCTAATTCGTTAAATAAACACCTTTCGGCTATTGTGCAAACTCTTCCTCCTCTCCCAAGTAATACTTCTTTTCCCCCATTACCAGACCACGTTATCCCAGCAATACTACACTGTAAAAAGTCTCTCCTTTATCGGACATTTTTATTCCTAATTCGGAGAATTACAATCCGAATTCGGAGAGTTATAATCCGATACTGCAGTATTCCGCAGGATCCTGCGGAATACTGCAAGATTTTTTTTACAGTGTACCTGTGGATGTTGAAGCAAAAATCCGTAAACTAAAGAGAACTTCAATATGCCCCCTTGATATTCCGATTGATTTGGTCCAAGCATTTCCCGACAAACTATCAAAACCTTTATCAGATATTTTCAACACGATAACCAAAACCGGTTTATTCCCTGATTGCTGGAAAAAAGGGTACGTTACTCCCATACAGAAGAAAGGGGCTAAACTGGATTTTAGTGGAGTCCGTCCTATCACTCTTACACCGATATTTTCCAAAATGTATGAGAGTTTTCTAGCAGATTGGCTCAAAGAAACGATCCTTGATTTAATAGATGAAAACCAGTTCGGTAACATGAAAGGTTTATCGACGACACATTATCTGGTTAGCCTTCTCGACACTGTATATAAACTACTTGATGAGCCTGATACATGGCTGAATCTTATTTTGGTTGACCTCCAAAAAGCGTTTGATCTTGTTAGTCACAATGTTTTAGTTGAAAAATTATTAAATGATTTTAAAGTACCACCTTTTCTAGTTAATATCATTGCATCTTTTCTGTCAAATAGAAGTCAAGTTGTAAAGTATAAAAACATTTATTCTGATGCACTTCCTATTTCTTGTGGGGTTCCACAGGGAACGCTCTTGGGTCCTCTATTATTTTTGGTAATGATTAACAATCTTGCTAACGAATCAGCCGATCGTTGGAAGTTTGTGGACGACATGACATTACTTGAAAGGTGCAGAAGGAACATAAAGAGTACCGCAATGGAAATACTTGACGATATCGCTGCCGAAGCAGCCGAGTCGAAAATGAAAGTTAATCCCCAGAAATCTAATATCATGACCATAAGTTTTCTTAAATCAAAGCCATCGTTCACTACTCCAATACCAAATGAAATATTTACAACAAAGACCAAACTTTTGGGGATCACACTGACGAATGATTTGAAGTGGGAGGCTCACATTTGTTTGATTGTTAAACAAGCCAGTGCGTCTCTGTCTCTCCTAAAATTGTTTTCCAAATTTTCGTGCCCTAAATCACATGTTCTCCGCCTTTACGTTACTTTCATCCGTCCGCTACTTGAGTATGCTTGTCCGGTTTGGCACTTTGGCCTGACAGTAGATCAGTCTGATAGGCTTGAAACTATTCAGAAGAGAGCCTTGAGAATCATCTACCGCCAGGGCAAAGTGCCTTATATCCTCCTCCTCAAAGAATTCCGCCTCCCTACTTTAGCAGCCCGACGTCTTACTCTTTGTACTAGTTTCGGGAACAGTCTGCGTTCCCACTCAGGTTTTGAGCACCTATTTCCTACCCCATATTGCCCGCCAAAACCTCGACTACCTCGGGTTGTAGCACAAAAAGTTCCGGTTCTTAACCCTGTTTGTACAAGAACCGAACGCTACAGAAAGAGCTTTGTACCATCTTTTGTTGAAGTTTTAAACAATTGATCAAATATTTCCCTTTAATGTTTTAATTGTCTAGGGTTTTTTATTCTGTTTGATCATTTTTGACTATTGCTTTATTATGTATAACCACCTTAGTTTTGTAATTATGATGTACCTGACGAAAACGACAAGTTCGGCAATCCAATGCTGTGAAAGTTTCGTTTTACAATAAAGTATCAGTATCAGTATCAGTATCAGTAAGAGACCCGCCACCGGTGTCGATTTGACTGCTCGCGTTAAGCTAGGTGCCCACAGAACGCGAATTCGCGTTCGCCTGGGCGAATTTGACGTCGCGAGCGGAAAAAATTCGCGCCGCGCCGTTTCAACTCCAAGTCGAATTTGTTTCGTGCCGCGTGGCGGAAAAGATTCGCGTTCTGTGGGCACCTAGCTTTAACAGCATTACCAAAACATCCATTTTTATGAGAAGGTAGGTAGGTAGGTAGGTAGGTAAGTTTTATTTTTATCCAAAATATAAACATAAATAAAAATGACACGCCTAATAATTATTGCAGCCAAAAGAAAGTCCTAAGGACTAGTGCTGCTAATTCCTGTTACTATTTCTATCTTATAAAATATGGCGATAATGACAAAACAGTGTGCTAAAGCAAAGGAAGGAAACCCAAAACAGTTAGGACACAAATTATTCTTATGTAGCCTACTAATACCGAATTAGCTTCTTTGCAGTAAAATAAAACGTTAATCCGGGGCTATCGAGTCTGTCTGTGAACTTGAACTGCACTTTAAACCATGGATCCTAAGTTTCAACGTATAGCAGAACCCATTAGATAGTTCTCCCGCTAACCGACGGACAGACAGATAAATTTTACACATACTAAAGTATGTCATTATCGACGTTTCGGGATCCTAATTTATTTAGTGTTTATTCCGGTTACATTTTTTTAAGCGCGTTTTGAAGGTTTTCGGCGCTGTTAGAAATTAATGCTGCGCGAGTTGCGTATGGCTTTTGGGATCAACTGACATTGTAATAATACTCTGTGTAAATATATATTTTACTTCCCCTTTTTCTCTGATTACCAAAGTTAATTACCGGCTCTGACAGGTTTCGGTTTGAGAAGAAAGTCCTGATTACTGTTCGACCTAATACGCCAAAATGTTTACTTTAGACTACTTTTCTGTCTGGCCTTGGTCGGTAGGTAGATCTGGAATCAATAAAACTTAGGCGGAATATTTGCTTGGAGTTATGTCGCTAGCTTCAGAAACGCCCAAAGAATTGATTAACAAACAAACGAAAAGCATTCACACTGTTTTGGGAATTCAGTAATCCACCTTAAAGGACCCCTCCCTCTTGCTTATTTTGCTTTTTCTATCAAGCCATCCTAGCGACCGTAGCTCCCTTATTGGATTATGAGCATCTGTAGCACCCACCTTTCGCGATTGTTACGTTTTGTACCTACGAGTTTTTAAAGCTTTTTCAGCAAAGCCGAGTTTTGAAGGTCACGTAACGGAAACTTCGCCGAGAGCTTCAAGGTCAGCCGACAACTATTTCACACATAGGATACGAGGAGCTTCGAAGTGTTGTTTTTTATTCTGAAAGACATGATAGGCCAGCCATCAGGTCTATCGTCTGTATCGGACTTCTTTTCTTTTGCTTTTTTTCCTACTCTTTAACCAAGGCTTGTTCAGTTTTCAAATATTTTGCGTCCAGCCGCCGCGTCGGAGAGCGGGAAAGCTTGATAGAGTCGACAAGCGCTCACAAGAAAATCGGTAATTTCACGTGGCAAGTAGCCTAATCTTGTTTTCGAAAAACAACATTTCTGGCCATTTCGTCGTGAACGGACCATTTTTAATAAAAGTTGTGCTTTAAGACTAACTGTAGATAATTCCTACTCGTTCCCCTTTTCTTTAATGCACAAGTCGCAGTTGATACAGTTTTTGTTCCAAGATTCGAGCATAACGAGTCTTCTTTGAAACTGCTGCTTTTCTCGAAGATTACAAACCCGTCTTGGCTGTGTCCAGCATCGAGCAACTCCCCTTGGTTTTGACGAGAAGCACAGGGAAACTTACATAGCCGGTATTTGTAATCAATGAGCTCACAAGAAGATACAATCTTCCGAACCGATCAGCGTCAAAAAGCGCAAAACACGGGGAACGGGTGAATCAGTCTAGCGCCCTTCGGGTGAACAAAAAAGTTAAGAACCTCGGGAATGGGAATGGTTGGAACGATTATGGACATAGGGATAATCAGTAATAGAGCTACGAGGGGTCCTTCCAATAACACCACCACGAGTTTTACATGAGCCTTGTTGAAGAAAAGATGGGTAAGGATAGTTAGGATACTGCCCACTTCTATGAGTCCGATGTCAATGTGGCTGAAATCGAAGGTGACCGAAAATTAGTATGACGTCAATTAAAACCGGAAATTAGGGGGGGGGACTAACCTTTCCGAAGAATCTTCCTTTCCCGGGCAAGAAATTCTCTGGCCACACGTTGTTTAAATACCACTCGAACGATTTGCACTGAAGATCTTCTCTTAGCTGAAGCCGACGCCGAATACTCTGCCGATCTCGCAATCGGGAAGCCTCTGAAAAAACAAGACCCTGTTTTCAAACTGGGGCATATGTTGATTTCTCGATTTTCTCGACGCTTTTTCCGGGAAAGGAAAGGCCATTATAACATAATGTATGTTTGCATGTATATTCTTTATATCCCGTTCCATTCAAACTGAACAAGGACGGAGTAAATGTAAGAAATAAATAGAGAACAATAGAGAGAAAAGACAATTAGCGATCAATGTCAAAATATATACAGCACTAGGCCCGCAGAAAAACACAAAAGGCGAGTTAATCAGTGGTCATCCACTGAACACATTGGTAGTCACGGGTGTGCGGCCGTCCAATAACTTTCTACACTGGCTTGTCTACAGCATCGTTAGGTCCTTTACTAGGCTGAACTTTCTTACTTGGTACTTGCGTGTCCAGGGTGGCCTTTTTATATCCCATTGCAAATTACCAACCCAATGGGAAGACGACTAACATACGATTACGTCTTCTCTCCACTATATATTTGTTTTATAATTTATATACTGTACTCCTCAGTTTGAGGGAGACAGATGAATGAATAAATATAAATATCAAGGTCCGAGACTTTGATAAAAAAAAAAATAATAACTAATGGCTCTATAGTCTACTAAATTTTTCCAAAATCCTCTTCGAACTATTAATCTGATGAGAAAACGAAGAATCTCGATACTGAAATATATAAAACCGATTCAAAACCGACTCATTGTGTAAAATGGGCCGAGCGAACGAGATCGTATCCCTGCCGGCCCCCCAGTTATCGATTTATACTGTTATGAAGAGCGTGTTCCACCCTACTTACCGTAGTTACTACGCTAGTTACCGTAGTTGCTACGCTAGGCTGGAACGCTTTTTTATTTTATTTTTGGTCAAATATCAGGCCGCAGGCTGATCGGACCAATCACGTTGCAGAGATCGTAGTTACTACGCTCCCGAGCGTGGTAAGCAAATAGTTACTATTAGACATTAGTTACTGTTTTGAGAAGGTTGGAACGGTCAGCGTAGTAACTTTTCGTGAGGTTGGAACGGAAATAGTAACTAATAGTTACTATTGGTAGAGGGGTGGAACACGCTCGAAGTGTTTCAAATTTAAGACCTGAACCCGAAGTGGGTCACATTCGATAGATGGTTCATTGCCAGGTGGTAGAATAGATATATAGCCTACCTACCTTCATTGAGTTTAAAGAAGAATTCTTTCCATTCGTCCATCCACACAAGCGCCACCCGCGCGAGATTCCCATAGAGGACAGAAGTAACGCCACCTTCTCTGGGATACGTGTAAGGAGACTGCTTACGGAAAACATGGGCAACGTGGGAGCACGGTGCAATTTCAACTCGACCACCACACATCCATAACTGGAACAGAAATCTGAGTTTAACATTGAGAGGAAAGTGGACAAGACAAGTAGCCACCAAGACATACACGTAACAAAACATTGGTAGCCACAGTCATATATCGATCTACACTTGCTAATCCTTCTACAAAAAGAAATGCCCAAAATGGACCCAATAAGCGAATATTAACTGATATGCATTCTTCTTCATTAATCCCCCCATCGATTCTTCTTTACGATACTTTTTTTATTGATCCTATATCTGACTGATTCTAGCTGTGTACCACACTTTGCTCGTATCCACGTCGCTTCGTTTCTGCGACCAGCTTGGCTTCACTGTGATTTAACGAGGAGATCAATTACGGCATACGTCTCTTAGCAGAGGTCGGGTAAAACGGCTTCGTCACTGTCTCATCTTCTCGCACAGAAAGGAAGCAGACACATGAGAAAGAAAACGAGCAGAAGTGGTGTGCTAAACATCGACGTCAGGTAGTCAGAGGAAAGAGGGAAATACCTCAGAAAACTGTGAAAAAGTGCGAACACACGATCAGGATTTCCCGGCCGGATTTGCTGCGCTTTCATCATCAAGTTGAAATTTTTTTAACTTTTCCATATGGAAGTGATGATGTTGTCGAAAATCCAGACAGGAATTCCAGTTCGGGAGCGCCTGTCCCTGATCGTTTGTGCGCACTGTAAGTAGACATCCAGAATCCGACAGACAGATAGATGTTTTATCACGAAACAAACTTTCACAACCTTGACTGCGACTTTGTCAGGTGCAGTAGAGGTATGTTTATTTGAACAGTTACTTAAATGTGAACAGTGCAGTTCTGGGTTAAATGGTAAAATTAAATGTGAACAGTGCCGTTTTGGGCTAAATGGTAGAATGAAGATCCAAAATACCAAATTCAGGTGTTCTCAGAGGCCCTTAATTACCTACTTTGGCTAACTCATAGTTGACTTTAGTCACAGCAAGTGTATGAAAATGGCCAAGTCCAAAGTCAACAAACGTTCAAATAAGCATGCACCTACTATACACAGTAAATAACATTATAAGACAATGGGCAGGAGATAACGCGTCAAAGCAGGGCACTAGAAATTTAAAACATTATAAGGAACTCATTCGTCACTTATTCAAGATTTCAACGTGTGCTGGCATAAAGCTCTTTCATTAGCGTTCAATTCTTCCATCGATAGGGTCAAGAGCCTGGAAATTTTGAGCTTTAGCTCGAGGTAATCGAGGTTTTTGTGGGCAGTAAGGGGCTGAACGGCTGTTGAAAACGTGTTTGAGGACGCGGGGGAGGGGGAGGGTGTGTGGAATTCCTTGAGGAGGAGGAAGTAATGAACTTTGTCTTGACAGCACGATAATTCTCAGGGCTCCCTTTTGGAATGGTCAGAAATTCCTTCCACAACAAACGAGAAATCTTTAAAACCCAGCAACTTTTCTTCTTCATACGCCTCCACTTTATCGCAATATCTTCTATCAGTCTGTACCATTTCCCCGGAAATCCTGAATTTGACTCAAGAGCTAAGCCTGGTCCAATTCGATCACGGCAGGGCAAAAGTAAACGACAAAATCTTTATTAGGCCATCTATATTCAAGAAACAAGAGATGCTTTAACTGCCAAGACAACCGTTGCTGGGAGAATGACTCAAGAGGAACAAAGACAATATGTGAGAGACTTTTTATAAGCTATGACGGGACAGGTAATGATGCCGGTGTAGAGAACACGTATCAACTTGATAGCTTTCATAAGATTCTCTGAGAGACACGAAGTCTTCAACTGAAGGTCTGGAACACTGGTCCGTGATTCATCCCACTTTTACTGACTCAATGGACCCCACGCACAATTTAAAGGAACAGAAAACTTGACTCAAACTTGACTCGAGGAGCTAGCTAACATATCAAGAATGTACCCTTAGTCGATACTGAGAGTAAGAAAAATTCTCGTTACGACCATTGCAGTTTCCGGGCAGTTTCCGAGAATTCGACTTTTGAGCAAAAGGTTTGCAAAAGCAAAAGGTTTCTGTGCCCCGACTAGGAATCGAACCCCGGTCGTCTTATTGGGGAGGTTGTTTGTCTGTGGTCTATATGTAAAAAGGCGAACTTTTACAGTACATAAGTGCATAATTACAGTGCATAAGGGGCAAGGGCCTGCCAGCTAGCTTTGGGAACACTAAGGAGGGGGTTCGAGACGGTTCGAGATAACAAAGAAGGGGGGGGGCCTGTCGACAATAAGACCCTGTATATTTATCTAAGCTCCCCGGGCGATTGGATGGCCGAAAGTTGCGTAGTCAAGTTTACTGTTCCTTTAATGTTGATGTTTCAGTATTTCAAATGGCCGAATACTAAAAAAAATAGGCTCTGCTTCAACACATTACCAACGGCTTTGGCTGTTTCAAGACGTTTACCAGTCCGTTGACGTCAAGCAAAACACAGAAAAAAAGGTCTGGTGAACAAATTCTAGCCAACAACCATCAACCATCATACAGGTCGAAGGTAGCGAAACAAGACAAGTGAGGAAATCAGTGAGGTGTCCTATCAACGTGGAACCTAATGCAGTTCTATTAACACCGATGCTGATTGCCGAATCCCCCCCCCCCCCGATTCCGTAGCGTACGATGCATTGGCTCCGATCTAGCAACGTGTGACTGATTTTTGCTTGTACCGATATCGACTATTGTCAAGGCTTTCGTTCTCCTCCAGCACGTGTCTCTTCCTGCCAGAGGCATGTTATACTATAGCTAGCCTCGGTCTTTACGCTGATGCAAAGGAAATAAAAAAATGATAACGAAATGATCGAAACCGTACGTAATTTTTCTAAATTAAAGATCGTTTTAGTCACGGAGAAAAACGCTTTATAATTTTTTATTTAAATAGCTTATGATGCTCCAGAAAAGGGCTTGGTACCCCTAACTTATTTACTTGATTACGATAAAAAAAATTCCGCTTTTTGCTTCATTGACATATTATGATTTTTCCCTTTCGGATGTGTAGTACCTCGGTATGCTTATCGGCAACCTCCACCGTTGAATACTTAGCAACTGTAACGGAACACGATTCCCAGAAAATATACAGACAAAATAAAAGAATAGGCTTTAAAAAATGGCAGATTATGATATCTGAAACGCCTAATATCTATAACATCTGATATTTGACTCCTTAGCCACGAAACTCGACCCCGGTCGGACAAGAGGCCAGAAAAAATCATGTTTTTTCTCTTGTTTAAATTTAGCCGGTCATTGAGTCGCTCTTGTCGGGAGCCCATCCAAATTCTCAACGTCCCTACTAGAGCCATTATCGAAAAAGAAGAAACCACCCCCCAAGAGAGTAAAAATAATTGAATGTACAAAAATAAGCTATCTTTTAAGTTAAGGACTACATGACGGAACGGGACATAAGTTGGGAAAAACGGGTTTAAAGGTTTACAATGAAGTCGACATTCAAAGGAGGAGACGCAGTACATTTGCTCACAATGGCAGACCCATAACAACTTGGTAGCCTGAAAAACTTTTCCAGGACACTCTCAAGATAGCGCACTTACCCTGAATGACATCTCTATGTTCTCTCCGCCCCAAATATCCATTTCCTCGTCGTAAGCTCCAGACTCAAAGAAGTAAGATTTCTTGATTGCGAATAAGCCACCAGCCATCACTGGGGTCCTAAAAATAAATAATCCTTAGCCTTGGCCACAGTTTGGTTCTCTCGTATCGAATCCTTCCGCATCATTCGGATACGGAAGGGTTTTGTTCAGGAAATGCAACAAAGATCAACACGGTGACTCTTGACTCTATAACTAACTACTCTACACCAATACTTTAGTAGCGTTTTCGCAGATACCATAGTTTTTTATACCGCAGTAACCGGACCTGAATTTTTTCGTTTTTGCAGTTACCATGATATTTGATAGTGCGGTTTCTTTGCAAAAACGACAATAATTGTCGAATTTGCGCTTTTAGTTAGAAATTACCCCAAAAGAAATACTTTTATCCACTCAGATCACATGCGCAAAACATTTTTCTCACCGGTTTGACAAAAATCTAGGCTCTTGTGTTGGTGATGCTGAAAGCGAGATGACTTTTTCAGATACCACGGTCAGTTATTACGGTCGGGGCCGTATTATCTGAATATCAGATACCATGGCAACTTGCCAGATACTCGGTAACTGCAAACGACTTCTGACCTTGGCATCAGACACCATGGTGTCTGCAAACGGGTGCTAGTCAATTTTCTCAGTGTATGATTGCCAGTTTTCTCTCAGACCGGAGCCAAGTTGTTTAAACTGAAATAGCTTTTGCTGCCCTACCTATTTTCCATGCGCTACCCGTATGGAAGAGTATCCTCCTGGATATCTTTTGGATCGGGTAGATTTCTTTTCTATTTTTGTTACGAGTCTGTTTTAGTGTATGTTCGTTTTTTGTTGTTGATATGGTATTCTGGACTGAAATAAAGCAGTAATAATAATACAAACTTTCTAATTAAATCCCTCTCTATCCTCAAATCTTTTGGTTTGGATACTAAATGCCCCCTTGTTACTTTAAAAGTTGCATCCGTCCTCATTTAGAACACGCTTCGCCGGTTTGGCATCCTTCTCTTTTTGCAAAGCTCTGTGATCGCCTGGAAATGTCCAAAAGAGAGCAGCGAGAATCATTCTCGGGAGATTATTCAACATTTCATATGAAGAGGCTCTCATTAAATTGCGGGCGATCCAAAAGCTGAAATACCTTTCAAAAAATTTCGGAGCTAAGATAGTGTTCAGTCCCCAGACGTGGGGGGGGGTCCCCCTCCCCCGCATAGTGACGCCCCTGTACCTAAGGACCAAGGAATATCAACAAATTATTTATTCACCCCTCCCCTCCCGTCGTCCGTGCGTCGGTCCGAGAGGAACATTGGCAATCAGTTTTTGCCGTACCCTGCCATTTTGTCGACCCAATTTTTACACATTTTCATTCACATATTTATTTCAGGTCATTTCAATTGTGAAGTGTATTAGTTCATTTGTTGTCGTTTTTGTGTTTTTTCGTAAATATTTTATTCACCTCTTGTAGCTTTATGCCGTTTGGAACTAAAGTTGATCGATTGATATCCCTTCTATGCCATAGTTGTTTTCTTCTTACTACGTTCCCAATAAAATATTTTATCCTGCTCATACTTCAGCCTAGCTGCTATGTAAGATTGAGCATAATAGGAGGGACGCCTCCCTTCTCTTGTGTCAATCCGCAGTTCACTCATCTAAACTATTATATCCCTCCTCGGTCAGTCCGGTGATTGCGAGTTAGGGTGCTTCCAGATCGGCTAGGACTTATCAGGCAAAAAAGGGACCTGCCGAAATTAACTTGGAAATTATTACTAGCCTACCCAGATCCAACCATCAACGCGGAACGGAGGGAGCGCGAGGGAATCGGAATCTTGAGAGGCGCATAAATTTCAAAGGAGTGATTGGGCAACGAAACTGGATAGTTGGCAAGAGCAGTAAAGAGCACATGGCTCAGATGCTTTCTAGCCCGTACCGTATCAACTGTGGACGGAGTTCCGCGGAGGGGGGGACGCACTAGAAATGTTGTGGCACGCTTAGAGTCGAGGGATCGAACATGGTGGGAAGAACATGAATTCAGCCCTAGATTTACCATTTACAGAACCGGCCAAATTCGAACTCTGTGGGAGGAGCTGGAAATAGCACACGTCCTGGATGTTCAGTTTACAGGTCTAGAGCAGATCCATAACTATGGGAAGAGTTGGAGGGGGGCACTGGAATTCTCATGACAGGCTTAGAGTGAAGGGACCGGGAAGGGAAATTGGAGAGAAGAATAGCACAAGCCCTAGACGTGTCATTTATAGAGCCTCTCGGATTAGTGGTCCGATTCGGATGAAACTTGATAGCACATGTCTCATATATTCTATTTATCGGTCTGGACCAGGTCCAACAACTTTAGGGGGAGTTTGGGGGGGGGATCTTTTCGAATCAACCGGATCCGATCTACATGGAACTTGTTTCCATGTCCTACATGATTAACTGACAGATCTAGACAGGATCTGCCCACTGTGCGGGAGCTGGAGAATAGGTTCCGAAAATCGGGGAAATCGCCTATACGGTAGTCTGATCTGATAGGTCGGGATGCAACATGGCGGACTCGAATGTCACAAGACAAGCAAGGCGCAGCTTTTTATAGATCCGGATTGGACCGGAGACTGTGGGGGTTGGGGTGGATCTTCTCGGATAGCTTAAAGTACTGGGACCGGACGGTACTTTAAATTGCGGGCTGGAGGACCACAGGCCCTTGACAAGCCATGAAAGATCCAGACCAGATCCGGTGACAGGTAAGTTGCAGCAAGGCGGGTCCAAACCTATTGGATGTGACATGCTATAATGTCTAGAACTACAATGTAGCAAATAATGCGGATCGGATTCAGTCACTGCGGGGGGATTTGGAGGGGTTCCACGCAAGAGCCATCCTACCTTGGACTTGACAGCCCAAATCCTAGCTGATACGAATACTAACTACCCCTGCTGTATGAACTTGAAGTTCTTGTTTTCTCTATCCGCTCAAATGACGGCGCGCAAGTACCTGGCGCTCAAATGGATTACACCCCAAAACCCCACTGATACACAAAAGGAGAAAGAAAGAATATCAAGAATACGAAGGGTTGATTTTCGACTGCAACTCGAGGACAAAGCATAAGTCTTAGGAAATCCCTGAGATAATAAGAGAAGAAATGTACCGCTTCTGGTAATTTCATTATGCGGATGACGAGCTCAAGCTAAGGGGCTAGCGGAAAGCGGTCAGTTTTTCGGAAGTTCCTCTGGTCCGGTCTAACATGAGAATAATGAAAATTATCCAATCGGATGAAGCTGATACGCGGCCGGTGTAGGGTAAAGGTAATGAATCCACCTATGCTATTAGTCCAACATGTCGGAATGATGATCCATCCCCGTTATTCCCCGTGTTCCGGCTTGACCCGACGATCTAGCGCCAAGAATGACCAAGGGATTAAGGGAAGAACTTAATTAGGAGGGCGATATAGAGGTAAAATAACACGCTAATATGACAATTCTTTTTTTTTCACGTACAGAATCCCGGTCGGTATCAAATGAAAACTCCCAATGAAAATGAAATTACCCAATGTGTCTTTGAATTGATATGGGGCGACTGGTCGGTACAGCGAGGGCAAATATACCAAATTTCAAAGCTGATGCTTCGCAGCGATACGTCAGCTGAAACCCATGCCTAGGCGTGTGAGTATTTATTCATTAGAACGCGGAATCTGTGACATTGAGGAAGCGAGACCTGTCGGTTCTGCAATTAAAAGTCGTTTCTAGAGGTTAACAGCTTGTGGACTTGGATAGGAGTGAATAAGACAATTGGGTGCTCATTTGGTGGGCACCACCGTAGCCTCCAGCCTCGTGGGCATCGGCTGGGCACCGAGTGAGCACCACCTGGTGCTCACTCGGTGCCCTTACTCCTTGAAGAGTAGGGTATTTCGAGCCCCGTTTTCGTGCCCAACCGCTGAGCAGTTTGGTTGCTTATGTGCCGAAACGCCTGAACCTTTTATTAAAAGTAAACAAGTCAAATAGCCCAAGCCTAGAGAATTTTCATAGTCACTACGATACAAACTTCGCATGAAGCAGCTTCGTCCTTTCCTTCTCTAAAAGGTTATGTTCTAGTCCCAGAATCCCTTAGCACTTGAGAGAGCAAACTCTTCTTGTCATTTTACATATCTTTTTACTTGGAAATGCGACGACGAACATTCTTGTCCTCCAAGGTCAATTTCTCATCAAGTGAAACCCGTCGTGTCTCATCACGATACCAAAGCAGTTCAAGTTACCAGGGCCTCCTCTGCTCGTTTCTGACGAAATAGTCCGAAAGAGCTACGAGCTCGTAGGGCATTTGTTACGAGTAGGTGGTGCAAGAAAGTAGATAAGAACGTTACAAAATACCCTCTTCAACCCCCTATGATCGGACCTAGAAATAGGATATCTCGTTTCACTCGAGTCTGGGCATTTCCAGCATCGTCTCGGACCATCTAGGACAAATGACTTGTCTACATTTTAAGTTTAGATCCACTCGTTTGATCCCCCCCCCCCCCACTAAAACTCCCCGTACCGCGGACGAATCTGGTTCGGATACATAAATGGATCATCTAAAGCATCTCTCTTACCACCTAACAAGTTTCACTCAAACCTGAGCATTTTTCAGGAAACTCCGGTACCCTCCCCCCCCCAAACCGTGCTCGGATTCGGTCTGAATACAAAAATATGTCATCTAGCTCATTCGATGTTTCATTCAAATTACTCCACTCGTTTGACCCCTATGCGAGCCATAATATTTCCGGGACTTCCCCTCCAATTCCCCCCACTGTGGCCAAATACGACTCATCGGACACATAAACTTCGCATCTCTGACATCTCCACTTCCCGTCCTTCAAGTCTGAAATCGGAGCAGTTTCCGGACCCCCCCCCCATCTAACTCCCCCAAACATGGTCGCATGCAGTTCGGACACATGTTTTGCATATCTAGGTCATCAGTTCTTATCACCAATAAAGATTCACTCGAAATGGACTACCCGTTCGCAACCTACGGAAGTCAGTAAATTCCGGGTTCCCCATCCCTTAACTGTCCCAAAAATGGTCGGATCCAGGAACGAAAGTCTTCCTAGGGCATTTGTTGGGTTCTTAAGTCGATTTGGTCGGGTCACTAATATACCTGCCAAGATTATCGTCCTTAGCACATGCTGGAAGTATCGTAACTAGTGATCACCAGAATTCCGAAAAAAAACCCTCCGACTACCCCCAAAGAGCCCCGATACTATCTGGTTCTGTCAAGAACGTATCTAATGCTTATGCTTGCAAGCATAAGCATTAGATACGTAATTTTGTGGGAAGAACATGTTCTTCCCACAAAATTCCATCTCGATCCCTCGACGCTATACCTTTAACGAAATTCTGATGCTCCCATCCAACTCCTCCCACAAGTATCGGAAACGGTCCGGACTTGACATGGAACATCTGAGACGATATTTCGTTCAGTTGCCAAGTTTCATTCAAATCCCATCGTCCGTTCGAAAGTTACTAATGCCACCAGATTCCCTGATCCCACCATCCCTCCACTACCCCCACGATGGTCGGATCGTGCATACGACTATTCTCAAGTCTATTCGGGTCCCTCATACGCCTGCCGAATCTCATCGTCCTATTACTTCAGGACGTACCGAACTCGCTGGGTCACCCGAATCCCCCCCCAACTCCCCCACAGTTCCTGAATCCGGGCCGGTTATGTCAATGATGTATCTAGGACTTCTGCTTGCTTCTCCCATCAAGTTTTCATCCCGATCCCTCCACTCTAAGCGTTCCCCAAGAATTCCGGTTCCCCGTCTATTTCCCCCCAAAGTCACCGGATCCGCTCCAGATCTGACGTGGGTCGTCTGAGACACGAGGTCTTTCCAAATACAAAGTCTCGTTAGGTCCGATAACCAGTTCAAAAGTTACCTCAAGATACTTCAAGATTCCAGATTCCCCCACCGTCAACTCCCCTCATGATGGTCGGATCGGGGAAGTGACTATTTCAAAGTTAATCTTTTCGGGTCCCTTATATGCCTGACAAGTTTCATCGTCCTAGCTTATGTGGAAGTGCCCGAACTAGCAAAACCCGGACAGACCGACCGAACGACAGACAGACCGACGGACGGACAGAAATTACGATTGCTATATGGCACTTAGCCGAAGGACAAGTGCCATATAAAAGGAGAAAACGGAACTCGCCGAAGAGAGAAAAGAACTGTACTAGCCGCTTTTCTGTTATCAAGCACTGATGTAAATATACGCAAGAATGTCTCGAACCTTGTAAAAACGCTTGACTTCATCCCCAGGGATCCCTTTCCATTCCCGTGCCAATGATAAGCAAGCAAATGATAAGAAGATTTGTGTTAAAGAGTCATGTTGTGGGAAAACCATTCCGCCAAAGTAAAGGTTAAAGGTCGGTCAAAACGTGACCCTTTTAGCAAACTTCCCAGAGGCTGGAATTAATCTACAAAAGCAAAGCGGAGTGCTTACACGTTCTGGCCTCCGAGGACTTTGTGCTTGATAAGATCATGTCTGCCCGGAATAACATGCAAAACAAGTCTCTGGAGGAAAGCGAAAAACTCGCCTATGAACTTGAATGTTTAGTTACTACGCAAGTCGATTAGCAGAGAAGCTTTACATATTTAGAAGGTAGAACTTCAATTAAGAGAAACATTAGGGAATCTTCCCTACCTGCTGATTTTGGAAAATATTTTTTACCTGGACCGACAATTTCATGACTATAACACGATACGGTGGTCCAATCTTTCTACTAACCCTTATCCTTCTACAAGGTCCAGCTTTTCTATTCGTCATACAGGTGTAAAAGTATGGAATTCATTGTCCGAAACTGTTAGAGTGTCCGAAGATAGGAAAGTTTTTAAAAGAGCTCTAAAAAGATTTATGTTATCGAAGAGCTGGGCGCACAAAGGTGATAATTCACTTTTTGCTAGTTTCGAGATAATCACGTTCAAAGTTTGGGATTCCCAAGCAGGTCGAATTGCACAACCCTGTTTGGGAAGTTAGTAGATCGAAAGCTAGTTATTTTCTTTGTCGACGGATTATCTCTGTAGGGAGTAACCTGGCGAAGATTCTGATAGCATAGGGAGAAAGAGCGCGAAAACATGTATCAGATGGTGTTCTTAACTCAATTTGCCCAAAAGGGCGGGTTATCACCTTTGTGCGCTCAGCTCTTCAATGTCGTATATCTTCTGTCTGATTAAACTGATTGATTTTGGTTTGTGCTTGGAGGAAGATCAGACCCTTGTCGCAAACCTTTTTTTCTTTTTCATTTTTTCTTTGGTTGTATGTCTGTTGTCGTAAATTCTCGTGTTGGTATGTGTTTGTTTTAGTTATTAATTATCTTGTCCTTAAATTTTAGTGTTGATGTGTGATAGCTGTTCGTTTTGTTTTTTTTTCTTTACAATGCCTTAGGCTAGGATTTTATTAACAATTTTTACAAACCAATCAGAATTAGTGAAGCGTCGTTTTGTATGCCACTGCATGGCATGTCTGATACTTTCATGAACCATCAGGTTTCTTTATATTTGTCATTAAAATTGTACCTTACCTTACCTTCGTGCAGCTTTGGTGCAAAAAAAAAAACTACTGATCCATTCATCTCATTAAAGCGTATGCCGTACCATGGTATGCCCCGAAATCTAACGGTCTGTTTTGTAAGAAATAACGCCCTCTTGAGATACGTTCAGCCAATCAAATGCTGACGAATCTTCTCCGAATCAGAACCAAGGGCGTACTCCAAATGGCCTACACCACTCTACACACTTTAAAAGTTTCGGAAAGTTTTGCTTGCAACGAGAGATGAAACCCAATCAACTAACTCTTTGATCCGGACCAGGAAGCTAATAAAAAAATTAAGCCATCAAATATTTACTTGGTTGCCACCTCCTTTTCTGCGACACGAGCGAGGAGTGCTTTTGAATTTCTTAATAACTCTTGGCAGAAAAGGGAGGCATCTCCTAACAAAGTTTTGAGAGAGAAAAAGCTTCGGCCTCCACTTACCTGAAGGCTTGTGTCTGGTCCTTCTCTCGTTCCCTAAGCGACGCCTCCCCTGCAGTGAACCACCGGAAGTTCAAGCCCCAGTTGAAAGCGCCGAAGTTCATCGTTATGCTCCGCACCAAGGCGAAGGTATCATCGTTTATAATATCAATTACCGGACATACCGCCGACCGAGGACTTTCTTTGATCCGCTGGATAAGGGGCTCTAACCAGCCTAGAAAATGAGATCAAATCATAGCAGCGATGGAGACACAGAGATTTCGTGAACAATAAGACAGAGGCAGCCGCTGCCCGGCGCGTACCTAACAGAGAGGGAAGGAAGGATAATGATAAGGCGGAGCAGATTTTAAGGGGTAGGAGAGAAGGGTTTAGGTGACTGAACTGCGTATAGACACAAGAGAAGGGAAGCTTCCCTCCTTTTATGCCCATTTTTTAAAGCAGCTAGGCTGAAGTATGAGTAGGATAGAAGACGATTTCCGGAACGTAGTAAGAAGATGACAACTGATGCAGTCCCAAAATAAATTAGCGGAAGTATAAGAAGCATAGAAATGTCTAAACACAAGAAGCACAGGGAATCAAAGATGAATACAAATTTAAATTTGAACATCGTACATATTGCTAAAAATACCATAAAAGCCAGGCTTCACCTTCCAGATTCCCAGATGTCCGAAGCTTCCGCACAGTGAAGCCATCCCTTCCAGATTTTCATGATAATGATGACAGCTAATTTTGCTATTCACCAACGTTTCCCTTTGTCCCCTTCTCACTTCAAACATCTCTTACATCCCAGTCACGACTGTCAATCACTTTACCTTTTCTTCCTACATTTCCATATTTGTTGTGTCTCTCAAACTGGTTGCCTCTATGGCACCTTCCAGACATCCGAAATCTGGGGTGTCCCCCCCCCCCCCGACTTTCGTCTATCTGGAATCCCGAAGAAAAATCTGGCTGTCTGGAATCCGGAATAACAAGACCAAAGTTTTCGATGGGATCCCAAAATTTAATATTTGAACCAGACAACTAGGTCTTGTCTACGCCAGATCCAGTCTTCGCCAGGCTAATCATCTGAGAAAATCAAGTTCAGATATACCTGTATAAGCCATATCTATTTTGACGATACTGATCGAATCTTCCTGCTTTACTTCTGCCAAATTTCCGGTTTCGGCCGAATTCCGAGCGAACTACTTGTCCAGCCAAGAAAAGATAGTTCAGAAACGAATTCAGCGCATCTCCTTATCCCTATAAAGAACATCTAATCAACTTCAAATAAAACTTTGACTTATAAAGAAAAATCCGGTTTCAACCGGATTCCGGACGAACTATATGTCCGGGTAAAAAATTATTGTCATAGACAGATTCAGCGTCTCTTCTTACCCTTAAATCTGTCATCTAATCAACTTCAAATACAAATTTTACTTTTAACAAATTTTCCAGTTTCGGCCGGATTCCGGGCGAACTACTTGTCCGGCGAGAAAATGGTTTTCACCATCGTGTTCGGCAAACATCCAATCAACTGCAAGTAAAACTTTTGCTTTTAACAAATTTTCCGGTTTCGGCCGGATTCCGGGCTAACTACTTGTCCGGCGAGAAAATGGTTTTCACCAATGTGTTCAGCATGTCTTCTTAATCCTAAATCGAACATCTAATCAACTTCAAATACAAATTTTGGTTTTAACAAATTTCCCGGTTTTCGCCGCATTCCGGGCGAACTACTTGTCCGGCGAGAAAATAACTTTCATACTCAGATTCAGCGTGTCTCCTTATCCCTAAATCAACTATCTAAATAGCTTTCAAAAATTATTGTTTTTTGCCCCTTAATTTGAAACCCCTCCCCCACCCTCAAATATAGGGCTACAGAGCCCATCTTCGAACTTGACCTGCATTTTGACCCAACCAATCCTCCCGCCAAGTTTCATCAAAATATCTCAATCGAGAGTTACCCTTCGAGAGTTATCGTGCTTACAGACAGACGGACAACTTTTGCGATGTCATAGGTATCCCTCCACTTAGTTTTTGGGATCCCAAAAATCCGGAAGGTGAAGCCTGGTTTTAGTAGCGTTCCACCACAGCATTTCACTGTGGCGGGAATGGCGTCCCCCATCTTCCGTCGCCCTAAACATCTTCTTTGATATAACTGCTTTCGGAATATGTATGTTGTCTTCCTTGTTTTGTTTTCTCGTAACATTCCATTAAAAAGAACTGGCTGACTTGACTGATTGAAACAAAATCACTGTTGAGCTGTCCCGACTGTGAACAGAGGTAGCAGCTGTGAGTGGCAGAATAAAATGCAAACGAACGGAACTGGACAGAAAGGCACCAATAACATGCTGATAGTTTGTCCGTGTGGATAGCGGCAATCCTCTACGAATTAGTAGTTGTATCCGTAGCTGTAACCCGGGTTACCATAAAATACTGAGGGAAGAGCTAGAAAATCTCAAGTGGTCAAATAACATGGATAATATCTGCTTTATGCCCTTCTTTTCTTCCTTGGAAATACCAATATCACATAATACTTCCAGCCTACCGCACGAAAAGAAGTGGATTTTACTTCGACACGGTATGAATATCTACAGTAAGTATGCTTCTTTGGTTTATCTCCTGTTTCGTTTTCGCCTCTAAACAATCAAACTAGAACGGCAGATTAAGAACTTTATATCTGCTACGAGCCAAGTGTTCAAGCTTCCTCTTGCCATAAAGAATACAGTCAAGTTCATTCACTGTCATGTGATGTTTATTTCTGTATGTGTTTTTATGGCACTTGCAGCTTCGCTCAAGTGCCACATACCGATCACTTTTCCGTCGGTCGGTCGGTCGGTCGGTCGGTCGGTCGGTCGGTCGGTCGGTCGGTCGGTCGGTCGGTCGGTCGGTCCGGTGATCGCGAGTTAGGGTACTTGCAGATGTGCTAGGACGATGAAACTTGGCAGGCATATCAGGGACCCGACCAAACTAACTTGCAAATAGTCACTTCCTCGATCCGACCACCGTGGAGGGAGTAGAGGGCGGGGGAATCCTGAAAATTTAGTAGTTTTTGTAAAACCCCTACCCCTTTCTACACACTAGTAGGTCTGCGCGCGGCGTGACGTCACTCTTTGCATCGGATCACTCTGTTAACATTGGAAAGAGCTAGTGCATTCGAGGGTCAAAGGGGTTTGTATATGTGGTGCAGTGCGGGGGAATATGGAAAATTGAGTGTTGTGTAACTTTCGAACGGGTGATCGGATTGGGACGAAACTTAATACCTGAATGAATGACATATCTCTGATGTTCCATTTGAAGTCCGAACCGGATTCGACAGCTATGGGGGAGTTGGGGTGGGGGAAGACCGGAAATCTCGAGAAACGGTTATAATGGAGGGATCGGAGTAAAACTTGCTGGGAAGAAGAAGAATCTGCTCCAGATAAATCGTTTACACGTTTGGACTGGACCCGGACACTTGGGGGGGAGGTGGAGGGGAGTTCCCCGGAATTTTTGGGATTTTCACGACGAAACTTGGGAGGTGTATCAGGGACCCGATCAAACTGACTTGTAAATAAAAATTCACTCGATCCGAAAGTCGTGGGGGGATCGGAGGGAGGGGGAATCCGGAATATTTAGCCATGCGTAACTTTGGAACGGGTGATCGGATTCGAGTGAAATTTAATAACTGAACAGAGGGCGTGCATGTGGTGATCTTTTTCATGTCCGGGCCGGATTCGACAAGAATTGGGGGGGGGGAATACGTGACCGGATTGGACTGGCGAGATCGGGATGGAACTTTGTTGGAATAACAAACAAGTCCAAAACTGAACCGGACTGGCTCCGGCGACTGTGGGGGGAGTTTGAGGGGCGGGTCCGGAATTCCGGTGATCGCGAGTTAAGGTACTTCCAGATGTGCTAGGACGATGAAATTTGGCTGGAATATTAGAAATTCGACAAGATTGGCTTAGAAATCACCACTTTTTAAATCCGACCATTCCTTAAAGTACCAATCATGACCGCAAATTAAGAAAAATACTTTTAAGCAAAATATGCATTTCCATCATCCCCATGAGCTCATGATCATTTTTGCCTGAAGAGTTTTGCTTACAAATGAAGTTCTAGCGCCCTTAAAGTGTGCATCTTAACCGCAAGGTCGAAAAGTACTTTTTATCAAACGATACATCTCAACCCATGATCAGTTGTCCCACAAGGGTTTTGCAAAAAAAAAAATAATTTCTTGCACCCTTAAAGTGCGCATTTTACCCGCATTAGTGGAAAAAAAATACTTTTGATCATACGTATATATCAATGATCCCTAAGAGCCTGCTATCGTTTTTGCCTCAAGGGTCTTCCTTACAGATGAATTTCTAGTGCCTTTAAAGTGCGCATCATTACAGCCAAGTTCAACGATAAAATACTTTTACTCTAGCTCCCTTAAAGTGCGCATCTGAACCGCACAGTCAAAAATTACTTTTGATCAAATAATACATCTCAACCCTTGCAAGTGCCATATGAGCTTACAGCTCTTGTTATCTTCTGTTGGGGTACTTTGGACGGTTGTGAAAGTCAGTATTCAGCAGCTGAGATACTTCGACCGCCGTAATTTTACCGTTAAAGAGTGCGAAAGCAACTGAGAAAAAAAAAGTAAAAGAACAAGACCAAAGGTTTCGATGGGGTACAAAAGGGAAATATTTGTCGATACAGATAAATAGTTCTTGCAGATGTTCAGTCCCTGCCGAACCCATACACATTAGATATCATTCAACCGACCATTCAGTAACAGCCACTAAGTCATACTTTCCAGACTAAAGCATACCAAACAATCAGGCTCATTCGAAAACATCCAGTTTCGAGAGAATTAATATTATTTCTTGACTCACCGTCTCTTTTACGGTACATCTACTTTTTCCAATCTATTTTTTTGCCTGAATCCGGTCAAACTACTTGTCCGGAGGCAAAACAAAGCTCGTATTTGGATTCAACATGTATTCTTACTCACTATCAATGCTCTGATCGACTTAAAAAAAAAAAATGACTTCATCAAATTTCCGGTTTCTGCCGGATTCCGGATGTAGCCTAGTAGTTATCCAGCTAGAAAATTAAGGTTCGCATATAGATTCAGCATGTATTCTTGCAACAGCAACAAATCATCATTCAGCATGTCTTCTAATCCCCAAATCAACTGTAGCATTAGCTAGAACAAATATTTTTCTCCCCAAATATAGGGTTACGTGGCCCACCTACTATCTTGACCTGTACTTTGACCCAATGGATCCTCACACAAAGTTTGAACAACATATCTCAACCGCTTTGAAAGTTATCGTGCTGACAGACGAGCAACTTTACGAAGTTACTTAGGCTGCTCTCCCGTCACTCACGTTTTGGAATCCCAAACACAGTTTGTTGCTTTAATTTGACTTAAATTTCTCCATAGATATTCCAATTAAATTCTAGCATATTTCTCGGAGCCGTCCTAAGTTAGGCCACGTCCGAAGTAGCTAAGCTCTACCGCATTTCTTCTGATCTGATGGGTCGAGACTGACCAAACTGGTGAATGCACTGGTTACTATAATGAATTAACACGCAGTTGATGTTTTTATCATTACTGAAAGACACTCCACAATGATCCTCACAGCATTAGTGTTGCCCATGAACATAATCTCTATATTCCAATGAATAATCACCATGCTCTTTAGTTTCTATTTTCCCCGCAATGATAATCGACGTCATTAATGTTTACCTAAAACTCTGCTAAGATTTGTGTTTAAATATATTCCTTCAGCAGAAAAATAGTTGCAAACCTCTGTAGCTTCCGGACCCTGGAGCGGATCAGCATTTTAGTGCAAGCGTTTATTTCAAGAAGGAAAAAGACCCATTCTACGTCTAGAAAATCGGTAAACTTGCTTGCGGCATATATTAAGAACTTTCAAACGTTTATCGGTCAAAACTTCCAAGAAACTTAGATAACAAGACGTCCTCCGCAGCCGTTCTCCTATATGAAAACAAGCCCAAATAATTCAATGGAATCCCAAAAGGGATTATTTATCCTCTCGCCTTTCAGCCTGCCCTTCCCTGAATATCGAATTGGCTACTTTTACATGGATTCAGCCTGCATCGAATTTTGAACTTTCAGTTTTAGAAAATTTCCGGATTTTGCGCCTTTTGGGCGAACTACGTGTTGGGCTACGTGTCTACTAGTTCGGATACGGATTCAGCATTGTAGGCCTATTCTTACCCCTTATATCGACACTAACAAAACGTCTACATTCCGATTCCGAGAAAAACGGCTTCAGCATTTGGGATTCATCCCATTTGCTTGAAAAAGAAATGTAGGATCCATTCGGGTCGCCGTCACTACGCCCACCCGTCAGTTCGCCCACCCGTCAACTCGCCCACTTCCAAAATCCGACAGTTCGCCCACCCGTCAGTTCGCCCACCCGACAGTTCGCCCACCCGACAGTTCGCCCACCCGTCAGTTCGCCCACCCGTCAGTTCGCCCACCCGTCAGTTCGCCAACCCGTCAGTTCGCCCACCCGTCAGTTCGCCCACCCGTCAGTTCGCCTACCGTCAGTTGACCTAACCGTCAGTTGACCCACCGTCAGTTGGCCCACTCCTGAAATCCGTCAGTTGGCCCACTCCTGAAATCCGTCAGTTGGCCCACTCTTGAAATCCGTCAGTTGACCTAATTCTGAAATCCGTCAGTTGGCCCACTCTTGAAATCCGTCAGTTGGCCCACTCTTGAAATCCGTCAGTTGACCTATTCCTGAAATCCGTCAGTTGGCCCACTCTTGAAATCCGTCAGTTGACCTAAT
Organism: Branchinecta lindahli; assembly: GCA_023053555.1. NCBI lineage: Eukaryota > Metazoa > Arthropoda > Branchiopoda > Anostraca > Branchinectidae > Branchinecta > Branchinecta lindahli. Next base: position 21,009,057 of record JAKZAO010000013.1, on the reverse strand, counting down.
CCTGAAATCCGTCAGTTGGCCCACTCTTGAAATCCGTCAGTTGACCTAATCCTGAAATCCGTCAGTTGGCCCACTCTTGAAATCCGTCAGTTGACCTAATCCTGAAATCCGTCAGTTGGCCCACTCTTGAAATCCGTCAGTTGACCTAATCCTGAAATACGTCAGTTGGCCCACTCCTGAAATACGTCACTTCGCCTAATTTAAAATTCTGACAGTTGACCCAACTTTGCGGGATCATTAAATCCACGAAAAAGGGCCGTGACCCCAGGGGAATAATCAGCCCAACTCGACCCTGTCATTAAAGTCCACGAAAAAAAGAAACGCAATACCAGGAGATTACTCAGACGGGGACGACCTTTCTCGGTTAATTAGGGTCAACACGAGTTGCCTATGGGTGCAACTTTTATGTTTACGTAAAGAAGGATATGACGATGGGTGGAAAAAAAAGGTATTCAGACAGGTTGTATTAAACATTTGAACTTGGTAACGAGGATGTTGCTAGTTCATACACACGCACACTGAAAAGTTTTTTCAATGATGTGGCAACAAAACGAAACAAGAGCTACGAGCTCATATGGCACTTGTTACGAGTAGGTGGTACAAGAAAGTAGAAGATAACTTCACAAAACACCCCGCCGTCCAAAAATGCGGTTCGGACCTAGAATTAGGATATCTAGTTTCACTCAAGTCACCTCCAAGTCATCGCCAGCCTTCCAAGTTTAAACTCAAGAAATCCACTCGTTATGAAATAGGAATAATAAAAAATTATCCCTATAGGCGTGCCCAGGATTTCCGGTTCCCCCCTCCGGCTTCCGCAAAAGTCACCAGATCCAATCCGGATTTGAACTAGGTCGCCTGAGACTTGGCATCTTTCGAAATATCAAGTTTCATTCAGATCCGATCACCCGTTCGTAAGTTTTTTTCCGGATCCCCCCTTACTCCACTCCCCCCAAGATGGTCAGATCAGGGATCTGGTCCGGTCCCTGATATGCCTGCCAACTTTCATCGTCCTAGCTTATCTGGAAGTGCCCGAACTAGCAAAATCGGGACCGACTGACGGACAGAAATTGCGATCGCTATATGGCACTTGCCCGTACTTAGATTTAGTTAACAGTGTACTCTTACTGTGACAAATAAACAAGAAGTAGAATTTGTTTCAGGCTATTCCCTCCGGTAAACACCACCGGCACCAAAAACTTCCTGCGACCCCTCCTATTGGCACGTTTCTAGACGTGCCTATAAACCTTTGGAAATAAAAATACATTTTTGGGATCCCAAAACATAAGTGGAGGGATACCTATGACATCGCAAAAGTTGTCCGTCTGTACGCTCTATAACTCTCGAAGGGAATGAGATATTTTGATGAAACTTGGTGTGAGGATTCTTTGGCTCAAGAGTAAGGTCAAGTTCGTAGACGGGCTCTGTAGCCCTACATTTAGGGGTGGGGGGAGGGATTTTAAATTAAGGGGCAAACAAAATATTTTTAAACAGCTAATTTGATAGTCGATTATGGGGTAAGAAGACATGCTGAACACGATGGTGAAAACCATTTTCTCACCGGACGAGTATTTCGCCCGGAGTCCGGCCAAAACCGGAAAGTTTGTTAAAAGTAAAAGTTTTATTTGAAGTTGATTAGATGTTCGATTTAGGGGTAGGTAAGAAGACATGCTGAACACTTATGTGAAAAGCATTTGCTACGCGGACAATTTGTTCGCCCGGAATCCGGCCAAAACCGGAAATTTGGCAGAGTAAAGCAGAAAGTTTCGATCAGTATCGTCAAAATAGATATGGCTTATAGAGGTATATCTGAACTTGGTTTTCTTGGGTTTTTTTGGTTTGAAGACGAGACCCGATTGTCTGGACCAAATATCTAATTTTTGGGATCCCATCGAAACCTTTGGTCTTGTTTCATGAGAATTATATAGTGACGAGCGGCTAGCGAGCCACCGTGTCACGTTTAGATTTAACTCACATGTCTAAGATAAATCCGTAACTGGTCGCCAAGGCCGTATCCAGGGGGGGGGTTAGGGGGTTCGAACCCCCCCCCCGAAACCCACAAAAGTAATAGTTTTTTGCAGGTTTTAACCTCTGATCTATGTATTTTTTGTACTTTTTGGTCCGACCCGTGGACAAACCCCCCCCCCCCCGAAATAAATTTCGCGAGCAAACCCCCCCCCCCGAAATAAATTCCTGGATACGGCCCTGCTGGTCGCATCAAAACTGTAGTTTCTAATGAGATTTGCTCATTCCTATATTGTGTACATTTTTTTTGGGGGGGGGAGGACAAAGGTACCGAGGGGGGTCACCAGAGGATTGTTATCACCGCTGGGGGTCTAGATGCCTCCTCTAAGCTTTCAAAACCATATTATATTTTCGTTTACGAAGCCGGTTGCTACTGCAAGAGCGATCATGTGCCTGACGTGCTTTGTTACTCAACTCCACTGCCGATGATCTGGGTAGACTGACTAGAAAAAATCCGAGTCTGTTGCAGGCTAAACCTGAACCTTCTTGAACACCATCTTTCACGAAGATTACTGGATTTTTTTTTTCAAGAATATCCTCTTAATATATGGGATCCCCAAACTGGCAATAGATGCTGCAGTCAGCAACCCTATAGGTTTATCCGTGGTTAACGGCACAAGTAGCTCAAGGTTGGAAAATTCTGTGCGAATCCACGAAAATGCAAAGTAGCTTTTGAATATTCGGGTTGCTCGGTTGAAAGCCGTCGGCGAAAAAAAAATGATAATTCTTACACGCCTATAATCTCATAATTTAGCTTAACACCAAATGTAATAATAAATATATAACATTGATGACCTATTTAAATTCAGTTTGTGGGCTACGTAAATTAAGGAAACAAGACCAAAGGTTTCGATGGGATCCCAAAAATTTAATATTTGACCAGACAACTACGTCTTCTCTACGCCAGATCCAGTCTTCGCCAGGCTAATCATCTGAGAAAATTAAGTTCAGATATACCTGTATAAGCCATATTTATTTTGACGATGCTGATCGAAACTTCCTGCTTTACTTCTGCCGAATTTCCGTTTTCGGCCGAATTCCGAGCGAACTACTTGTCCAGCCAAAAAAAGATAGTTCAGAAACGAATTCAGCGCATCTCCTTATCCCTATAAAGAACGTCTAATCAACTTCAAATAAAACTTTAACTTATAAAAAAATCCGGTTTCAACCGGATTCCGGACGAACTATATGTCCGGGTAAAAAATGATTGTCATATACAGATTCAGCGTATCTTCTTACCCTTAAATCTATCATCTAATCAACTTCAAATACAAATTTTACTTTTAACAAATTTTCCGGTTTCGGACGGATTCCGGGCGAACTACTTGTCCAGCGAGAAAATGGTTTTCATCATCGTGTTCAGCATGTCTTCTTACCCCTAAATCGAACATCTAATCAACTTCAAATAAAACTTTTGCTTTTAACAAATTTTCCGGTTTCGGCCGGATTCCGGGCTAACTACTAGTCCGTCGAGAAAATAGTTTTCACCATCGTGTTCAGCATGTCTTCTTACCCCTAAATCGAACATCTAATCAACTTCAAATAAAACTTTTGCTTTGAACAAATTTTCCGGTTTCGGCCGGATTCCGGGATAACTACTTGTCCGGTCAAAAAATGGTTTTCACCATCGTGTTCGGCATGTCTTCTTACCCCTAAATCGAACATCTAATTAACTTCAAATAAAACTTTTACTTTTAACAAACTTTCCGGTTTTGGCCGGATTCCGGGCGAACTACTTGTCCGGCGAGAAAATGGTTTTCACTATCGTGTTCAGCATGTCTTCTTACCCCATAATCGACTATCACATTAGCTGTTTCAAAATATTTTGTTTGTCCCTTAATTTAAACCCCCTCCCCCACCCCTAAATGTAGGGCTACAGTGCCCATCTACGAACTCGACCTTACTCTTGACCCAAAGAATCCTCACACCAAGTTTCATCAAAATATCTCATTCCCTTCGAGAGTTATCGTGCTTACAGACAGACGGACGGACGGACGGACAGACGGACTACTTTTGCGATGTCATAGGTATCCGTCACTAACGTTTTGGGATCCCAAAAACATTTTCCCCCTAACAAGAGGACACTTTTCGTATAGATTTGAGACTCGTACATTGCAGATAGCTTGCAGATATACTTGGAGGTGGTACACGGAAGCTTGGCAGTAAAGTCTGCATTATATTATTTCTATTCTGCTTTAACTTTCCATTTCCGTGTGAACTACACTGTAAAAAATTTCTCCGAATAAGGATGCAGTATTTGCTACTGGGGTTAATCTTATCTCTACTGGGATAAGATTAATCCGAATTTGGGGTAATCTTATCTCAATAAAGACAAGATTAATCCCAGTAGCAAATACTGCAAGATTTAAGTCGTATTGCCAATCAGAAACCTTCACTGCTCGTTACTCTAATTTTCCTTATTTTACTTTTCTTTTCATCTAATAGATTTAGAATCTCGCAACAAGCTCCTGACAGATATTTACGTAATTTTCGGCTCCTTCTGATTATTCCCCTGGGGCCGCGGCGCTTTTTCATATAACATCTTTTTTCCACCCATTGCGTAAACATAAAAGTTGCACCATAGGCATCTCTTGTTGCCCCTAATTAAACGAGACACGTCATCTCCGTCTGAGTAATCTCCTGGGATTGCGTCCCTTCCCGAAGACTGCCCGTGAATTCGTGTCACTGTCTTTTTTTCGTTGATTGTTTCCACATCATTGAAAAAAAAAATCCAATGTGCGTGTGTATGAACTAACAACATCCTCATTACCAAGTTCAAATGTTTAATACGACGACCTGTCTGAGTACCTATTTTTCCACCCATCTTCATCCCTTCTTTACGTAAACATAAAGTTGCACCCATAGGCAACTCCTGTTGACCCTAATTAGACGAGAAAGGTCGTCTCCGTCTGAGTAATCTCCTGGGATTGCGTCCCTTTCTTTCGTCGAGTTGGGCTGATTATTCCCCTGGGATTGCGGTCCTTTTTTCATGGATTTAATGATCCCGCAAAGTTGGGCCAACTGTCGGAATTTTAAATTAGGCGAAGTGACGGATTTCAGGATTGGGCCAACTGACGGATTTCAGTAGTAGGTCAACTGACGGATTTCAAGAGTGGGTCAACTGACGGATTTCAGGAGTGGGCCAACTGACGTATTTCAGGATTAGGTCAACTGACGGATTTCAAGAGTGGGCCAACTGACGTATTTCAGGATTAGGTCAACTGACGGATTTCAAGAGTGGGCCAACTGACGTATTTCAGGATTAGGTCAACTGACGGAATTCAAGAGTGGGCCAACTGACGTATTTCAGGATTAGGTCAACTGACGGATTTCAAGAGTGGGCCAACTGACGGATTTCAGGATTAGGTCAACTGACGGATTTCAAGAGTGGGCCAACTGACGGATTTCAGGATTAGGTCAACTGACGGATTTCAAGAGTGGGCCAACTGACGGATTTTAGGAGTGGGCGAACTGACGGGTGGGCCAACTGACGGGTGGGCGAACTGACGGTAGGCGAACTGACGGTAGGCCAACTGACGTGTGGGCGAACTGACGTGTGGGCGAACTGACGGGTGGGCGAACTGACGGGTGGGCGAACTGACGGGTGGGCGAACTGACGGGTAGGAGAAGTGACGGGTAGGCGAACTGACGGATTTTTTGGGCCAACTGACGGGTGGGCGAACTGTCGGAAAAAGTGGGCGAACTGACGGAATTTTTAGGCGAACTGACGGGTGGGCGAACTGACGTGTGGGCCAACTGACGGGTTCCCATCCATTCACCCGAAACCCCTTCCCCACCCCTAAACACATGGCTACGGGTCCTGATCTATTCTTTGACCCTTTTATCTTTCGCCTTTTGATGTGTCGCTAGGGAGTTTCAACGTATTAGCCAAGCAAAGAAAATGAAGCAATTTACGAGAACGGAAACGGAACCTTTCGCAGTGTAGTTCAAGACCTAAAGCACTAAAATATTCTTAGTGATTCTAGTCTCTTGAGCAGAAATCTTTCAGTAAGGGATGGGGAGAGGGATGACTCGACCCCCCCCCCACCCCCCGGATTTCGGAGGGCACAAAATCTTCCATCTCGTTTCTTTTTTGCGCTGTTCCAAAAGGCAAAATGCAAAGCAATGACGCTACTTTAAGGTACGGTCTAAAACTACTTTAATTTTGCCGTAAAAGAGTAATTGATTTTCAGTCTGATTAACGAACCTGGGATGGGTGCCCGAATTTATCTTTGCCCCGAGACCTAAGGTTTACTGAACGAAGGGCTTACCAATTAGCACTGGAGACGAGGAAGGGCTTTAATGAAGTTTGGAAAAGAAAGAACTCCTTTCTGCTGGTGAAAATGAGCAAACTGCTGGGCTGTGCAGAGGGACCAGAGATGAATTGAATCCGAAATCTAAATTTGTGTAAGAAAGTTTACGCGCGTCTCTCAAAACAGGACAGTATTGCTTAGATAAGTCAGCCGGTTCACTGCAACATGACCTGGTTTAGGCCGTGGATACATTTGATGTATTACTATCAGGTATTGCAATCCTCGGATCACTCGTTTACGTGGCTTAAGCTGGAGTCACATGCGAATATTCGGCCGAGAGCACTACTCACTTATTGTTTTTATTTTTTTACTCTTTAACTACACTTATGCCCTCTGGCAGTGCGGTACAAATCGTTCATTTATCCATTCACTGGGCAACCGAATTCCCTGATGCGACTGCGCTCAAGCCGGAAACGGTGTTAAGGACAGTCTAAACATGCGTTTGTTGTCGAAAATGTTTAGTTCATTCCGAAATGTTTAAAAAATTGTTTAAAAAAATGGAAATAGCTCTCACTGAATTTGTGTCATGGGCTGATTCGAATTATTTAACACTAAATTACACTAAGACAAATTATATTTTATTTTCTAGAATAGCATCAATCCAAACAGATCTGAGGTTAAGAGTAGGTAATAATACCATAGATAGAGTAAAAACCAGTAGATATCTTGGATTCATAGTTGATGAGAATGTTTCATGGAAAGAACATGCAAAATTAGTTGGCAATAAGCTATCAAGGTCCCTTGGAGACATCCGCCGCCTTAAATTCCGTTTTCCTAAGAAAATACTAAAAATGATTTATCATTCAATTTTTCATCCCCATTTGTCTTATGGGTGTTCCATATGGGCAAGTAACTTCATTTCTTGTTATAAAAGAGTCCAAATCATCCAAAACAAGGCAATTCAAATTATATCACCGGTTCAACACACTGATAACATTAATCTTCATTTCAAATGTACCAAGATATTTGATGTATCGAAGACTCGAGATTTCCAGATTGCAACTTTTTGCTTTAAGTATTTCAATAACCTCCTTCCATCTTCATTCCAAAATATGTTCACACTAAATCAAGACCTGCATTCTTACGACACTCGAAATGCTTGCGACATCGTCCAAGAAGCGCCCTCAACAAAAAGAGCTTCTTTTTTAATTAGATTTTTTGCGCCGACTATTTGGAATCTACTACCGTTAGATATCCGGAATTCTAATAACCTTATTTCATTCAAGCGAGCAGCGAAAGGTCATTTCAGGAAAATTGTTTAGTGTTTTCCTCCGACCCCCCCGTTTTTTCTTTTTTTCTTTATTGTTCATTGATTCTCTTGTTTGTTTGTTTTTTCAAAGTTGAAAACACAGGTTTTTCCTTCTTTTTATGGCACTTGCAGCTTCGCTCAAGTGCCATATACCGATCACCTTTCGGTCGGTCGGTCGGTCGGTCGGTCGGTCGGTCGGTCGGTCGGTCGGTCGGTCCACTCATCTCGAGTTAGGGCACTTCCAGATGGGCTAGGACGATGAAACTTGGCAGGAAAATCAGGGACCCGACAAAACTAACCTGGAAATAATCAATTTACCAATCCGACCATCTGGGGGGGAGTGGTGGGCCGGGGAATTCTGAAAATTAAGTAGTTTTTCTCACACTTTTTCGAGTTGGGGTACTTCCAGATGTGCTAGGACGATGAAACTTGGCAGGAGCATCAGGGACCCGACCGGACTAACCTGGAAATAATCAGTTTCCCAATCCGACCTTCTGGGGGGGAGTGGAGGGCTGGGGAATCCGGAAAACTGGAGTAGTGTGTAACTTTCGAACGGGTGATCGGATTGGAATGAAACTTAATAACAGAACAAATGGCATACCTCTGATGTCCCATTTGAAGTACGGACCGGGTTCGACAGCTATGGGGGAGTTGGGGGGGGGGACCGAAAATCTCGAGGAACGGTTAGAATGGAGGGATCGGAGTGAAACTTGCTGGGAAGAACAAGCGTCTGCTCCGGATAAATCGTTTATACATTTGGACTGGATCCGGACACTACGGGGGGGGGGGTGGAGGGGAGTTTCCCGGAATTCCGGTAATGGCGGTTTTGGGGATTTTCACGACGAAACTTGGGAGGCGAATCAGGGACCCGATCAAAATGACTTATAAATAAAAATTTACATGATCCGATAGTCGTGGGGGGAGTAGCGGGAGGGGGAATCCGGAATATTGAGTCATGCGTAACTTTGGAACGGTTGATCGGATCTGAGTGAAATTTGATAATTGATCAGAGGACATGTCTCTGGTGCTTTGTCATGTCCGGACCGGATTCGACAACAACTGGGGGGGGGGGAATACGTGACCGGCTCAGACTGGGGAGATCGGGATGGAACTTTATGGAAATAATAAAAAGATGCTCTGGATAAATCACTTACAGAACCGGATTGGCTCCGGCGACTGTGGGGGAGTTTGAGAGGGGGGGGGGGGCAGGAATTCCGGTGATCGCGATTTAAGGTACTTCCAGATGTGCTAGGACGATGGAACTGGGCTGGAATATTAGAAATTCGACAAGATTGGCTCAGAAATCGCCACTTTCCAAATCCAACATTCCTTAAAGTACCAATCTTGACCGTAAATTTAGAAAAACACTTTTAAGCAAATTATACATTTTCATGATCCCCATGAGCCCATTATCATTTTTGCCTCAAGGGTTTTGCTTACAAATGAAGTTCTAGCTCCCTTAAAGTGCGAATCTGAACCACAAGGTCGAAAACTACTTTTTTTTTTATCAAACGATACATCTCAACCCATGATCATTTGTGCCACAAGGGTTTTGCTTGAAAATTTATTTTATCACCCTTAAAGTGCACATTTTAACCGAAAAGTGAATTTTTTTTTTTTACCAAATGGTATATATCAATGATCCCTAAGGGCCTGTGATCGTTTTGTCTCAATAGTTTTTCTTACAGATGAATTTCTAGTGCCTATAAAGTACGTATCATGTACGTATCTCGCGTCTGAACCGCAAAGGTAACCTTAAAAGTGCTTTTGATCAAACACTACATCTCAACCCATGCAAGTGCCATATGAGCTTACAGCTCTTGTTTTCTTTTTTTTGCATAGGGTATTCAGTTAGTTGATGCACTTTGTTGAATAATTAATACAGGTTATTTGCCTGCCATAGCCAAGCACTCCTTTTGTGCTTTCCTGGCAGGAGTGTTAATGATGTATTTTTTTGTGTTTAAATATAGTCAAATGAAACTGAAATGAAACTGAACTGAAATAAAATCTTTTAGTTTTTGGAATCATAACCAAAAATGGGGTACAACTGTCAACCCGTTCATTCGTTCATCCGTCTTAGATCAGGAGTACTCTTAAGGGTCAGCACGTAAGTACTTTCAAACGGTACAGTCAGCACGCATCACTTGATAATAGTCGTGCTTTTGCGGAAACCATTGTTCTGATACCACGGTACCTAACTGGATCCGCATTGCAAAAAGACAATTGCCGAATTTGCGCTTTTGGCAGTCATCCCAAAACAAATACATATATCAGCTCACATCACAAGTGCCAAACTTCTTCCCGTCAATCTGACAAAAACCTAGACTAGATTGTGTTGCTGATGATGAAAGTGACACGAACTTGTCCGATACCGCGATTAGTTACAACAGTCGGGACCGTGGTGTCTGAATATCAGATCAGATCCCACGGTAACGCAAAAGAGCCTTTTGACCATGGTATCAGATAGCCTACTACGGTCACTGTAAAAACGACTTTAGACAGTGGTATTAGATACCATGGTATCTGCAAAAGCGCAACTAATGAACTCTACCAAGAGGCTCATTACCCTTCAAACTCCGACGAACAGGAGACTTCGTCTTCCCGACACAGTAAGCCGAACCGAGAGTAAAGCCTTTAGTAAAAGCAAGAACAAATAATCAGTAAGAACTTCTGTCTTTAGTCGCATGCAGCGACTATGAAAACCCCGACAAATCTGAGCGGAGCTGGAGGTATTTACTCTAGCTTTTAGCTAATGTTGAACCCGTTTACTTCTCTTCCGTCTTCACCGTTGCCTATCGCACAAGAAATATCGAAAGAGGCGAGCAGGAGGCGTACTCCGCGCGCTGATCCTCTCTGGAGCGCCTCCATAGAACCAATCAGCGTTGACTTCTAGATTTCCTCTTTAGCAACTTACCGGCGATCTAGCTATTTGTAGAGGTAACGAAACGTAATCTGGCGCGAAGCCGCTCGTTTGCATCGGGAGTCGGTCGTATTTTACTCGACTCAGCATGTTTGTATGACCGAGATAGGGAGACAGCAGTTTTGTCTCGTTATTTGTTCTTGGTAGAAGTCAAGAACAAATCCTCGACTCCGAGGACAGGATGCCTTCAGTTATATTCTCAGCAAAGATAAGCCCCAAAAACCAACTAACCTTGGGTGGTCTCACAATGGGCATCAAGGAATGTCAACACTTCTCCCGTCGCATTACGTGCCCCAACTAGACGTGCCTTGATTAAGCCAATCCTCTCAGCGCTTCGTAGTATTCTAGTGGGAACACTTAGCTTTGAGAGGTGATCTTCCAGTGGGGAGGCGAGAAAAGCTGCAAAAACAACAAATAGAAGACGAGGATTGCTTTTATTGAATGCAGGGATTACCATCCCCAGAGGGTCGTGGGGATAAATTTCTTATATGGAGGGATATAAAGAGGAGAAAAATGAAAATGTACAACAACTAACTGTAGCCTACTAGAGCGCATGTAAGAGATGTTCAGACCGAATCCCATAAGTGCCAGAAAAATAAAAAATACAGAGGAAAGAAAAGATAAGCGTTGTATTTGAGTGAACATTCGAGTAGAAATATTTCAGCTAGGCTTTCATAATGCTTACGATAACCCTCGTTTTGTAGCTTTAGAGTAAGTTCAGACGGGTGGGAAAAACAGGGAAAAACCGATCGGTTTTACGTTTTATCCCATCGGGTTTTGAGCTTGGATTATTTTCAAGCACGTAAAACCCATCGGTTTTCCCTTGGTACCGATCGGGTTTTTATAATTTTCCGATGCGTCTGAACGCACTCTTAGTTCCTTCTTGAATCTATTCATCAGTAATGGTCGTCAGTAGGCTAGTGGTTCATCAGTAGTATATTCTTTGTGGGCAAAACTTTGGCGGGAGGAACCATATTGGGCGGGGCAGGATGAGAAAAGGTTAGAGGCTCTAGTTTGTCTCAGAGGGAACGCACTTCCACTGGGGGAAAACTAGAAATACCTAGGGAAAAATAGGATACGTCACTTCTGCCCTCTGTTTGGTGCAACTGATGAGGATCTTTGACAATTTATGTGTGAATGTGGTGAGTTGTGGGGGGACTGAAAGAGGAAATGTTTGGGACTAGTGTTTTAGGGGAGGAAGGGTTAACAAATTTGATTGGAAATAAGTGCTCTGCAGTAACGAGAAATTTGGCGGTGTTCGTCCGGTTAGAAGAGAAGCATCGGGAGGATTTAATGTAAGTGTTGTTAAGTTGTATTTAGGATTTTCGTTTACTTTATTATTTTCTTACATTTGATGTTGTTTATTCTAGTTTGTGTGGTTGCTATGGCCAGGATGTTTGCAATAAATATCATACCATATCATATCATATTACCTGATCAGCTTGTTGGATTTGCTGGTACAGGAGTGGTTAAGGTTTAATCGTTATCGCATCTGTCAAAATAAAAATAATGGAGGGTCAAAGCCTGAGACACAAGGTCGAATGACATAAAAACGGTTCAATACTAGAAAAAATCCTAGTTTGTCATAATAACCCCGTGGCTCACCAGTAGACAGGTAGTTACCCCTACCAAGAACAAATAATCAGATAGAACTTCTGTCTTTAATCGCATGCAGCGACTATGAAAACCCCGACAAAACTAGGCAGACCTAGAGGTATTTACTCTAGCTTTGAGCTGATGTTGATACCCGTTAACTCTTCTTCCGTCTTCGCTGCTGCTTATTGCACAAGAAATAGTGAAGGATGCTGGCAGGAGGCGTACTCCGCGCTGACCCGCTCTGGAGCGCGTCCATAGAACCAATCAGCTTTTGACTCCTAGTTTTCTTCCGCTGCGGGTTGACAGCGATTTAGCATTTGTAGAGGTAACGAAACGTAATGTGGCGCGAAGCTAGTAACCTCCGCTCGTTCGTAGCGGACAGGGTATGGGTAAATATTCGAAACCGCATATTCATATTACAGAGACAGGGAGACGGAAGTTCTGTCAGATTATTTGTTCTTGCCCCTACGAAAAATAACAAGACCAAAGTTTTCGATGGGATCCCAAAAATTTAATATTAACTACGTCTTGTCTTCGCCAAATCCAGTCTTCGCCAGGCTAATCATCTGAGAAAACCAATTTCAGATATACCTGTATAAGCCATATCTATTTGACGATACTGATCGAAACTTCCTGGTGTACTTCTGCCAAATTTCCGGTTTCGGCCGAATTCCGAGCAAACTACTTGCCCAGCAAAAACAAAAAATAGTTCAGAAACGACTTCAGCGTATCTCCTTATCCCTATAAAGAACATCTAATCAACTTCAAATAAAACTTTAACTTCAAAAAAAAAAAATCCGGTTTCAACCGGATTCTGGACGAACTATATGCCCGGTTAAAAAATGATTGTCATATATAGATTCAGCGTTTTTTCTTACCCTTAAATCTATCATCTAATCAACTTCAAATACAAATTTTGCTTTTAACAAATTTTTCGGTTTTGGCCGGATTCCGGACGAACTATTTGTCCGGCAAGAAAATGGTTTTCACCATCGTGTTCAGCACATTTACTTACCCCTAAATCGAATATCTAATCAGCTTCAAATACAAATTTTGCTTTTATCAAATTTTCCGGTTTTCGCCGGATTCCGGGCGAACTACTTGTCAGGGAAGAAAATGGTTTTCACCATCGTATTCAGCATGTCTTCTTACCCTTAAATCAAACATCTAATCAACTTCAAATACAACTTTTACTTTTAACAAACTTTCCGGTTTTGGCCGGATTCCGGGCGAACTACTTGTCCGGCGAGAAAATAACTTTCATATTCGGATTCAGCGTGTCTCCTTACCCCTAAATCTACTATCTAAACAGCTTTCAAAAAATATTTTTTTGCCGCTTAATTTGAAACCCCTCCCCCACCCTCAAATATAGAGCTACAGAGCCCATCTTCGAACTTGACTTGTACTTTGACCCGAAGGATCCTCCCACCAAGTTTCATCAAAATATCTCAATCCCTTCGAGAGTTATCGTGCGCACAGACGGACAGACGGACAGACAGACGGACAGACGGACAACTTTTGCGATGTCATAGGTATCCGTCACTAACGTTTTGGGATCCCAAAAACCAAAGATCGACGGGTAAACCCGCTCAATACAAACACAACGGGGGAGCCAGAATAACTGGTAGCGCGCACCTTAGGTTACAGGGCAAAATACCTAACAGATCACTAGAGCTAAACCTGACGAAAAAAGGAACAAGAATAACTTTCAAATTTGCAGGCTATAGTAGTACTGAGTATTACTACAGATTATATTACAGATCTATCGGTGCTTCATTTTTACTGCCGAATATACCGTTTATGATGGGATTCATTCGAACAGCTGTCCAGGCAACGTGAAGTGTTGAAGCAACCTTTGTTAGTTTAATCAAAGCCCCATCGATACAGTTTCCTCAAAAGCACTGACCTCAGGGGTCCTCCGGAACTTGAAAGTCGAATGAATTTCTAAAGACAACTGTAGTTCTTTTGAATTTTATCCGATTCCGTCGTTGACTCAACTTTTGTTAACACATGTCTTGCTCCCTAATCCACTTCCAGTAAGTGTTATGGATGCGAATACCCATTAGCCTGTGTATGGTTTGTATTCCTTATAGGCTAACCTAACTTAGTATCCATAACAATTAAGTTTTCATCATTTTTCCATGTTCATGAATCCAGCCTAATGTCGAAACGTTCCGTGCAAACCACAAAGTTAAACCATAACCATCTGCTAGGATTGAGCAGAAATCGGCGGACTAGGAAAACAAAACTGAAAACAACGGACAAGTCATATTTTACAGGGAGAGAAGATATTCTGAACAAAATTTTTCCGATTGTTTTGCCACGGGATCTGAAATTCAACCAAAAGGCGAAAGCGACAATAAATGGATCAAGTAAGCGGAAACAAATCCCAGTTTGGAATCCTATCGAAACTTTTGTTCTTGCTTTCTACAGTTTCTTTGTTTCTCTCATTTCTCTTCAGTGGTGTACATCTGATGGGCAATAAATCACTTACAGTAGCAATATATACAATACGTGAATTGTTGCAAGGGTTCAATTCAGAATGTTCAGTTCACGAATTACAAGGTGTGGTTGACATGTTTAAATCTGACGTGAATTCACAGGGGTAATCGGCAGAAGTTGATGTTCTCTATCAACCACGGCGTATTCTTCAAACTTACCTCTCTTGCTGCAGTCATCCACAAGTATTATTTCCTTTAGGAGGGCTCTGGGAGATCGGTTAATTACGGAGTGTACTGTTCTTAATAGCGTGGACCAGGCTTCGTTATGGAACACGATAATAACGCTGGTTGTTGGGAGAGACGCCACGTCGTAGGCCTTCTCTCGACACCTAGGAAGCAAATAGAGTCCATAGAAGAAAATTTTCTTATAGTTCGTTTCCTGATCGTTTACAGGAGCGAAACTCAACAATCAGCAAATTAGGAGCAGGGACTCCGAACTTGTGAGAACATTCCGTTTCAAATTGCTTGTCATTTCCTATGCTTCTATATTGCTATGTTGACCGATCCAAATCTAGTTTCCAAAAATCCCCACTTGAGTCGAATCGGCATTCTTGTTTGCCTCATTGGAAGTGCGCGCCAAAGAGACTCCTCCCTCAAAGCGCCAGCAGCCAATCCCAACCTGACGAAAACGACAAGTTCGGCAATCCAATGCTGTGAAAGTTTCGTTTTACAATAAAGTATCAGTATCAGTATTTTTTTTCAAATCGTTTATTCATTAGGAAACTTGCACACGGCGTGTGCCGACTAACTGATTCCACCGTCAATATAAATACAAACTAACCTAAAAAGTCAAACATATGCACTTAAAAACCAATAAAATCATGTGGGCTCTTGAATGGAGGGTGAAGCGTTAAACAGTTTAATGAAAGCCGGCACAAAAGCTGACAAAGCTGTTTAAGCTGACATCAGACTATGTGACAGGTGGAAGATTCCAATACAGAAAATAATGAAAACGGAAACCAAGCCAACTAGCCTAGGAAACGATTAGAGGAAATTCAGTCAGTTATTCCAGTTTAACTCACAATTTCCGAACGTCGCGAATGTCCAACCTACGTTCTACTGACCATGCGCACTGGATACCAGTTTCCTGCAAAGCTGTCGTCAGAGTATGTGACAGGTGTAAGATTCCAATACAAAAAAATAATGAAAACGGAAACCAAGCCAATTAGCCTAGGAAAGGATTAGAGGAAATTCAGTCAGTTATTCCAGTTTAACTCACAATTTCCAAACGTCACGAATGTCCAACATACGTTCTACCAGGGACCCATAAATTTCCTTTACAGGGGGCTTGTCATTTCCTATGCTTCTATATTGCTATGTTGACCGATCCAAATCTAGTTTCCAAAAATCCCCACTTGAGTCGAATCGGCATTCTTGTTTGCCTCATTGGAAGTGCGCGCCAAAGAGACTCCTCCCTCAAAGCGCCAGCAGCCAATCCCAAATTTTGTCTATCTGGCCTTTGACGTGATTGAACCGTGGGTATTTCTCGAACCATCTTCCGACCGGTCAAGAGCGCATCAGAAATCTCTTATTGACAAGCCCCCTGTAAAGGAAATGTATGGGTCCCTGGTTCTACTGACCATGCGCAGTGGATACCAGTTTCCTGCAAAGCTGACGTCAGAGTAAGATTCCAATAGAGAAAATAATGACCACGGAAACCAAGCCAATTAGCTTAGGAAAGGATTAGAGGGAACTTAGTCAGTTCTTCCAGTTTAACTCAAATTTCCGAACGTCGCGAACCTGTCCACCCTACGTACTACTGACCATGCGCACTGGATACCAGTGTCTTGCAAAATGCGAGTGTCTACTTTCTCTCGCCCTGTTGGACGGGTGCTTCTCCGGATTTACGACTGAATTTCTGCCAAGACGTTAAGTAAAAACGGCCCATTTGGGATTCCAGCTGAACCGTTGAGCTTGTTTTTCTAAGAATGAATGACCAGGCAAAGCGCATAGCAACACTGAAAACAAACAACCCTACTCTAGACAAATTCAATCTAAGCGTTACTCACACTTGTTTTCGCACATCCTGAAGGCTTCTATCGAGAGAAATCTTGTCGCTAGCAACCAAGTTGAACTGGTTGATGAGGAAAAGCTCCTTGCCCTTTATTCGTTCATGAGGCTTCAAAATTACTGGCTTCCCGTTTTCTCCTTCATCTCGGATGGGACTGAAGTGATTCTCATTCAGGAACTCTAAAAAAAAAAATCAGTCTGATAACTGTTTGTCAGAATGAGTGCATTGTGCACTTGAACACGGGGAAGAAACACCAACATAAGGTGTAAATAGTTGAGTGGTATACTGGGTGACAAAGAAACGAAGAGTTAGACAAAATAAGTTGTAATCAAATAACTTATAATCCGGTGTAAGCGTTCTGGAAACGAAGTGTAGAATTCCTTGCAACTAGAAGTTAGAAAGCTGAAAATACCTCCGATAAAAGTATGGCTAGGCCATTCGATAATACAGCTTGTGAAATCCATTCTTGCCAGTGCAATTCACGGGCCGTTACTACCCAAACGAGCTCCCATAAACTACTGTACTAGGCAACAAAACAAAAAACTCCAGCTCGTAAAAACAAGCAAAAATCGGTGTTGAAACTCTTTTATTCAGTTTCTGGTATCCCAAAACGTTATATCTATGACTTTGTAAAGTTTGTCCGCCTGTCCGTCTGTTAGCACAGTAACTCTCGAAGGGGTTGAGAAATTTTGCTCAAACTTGGTGAGGGTTCATTGGGTTAAAGTACAGGTCGAGTCCGTAGACGGGCTCCGTAGCAGTATATTAAGAGGTGGGGAAGGGGCGAACAAATTTTGATAGTAAACTTAGGGGTAATGAAACATTCGGAATCCATATATGAAACTTATTTTCCCGGCGGAAAACGGTCACCCCGAATCCCGCCAAGACCGGAAACTGGCAAAAGTAAAAGTTTTACCTGAATATGATTGATGTTCGTTATATGAGTAATTAGATTCGAAACATACTGAATTCATTTCTAAACTTCATGTCTTGCCGGAAAAGTAGTTCATCCCAAATTCCGCGAAAACCGGAAATTTGGTTGAAAAAGAATTTTAAGTCGATTGCAGATTCGATACAGAGGCAAAGATACATACTGAATCCATATCTGAAGTTTGTTTTCTTGTCGGTCAAGTAGTCCGTAGGCTACCGACAGAAACCGCAAAAAGAGGGACTTTTCATTTTCGGCAGTGAGAGGTTCACAGCTTGTGATAGTTGGTGTATCTAATGTTCGTTTCATACATCTGGTGGTTTCCACGTCCATCACTAGACAAACTTGTGACTAAGAACGATTTGTAATTTTCGGTCACCACGGTCATTTTCAGCAATGGAAGTTTAGGAGGTTAGGTGAGGATTTGGCCTACCTTTTATTTGTTTCCGATGCACTCGAGTGTAAGAAAATCTACGTCTATCACTGTCCCCTAGGTTGAAGTGTTTACGCAACGATTACAGAAAAAAAAAAAGTTTCGCAACTGGCCTATCTGCGGTAAGTCGCATGATTCTGAACATTTACGGCTAGCTTTATAACACAACTAGGTTCTATCAGGTACCCATAAATTTCCTTACAGGGGGCCTTTCATTTCCTATGCTTCTATATTGATATGATGACCGAACCAAATCCAGTTTCCAAAAATCCCCGCTTGAGTCGATCGGCATTCTTGTTTGCCTCATTGGACGTGCGCACCAAAGAGACTCCTCCCTCAAGGCGCCAGCAGCCAATCCCAAATTTTGTCTATCTGGTCTTGAACGTCATTGGACCGTGGGTATTTCTCGAACTACATTCCGCGCGCTCAAGATAGCATCAGAAATCTCTTATTGACAGGCCCCCTGTAAGGGAAATTTATGGGTCCCTGGTTCTATATAGTTAGTGGCTCTGTATTGCATTACTGTACATCAAGTTTTCATCAGTGAAGTTTATCTTTTTAAACTAAAGGACCTGAACCTGAACCGTAATTATGTCTACAACTGACGAGGACAAAGTTCAAATGGCTGCAAAGTCGATACGTTTTTTTTTATTCTTTCTCCCGATGCTCTATTTTAAAGTTCCAAGGAGATGGAAACTTGATTGTTATGTTATGGGTGTACATGCTACGTTAAATCAGCCTATAACGAATTATTACAGTAACAATGGCAAATCGCTTTTGTAATATTTGTATAGTTAATTAGGGAACAAGACAAGTGCTGTTCACTCCACGAGTGAACGGTAGCCAATAATGTTCAACTGGTCACAAATCGATTTTCGTGATAAGGTCATCTTGGAAACTGAAAAGAATTAAATCCATTCGAATTTCCTATTTCGGAACACCCTTTCAAGGCTATTGAGGAAACTGACTCTTGGCGAGGAAACTAAACTTCCGCAACGCTTGTTGCTGCAAGCTTCACGTTGCTCAGGCAGCTTAAGTCTCGTTAAATTTGTATTTTCCAGATTTGCACGCTCAATAATGCTGATGCAGGTAGAGTAAAACAAAAAACAAACCTCCGACAGGGTATACGGATAAGAATAAAAAAAGTACCTTCAGTCAGGTTCCTTAAGCTCACGCCGTTGCCTCCCTCACCGACATATCTTCCGACAATGACAGGGATCCCATCCTTGTCTATATATCTGTCCGGATTCCCATTAAACCTGGAAGTAGAGAGAATTTCAGTCCAGGATCCTTACCTGTGAGTTAAACTGTGATCTGACACAGCTTGAAAACCACCGCCCAAACAAGAGCGGTTAGCTCATATGACACTTGCGACGGAAGGATAGCAGTAAAAATGTTAGTCAGCCGAAGTCCTTTTAGCTAGATCTGTAGGCTGCAATACCAAACTTCACAAAGTAGGCTATGTCATGTAAATCTTCTACCCTGTTCATCCAAGGAAAAGTTGCCTAGATGATAACTGTTTACTGTTTCAGTTGAACTGTTAAAATTTAGTTTTATAGTTTAACTTGATATCTGAATCGTATACACGAATACGCTGAATTATTTTGACTCTTTTCAGGTTTGTTATGTTTTGTTGGTATTGATTAGGCTACTCCACAGGTTCTCGTAGTGACGTTGAGAACATGACGGCGTCCCAACAAGACCAAGTTCACAATTAGACCGGCAATTCGAATCTCATCCAATACGGGTTTTTCCTACAAATACTCCTTTAGCCCAAACTGACTGGAAACATATACAATGGATAAAAACGGAAACGTCAGCTACGATTGTTCAAGGTTCAAGGTCGGTTGACCAAAACTTGATGTACCGATAAGACTTAAACTTCCCGGGTGCACCCGACAACCCGACAAGTCGAGTACACCTCCCAGTAAGGGGTACATCTACCAGTAAGGGTCAAGCCGGAGACACAAGGTAGATTGACCAAAACTTGATGTACCGACAAGCAGAGGCGTTACTAGCCAAAATGTTTGGGGGGGGGACAAGGTATTTACCGACTGGCTGGTCATTTTTACCGACTACTTTTGCGGATAAAAACGACTATTTTTAAGAAAAAATCGACTATTTTACGAAAAACCGACTGTTTTTTATTGTTTTTAAGAAAAAACGACTATTTCCAAGAACAAAATCGACTGTTTTTACTAAAAATCGCGGCGCTTCGCGCTGACTCGGTCATTTTTTACCGACTGGCCGACAACATTGGGGGGGGGGCGTCCCCCCCCCTCCCCCCCCCAGTAGTGACGGCTCTGCCGACAAGACTTAAACTTCCCAGGTGCACCCGACAAATGTTTGCAGAACCCGGTCCGCCGACGAGTCGACCGACGACGACAAAAGCATACAAATTTTTTTTTCTTCTGTGTTTGCCGCGCTGCAGTGCTGCCGTGACCGCCATGTTTCGGTCCTTCTTAGCAAGGGGTCCTCGTAATCTTCTTTGGCACGGGTCCCTGCAATCACTGAAGGTTCGTTTCTTCCGTTCCCCAACGTTGGCCCATGCGTTCGACAGCCTGACGAGGACCAAAGGGCCAAAATATAATATAATAAATATCTTATCTGGTCCGTAATGTGCCTGAGGGGTTTCGTCTTCTCAATATGTGTGTTTGTTTTCCAGATTTTTTTTGTCTCAGTCTGTAACTGAGGGGTTGGATTGGATCTCCAGAATAGTACCTATGGCATATGACTGTTTAGCCAGTCAAACTTCGTTCCGATCCATTCACCTGTTCAAAAAGAGTGCCACAAGGTTTCCTGGACCAAACACTTCAACACCCCCAGCGGCAAGATCCGTCCCAAACATATACATGGCAAGTATCGATGTCCGATTCGGGAGTTATGCACACCGATGGTCAAGATCGACTAACCGACACACAGAAAAGTGATACGGTGTTTGGCACTTAAGCTGCAGGCTGCAAGTGCCACACGAAAAACTGCAATTTGACTAAGACAAGCCGCTCCATGTGCTCAGCCTACTAGGCCATTCTAACACAAATCTTTAGTTTTCGGATAGGCTATACCAAACGCCGGGTAGACTAAACCCACACATATTTTATGCCCGACGACGTGTCAAATGCTAAACACTCCAACCCACTAAAATATTGTTGATTTGAGTGAAGTTCAGACATAGATCAGTCAGAATTATTTTTCAATGGGTATACTTACCGTTTCGCGTAGCCTATCCAAAACACAGGTATTTGTGGTAGGCTGCACAGGACGTCCTCCAAAACACACGAGAATATGTGGCTCTATCATAGCTTTAAACCAGTTACCTTTGATGGGATTCGAAACTGTCCAGTGGTAGGTTGATTCTCCAGTCATATAACGTCCAGACTGTGAAAAAAGCAGCAACGAAACCAGCAACAGTAACAAATCTTCTTAAACGGAACTGTAACAAATTACAAACTACAATTAGACGGTACGGTACTATGCAAACACAAAGAGGAGCAACATATTTTTTTTTAACATAATCTTAGACTTCTGATATTATTTAAAAAGATTCGGATATCCATGGCTATAATGCCCTTATAACATTATGTCCCATAGTCTACGTCTTACGAGTCCTTCTGTGTCATAGCAATTCGCAGCATTAGGTCATTCCCTCAACGGTTCATTAACACACTAACAAGCCTCAGTTTTTTAGAGGTTTACTCTTAAGTAAACTAACAATTACTCTGTATATTACCCAGTATAGTATCGCAACAAAAGACTTGACATTCACCGATCCTAAACACTAGTTACTTCGATTTTCTAAGGAATCTAAAAAGTCCATCCTTCGGACAGCCAATTAAACACTTTATTTACTCTTATGCTGGGAAATTATTGCTAAGCTATGCTCTCACTGTTGTGCGAAGTTAGGGTAGCCACTGTTGTAATCTATCCTACCTTACAGCTGTGGTTTGAGGTCAAAATTACTTTTCCATCTTGCTATTAAGTAGGCCTACTTTAATTCTTACTTTAAAGGTAAAAATGTTGTAATACTTCTTATCAAATCAAATCAAATCAAATCATTTAATGTAAACAAGATACAGTCTCTCATAGGCATAGCCCAAATATGGTATCTTTTAGTCAAACAGTTAATACAAGAAAGATTTGTCAACAAGAAAAACAAACAGAATAGGATATAAACGCACAAGTTACGAATTGTTAAAAGTACGAACAAAACTCGGCACAAAGCTTCGAGAATAACGATGTGACCTGGAGTAAACCGGTGTCAGTTTTGGAACTTTCGCAGCCGCTTCTCTGGGGAGTCGGGATCTGAGGGGGACAAAGGGAGGCGGGAGGAAGTTCTTGTAGATGGGGTGGAGCAGGAGGGTTGAGCCAAATTTCAGGCACAGTTTCTCTCGACGGACAAAAAGGGGGTCAAGTTTGTATTCTTTTAGATAAAAAGAGTAAGGCAGTGGGGAACCTCCGTAGATGGTTTGTAGGGACCTCTTCTGAACCCGTTCAATTTTATCACTTTCTTCTTTTGTAAGAGCGAAATGCCAAACAGGACATGCATATTCTACTAGTGGGCGGATGAACATGCAGAAAATTAATTTTAGTTTATCCTTAGGAACCCGGAATTTCTTTAGAGTCTTCAGCATTTGGATAGCACCATTTGCCTTTTTTACAATCAATCTTGTGATTGATTTGATTGATTGATTTATTTGATTGATTTATTTATTTGAAACAAAAGTACAAATCGTGGCAGTGCCAAATAGCGTACTTAATTAGTCAATAGAACTTGCTTAGTCAATAAAAAAATTTAAAATCTTGTGTTTTCATGCCAAGTTAGATCAGAAGAGATCACTACCCCTAGCAGGGTAGTGCTGTTACTGAGGAGGTTTGGGTATAGGCTAGTGTGCAGCTTCAATAACTGTACTTATTTTAACAGTTAATTGCTTGTATGCTGAGAAATTCTTACTTGGCTATGATTTGGTTGCTAATGCGGCACTGCTAACTCTCTGTTTCATTGTCAAATTCTTAGCCTTCAAATTTTGGATCATGATTCTCCTACTTTTTAGTTGTAGTCTGAGAAAATTACCCTCTACCTTGCTCATGAGCACCTTGAGTCTTCTTTTAGAAAACAGTACCCCTAACCTTCACTGGACAAAGCTGCTATGACAAAGCATGTGCCTCAGATTTAATTTTGGCTAGATAAATTTTTTTCACATCCCTATGGGACAGCTTTTTTACATATTTGATTTTAATGAAACCGATCGTGTTTTTTTTTCACACTGCATCTCTGTGTGTTAGGGTAGGCTATACAAATGTTAATATGGTCTTCAAGTGGAAAGAAATGAGAAGTTAATGGTATTAACAGCTGCTGCCTTTCTGTGATTGGTACCAACATATTTTTCTCTGGAAGTTCACTTACTCTTTTAGCCTGATTTTCATTTAATATATTTAACATTTTTACTATTGGCCACTTAAGACAAACAAATCAGTCCTGATTGCAAGTGTTATTTCTGAACACTGCATCTCTGTAACTGGATCAGGCTATAAGATAAAAACATGAACATGGTCTCTAAGTGTTAAGAAAGCTGAATTTAATGGTATTAACAGCTACTGCCTTTGATAGATTGGTACCAACACATATTCTAAGCAAGTTCACTTACTCTTTTAGCTTGATTTTCATTTAATATATTCGACATTTCTACTGTTGGACATTTAACATATACAATACAGTCCTGAATGCAATGGACTAGCTTTAAATTTCGTAAAGCAGTTGTTGCAGTGCAAGATCCTAAAGAAGATAGGACTGTAATGTGCGGCCACCCTGCTCTGTTAACGGCAATTATCGCCTGACTATCTCTATTTGTTAAATCATGTAACAAGAATCTGCAATGGATTTGGGCAGAAAAAATGAGCGCATAATAGCTTTGTTAAAAAAAAAAATATTTTCTGGCCAGTGTCAGGTCTCCAAAAGAGGATAAATAAAAGAATGGGGAATTTAAGCTTAGTTAGTTGTATTTCCAGTTCTAGGGCATATTTCTGTGATAACATAAAGATTATGTGGCTCAGTTACAGTTCTGAGCCTCCCTTGCATTGTAATAGTGCTGCTGCATCGCTGCTGTAGCACTTCTTTGCTTTTTCACAAGATGTGTTTTTGGATTCACTGCCTGCAAGATTTCTTCTTGGTTTACGTGGCAGTAGCAGCACCTTGCAGGGAAGCATGGACTTGGTTGGTCAGCAAGTCCTCGACCTCGAAAAGCACTGCCACCTTCCTTTGAAGCACTGCAGTGCAAAAACTCATGTAGAAAGAATCAGTTGAGAAGAGACCGAGAAGTGAATGTGCAGCGTGCAACAAAACAAGGCTCTGTTGTGTAACTAAAAGAATTTTTTCACAGTGTGGTAAGTACCCAAGCCTGAAGTTCTGTTCACTGAGATTTTATCTGTATTTGCATGGCATGAGTTTCAACTTGTGGGTTAGCCTAAGTTCGTTTAAAGGAACAGAAAGCTTGACTCAAACTTGACTCGGGGAGCTAGCTAACATATCAAGAATGTACCCTGAGTCGATATTGAGAGTAAGAAAAATTCTCTTTACGACCATTGCAGTTTCCGGGCAGTTTCCGAGAATTCGACTTTTGAGCAAAAGGTTTGCAAAAGCAAAAGGTTTGTGTGCCGCGACTAGGAATCGAACCCCGGCCGTCTTGTCAGGGAGGTCGTTACTCTGTAGTCTACATGCAAAAAGGCAAACTTTTACAGTACATGAGTGCATAATTACAGTGCATAAGGGGCAAGGGCCTGCCAGCTAGCTTTGGGAACACTAAGGAGGGGGTTCGAGATGACAAAGAATGGGGGCCCTGTCGACAATAAGATCCTGTATATTTATCCAAGCCCCCCGGGCGATTCGATGGCCGAAAGTTGCGTAGTCAAGTTTACTGTTCCTTTAACTGTTTAAGTGTGGCCAAGTATATTTCCATGACGAAACACCCAGAGATGTCTGGCCCATAAATATTCTACAGAAACGCGGTTCTGACCTACAGAGACTTACGGGGAACATTTCTACAGACTTCCGTCCTCCACTTGAGTGAAATCCTCGTTTTAGTGCATATTTGAACTGAACAGCGGCATTTCCGTCATAGAGTGTATAGTATGATCCTGGGATGATCGCTACAGCATAAATTCTGTAATGGTGTGGATGCAAGCCAGATGCAAGCAGGCGAAAAGCAAGCTTAAAACAGGCTGGCTTAAAACAAATGTAGAAGATAGAGGTAAGGCGTAAAACAATATATAAAGTTCTATAGTGGTTAGTTAATATTTTCTTGAGCCATGCCAGTCATTGGCCTTTTCATCCGTTGTTGAGATCCCAGAACGTAAGTGAAGGGATACCTATTACTTCGTAAAGTTGTCCGTCGTTCGTCTGCGCCCCATAGCTATAATTATATTTAGGGGTGAGGGAGGGAAATTAAGGATCAAGAAATATAGTTTTAGGGTAAGGAGCCATGCAGTATCCATATTTGAAACTTGTTTTCTCGCCGGACGACTAGTACTGCCGAAACCCGACCAAAGCCGAAAAATTTACGAAAGAAGGTAAAGAGTGGTAAAGAGACATGCTAAATCCATTTCAGAAACTTAGTTCCTCGCTGGACATTCAAGGCGATTTTCCGTGACAATCCAGATTTACGATCCACAATCCGGGTTCTCCAAAATTTCTCTCCGACAATCCAGATTATGAAAATTCGTTTTCTGCGACAATCTGACAATCCGGATTGGTGCTTGGATTGTCGATTCGAGAATCTTGCAACGGAGTAAGAGTGTCGGATCGTCGTTTGTACAATCTGGGATTGACTATTCACTATTTCTCTCATGAATCAGCTATCTAGGACTGTAATCCTCTAGGTCGTCCTGAATCCGGTCAAAACAGAAAAGTTAGTAAGCAACAAAATTTTATTCTGAAGTCGTCTGGACTTCGATCAAGGGGTACACGGACATTTTGAACCTTTCTCTGGAACTAACTTGCTTTGTTGCTAAACAAGTAATTCACCAAGAATAAAAAGTGAAAGTTCATTCTTCAGTCGATCAGAGCCCCGATGAAAAATGTGTGGCCTGTGTAGTTGTATGGTAGTTGTAAGAAAAAGTTGCATGTATCGATATGCAGTAGTACATAATACTTCAATTTATTGTGCCTCACACTGGGCTAATCTGAAACAATAATTCACCTGTAAGCAAAACCCCTGAGGCAAAAACGACAATTATTATTATTATTATTATTACTCTTTAATTCAGCCAAAAGCCATATACACAACGAAAAACACAACAACAACAAAAATAAATACAAAAAAAACCAAGTCTTAGGTACGAGCAAGTAGATTGCGCCATACCGGCAAATGAAGCATGACAGGAGAGCAAGAATATTTTATGAGAACATTCTCGCTATTCCATAGCCTCAAAAACAGAGAAGTTCTAGCTTTTCGGCGCAACTCATCCAATGTACATACGTGGCTTGACACAAAGGCCTGGCTAATCATTGAGGCGTACGAAAAAATTCAACGGAGAGCTACGAAGTTTGTACCAGGTCTGCGCGATCTTCCCTACGAAGTGAGACTAGCCAAGTTGTGCCTTCCCTCCATTGCATACAGGTTTTTTAGAGGAGATCTGATTGAAACATTCAAATTAATGAATGGAAGTTATGACAATTTGAAGTGACTGATTTAGTAAGATTCAGCATTAACCGTCATCATCGGGGGCACGCGTACAAACTTGCAAAATCAAGATTCCACAAGGACGTTTTTAAGTGGGGTTTTGGTAACAGAATCGTTGATCCTTGGAACAGCCTTACCGAAGATGCGGTTAATGCTGAATCGATCAATAGTTTCAAGTGCATTGTTGATGGGATTTTCAACTCCGATCAGTTCGACTACTCAAAATTTCTTCGAGTTATTTAGAGGCGAAAGCCTTTTTCTTGCTTTGTATTATTATTATTATTATTATTAATGCTGCACCTCCACGGTAGCCGAAACAGTCGGCTACCATGGGCCCTTGGGGATCATTAATACACATCGTTTGTTCAAAAGTATTTTTTCCCCTTTCGGTTAAGATGCGCACTTTAAGGGTACTAGAAATTGGTTTTTAATCGAAGCCCTTGTGGCACAAATGTTCATGGGCCGAAATGAATCATTTGATCAAAAGTACTTTTTTGACTTCGCGGTTAAGATGCGGACTTTAAATGAGCTAGAAATTCATTTGGCCAAAATCTTGAGTAAAAAATGGTCATGGGTTCATGGGGATCATTTTTTGTACTTCGCGGTTAAAGTTTAACCGAAAAGGGCTGGGATAGGACAATCTAGTTCTCCATCACTTATTCACTTAAATTGTCTTGAAGACCCGCTGAAAATGCGTTACTTTGTTGTTCCGCTGTTAACGAATAATCGGTTTTCAAATAGTGGAATTTCCTTGTGATTAATGGTAGGCCTACTGAATTTCTGTTGTATGCTTACGAGAAATATTTATGATTTTTTTTTTGTTCAGGCACTAAGCCATCTTCACCAGTCTCACCACTGCCCACTGAAAAGCTTCGTTTGTGTTGAGATTAAAATTTCCCGCGTCATAGTAGAATTTACGTTGTGGGGACGACCACAGATATTCTGAACGTCATAACTAGAGCAGATAGTGGAATATGAAAAAAATTCTTTTGCAGAATCCAAATAATTTAGTGTATTCAATATGATGACACAAAATTGAATCGGCTTTTCAGTTAAACTTTAAAATTAGTACTGTAAGGAATTGTTGGATTTGGGAGAAGACGATTTTTAAGCCAATCTTGTCGAATCTCTATTCTTCCAGCCAAGTTTCATCGTCCTAGCACATCTGGAGGTACCTTTAACTAGCGATCAACGGAATTCCCCCCCTCCAGCTCCCCCAACAGTGCCCGGATCCAATCCGGTTCTGTAAAAGATTTATCTAGAGCACTTGCTTGCTATTCCCACGAAGTTCCATCCCGATCTCCAGTCTAATTAAAGCGGGTCACGCATTTTCCTGTCCCCCCAACCGTTGTCGGATCCGGCCCGGACACGAAAAAGAACATCAAAGACATGTCCTATGTTCAGTTATTAAATTTCACTAGAATCCGATCCCCCGTTCCAAAGTTACTCATGATGACTCAATATTCCGTATTCCCCCTACCCCCAATCCCGCACGATGATCGGATCGAGAAAATTACTATTTCCAAGTCAGTTTGGTCGGGCGGTCGTCGTGTAAACCCAAAACCGCCATTACAGGAATTCCGGGAAACCCCCCTCCACCCCCACCCCAAAGGGTCCGGATCCAGTCCGATTGCGTAAACGAATTATCTAGATCAGATACTTGTTCTTCCCAGCAACTTCCACTCCCATCCCTCCAATCTAACCGTTTCACGAGATTTTTGGTCTCCCCCCCAATACCCCCACAGCTGTCAAATCCGGCACAGACTTTATATGGGAGTCGGGTCGTTCTAGAACATCTGGATGTGCGCTAACTCGCGATTACCGGACCGGTCGTCCGACTGACAGACAGACCGAACGACGGAAAAGTGATCGGTATATGACCCTTTGCCGGAAGGCAAGTGCCATAAAAATTGTTCGTACCTCGCTTTTAAGATATTCTTTCGGCACAATAAGAAATTTCGCCACATCTTGGCTTGCCCCCCCCCCCCAAACCTAGAATGGTAGCTGCGCCCTAGCTACTGCGGGACTGACACAAAAATCGCGTCTGACAGCAGCCTCATAAACAAATGAACCCTTCATTACTTTACTGAAGTGTTCCGGGAGTCATTTCGGTTTCTCCAGTTTCCTCTTCTCGTAAAAAAAATGAAGGCTATGTAAATTACTATGAAAGAGGACTTTCTTCCCGTAGCAATTCCGAAGTATTGGTTGGCCTGAATGTGTCTAAGCCACCATGAATACAGTTTCAGTTTCTACGGGATTTAAAAATAACTTAGCTGTCGTATGTGACATTAGTGTATCTTAGAAACTGCCTTCACTCGCAATTCATGTATTGAGCGACTCGGATAATAATTAGGTGAGATTCAGTTAATACAAGCTATGCAAACCGTTAACTCTCAAACACGACTGGCAAGACACAAAGATTTCTTCGAAAACCAACAAATACAAAAACGAATTTAACGGCAGATTAAATGTCACATTTACTCAGTGAAAGCTACAATATCGTCCTCATTCAAATACTCATATCCTTCCGAAGTATTAGATACCAACTTTTGGTTCTCGATATACTGGCTCAGTTCAGACCAACTGCAAGAGTAATCGAGTTTCAAAAGCCCAGAGGAACCTATCGTAACGGCAGGCCGAGGAATAAGTTCAATCCACGCTACGGTGTCTTCGTACATATTATCGTCGTCTTCAGAGAAGTCGTCTTCTACTTCGTCAGAGGATCTTCGCTTTGGTCTGAAGCAAAGGCGGCGGTGAATTCGGCTGGAGCTGGAAATTAGAAGAAAAGTTTTCAAGCTACGACCTGCATCTGCAATGCTAATGACTCCTCTGTTACTTTAAACCATTATCAGTCCTCATTTGGAATATACTCAACCGTTTTGGCATTCTTCTCTTTCTGCAGAGCTCTCTGATCATGTAGGAAATGTCCATGTCCTGAATTTAGCGTATCTTGACTATTCGTCAGCCCAATTCATAGACAGTTCCAAAATTTATTTCTGGTCATTTCTAATAAAGTGTATTAATTAATTTTCGACTGTGGCGTCTGCCTGAGGTATTCCCATCCTATCATCTATTTCTGACAGCAGGGAGGCCAGTCACTATTTTTTTAAGATTGGGCTAATGATTTGCTTTAGTTGTGACAAAAAAATTACATTGTTTCATCATCTACTCCGTGTTTACAATTCCAGTGGCCATGAAGATTGTACCTGATAAATACCTCCAGTCTGTCTGCTGGTCACTCTTGAAACTTGATCTTCTTGATAACAGTCTTTCTACCAATTTTCTACCAATTGTCCAAAGTTAGAATGAGAAAACTAGGATGACATAAAGGCAATTTTGGATTTCCTACCACCGACGCTCTTTCCCGTATATATACTTCACGAAGAAGACCACGAGCTATCTATCTGGCTTAGGGAAACAACACTATGCTACTCCTCAAAAGACGGTATTTAAAGTCGAAGGTCTCGTATACGCCATCAAGAAACAAACAGACTATGAAAGTCGCAGTGCAAAGTACTTCGAGGCCACCACTACCAATAGGCCTATTTATTTATTTCTCACCATGATCGTCCTTTCTTATAATGACGGGTTGCCTAGCCCATAAAATCGCTTTTGTTGAGTTATTGCAATGCAAATGGGGTCACTGGCCTGTGATTCTCGAATTCGAGTGCTGCGATTTAAAAGCTCTCTTATGAATTTATTCCCATCACAATCACTTCAAATTGACTTTTTTTTATATATCAAAGGAGTAAAATGTGGCAGCGGGATTGTCTACCGGAATACCCCTGTTAGTTCACGAGGCTTACCGACGAAACGTCCCCATGACAAAGCGTCCCCTGGCAAAATGTCCCCGGCGAAACGTCCCCGCATCAAAACGTCCCCGTGACAAAACATCCCCGTGTCAAAAATTCCCCGTGTCAAAACGTCCCCATGAATGACAAAACGTCCCCACGGCAAAACGTCCCCAAGCATAGATTTTTAAGTTATCCTCGATCTTCAGGTGCATTATCGAGGTAAAATAACTTCAGAGTGTGCATTACAGATGTGGGAACATTCCATAAGGGATGGGATCGGACATAGAACCGGTTGCTTCATAAATGTATTGTTTGCAGTTAAAATTTGTAGTGTAATATACCTTGCAATTGACTCGTAACTGATCAGTTCTGGGTCGTTTGAAGCAACATGTATAATCTGAGGAGCACCAGTATAGCGCCAATATGCTCCTCAGAGAAAGGGGAAGCCCGCTGTGGCTCAAAGAGAGTCAAACAAGGAAAATGCAAAAATAAGCGTAGTGCCGTTATGCTGGATAAAACTTACATGGGGAGAGAGGAAACGAAAGCGGATGGAACGATTAGTTAGGTAGAGAGACATAGTAAATCTAGGCTAGACGGGTTCGATCCTTTAATCAAAGCCTTTAATAATAAATATCACCAAATTAAATATCGAACTAAAGCGAGATCAATGAGTGACATTGCAGCGTAAACTAACACACAAATAAACCAATTAGACAATTTTAACCAAAAGATAAAACGAAGATTGACAAACTACTAATTCTTTGCGCTTTCTTTGCTAAAATGGCTATAGCCGGGATCAACACTTTGGTTTGTTTCTTGACTATCGGTTAAATGCTGAAGCAGTTTATATTCAAAAAGTCCAAAAGTTTATATTCCAAGAACAATTTTTGTCTGAGCTGATGACGTAATCAGTAATCTCATAGACCTAGTTATCCCTTAGCGATGAAAAAAATTTCTATGGCCGGGGACGTTTCGTCATGGAGACGTTTCGCCAGGGGACGTTTTCATTGGGGACGTTTCGCCACGGGGACATTTTGTCTTGGGGACGTTTTGTCATGGGGACGTTTTGTCACGGGGACGTTTCGCCGGGGACGTTTCGCCAGGGGACGTCTCGAATGGGGACGTTATGTCGACAACCCGTTCACGATTCCCCTCATCCCATTGTGACAGGCAGATCCAGAAGTTTGACGTCATGCGTCACACATGCTCGTCTAGAAGTCCACCATCTTCTAGTGAATTGCGTACAATTAGTAACCAAACCACATTTGGTTCTTAAAAACGATGCCATAAAATTCGAGTCTCCTTTCTTGTGAGAACTAACCACAGAAAATGATCTAAAAACTACCGAAAACAACTATTCTTCACGTAAACAATTTAAATCACTCTCTGCTCATTGCAGAGACGGGTGCAATCGTAGCACATTGGCATTGGTGGCCTAGTGTGTTTCAGTTAGGACAGAGGAACGTGATTGGTGACTTAGCTGCCCAGACTGCAGACATGCACAATTTTCACACAACAGTCAGAGAACATGTCGGAAACTGATGACGGTGACCTTTTCGTCGCCGACTCCAAAACCAAGTCAACCCCAATACCCTAGACCACACTCTCTTGTTTGCCAAAAAGCAGCTCTTGGGTCTGGAAACGTTTTTACATGAAGTATCATATTTCCTATTTTGCTAATGATATCCGTCCTGAGGGGAGAAAATGAGGGAACGTCAAAAGGACAAAAAGCATCTTCGTTCTACTTATTTCTAGGATACCAGTGTGCCCTAAGCTAGATAATAATAGATGTGGTTTGATATCCTTTTCGAAAGGGTTATGTACTTCCATAGTTGGGTCGGGTATGGTTGTTCTACTACGTCAGACTCCAAATGCATCAACAATACTCATTTTAGGCTGTTCAGTCTCGTACTGAAAACAAATATCAAGTGCACAACTATTCAAACTATTCAGCGGGTGTTCCACCCTACTTACCGTAGTTACTACGCGTGACGTCACGAATTTTGGCTATTTTGCGTCGAAGCTGGAATGCTTTTCTAAATTTCGGTAAAACATCGACCCACGGGGGAAATCCAGCCAATCACGTTACAGAGATCCGTCGTTACCACGCTTACTACGCTCCCGAGCATGGTAAGCAAATAGTTACTATTATTTAATATTTCGAGAAGGTTGGAACGGTCAGCGTAGTAACTTTTCGTGAGGATGGCACGGAAATAGTAACTAATAGTTACTACTGGTAGAGGGGTGGAACTCGCTCTCAAAGACAACGTATCTATAAATTCAGAATGATCCAACTATAACAGTACTATTAACCTGATTAACATTCTGACTTCAAATATAACTCGGTCGGATGCAAAAGTATCAAGACCAGAGGTTTTGGTGGGATCTCGAAGGGAAATATTTTTAGTCTTCCTGATACAGGCAATCATAGCTAAAAAAATAAAAAAATTAATCAGAATGATATGATAGAATACAGATTTATAACCTGTCAAAACCATACAAAGGATAACGGGGCAGAGTATAAGAAAAAAAAATGAAAAAAGAAAATTTGAATCCGTAAACGCAACAGAATCCTTATAAGCTCCTTGGCGAGGTCAACCAAGTAGGCTAATACTTTTCTCCGAAAACAACATAAAAAGGTTAGGTTCCTTCTTAAACTCCCGGCTTTTGGCCGGGTTCCGACCAGACTTTCCACCGAACCCGAGAACCAATAGAATTTCCCGACTCAGCTCTCTTTGAGCTCTAATCGAAGTCAGAAGGAAATTTCACGTCAACCAGATTTTCGAGCCTTGCCAGATTCCGAGCAAATTGCTTGTCCGATGAGAAAATGAATATCAGCCATGGATTCAGCATGTCTCTTTCATCCCTGTATCGAACCCCTTCTCGACGTCAGAACAAAACTTATAATTCTACCAAATTTCCGTCTTTTGCCGGATTCCGGGCGAAATACTTCTGCGGCAAGAAAATAAAATTCAGATATGGCTTCAGCGTAACTCCTCCCCCTAAATAGAACCTTTAGTCGTCTTCCGGCGGAACCACTCGCCGGGCAAAAATATTATAGGAATTCGACATACCTCCTTTTCTCTGTGTCCACTATCTAATTAGCTTGAAATTTCGCACTTTAGATGTAGGGTTACGTTTTACTCCTACAAACTTGACCTGTAGTTTGCCCCAAAGGATCCTCACACCAAGTTTGAATAAAATATCTCGAACCTTTCAAGGGTTATCGTGCTAACAGCTGTTAGCTACGAACGGACAGACAGAAAAACAGATGGACGGACAAACTTTGCGAAGCCAGAGGTATCCCGTCACTATCGTTTTGGGGTCCCAGAAAGGAAAGAGACCCGTTCACCACTCCAGACTCGGAGCTACAGGAGGGGATGAAATGTACAAGCTGTCCCGACAGTCAAGAGGCAAAATATGACTTTTTTCAAAGTCATGTGTCCAAAAATTTTCTAATTCTGTGCCTTTTTCTCCAGTTTCTAGTTATTTTGAAATCCTGTTTTCTGGCTATTGACTTTGCTAACTCTTCCTTTTTCATCATTTTTAAGTCAATCGAGGTGAGGTTAGAATACAGTAATCTTGTTTGAAAAGAAAAATAAGTTTAACTGGAAATACTGAAGCAATAATTATTAACCCAATATGCAGAGGTGCTGCGAGTCCAGCAGTTACGAGTCCGAGACCGGTCTTGGACTCGGAAAACAAGACGAGTCCCCATACTACTAGTATGGGGACTCGACTTGTTTTCGGATCCCGGACTCGGTCTTGGACTTGGAAGTGCTGGACTCGCAGCACCTCTGCCAATATGTAAACCATTCAACTAGCTTCAGTCTAGTATTTTTTTCATATTTGTTGGTTCCTTTTTAAGCCAGATGGATTATTCTGAAGGAAAGACTTCTCTGGAAATTTGAAATCTTGTCTGAGGTTGGATACCCCTCCTGTAGTCAATCGCATAGACTCCACGCCGACTATATCTTCTTGCAGGGATTTCCATTTAACCATCGAAACCTTTGGTCTTGTTGACCATGGAAGGAAAATGAGGTCATTTATGATTCAAGGTTGCTAGTGAAATAGTTTTTTCATTCGTGTTTTTTCATAAAACTTGTTATGTCCGAATCTCGACGGAACTATCTGGAACCCGACGTCGTCTAGGACTCAAGGGTGATTAAGCAATAACCTTTTTCATTTGTGTTTTTCCCTCCCGAGAAAGTAGTGACTGAAAAAAAGCATTTGGCCCCTGGCTCCCCGTTTATGTTTGAAGTTCTGTCTAAAGATAGTTAAAGAAGATACAACTCACTTGACCTTCCCAATTGCCTGTATCTTTCCACTGAGAAGAAATGGAGATGGTAATGAGATGTGCTTCACTCTAGTCTCTGTTTCAAACGCCACCGAGCCGTTTCCAAAAAGATGATTGGCTGTC
The DNA here is from genome assembly GCA_023053555.1 of Branchinecta lindahli. Classification (NCBI taxonomy): domain Eukaryota; kingdom Metazoa; phylum Arthropoda; class Branchiopoda; order Anostraca; family Branchinectidae; genus Branchinecta; species Branchinecta lindahli. The sequence goes on along the minus strand of JAKZAO010000013.1, from coordinate 20,974,198 downwards.
AAGTCATACGGAGAATGGAAGGCCATGTCCTGGCTTGTCTGGGATCCACTGTTTTGCCCTGGTACTTCTATCGTGGGTCGAAGGTTCCTCAGGCGAGATCTTTCCTATTTAATAGCAAAACCTCATCTTATCAATCAGCACGTTTCGCAAATGACAGGAAGGGGAAGATCTAAGACAGATCCGATAGGAAAACAAATATGTTGTACAGCAAGATAGTTCCGGATCCTAGTGTCACCGAATCCCTAAGCGCCAGAGCCAAGACTGCAAAGAAATGACTAGAAACTAGGGAACCTTCAATCGGTCAGAAAATTGTTTTATTGTAGCCTACTTTCGTGCCATACTCACAAGTTTACTGACCAAAACTGTCGTTACAATTACAATTCGGTTTATATATCCATATATTATATCTTTTACAGACAAATTAGTGCTGGACATGTCATTACAGTTAAAAAGATCAACCAAGGGGTATATTTGCAACTGTAACCTAATTTATGAATACAATTCACCGTTTAAGATACAATTCATCAAACTACGAACGCGAATTAAAATGACAGGCCTTGAAAACAATTACAAAAATAATTCGTCTTAAGTGTCATTCAAGCTCTTATCCAGGAATTTATTTCGGCCACAGATTTTTGCCCACAGATCGGACCTGGTCCATACCAAAAAGTTCAAAAAAAGATACTGATCAGAGATTAAAGCCTATAAAAACGGTTATTTTGTATGTTTCGGAGGGGGGTTCAAACCCCTAACCCTCCCCCTGGATACGGCCTTGGTGTCATTACTATTATAATATTTGTAAAAAAAAACGATTGAGATAGAAAAAGTTCGTCAAAAAATAAATGGTTAAAACTATTTATGTCATAACATAAATAAAGAAACGTGCTGAAAAGAAATATACGGACGTGTCCGAAAGCTTTTTAGTGCTGTAAATGCTGCCTTCAATGCTGCACTTTTTTTTGTCCGAAAGCTGTTACCTTTTTTCTTCTCTGACACTTCTAGAATACCGAAATTTAGCCTTAATCGCCTGCTCTCCAGTTTCTTCTTGAAAATTCAGCAAAAATTTTCAAGGAATTTTATGCTGAATTAATGCTGCATTAATTGATCGAAAATTGAAGTCCGAAAGCGAAATGCTGTATAAAATCCTGAACTAATTCAGCATTCTCATTCGTTTCAGAGCTTTCGGACACGTTCACGATATCAACTTTTAAAGAGCGTTGAAATGTTTCGTGAAATACGGCACGAAAGAGTTATGCTTCCTCATACACCCTGAAGATGTTATTAAACTGTGAAGGTAAAAAGCGAAACCTTTTCTTTGGTGTGAAAGATATCTTGAACAATAGGATGGTGATAATTTACAGCTAATTAAAATTATCCTCCCATACAACGTGAATGCGTGAGAATGTCTTTACAGATGTTTTGACCTAGTTAGTCACAGCTAGGGCAAGGGAATTTTTTAAATACTCGGGAAGAGCTATAAGCCTTTCTAAGATTGACGAATGACTCCAGAAGTCTCAATGACGATGCCAAATTGAAGCCTCAAGGAAGACGCCAAACCGTACTGCCAGTATCGCGTGCAGCTCACGTGTGAAGGAAAACATCTAGGTGTTTCCCACACCACTGCTTAAAGTTTAACCGAAAAGGGCTGGGATAGGACAATCTAGTTACCCATCACTTATTCATTAAGTTGGCTTGAAGACCCGCTGAAAATGCGTTACTTCGTTGTTCCACTATTCACGAATAATCGATTTTCAAATAGTGAAATTTGTGGTACCTCTATGCGCTTTTATTTTTGCTGTATGCCTTACGAGAAAGATTTATGATTTTTTTTTTTCAGGCATTAAGTAATCTTCACCAGTCTCACCACTGCCCACAGAAAAGCCCCGTTTGTGTTGAGATTAAAATTTCCACGTCATAGTAGAATTTTCGTTGTGGGGACGGCCGTAGAAATTCTGAGCGTCATAACTGGAGCAGATAGTGGAAAATAGAAAAATTCCTTTGCAGAATCCAAATAATTCAGTGTATCAAGTTAAATGACACAAACATAAGCTGGCTTTTCAGTTAAACTTTAAAGATGTTCCCGACTAAGTTTGTTCCGATTTTTATATGAGCATGGTCAGGTACAATATGAGTGTGGACCCGCAGCCGGGGTTAGCGCGGGTACCACTTCAACGAGGAACTACAGGCTCGAGTTTCAGTTGGAAGAGAAGTAACAACAATGGCGCCAATGGGTTGTGGCAAATGCGATAGGCCCCCAAAGGGGACAGACCAGGGCAGGTGGCTAGATATTAGATAGCAAACTCCACCTTGGTATTTTTGCGGCCCCTAAAAAGTTTCAAAAAGCAAAATGCAAAGAAATGGCGTTGCTTTTATGGAAATCAAAGGAAACTATTTCAAATAACCCCAAAAGGGTCATGTTCGGGTTCTTAAATTTAAAACACTTGATAACAATTTAAATCGATCGCTGGGGGCCGGCAGGGATGCACGCTCGTCCCCATTAAATGAGTCAATAAACATTTAGTCGAAGTAATAAACCAGGGAGGGGTGCCCAAAATTGATCTCCCCCCCCCCCTAGGCTTACTGAAATGGTGCCTCTGATTAGCACGTGCCAACTAGCTTGGTAGGGCTCACGAATATTGTAGGTGAAATACTAGAAGCCCTAGCTCCTTACACGTCATTACACGAACCAGTCCCTAATCTAAAGATGTCAACAAAGTTGCCAGAAAGTCGATTAAAAGAAGCCCAAAATGAAAAGAAAATGATCTGAGCTGGACGCAAGTGCATAAACAAGAGAAAATTAGCTACGGGCTATACGGAAGTAAAATACGGACCCCGTCGAATGAGAGGGGTCATATAATAGCCATTCCGTCCCAAGGTTCCACCAAAACCGCTTCACTGACCCCAAGGTCCGGGATGCAAAAAGAAGGAAAATTCTAAATTTGTGATTCAGACTGTAAATCACTCTCTGCGACTAATTCTTCTATTTCGTCTATATGAGTAGAATCTAGCAGAAAATAAGAGTTATTCGCAGAAGCTCTGACCTTCCAAACGACCCAGCTGGTATAAGGCAATAAAACACAGTAAGCCAGGCATTATTGCTGTCTCTCCGGTTGGCAGAATTTTTAATAGAACGCCGCATCCAATAATCCTCTGGAACAAAAGAGACACAAATATAATCTTATCACTGATGTTGTCAATCTCTAGTAAACAACCAAGATCTAACCTTTAAGCAAAAGAAATCCACTTTAGACGCAGTTATATTGCTGATATTGTCGCCATCTGGAAAGAACTTTCAATTAAACACGGAAGACTAAGTAGTATTGTTGAAGAAGGTTGGGTTGGGGGTCGGAAAGCATCTTCACAGGCTCTCTTTATGAAGGACATTGCGCTATTGTGCAGTCATGAAGGTTTAATGAAGGACACTACTGAAGTCGGGCTACCGTTTGTATTCTTCGTTAAAGTTTAACTGAAAAGGGCTGAGAAAGGACAATCTAGTTACCCAGCACTCGTTCACTTAAAGAGGCGTGAAAACTCGATGAAAATTCGTTACTCCGTTGCTCCGCTATTCAAGAATAATCGATTTTCATATAGTGGAATTTCCTGTTGGATCTGTGGTACCTCCATTCGCTTGTTCCTGTGTTGTATGACTGACACAAAAGATTTACGAGAAATAAGTGTTTGTGGAGTGAGCAGCGATCACCTAGTTCACCGCTGGCCAATGAAAACCCGCGTTTGTGTTGAGATTGAAATTTTCCGTGTCATAGTAGAATTTTGCCTTGTGAGGACAACTGTAGATATTCTGGGCGTCATACTGAAGCAGATAGTGGAAAATAAGAAAAATCCCTTTACGCAACCCAAATAATGCAGTGTATTCAATTAAATGGTGCGAAAATAAGTTGGCTTTTCAGTTAAACTTTAAAGAGTTCTATGAGTTGGTAAGGTTAAAATAAATTCGGCGCAGAAGTGACGATCTTTCACCGCCGCAATTCGGCATAATCGAGAAGTTGGTTGGACAGTCATTTCTCGATTCTCCGTTTCTCGTTCTCAATATTCCTTCCTCAAACAGAAACGCTGATTTTTATAAAGAAAATTGAGAAATAACGCAACTATGCTAAAGGAAGCACGTAGCACAAGGATCAAGCGACCAAGTTCATGGATGGGGATGCCGACAGCCTATTGCATCCGAATTGCCCGTCTTGGAGCGAAGAAAATGTAGAAACTGCCTCATTGGTTCAATCCTTTGATATTCTCGCACTCTCGTTATTTGCGAATTCACCGACACGGAAGATTGCATCGATGATTGTTCTGTGTTCTGTTGGAACTTACCCAGAAAGATAGATTTCTCTTGGGACTCGTATTCATTTTCGTTCCGCTGGTGCAAGTGTTCCCGACTGTTCTTGATCGTGACCATTTTCATCTACGGCGGGTGTTGTTGAGTTTCTCGACGGCAGTTTTTCGTCGACCTGTCATATAAGTGAAATTGCTTTTCATTTCTACTCATCTTCTACAGAAGAAAACTCTAAAGTAACTGCTACTAAAGTAATAAACCAGCCCTAACTTACCCGTGCCTCAGATCAATAAATCAGTAATTGATTACTAAGAGCGAAGCTGGTAATGCAGATGAAGTCGTTGGTGTTGCGGCAGTAAATAGAAGCAACAATTTTTAGAAATCTTACACACCCACCTGTCGCGCGGGGTGGCTTTCATCTCTGTCCCCACTTCCCAACCCTTACGAGCGGTAACTCACCTTTCGACGTATTACGAATCCTACAAAAATCACTTAATACGAACGGTGTTATCCAAAAATATTAATACCGTAAAGGCTGGCAAATACTACCAGTTTACCGTGCACTCAGCTACGCTATAACTGAAAAGAAAGACCAGATTAACTTATTTTTGCAACAGATGGTCATGCGACCGTGGAAATGCATAATGTCTCAAAAATAGACCGAGCTTCATGGTTTATCTCTTTGAAAACACCGACATCTACCGCAACTTCAAACAAGGACCACGTGGCAGATCATCCATGAAATTACTTGCAAAGGTTGTTTTAACCGCACTTGTCAATTTTTCCCGGTATTTAGCAAGGGATTGATTTGTCACAAAGAGCTTCTGCATTATTTTTTAATCGTACTATTTCACCTTAAAGCACAAATGACACCAGCTCAACAGATTCACAAACGGAGCATCAATTTTTAAAAGTCACCCACGTTGCCTTGGCTTCCTTACTTTGTTTACTTTGCCTGCTCAAATATGCCAAACTTATCAGGTATTCTCATTCTCCCACCTGAAATTTAATTTACCTCTCTGTGACACAAGCGTGGCACCTACTCTTCAATTTTTCTTTTTATCCCTTACTTTTTTTTTACTAACTTTATTCTTAATTTAAGTTTTTTTCAAAAATATTTCTTTTTTTCTTTTCTACAAAATAAATTAAAAATAAAATTAATGAAAAGCATTCAGAATATTATTGCACGATGAAAAACGAGTAAAATGTAAAAACACGAAAAAAAATAACAAAAAGTAAACCCACATCGAGAGATGCCCTTAAACCTCAACCTCGACTTTGGTGGCTAAACAATTACAATTCAAGAGAAGACTCGAGTTGGTGGGTCACGCGACCCCCCCCCCACAGATCCCCCCGCCAAAGCCCCCCGGCGAAAATACCTCCGGTACCCCCCATCGAAAACCCGCTGGTGAAAAAGACACCCTGGCGAACAAAAAAACGGCCGACCCCCCCCCCCCACCCGAATGCAAATATACAGGAAATTAAAAAAATACATTAAAAAATGCAGTTCGGACTGTGATCACTTAAGGGTTTTCGCCAGACACGCGATTAAAGTAAACGTACGACTGGCGGCTCGCTGGCCGTTCGCCTCTATACATACTTATCATAAAATATATTCCATTTTACTAATACGGTGTGGGGGTTTTTGGTCGGGAGGGTTTTGGTACTAGGGGGGCTTTCGCCGGGAGGGGGGGATATTTGACAACGCAAAATGGATACGTCAGCTGAATTTTTATTGGAGCTATATTTCGGCCCTTCTTCAGGCTCAAAGCCGCTCAAGTTGGAATAAACGAACTTGTGGAAAAGAAGACAGAAATATAGATTTAGTACAATTCAGCTGAAAATTCTGTCCGTTTTGCACTGCAAATATGATTTGCAGTCAGCTTTGGGCTGAAGGAATATTTAGGGGGGTGGCTATGTCCGGGGGGGGGGTCACCGGATTTTTTTGCCGGAACACGAGTTGGCTTGGCTTGGCAGTGTAAAGACGCGCGGCGTTAGCCTTCTGCGCCACCAAACTAAACAGATTTGTAAATATTCTGGCAGATAACAACTAAATTGATCAAAGGAGTGATTCTGAAATTCCAAAAGCAGGACAGAAGTCCTGCTGGGGACAAACAATTTCGGCATGGTGTGGCGCGATTTTTCTTCTAAACAGTCGACTTTTCTTAAAAACAGTAAATTTTACTGAAAAACAGTCGATTTTTTATAGTTAAGTTTTTAACAGTAGGCGAAAACGACCAGCCAGTCTGTAAATACCCCCCCCCCTAAAAAAAAGATTTCGGGCTTGTAACACCTCTGCCTGTTATGGAATAGAATAGAATAGAATTTAATGCATAAAAGCCAACAAGGGCCATCGCACCAATACAACAAAAGAAAACAAAAATATATATGTAAGAAACATGAACACTATGCTAATATTTACTACTACAAAGATATACAATTTTCCCTGTGTGCTAGCCCTATCCGGAGGAACTTTCCAAACAATCGAATACCCTGGAAACTTTTCTCTTTCATTCTCTGAATTATCCACTCACTCCCACACGCTCTCACTCCAAACAACTCTAATCTCAACCCATTCAATTCCTCACACTCTCCCACAAAATGACTCATACTTTCTTTCTCGCATCCACACATAGGGCAGGAGTAAGGACCAGTTTTAACCCTAACTTTACCCAAATATTTTCTTCTTTTCCCAAGAGGTAAACCATCCCCTCTCATACCCATAAATAACACAAGTTCCTCGTGAGACAGACCACACTTGAGGTAAATCTTTTCACCCCAACTTTCTTTTGCCTTGGCGTAAAAACATAACGATTCTGTCTGATCCTTTTCCTCGTGCCATGACTGGATTTCCTGATCCTGAAGCACTCTTCGAACCATTTCATGGATCCCTGGTTCTGAAGACTGTGGTCCAAGTCCCTCTCTCCAGTATCCGGGTAGGCCGCATTGTTCGAGGATCTTCTTCACTTGGTAAGGCCAAGAATCTTGGCGTCTATCTTTCAGTGCCTCCAGGTATGCTGCCTTTAGTGGTCTTACCCGAGGCATATTTATTATTTTTTCCCAAAATTTTATTATTCTTACCCACCTATCAATCCTTAACCTATAGATACCTAAATCACCTTTCAATACTATATTACTGAATCTATCCGATAGACCTAACATCCTCTTAAAATACCTAGACTGAATACTTTCTAACTTTTTAAAATCCCTAAATCCCCATACTTCACTACCGTAATGTAATGTTGGCAATATCTTCGTATTAAAAATCCTTTTCTGGAAACCCACATTTTTTATACGCCTCAAATGACTTTTAATAACTAAATTGCAAACTCTACTACCTTTTCCTACTGCATGCTCAAATTGCTTACTAAACTTACCATTACTCGAAAATTTGACCCCCAAATACACAAACTCTTCTTTCACCACCAACTTTATTCCTTCGTAATACACATCAGCGGAACTCCTCATAGGTCCCCCCTTTTGAAACACCATCACCACCGTTTTCTCCCTGTTTAATATCAACTCCTTCTTTTTCAGATATTCCGCCACCAAATCAATCAAAATCTGTAAATTACCTTCACTGTCCGCCACTAGAACCACATCGTCCGCAAATAATAACATGCACAACTTCACTATATCCATACTAACAATAGGTGCTTCTCTTTCTGCCAGATAACTATTCATATCGTTCAAATATAAAGAAAATAAAGTTGGCGACAGTGTACAACCCTGCTTAAGTCCTAACCTGGACTTAAACACCCTTGACCATTTGCGACCAACCCTCACCACCAGTGACACACAAGTATACATTTTAAGGAGCAGCCGTACAGTTAAAACAGGCAATCCTATATTACACAAATATTCCACCAACAGTTTTCTATTAACGGAATCGAAAGCTGCTTTCAAATCTAAGAAAGCCACATACAATCTACCACCTTTTTTTCTACTATACTTACGCGCTAACACATTTAAAATAAAAATTTGGTCCAACGTACTGTAATTTGGCCTAAACCCTGCCTGGAGGGGATCTAAAATTTCCTTATCCTCTAGCCACTTCCTTAATCTAGCGTTTATTATCTTACAAAAAATCTTACTAATTGCGTTTCCTAAGTGTATTAGCCTATAATTACCATGTGCTAATCTATTCCCTTTTTTGAAAAGGGGGGTAATTATCGATGTACCCCAGCATTCTGGCCACCACGGCTTCTCAACAATAAATGAGAACATGGCGGCTAGCATCGGGATTAGAATCTCCCTACCCCACTTAAATACAATTGTTGGCATACCGTCAGCACCAGGTGCCGATCCACCTCTCATATTTTTTAAACTACTCCAAACCTCCTCCTGAGATATCTTTTCTATCATTTTATAATCCTGTTCTAACATAGGGAAACGGACCAGGGAACTCAACTCAACATCCACATTTTCCCTTAAAACACTATCCTCATTTAAATGTTCCTCCCTTTTCAAAATAAAACTAGGCCAAGTCTCCGCCTCTAATCCCGGCTGCTTTCTACTAAGCGGGTGGACACTATCCTTAACCCCTCTCCAAAAATCCCTACTATCCTTCATAACATATGACCGCATAATATTATCATTAACCTTATTCTCAAATAACATCTTTTTATTTTTAATCAACTTTTTATAATCACTCCTTGCTTTCCGGTAACGGGAAAGTTCCTCTTCCCCATCCTTATTCTTTAACTCTCTCAATAGTCTCACCAATTCATTCTTTTTATTTTTACACTCCTCATCATAAAAAGTACCACCCCCTGTACTCGATCTTTTTTCCCCCTGTTTACTTTCCTGTCCTACTATTTTATACAACTTATCCGAAAACTCTACAAACGACCTATCTACTTGTCCTTCTGACATTAACCTCAAACACTCCTCAAATCCCTGTTCTACCTGCTCCGTGCAAAAAGATACCTTAACCTTCTCTTCGTTCATTTCACGAAACTGGACTGGTCTTCTCACTCCATAAGGTGGTGGATTTTTGCCTGGGTCCCATGGGTTCGCCAGAACTGTATTATTTCCTTGCTCCTCTTCCATCCATAGTCCAACCGGTACATGGTCTGAACCAGTTACTTCCAAGACCCGCATGTTTCTACACCAAGGCCAAAGATCTCTACTAACTACCACATAATCAATAACACTGGGTCTAATCCCCGAAAAACATGTGAAATTCCCATCCGTATCCTCCCCGACCCTCCCATTTAAAATAACAAGATCTCCTTCCCAACAAAAATCCAAAAACAATTTCCCCCAATTATTTATCTTACGTGACTGGTCCTTGCTCCTCCTTTTACCGAACTCCTCAACTGCACCACTCCATTCATACGCATCCCCCCATCCATTTGCACCATTGCAAAGATCCTCCGGACGCGGGCGGGAAAATACCTCAGTTAAAACGCCCGAATATGCGTTGAAGTCGCCTAAAATGCAAAACGGATCATGAGCGAATTTCCTAGACCAAAAACTTTTCTCTTCATTCAAAATATCCCACGTGTTTTCATTGCTATAACTACTCGACTCCGGCGGCACGTATACACTGCCACATACAAACGAAAAATCTCTCAACTTCAATCTCAACCATACAACATTTTCTGACTTACTTTGGCATCTTTCTATATAATCAAAAACATTATTTTTAACCAATAGCGACACTCCACCATACCTTCTACCATTTTTAGACACTTTTCTCTCCGCAGAAAAAACAGTATAACCTAATTGTGATAATTCATGTTGGCCACACCACGTCTCTACTACACTAATTATCTCCCAATCTTCAACTGAACACAAATCACTAATCTTTCCACTATTTGACCCTTGAATGTTCCAATGGGCTATTTTCAGCTTACGATGGCCCAACCCGACCTATCCATCCTCTACATCAACAGGTAAGGCCTCGCGGCTCAATTCGGGCAATAACTGCCGGGGCACGCTTTCTCTACGCGCACTCATAACCGGGGAATCACTCGTTTCCATTCCCTCACTCCTTCGGGCCAGACTAGTATTTGGCTGGAGAAAAACGTCGTTTGGTGAGATAACCTGCTGACTGGTCCGTTTACCGTATACTGGCTGGTTATCACCCTGATTACCATTTACTGGAGTTCCATAAGTGGTCTCGACCAATTCCGACGCATCAAAAAACTGTTGCGAACCCGCTCTACTACGCCCTGAATTTGGTGCCGGCTCCATTTCTTGCCGTCCACTTGGTCCGGGAGTTTGCACAGTCTGAAGTGCGGGTACTGCCTCGTGCACTACTGGACCTGGCACTAAACTATTTGCCTGGTTATAGTTTGTGGGTCTGGTTGCCACGTTGTTTCCCGCCACGATTACCTCCACTTTCTTTGTCAAAAAACTGTACCGAAATACTTGGTTACCAATGTGGAGTCTCGTACCCCTCAGAGAAAAATCAACTCGCCCTTGGCTCCGCTCTCTGTCCATTACCAGTTTGAGCTGGCTTCTTGCAAATTTTTCCTGCTCTGTGTAGTCAGGCGCGGCTGTTAGTTCGTGACGTTTAAGGAATGAATTTCCCCGGAGAATCGCTGTGCGCAATTCTTTGGATGCGAGCTTCACGAGAACCGGAGGTACACCGTTCGCGACTTTCAGACGGAAAACATCCTTGATGTCTGAATTATACATATCCAGGTTTGGGATCACCGTATTCAAACATTCAAGGATATCATGGCGGAGGCTCGGACCTCTGATCCGTGGATTAAAATTGTATAAAATCACGTTGCCACTTTTCATCTCCGCTTCTATCCTGCTCATCCTTAATCGTGTACAATCTAGTTCATTCTGAAGGGATTTTACTTGCTCCGAGTTTACTGCAGTTGCCTGTTCAACTCTGGACAAATTACCTTGGAGGCCCACAGATAAAGCTGAAAAATCTCGTCGAAGATCTTCTACAAGGCCTGGTACCAAACTCAATCCGCTAATTTTAATGTTCATTACACGGAGCTCCGCTAATATTTGTTCCTGCATTTCCGACATCTTGAATATCCTTATTATAAAATAAAAGACTTATCTTTCGGCGTGCAGGCCCACGGTTTGCAGTGGCAATCACCTTATTGGAGGTGGCCCAGTGGAGCGTGGGGGCCTGCTAATTTTCCTCCACCGTACTCTTGCATCCCAGTTTCTATCCTCGATATATTCCTTTTAATTTAACCTGGGCGTGTATCACAACTCAAACTGTATTGCGACCGCTTCGAATGAATGCTGTCCGCTGACCCGATTAACGAGCTCATCCGACCCAGTGGCCAGTCTTCCCCGCTTGGTGTTTCGATAACTTAAATGGCTTTTTGTTTAACTATGCTTTCGGAAAATGTGTTTGTTTCCACGGTGGCGGCATGTTTCGGCGCTCCATCTTGCTTGGGTACTTAAGAATCTGAAATGTATGATGTTCTTTGTAGTTTCTTCTCGCGGACGGCATAGCTTGCTGCTCAAGAACAAATAATCTGATAGAACCTCCGTCTTTGGTCCCATGCAGCGACTATGGATACCCCCTAGATACCTCGATAAAACTGAGTGGAGCTAGAGGTACACACTGTTAGGTTTGAGTTTTATACCCTTCTACTTCCCTCTACGCCGTTGCGAACACGAGGTGATCAAGTGCACAAGCGCTCAGACGTGGAGTGTTCAAGTAAAATGTTAATCACATCTTATATGCAAACAGCGTTAGAACCAAGACATTTCACATCCCCAATAATCGAAAAATACTGAAATAACCTAATTTGAAATCTTCCCAGTTTAAAAGCTTAAATCAGCCGCATTTACAAATCCAAAGGAGATCTGTGGCTAGCCAGTCCGACACTTTAAACTTCTTTTCCATTAGGAAGGTAATAACAAGTGTAATGAAACCAAATCGTTTTATTGCCTGATACCCCCTTGTCACAACTTCATTCCAGTTCCCAACTGATCATTAAGGATTAAAGTATATACGCCGCGTGGTCTTATTTGTTGCTGTTACACCAAAATCCGCATCTATACATATATATTCACAAGTATACAAGAGCTGAACTTGAGACATGTCATGGACGAACTTAACTCACCAGAAATCTGGGCCCAGTTACCCATGAACAGGAGGGTGGGGGGGGGGGTCGGGACCCATCAAACTGCATATCTAGACCTCAATATCCTCGGCTGTACCAACTTAGAGTTTGATTCCAGTCACGGGTCAAAAACTTTACTCACGGACAAACTGCCCAAACTGCCTTCTTGCCCTTCAAAGGGGAGGGTGGGGAATATGGTTCAACTCCACATTTATATTCTCAACCCGATGATCCAAAAGCACAAAGGAATTTCATCTCCCTATCTCCAGTTATTGTCAAGTTAAAAACAAAAAAATATGGCCAATTGGGCCCAACTGCCCCTGAACCAAGTGGGGGTGAGGTTTGGGGCCCGCAAAAAGCAAAAAGAGACTCAAATGCTCACAAACCTACCAAGTTTCAACTTAATACCTGTTGATTCCTGTCACAATGGGATGGGTGGGGAGTTGCAACTTCGAAAGTAATTTCCCAGCTCTCGGATCTACAAGTACAGGGGATTTCATCGTCCTATGTCCAGGTCTGGTCCAGTTATGAACATTAGTCACTGGGCAATCTGGGCCCATGTGCCCCTGAACCGGGGTTGATGTGTGGGAGAGTGCACCGAAATTCGAAATTGATACTTGCACTGGTTCACGAGTTATGAGCTGCAAAATCGGTGAAAACCGGAAACCTAAAGATGAAAGCTGCTACAGCGCTCGCAATAGTGGATTGTTCCAAGGAACACTCCACTAAAAACCGTAGGATGCCTTGCAGGCGTGAAGAGTCCGCTCTACTGCACTTCACACATGACGTCAGTATGACAGACAACCAATCAGCTGTAAAGGACGACTTAAAGCCAGGCTTCACCTTCCAGATTTTTCTTCCGGATCCCAGACAGCTGTTTTCGGATCTGGAAAGTGAAGCCAGGCCAAAAACGTCTGGAAGTCCGGGGTGTTGGACACACCAGATTCTGGATGTCTGGAAGGTCACATAGAGGTAACCCGTTCGAGAGACACAATAAATATGCGAATGAAGGAAGAAAAGGGAAAGTGATTGACAGTTTTGATTGGGAAGCAAGAGGTATTTCAAAGGTAAAGGGGACATCTAGGAAATGCTGAAGAACAGCAAAATTAGCTGTCATCATTATCATGAAAATCTGGAAGGGTTGGCTTGACTATGCGGAAGCCCCGGACGTCTGGGAACCTGGACGGTGAAGCCTGGCTTTTAGACGGCGTTTGGATACTTCTGCTGAGTACGGCGATACAGCTGTTTGTGGAGATAACGATTATGATGTTCCGCGTAGCTCCTTCTCTGCTCGTTCGCATCGGGTAGGGTATCAGAATATATTCGACTCTGCATATATGGCTGTATCACAGAAACAGGGAGACGGAAGTTCTATCAGATTCTTTGTTCTTGCCAGTATATACTGTGCTGATATGGGCTCGTTACTCGACGCTTTGGAGTTTAACGTAACGTTGGATGGAGTATTTATATTTGTATGGCACCTGAGCATAGCCAACTTCTGTCCAACTTTTTCTAGTTCGAACACTTCTACATGAGCTGGGATGATGAAACTTGGCACGCATATAAGGAATTCCCCCGATAGTCATTTCTCCGATCCAACCAGATGACTGTGGGGGGAAGTTGGAGATGGGGCACCTGAAATGTCGTGAAACGGCTAGGGTCGAGGGATCGGGATGAACCTTCGTGGAAAGAACAAGCATAAAGCCTAGATACGTTGTTGACAGGACCGGACCGGATAGGGGCATTGTGGGGGAGTTGGAGGGGTTTTTCCGGAATTCAGGTAATCGCGAGTTACCTTAAATTACCTTAAATTGCACTTCGGAGCAATCTAAGATATAATCCTGATGCGATGCTACTTCCAAGGTACACGGTACTTCCATATGTGTTAAGACGATGAAACTTGGCAGGCGTATAAGGAACCCAACCAGAACAACTTGGATGTAGTCACTTCATCGATCCGACCATCGTGGGAGGAGGGGGGGGAGGCGTTTTCCGGAATTAGTGACAGGCATGACTTTCGAACTGGTGATCGGATGTGAATGAAACTTGATAAGTGGCAAGAGCAAGTGCTTCAGCTGATCCATTTCAAGCCAGGGTCGGATCTGAGAACTGTAGGGGGGTGGGGCACCGGAAATGTTGTGAAACGGTTAGGATCGAGTGATCGGGACGGAGCTTGGTGGAAAGAACAAGCATAAAGCCTAGATATGTTATGGACACGAACCACTCTGACGTTATCTTATTCGCTTTTTTTTTTACCTTTTTGCCTCTACTCAACTTGTCAATACAATTTTTTGTTTGTACAGATTAACTCTTCGGAGTAATTTCCTCTGGTCAAATCCCATTCGAACGATCAATTCTCGCATGTAGAGGAATTAGTTTAAATGATTATTTTCCGACAACAAGGTGACTCGCTCTACAACTGCCACATGAGCTTTCAGCTCTTGTTTTGTTTTAATCACTGAATTATTTATATTAAGAAAATGTTTTCTTAACAATTAATATGAACTGACTGGAAGATGCCCTACTTCAACCTTCTAAGCAGTGCTAGGGAGAAATGTAGCATTACTGATTGACTTTATTACAAAATATGTACCAACTTGAATGTCGCTTATACGATTCTGTAACGCTATTTTCTTTTCGACGCTTTCCTGCTGACTTGATTACCCTTCAGTCTCTTATTTAGAATGCTGTATTTTCTGTGGCTTGGCGAAAAACGTTTTTTGCTGTTACAGCTCCATTTATACAGAAATCACTTGCGCTCCTTGTCAGTGTCGCATGGTCTACTTTCAAATTCGAGTATGGGTATAGAACCATAGAGTTTTGGCGTGGGCGAAATTTTTCGTTCTTGTGATACCCGTCGAAGCGATATTCGACGTCATAAAAGGACTCGTTGGCGATCTCATCGCCGTCAGGCGAGTACACGACAATTTCAGAAGGTGCGATTGAGGGACGGGGACCCTTGCGACCGACGCTGCCTCCCTGGAAAAAAAGATGATGCGGTCAGCATTCTGAAATGCTGAAATTTGAAACGATGTTAAAGAAAACCACTCCCTTTGAAGTGCCTCTCCTAAACAACTTCCTTTCCAGAGGGTGATTGTTTGAAATATCCCGGCTCTGAAATGTCCAATCCAGACAAGACCAAAGGTGAATATTAAAGGAGATGCATCATGAGCATTCTAGCACTTGCAACGTCTAGAACCCCCCCACCCAAGACCCAAGATGTGTCATATAAAGATGGACAGACTAACACTATTTAATTTTCACTACTCGCTACATCATCTGGATACTAACTGAATTCAAAATCACATGTTACACTAAAGCACGGACACTTATTTACATTTTTACATATTTATCAAATTCCCGAAACTACTTAATATTTACACTGACCTGAACTTGAACTTACAACCCTTATTAAACTTGAACCCTATTTACAAACTGAATATTTATCACTAATTATTTTAATACAAGATAGCCCCCTTCTAAAAGAAAATAGCGCGACCTCGCGCGAAAATATTACAAAAATACAAATGTTGCTGCAGGTAACTTTCTGTCTCTGGTGGCTCGTGGAAAGACTCGAAATGGTCCTCCTCCGGAAAGTGGCCTGCTTCTGTAGACGGGACTGACTGAGGCCGTATCTCTCGAACAGCAGTTGGCTCTGCCGAAGCACATGTGGCTAGCCAATTATCGAGAGAAAAGGAAGGTGTACTCTCTTCGCTGCATGGCTCGTCAGTGGTGGAGGCTTTCGAAGAGACGTTTGTGCTCCCATCGTCTATGTCTGCCTTGTTGTACTTCCATTGAGACTTCGGGTAAGGCTTTAAGCGGTTGACGTGGATACGCTTTTCGATCCCGGTTTCTTCGTCCATGATTATGTAATTGTGGTCGTTACAGACTTCAACGACGCGAAATGGACCATCGTATGCTGGCTGTAACTTCGATGATATGCCAGCTTCCGGGATGATTCTGCGGCAGAGTACTTCATCATTAGCCTTGAACTGTTGCAGTTGGGTGTTCTTGTCGTAGTAGACTTTCTGCTGCTGATGATACTTCGATGTTCTCTCTGCTGCTAGTAACCTTGCGTTTTCCACTCCTTTCTCGACCCTCGTCACGTAGTCATCATACTCGTACCATTGCATACTGTCATCTGCTTCGCTGCTGCCGAATACGATCTGATGGGGAAATCTTCCATCTCGGAAAAACATCAAGAAAAAGGGAGTGTCGCCGCTCGCCTTGTTAGGACTGTTGTTCAAGGAGTATACGACGTAGGGTAGGTACAGGTGCCAATGTCGGTGGTTTGCCTGAACAAACTTGGAGAGAGCAGCTTTGAGGTCTCTGTGGATTCTCTCCAATTTCCCATTTGATTCGGGATGGTACGCCGTTGTCCGGATTCGCTGGATCTCCATCTTCTTGTAGATTTCTTCGAGTAGGCTGCTCATGAAGTTCTTTCCCTGATCTGAGAGAATTGAACGAGGGATGCCGAACTTCATAAAAACTTCGTCCACCAGAACCTTAGCGATGGTTTCCGCACTTTGGTTCTTAAGAGGAAAGGCCAGTAGATAGCCGGAGAAATGATCGATGACTGTCAAGATGTACCTATGCTGCTTGGAGCTGGCAGGATGTATTTCTCCGACTATGTCTACTGCGATCCTCTTGAACGGCTCATCGGTGACGGGCAGTGGCTTTAGTGGAGCTCGTCTTGGATCCCTCTTGTGGTGGCCGATAGCTTGACAAACAGGGCAGTTGTTGATGAAGTCGCCAACATCCTGGTACATTCCTTTCCAGTAGAACGTCTTCCGAAGTATCCGATAAAGTCTCTCGATGCCTTGGTGTGCTCCTATCGGGTTACAGTGGTAAGTAACCAAAACTTCGTTTCGTAGACTTTTAGGAACAGCCAAGAGCTTGTCTTCGGACCGGTAACTTCGTTTGGGACGCCGGAACAGTAGCTCGTCTTGGAGAAAGTAGCTTTCTTCGTTATTCTCTTCATCGGTGGTAGGCTTGCGTATTATGGCTTGTCGAATTCTTCGAAGCTCAGGATCTTGCTGCTGATGTTTTACCCATCTCTTCTTCATGTGTGGATCAGCAAGATGGACTTCGAGCAAGTTAACGTTGATTCGACTCAGCGCATCTGCATCCTTGTGGTTTGATCCAGGCTTGTGGGTTATGGTCATGGAACCTGCATAGTCCTGGATCTTTAAAGCCCATCGCTGGAGACGTTGATTGGTGGAGACTGACTTCTGTAGGTACGACAATCCTTTGTGGTCAGTCTGAACTTCGAACTTCCTTCCGTAGACGTACTCTCTGAAGTGGTCGAGGGCATAAATCAGGCATAAGCATTCTTTTTCGGTCGTTGTGTAGTTCAGTTCAGCCTTGTTGAGTTGACGGTTTGCATAAGCGACTGGATGCAGAAGTCCTTGTTTTCTGATGAGCAGGATGGCGCCTAGAGCGAAGTTGCTTGCATCAACTCGAACGACGTAGTCTGCAGCCGTAGAGAAATCTGGCTGAGCAAGAACCGGAGCATTGGTGAGTGCTCGCTTAAGCTCTTCGAAGCTTGCCTTGCACTGTTCGTCAAAGAAAAACTGGACGTCCTTCTGAAGAAGACGGGAAAGAGGAGCTGCGATTCTGCTGAAGTTGTGGATGAAACGTCTGTAAAATCCGGCAAGACCAAGAAAACTTCGAATCTGCTTCACGTTGTTTGGAACCGGATAGTCGACGATAGACTTCACCTTGTCTTCGTCAACACATATACCATGTTGTGTGATTCGATGACCAAGAAGCTTTATCTCTTTTACCGCAAGCTGTGTCTTCTCAGGACGGATGCGCAATTTGTGTTCTCGAAACCGCTGGAACAAAGCTGAAGTGTTGTTGATGAACTCGTCGAAGGTGGCTCCATGGAATATTGTGTCATCTTGATAGGCTTCAGTTTTCTTCAGCTTGTCGATAACTCTGGCCATCATGCGTTGGAAGGCTTGGCCGCTGGTCTTCAAGCCTTGAGGAGTCACGGTATATTCGAATTGATCGTCCCATGTGACAAATGCTGTGTACTTTCTGGATTCGGGCTCTAGTTCCTGTTGAAAGAATCCATGTCCCAAATCACACTTGCCAAAGAACTTCGATGATTGAAAACTTTCGAGGATGGTGCTTATTCTTGGCAAGGGATGAATGTTGTTGAATCGAGTACGCAAGTTCAGCTGCCGGAAATCCGTGACGATCCTTACTCCTCCGTTCTTCTTTCTTAGAACAAGCATTGGTGCGCCCCATTCTGATGTACTTCTTCGTATTATTCCTTGCTGAAGCATGCGCTGAAGCTGCTTGTCTGCTTCGTGTCGCAAGGAGTGCTGGACGCGGTATGGGTGTCCACGATACGGTTGGGCATCTGCTTCAAGCTGGATTCGATGTCGGTACGTACTGCAGCGTCCAAGAGGTTCGTCGTCGTCCAGGACGAAGATGTCAGCATAAGTCTCGATCAGGTCTCGCAGCTGACGTTCTTCTTCTCTGGAACATTCTGGAAAGCTGAACTTCGACTGAAGCTCTCGGAGACGCTCGTTGCTAAACCAGTTGTAGTTGTCTGATGCTTGTTGGTGCTGGGCAGAACTGGACTTCGAAGATGCTGTGTCTCTGCTGGAATCTGGATGAAGTTGATCGTCGTTGACAGATGAAATATCGGCGAACTTCTGACCACGATGTAGACGGATGCGCCTCCCAGTAGTGTTGAAAACTGGGACTTCAATTTGACCAAGAGCGTTGACTTCGTAGATAGACTCAACGCCAAAAGCAGAATTCTGAGGTCGGAAATGAACAAGCTTGCCAGCATGAAGTTTGTTGATCTTCATAACAACCAGCTTGGCTGACCAAGGCTTGAGAGTGACAAGAGAAGAAACTCTGGCAAAGCTTTCAAAGAAAATCGGGTGCTGAACACCGTGTACCATGAGGAATTCAGACGAAAGAAAAAGATCAATTTTCATCTGACGAATAATATCTGAACCAATCAGGGAAGGATAAAGCATAGATGTCGTAGGCATGATCAGGAACTTGTGACGAAATCGTTGTCCACTAAGCTCAACTTCAACATCGGCCTGTCCGATAGGCAAAATCGGATGACCGGAAAAAGACTGAAGTTGGAAATCAACATTTCGAGAAAAATTGGCAACGTCGACGGAAGGAATGCTTTGGAAAATATCATGACGCATCAAAGAAACTTCACTTCCGGTATCAATCATAGCAAACGTAAACGACGGACCAACAATAATAGAACACTTTGGCAACGAAGAACTGATATGTACAGTATTTACAACACGCCGACCCGCATATCCCCTTTTATGCGAGCCGCGAGCCAGAAAAACAGTTTCTAGCTAAATGGCCTCGACGGCCACAGGTCCAGCAACTACCTGGAAACCGGCTAGTTGGACGGCGGCTATTGCTTCGCTGAAAACTCTGAGGTCCATCCCTTGAAGACTGCCGAGATGAAGGGCGGTAAGATTGACGCCGACCTTGTCGAGCAGAAAAAGAGTCATTCTTGGAACGGAAATCGTTCCGAGGACCATATCTACAGGGAGATTGGAAAGATTCGGAAGACCGAGAGGAAACTGAGCTGTTTCTTGAAGAAACAGACGGACTTCTAGACTTGGACCGGTATTTACGGAAACGGACATCAGATGTCTGAGGGGACGAATCTTCGAAAGATACTGAAGGCTTACCAATTGGTTTCAGAATCCCGTTGGTTTCCTGTATTCCGCAAATCCTCTCGACTTCTTCAGCTCTGCATGCGGCTGCAATGGCTTGTTGGAGATTCTTCTCAACTCCCTGTCTGTAGACTTCGCGTTTTGGGGCCGGGTTGAGCCCACTGAGCAGCGCCTCCAGGACAATGCTGTCCGTAGCCTTCCTTTCTTCGTCCGTTCCCTCCTGATACTCTTCACAAATGTCTTTCAGCTTCCTGACATAAGATGCTACGTTCAGTGAGCCTTGCTGCATAGCCATCATCCTGGCTATTGGCGATGAAGTAGGCCGGTAGAATTTGCTTCGCACCAGCTTTTTCAGTTCAGTAAAATTTTCACATTCACTATCACTAACCAAGTCCTTTGCCTCTCCTTTCAGCCTGAATTTCACTATTTCCACTATGTCCTTCTCCTTGTAATAGCTTCCCAGCATTTTCACTCTTTCTTCTGTCTCTCGTATCCATTTTAGAAGGTTATCTGATTGTCCACTGAACTCAGGAAAACTTTCTGCTACTAAAAACAAAGGAGGCACACTTATATTCACTGTCCTTTCCGCCATTCTCTCACTATATGTACACTATTTACAGTTCATCTCCTGGCGGCCTCGCCATTTCTGTCATATAAAGATGGACAGACTAACACTATTTTATTTTCACTACTCGCTACATCATCTGGATACTAACTGAATTCAAAATCACATGTTACACTAAAGCACGGACACTTATTTACATTTTTACATATTTATCAAATTCCCGAAACTACTTAATATTTACACTGACCTGAACTTGAACTTACAACCCTTATTAAACTTGAACCCTATTTACAAACTGAATATTTATCACTAATTATTTTAATACAAGAAGATGAAAACACAACTCGATCCGACCGCTGGGTCATCTAGTGGCGCGGGTCGGAAGTGCACGACATGGAGAGGCTGGGATCATAGTTTGACTTTGTATCTAACAAATTGTTTTTATTGTATCAGGCACATGGAAAATGTGTAGAAAAATCAAACTAGCTATTTGCATTATCGATTTCTTTGAGTATTTTGTTTTCTGTTTTTTTCTGGATAATTCCCGAAGTCCAAAGAATTAAGGATGTAAACCAGATCACTTTAAACAAACGCCGTAAATTATACTAAATTCGTTATAACGATTTCTTAGAGATTTTCGAAGTAAGCAAAATAATATTCAGCTTCCGATACCAAAAATTGTCAAACTAGCCGAGGGTTTTTGGGATCCCAAAACGTTAGTGACGGATACCTATGACATCGCAAAAGTTGTCCGTCTGTCCGTCCGTCCGTCCGTCCGTCCGTCCGTCCGTCCGTCCGTCCGTCTGTCTGTCTGTAAGCACGATAACTCTCGAAGGGAATGAGATATTTTGATGAAACTTGGTGTGAGGATTCTTTGGGTCAAGAGTAAGGTCAAGTTCGTAGATGGGCACTGTAGCCCTACATTTAGGGGTGGGGAAGGGGGTTTAAATTAAGGGACAAACAAAATATTTTGAAACAGCTAATGTGATAGTCGATTATGGGGTAAGAAGACATGCTGAACACGATAGTGGAAACCATTTTCTCGCCGGACAACTAGTTCGCCCGGAATCCGGCCAAAACCGGAAAGTTTCTTAAAAGTAAAAGTTTTATTTGAAGTTAATTAGATGTTCGATTTAGGGGTAAGAAGACATGCTGAACACGATGGTGAAAACCATTTTTTGACCGGACAAGTAGTTAGCCCGGAATCCGGCCGAAACCGGAAAATTTGTTCAAAGCAAAAGTTTTATTTGAAGTTGATTAGACGTTCGATTTAGGGGTAAGAAGACATGCTGAACACGATGGTGAAAACCATTTTCTCGCCGGACAAGTAGTTCGCCCGGAATCTGGCCGAAACCGGAAAATTTGTTAAAAGTAAAATTTGTATTTGAAGTTGATTAGATGATAGATTCAAGGGTAAGAAGAGACGCTGAATCTGTATATGACAATCGTTTTTTACCCTGACATATACTTCGTCCGGAATCCGGTTGAAACCGGATTTTTTTTATAAGTTAAAGTTTTATTTGAAGTTGATTAGACGTTCTTTATAGGGATAAGGAGATGCGCTGAATTCGTTTCTGAACTATCTTTTTTTGGCTGGATAAGTAGTTCGCTCGGAATTCGGCCGAAAACTGAAATTCGGCAGAAGTAAAGCAGGTAGTTTCGATCAGTATCGTCAAAATAAATATGGCTTATACAGGTATATCTGAAATTAATTTTCTCAGATGATTAGCCTGGCGAAGACTGGATCTGGCGTAGACAAGACGTAGTCAGGACGTAGTTATCTGAGTCAAATATTAAATTTTTGGGATCCCATCGAAATCTTTGATCTTGTTACTTCTGACATATCTAAACGTCCCCAGGGTGATATACATCGTTGTTTTAATCCTCTTACACGCGACTTGATCTTCTCGGAGATTCTAGTATAGCTCTGACCAAAAACAGGAGATCAGTGAATATTTAATGAGTAATGGCGAGTTGACGAACTTGTTTTCAAGAGTGAAAGTAATTTGTGGATTACCTTGGATAGCATGGAGATTTCGGAGAAACCAAAGGTAACAGTGTGTTCGTAAATATTCGACTCATCGTAAAATGATAGTGTGTCCTACCTTCTCGGCCCACATGAATCAACTACTTTAACTGGAAAGCTGTAAGGAGTTTGATAATGTTCGTTAGTTGTCTTAGGAGAGAGGGTCCATCACCGAAGATGCAGCCTTTTTGCAGAACCCGTCATGACAATTAATTCACCACAGGTCTTCTCGTGACCGCTGGTTCGAAGGATATAGTATAGCAAAATACCTTATCCTGGCCTTTGTTAGGCGTAGGCAAATCAAATAAGGTGACATTGTTGGATGATATAAAAGCGACAAGTGCGGTATTAGGTCTGTAGCCTCTTTCCAGAAGAGATCTGGAAGAACATTCATTCCCTGAAAAAGATTCTGTTCTCCTATTATCGCTAACTGTTTGACGGTCTGAGAGAACTACCTGAAATACCGTGCCCATCACGGTTGATTTATTCATCCCGTAATTTCGGATTTTATATTAAACCAATTTAGCTGATGGCGTTGCTTACTTTCCGCTAGCTTTGGGGTCATAAAACACAGTAAAATGAACTGAACTAAAAACTAATTCTGGTCAAAAGCCGTTATAACCTGTGAACCGAGCTCGTTAAAAGACAAAGTGACTTGACAGCTCTCCACGTTTGGTATAGGATGTTAGTGCCGTCTGCAGACATCAAAAAGCCCAACAGTAATAGTTACTCACCAAGAGACACTGTCCATTTTCTGTTCGATGAAGAGACGTTCGGTGTTGGCTTTTGACGACGGGCACGCTTTCACAATAAGGTTCCTGATATGGCTCCAGCATCCTAATCTTGCCCCAGCGATTAAAGAAGAGCATCATAGCTCCAATCCAGAGGAGAAAAACAACCACAACTATTCCGATCTCTTCGGGCGTGACGACTTCCGTTCCAATTTTGGTTCCTCTTAGGAAGGTTGAGTTATAGTTCGACGCATCGTTGACTTTGACATCAAACAAATCACTTTCAGAGTCAAGATTCCCTAGAACACTCCTGGTTGTTGGGATGTCCATCATGCTGCAATAGATACCGTTCGCTGAACAGAACAAACTCGTGAGAACTGTTAAAACTGTTTGTCTGAGAACCGCCAAACCCTTCTTATGGTAGAAAACTAGCAACACAGCAATATTCCTGTGAATTTGTGACAGAAACATCGATGTGTTATATTTGGGGTGTCGAGGGGGAAAGCGTAGGGAAAATACAAACACTTCGCCCGTCAGAAAACGAGTTGTCGTCGACATGCAAACGATGACGTATTAATCTTTTTTTTTTAGCTGAAGCAACGGCACGTCGAAATTTGTCCTTAAGTTATTTGTGAAAAGTCCCGGACAAGGACGTCTCTCGCAAAATGTCACACACGAATCATCCTCATTTGAAAACGTCTTCGGAAAAAATTGACCCCCCCCCCCCCCCCAAAAAAAAAAAAAAAAAAAAATGAATCCCTGCTCTGCTTCGCAAATAGAAGTTGCTCGGAGACAGAGAATCACAATAAACATTCAAGGATTCTGATATCTGGGTTTCATCCATTGCGTAGGTTTTGAATCCTAACCCACGGTAATTGGGTTCCGCGAGTGAAAAATATTCACTCCCGAACTCTTAGTCCGCATTGACATGGATCCGTCGGTTCAAAATATTTAATTTTCGGCACTACCAGAACCCTAGCCCATGGGAGTGGGGTTTTGTGGGTTGATAATATTTGCTACCGGACTCCCAAGTCCATATTGAAACGTGTCTGTGAGTTCGTAATTTGTACCTTTGGCACTACCGGAACCCTAGGCCACGGGAGTTGGGCTACGTGAGTTAAAAATATTCACTCCTACACTCTTACTCTACACCTGCTCTACACTGACATACGTCAGTGAGTTCAAAGTTTGTAATTTGGCAATACAGGAACCCTGTCCAATAGCTATCCGTGTCGGTGAGTTGATAATTTTCAACCAAATAGTGGTACAACCGGAAGCTTAGCTCTCCAAATGAGAGTTCTGGTAGTTGATATTCCAGTGTCATTTCAGTGAAAATCTCGGAATCCTATCTCTTAGCCCAACTATTCAGTGTAGACACTGCTGAAATACAAGCTCCAATTACTGATATAGTTTATAGTATCATCTTCAAGCCTCTGATTACATACTTCCGTGAGACTACCGGACGTGGAGCTGGTACGAAGAAATTTCCGTTAGCTCTTTCCATTTATTACCGGAACAGGAGCCAGTAGAATAAGTTTATTGTAGTCAGTGACGTAGGATCCTGGAAGCATAGCTCGTGTGTTTTTGTTTCCGTGAAGACTACCCGAAGAAAAGCAAGGGCGATAATGATTATAACACTAGTACACTTGTTTTAATTGTCTGGTATTCCCCTGATGTTAAAAAAAAACAAAATTTTCTGGTATTCCCCTGATGTTAAAAGAAAAAAGTTCAAACCGTGCGATATCACTTGTTATCGCATGGCTGGCTGTGCGATATTAATTGTTATCGCACGGTTGGAACTTTTTTCTTTTAACATCAGGGGAATACCAGAAAATTTTGGCACTGGGTAAGATAGGACTGGTATCATGGGACTGCAGAGTGTACTGGTGTTATTACTTTTTAGCGGCTTTCATGTGATGATAACCTATAGGCCAAGAATAATTCAATCAGAACATACAAAATGTATTTACAAAATATTATGCTGTGTGTCGTAAGGACAGGAACGGTGCCAAGGCTTATGGGCTCAAAACATACAAGGTTTTATTTTCTACTCAACTGTACAACAATCATAAACGATCTCAACTCGCTTAAACCAGTCTGAATCACTTTTTCCTTCAGTCTATGAAAGTGTCTATTGTTTTGTCATCTGATCTCCGACTTGGTCCAGTTCTCCGCACATACCAACAATACAGGGTCACTGTCTAAAAAATAATGCACTGCAAACGGTTTCCCAAAATCTGTTAACAATTTTCAAAGTTTCCACCATCTGGATGGTGCGCCCGAAAAGAATGTCGAAATGAGTAGTCTACTAGACAAACTGAAATCCGTCAGTGTGCCGTCTACTGTTCAACCGCACTTAACCAAACCAGACCGGATGTTGTTGATGTAATCGGTCAGGATATCTTTTGCGGAGAGTATTAGACTTTGTGATTATTATTTTGGTCGGATAGTAGCTCGATTTTTCACAAGCCTGACTCTCGGCAATTTCCCCGTCCCCTAATGAGATGAAGCTATGCAAAATGTGCACTGCCCTCTACGCACGCCACTTGAGAAAAATTAACAATTTCGTCTTCTTATAAGCAAAGCAGAGCCTCGAGCAGAGCAAAATGGAGTCACACGAATGAAGTGCTTTTCCCTTTATCCAATCTGACAAAAAAATGTCAATCTGCAGGTTCAATTCAATTCAATTCAATTTATTTATAACCCGTCAAAAACAACGAGGGCGTGTAGCCCTAGTGACGGAAAAAGGCAGCGGGAAACAATGCTCCTAAGTGATGGAAAAACAAGTGGCTCAAGTAAAGGAAAAGTAGCAGAATACACTTGTGAATACCCAGGTCACCACCAATTTATATTTGCCTTTGATAGAGTTAAGATATGGTTTTTTGAACAGTTACTTAACTTAACTTTGAACAGTATATACTTTGCCAAATAGTGCAAATAATGTATTCTGGCCAGTATTTTACTTTTATCCAGCAATTCGATGAATGACACTGTTCAGTGTAAATCAAAAAAGCATATCTACTGTAGCAGCCTTGACTCGTGAGATCTATTTTCTTTTTCACTTATATAATCGGCAAAAATAAAGATACCAGATTACATTTCCACTTACTTTTATTAGCTATGTCTTCATTCTGGTGATTTCTGAGAATTTTCATTCGTTCAATTACGATAGTAAATGGTCGAATGAATTTCAAATAATTTACGTCACGAGATGGTAAGCGTTTAAAACCCAGAGTAAAATCACCAGGAAACCCTGGCCAAACCAGATCAGATTTCAGTCAAGTTTATCTTTGCGCAACTTAATTATGTTCGCGGTAAGTTTCACCGATTTTTGTCCTGAGCATAAAGCATAAAAAAGCCCGATATGGTAATTGCGGTTACATACCTGGCTTGGCTACTCCTGTGACATACTCCCTCATGTTCTGGTCAGTAATTCTAGTCAAGACCATGCTCAACAACTGACAGGACAGCCGGTGAAGAAGTAACTGAAGCGTCTAATGTGTCGCATAAAGGAGAAAAGAGATCTCTGAATAAAACCATACCAAGGGAGTGCGCGGACAATCTGGAACTCTTGTTTCCCGAATCTGGAAGTCTTTGATGCTTGGAGCGGTGACGCTGCCATCTTCCGTTTGCAGCTTAAGCTCGTGCTCGTTTGATCGAGTGAGGATATCCTATAGGTGCCAGGAAAGGCTAAAATGACGGTAGTTCTTGAGCGTGATCTTAGCTTTACTGCACGAAGAGTCGAAGAAAAAACTATGATCAGATTAAACTGATGGACCAAAGCATGTTTGTGTTTATTTTTCAAAACCCTAATTTGTCCCTTGCCCGTGACGTGTTGCGTTAACTCGATGTGTTTTCAGTCGCCCTCGTAGAATCCACTGCGTTGTTGACAAAAAACACTAAAAATATGCTATTTCTACTTGAAATCGTATTTACCATCTGTTTCGTAATACATGCAAGCTCTTTCTTCCACCAGAGTGGTAGAAATAGTGACAACAGCGTCGCTTTCATTTGAGATGAGCCAAGAACAAATAATCTGATAGAACCTCCGTCTTTGGTCCAATGCAGCGACTATAAATAACCCGATAAAACTGAGCGGAGCTAGAGGTACATGCTGTGAGGTTTGAGTTGATACCCGTCTAATCTACTTCCCTCTTCGCAGTTGCTCATACGAGTTGAAAACTGTAGGATGCCTTGCAGGCGCGGAGTCCGCGGAAAGCCCGCTCCACAGTACAGCGCGTCACACCTTACGTCATTATGGCAGACAACCAATCAGCTGTAAAGGACGACTCAGACGGTGTTCGGATTCTTCTGCGGAGTTGTACTGCGATACAGCTGTTTGTAGAGGTAACAAATTACGCTGTTCTGTGTAGCTCTTCCTCCGCTCGTTTGCATGGGTAGGGTATCAGAATATATTCGACTCCGCATGGTCGTATCACGGAGATAGGAGACGGAGGTTCTATCAGGTTATTTGCTCTTGGTTGAACGATAAACCTATGCATGCATACTGTTAACCGAGAATCCAAAAATTTTCGTAATAGGGACAGATCTAAACCTTCATGTACCTGACTTATTTAACATTTGGCAGTATTTCTTTCTATCAATTGCTTTGGTTGTTTCTTCTCATTTCTGCTTAAGAATCACCATATTTTCAAGAAGGAAAGGTATGTTCGCTAAGCTAAACTAAGAGGATTGTGAATCGTAATATCTCTGTAAGACATTGTTATCAGGAATGTAAAAGTTTCGCGACGCTTTAAATATGTTGCGTAAGTATCACAACATCGTTACCTCCGTGCTTTTCTTGATATCTTACCCTTGCGTCATCTCTTCATAGCCATTAAACTTGTACTTCGCAGTTGATCAGCAGGCCGGCTGCAATAACTATAGTAGAACAAGGCTTAGCATTATGCATGTTGGACCTTTAATACGAGAAGGTTATCAAGTGAGTTTAGGTTGTGTAGTGTTTTACTGGATTTCCGTAATGTGAAAAGTTCACTGACTCGCTGTTGACCAATTTGAGGCGTTATTCTTAGCTGTTTAATTTTTTGGTTTTTGTGCGGATTTGTTTGGTTTGAACCTTTCTGCTGTTTGGGCGTCCCAGACAGGGCAACAAAAGCTCCTTTCTTTCTTCTATTTCCCTTTCTGTTTCTTTATTTCCATTTTCAGGTAATTTGTTTTGATTTCTGTTTTGGGCTAGTTAGTCTCTTACAGGCTTTCGTCTCGGCATCGAAGACCGAAAGGCTGTTTTTTTTTTTTAATAAACCCGTTTATTCATGGAAGGCGAGAGGACAGAGATCACTCCCGTGCCATTCGTGCTTTGCCCTCTGCCGGGAGTATTTGTTAAATTATGTGTGTAAAGATATTGAAAAGAATTGAAAAGATTAAATGAACCTGGACCTGCCAATTAACTTACTTCGTGGCCCTCTGGGTACTTGATTCGGCCCAGGTTACAAATTCGGAGTCGCTTCATTCTTCCTCTAGATTTGCACACGCCAGTCTTCACAGAGCAAAATAACACTAGGGAGTAGCGTCAAGACTTTAAAAAAGTGACACACTCGAATAGCAGCGACACTAGCACCACTAGCAATAGTGAATGTCCCTACTGAAAAAAAAAAAAATGTCCCTACCAGTGATGGCTCCAATAACTTCATATTCTGAATACAGCAAAAAAAAGATACAACCTCCCCGTTTTCCAAGATGTATGCAAACCGCGTCTTAGCTTTACTAGAAATTTCTAAATCCGCAAGTTTGTCTCGCTATAAATTCCGCAAGCGTAATGGGCGGCGCTACGACTATGGCCCGTTTGCGAAGCATGGAAAGGATAGGTCTTGGCGCTACTCCCTAGTGTTATTTTGCTCTGAGTCTTCATCAAGCCTCTTTCTTAACCCTTCTGATAGCGCACTTGTCGTTAACATCTGCTTCAAATGAGGCATTCAATATATTATGTACATGAAAGGACGCCTCGAAGAGAGTTAGCCGAACATGATCAAAACAAATCGAGATATTTAAAGTTCCATTGAACATATAATGCCAATGCAACCTATTTCCGCATTCGCTTTATAAATTTTTGGGATCCCAAAACGTTAGTGACGGATACCTATGACATCGCAAAAAGTTGTCCGTCTGTCCGTCTAACCGTCTGTCCGTCTGTCTGTCTGTACGGTCTGTAACTTTCGAAGGGAATGAGATATTTTGATGAAACTTGGTGTGAGGTTTCTTTGGGTCAAGAGTAAGGTCAAGTTCGTAGATGGGCTCTGTAGCCTTATATTTAGGGGTGGGGGAGGGGGTTTAAATTAAGGGGCAAACAAAATATTTTTAAACAGCTAATGAGATAGTCGATTATGGGGTAAGAAGACATTCTGACACGATGGTGAAAACCATTTTCTCACCGGACGATTAGTTCGCCCGGAATCTGGCCAAAACCGGAAAGTCTGTTAAAAGTAAAAGTTTTATTTGAAGTTGATTAGATGTTCGATTTAGGGGTAAGATGACATGCTGAACACGATGGTGAAAACCATTTTCTCGCCAGACAAGTAGTTCGCCCGGAATCTGGCCAAAACCGGAAAGTTTGTTAAAAATAAAAGTTTTATTTGAAGTCGATTAGAGGTTTGATTTAGGGGTAAGAAGACATGCTGAACACGATGGTGAAAACCATTTTCTTGCCGGGCAAGTAGTTCGCCCAGAATCCGGTCAGAACCGGAAAGTTTGTTAAAAGTAACAGTTTTATTGGAATTTGATTAGACGTTCGATTTAGGGATAAGAAGAACACATTTTCTACCCGGACAACTTGTTCGCCCGGGATCCGGCCAAAACCGGAAATTTGGCAGAAGTAAAGCAGGAAGTTTCGATCAGTATCGTCAAAATAGATATGGCTTATAGCGGTATATCTGAACTTGGTTTTCTCAGATGACTAGCCTGGCGAAGACTGGATCTGGCGAAGACAAGACCCGATTGTCTGGATCAAACATTAAATTTTGGGGATCCCATCGAAACCTTTGGTCTTGTTAAATCCCGAGACCGAAATTAAGATGGTACAATCTAACTCCCTTAAACGACAACTCATTCAGCTTCGCACTTGCCTTGTTTTGTTATTTTCGATGCGATTGTTTAAAAGCTCCATCATAGGAAAATAAGTTTATGCAAATTTTTTCTTGTTTTTGCTAAAAGTCAATGGGGCTGGATAAAGGCATAAAACAGCCAAAAATAATGTTAAAAGCAGAGCCTAGTTTTAAAGTATTCAACTATTGTAATATAGGCTACCGGATCATAGTAAACACGGACAGTAAACATTAAAATTTTTAGCTTTTCAACTTTATAAACTTAGACTTGATATTGCTGGCATAGCAGGCGACCCAACTCCTTACAATCTAAAAGGTACTAAATTCACCAACGGTCAATATAACTTCGAGGAAAACGCCATTTTGGTCTCTGGGCCTTTAAATCATGTCGAAGGAACACGTGTGGTCCTTACTCAGTGTCACGGCTAAATAAATCGTGTCCTCTCCCCCATTTAGACACGTTCTTTGCATCCGAAGAGCGCAGTAACTGCTATTTTGTGGACTCAGCTCGGGGAAAGCTTTCCAGTGTTCTTCTTGCTACCGGCGCATTTACCGGATAAGCTTTGGACAATGAAGTTTGTATAGCAGAGATAAGTGGTTCATTTCCAGGTACACATCTATAGCGGGAAAAGTAGACGATGCGGAGGATTTCCAGTTTAAAGACTCTAGAAAATGAAAATACTCTCTCCTGATGTTCAACGAATTTGTATGTTCTTGAATGCTTTAGTCGGATTCGTTGTTGCAAGTACTCAAGAAGAGAAGGTGGCATCCAGCAAAGGTAATCATTCCGTACTCATAACTTATCATAAACGTTTACTCTTTGTGTTCCTGTGCAAGACGAACAGTCAACAAAAAGTTTGTCCCGACACTTCCGATGGTTACATTGAACAATCAGTCAGATTACATTGAGGAGGGTTTTCGTGAGTTGGAAAGCAAAGTCGCAATCACTTTCGAATGGTTTTCGCGCTACTTCGGAAAGTTGCCGAATTTTCCCACCGGGTTTTCACGCTTTCCCGGAAAGTGATTCCACGAGGTTAGTGGAAAGCTCAAAGTTCAATGTTTCGGTGGGAATTTGAAAGGTGTGGAAAAAAACATTGCAAGTATCACTAATAAATAAAGAAAAAAGGCAAGCGTAATTAAGGTGACTTCAGTGGAATATTATGAGAACCAAAGAACCGTTAAGTGAACCATATTTATTCGAAAAGGTTGTAATTCACTATTTTCCCGGCGATATCAGCTTTCCATGCGTTTTCACGATTAGTCCAGCAGGAAAGTGGAAAGTTATTCCAGGAATCGCTTTCCCACAGTTTCGCGATGAGCATTGTTTGCCGGAAAGTGATTGCGATATCTCGCGAAAACCCTCCTAAAACGTGGATCCTGACGGAGATAACGGAGCTCATTTGCCCATTTGCCCTCTATCTGGTTCAGGTTCAGGTTCTTTAATTTGAAAAATACTTCATAACATTGTATATCGATCGGGGGGGGGAGGGGGGGGCAGGGATACGAGCTCGTTAGCTCGGCCCCATTTTATACGCTGACTATTCGTAGATAATATAAATGAGTCGTTCCTCTGTCATGCACAAAAAAAAAGAATCGTCCCATTCCGTATAGCCTACTTACACACGCCATACCAAACTCTTCACGCCATAAGAAAACAAACAAAAAAAAAACAGATAATAACACCGGGTTGTGGACTAAACTTTTTACTAAAACAAAAATAATAATTAAGGGTTGAGGATTTACCGGGATAACATAAAGGGGGAATACCATGTTTTCAGTACCAATATTCCTTTAAATACTCCAATATTTTCTTTTCAAAGTTAACACGGACAGGTCCTGTTGAAAGGTCTTTATAATTGTTCCAAACTCCAACAACTCTGTTTCTTACCAAAAACCGAGACCTCTCAGTTCTTAAAAGTGCATGTAAGGTTTCTCCTCAGCACTTGCTCGTCGGATCCGGATACACTGCAACCCGTATTGTAAGCGAAGAGGATGTTTAGACCTAACCCTTCTACGCACTTGTTGATATCGTTAACGTCGATCAAGAATAGTAACGGTCCCAGTAGAGGTCCTTGCGGCACACCGACTTTTTCAGACTGTCCAACTGGTGTTGATACTACGACACCGCCATCTACGTACTGCCTTCGGCCACACAAATACGAGATAATTATCTCGTTGGCTGGTCCTCTTAGCCCACAATTCTTTAGTTCCGAAGACAAGATTCTATGACAAATCGTGTCCAATGCCCACCACGGTCAAGGGCCTCTTGAGTGGGTCCGTTGAGTGGCCCTTACGGAATCCAAATTGTGTAGGCTATTGCAAAATAAAACAATTTTACCAAAAACTGTACTATCCTAGTGTATAGACATCTTTCAACCGCTTTCCGAAAGCTGATAGAAAACTAGCAGATTTTAAACAAGATGGGAAAACACCGTGCTTAAAAGATAGGTTTATTATATGCTCTAACATATCCACAATAAACGGGATTGCAATTTTTAGTAGATTAGTACAGGTTCCATTCGTTCCTCTGACGATCCGTTTTTCATCTGAGACACAATTTGGAGTAATTTATGCCGTGAAACAGGAGTTGAGAACACTGAGCATTTTGAAGATGGGGGAAGAAAGGTCGTAAAATCCTGCTCGGCAGGGCCAGGCGATTGCGATGAACTTGCCGTCTCCTCTCCAATTTTTGCAAATTAATGATTCAGTGCATCAACAACTGCTTGCTTTCCTTTTATGACTTTATCTACGTATTTGAAAATGATTTCTTCCGGTAGAGTATGCTCCTTCTTCTTTCCGAGACAACCGTTGATAAGATCCCATGTTTTTTTGGGTGACCCTTGTACCTTACCGAACACTTTCGCAAAATAATTATTTTTCTCAGTTCTTAACATTCGAGTAAGGCAGATATACACCAGGTAATCCACCCTGATGTAAATCTGACAAGACTAGTAGCCGAAAATGAATAGTTGCATTATCACAACAAGAGTCCGACGACTCTCTCTGCGAAAAGAACCCGTACATCCTCTGTGCGAGTTAAGAATAGCAATGCATACCCAAGACAGCTTGGTCAGTTTTCTGAGCACAGAAATTGTACGCAAATTGACCTCATTTTATGATTTCTGGCTGAAGACTTCCCCACTCGATATTCAACCTCCGATACCTCGTCTCGTTTCCTTTCCAGCTCATTCTCCTGCCAACTTCCTTCTTTCAGACTACATCATACTTAGTCCGGACGACGTGTCTGTTACCATAGTAAGTTCCTCGTCCGTTCAAGTTCAGTGGACCATGAGTAAAGTCATGAAGCCATGGAGCGATCTGATTCTCCGATTCGATGTGACGATAAGACCGAAAGATGACAGGTACGTGGCTTAAAAGAGGGGGTTCGTCAATAATAACGAAAAACACCCTAAAGTTTTAGTTATCGTCTTGGAGTAAGATCAGAACCATTCTACCATTTGCGATGTCGAGACCACGCCTATCGCCAGTTCAGAAAAGGACACGCTATGACTACTGCCTCCCCTTGTAGTCCGCCCAGATGGATGAGCTGGGTATAGATCTTGTCAACAAAAACAGAAAAGGAAAATCAAGGAAAATAGACAAGGAAAAACATTCTGCTGGTGTACCAGCAAAATCATATATATGTGACCATCAAAATCACATATCCAAATATTTGGCATTATTTATTTGGTTCAATAAAATGTTTTGATGATTTCTGCCGAACTATCTGCCAAATTTTCATTCATAAAAGGTGTCACTTTCTGACCAGCTTGGAATCAGTTTTGACCAGTTTCTCAGTTGAAATAATGCTGGTTGATTTGAAAGAAAAAGCTCAAGAAGAACAGGAACAATAATAATAATAATAATAATTGTACTGAAAAAAGCCCGAGGGCCATATACACGTTCAACACAAAAAAAATACATATACACGGAAAAATGATAATTATTGTTTACAGTAATCAACCCTGTAAGCTGGCTGGCACACCTTTTAGATCGGCGATCACAACAGTCCTTCCCCTTCCTAACGTTGGTTAAAAAATGGAGCTCCTAATCAGACTACTTTTCTGGAACTAAAATGAAGAAAGTAGCGACCATGTGTGACCTATTTAACATTTGATTTTTTATATTCATTTATTTGTGCATTCAAACGGCAAAGTACGTTTAACTCAATAACTTGTCGCTTTAAAGCTATTTAAACGGTGGTTGGATTTAACCGACTTGGATTGACCCGTTTTACAATTTCTGTTTATTATTTAAATGTTATTCGCTATAATACATTGATAATGAAGGAAGGATTGTTATGGGCCCGTGAAGCTACCGTCATTAGGACTTTCTCATTATCCCGCCCGTCCCTCTAGATACGGAGTTCCCATTCCATGAACACCAAATAATTGAGTAAGCCGTTTGATGATACATCTCTAATGGTTGGCAATGCACGGAAACAAATTCTGATTGTCAACTTCTAGCTACAAAATCGTGATTCCTGTGCCTCCCAGCCAGACTTCGACAAAGATCGAGTACCTGTCACCAGCACTTAGCTACACAATTTCCGTGACGACAGTTGGAAAGAATGGAAACCGAAGGCGAAGTGAACTAGTCATGTTCCAGATGCCAGGTGAGCCAAATTGCAACGTTGAGCATACTGTGTCAGGAACCGGTAAGGATAGCTAAAATAAACTGCGGAATGCTCCTTGTCAAAACGTCCCTGTTCCCACAGCAAAACGTCCGCACCACAAAGCGTCCCAATTCCAAAATGTTCTCTTCTAAAACAGGATACTATGCTCACCGAAGTCCATTACGAGCTCTTAAAGTTTAACAGAAAAGGAATGTAATAGCACAATCTAGGTACCCATGACTTATTGAAGACCCGATGAAAATGCGTTACTTCGTTCTTTTATAGCTATTCACGAATAATCGGTTTTCAAATAGTGAAATTTCCTTGTGATTTGAAGTACCTCTATCTGCTTGTGTCTGTGCTGTATGCTTGACATAAACGATTTACGAAAAATAAGTGTTCACGCAGTGAGCCCCCTTCCTCGAGCTGATGACTGACCACTGAAAAGCCGCGTTTGTATTGAGATTCAGTTTTTCTGCGTCATAGTAGAATTTTGCGTTGTGAGAACGGCCGTAGATGTTCTGAACATCATACTAGACCAAATAGTGGAAATAAAAAAAATCCCTTAACACAATAAAAATAATGCAGTGTAGTCAGTTAAATGACACATAAATAAACTGGCTTTTCAGTTAAACTTTAAATACGAGCCCTCACCCTCAACTTAGCTCCACAAGGATCTGTCTGTAGACAGAGACCGTGGCGAATGTTTCGCGTAGTATTCGCCAGTTGAGTCCGAATTCGATCCATTTCTACAGTACGTGCTTAAGATACCGTCGGTAGGCCCGAAAAGCGAGTAATGGCTAGATAATCAACGCAGTGTCCTCGTCCTATCTTCTGTTGACTCTGTAAGGCCTACATCAATATCCCCTAGATTCCGGTCAAGTTTCATGGCCCTAATTAGGTCAACAAACATAGGGGCCGAGAAGCATAGGGGAGATGAACATGAAGATCACCGGCTGAGCAACAAATCCCCATGGCCTATCGCAATGATAAAATTTCAGGTAATGGTAAGGGTTCTTGAAGTTCGCTTACAGCCCACAGAGAAAGTCTTATTCAGTCCTATAGCTCAGTCAGTTCTTTTCGTATAAGTTGTTTACGGTTTTGATTCAGTCATTGCCATTGACTCGCTCTTTTTTTGTCTAAGATACTAAATAATACTTTAAATTGATTTAGACGTTCAAAACGCCCACTAAGGTCAAAAAATACCGAGTCTCTAAAGGTTTTACTTGTATTTTGGGACACTACAAATGAAGTTGCTCGCATCATGAACAAGACCAAAGGTTCCGATGGGATCCCAAAAATTGAATATTTGATCCAGACAAATAGGTTTTGTCTTCGCGAGATCCAGTGTTAAGGTCTGGAAGTGCATCCGATAAAACCAGAAAGGCTATTTGGCTACAATATTCACGACGAGAAACGAAGCATTTATTTTGACCATCCAAAAGTTCCCGGTTTCAGACGGATTCCAGACGAACTATATATCCGGCAAAAAAAAAATAGTCATATACGAATTCAGCATCTGTTCTTGCCCCCAAATCGGGCATCTAATCAACTACAAACACAACTTTTGCTTTCAAAAATTTTCCAGTTTCAGCCGGATTCCGACCTAAACACTTGTCCGAGTAGAAAATGCTTTTCATACAAAGATTCAGCATGTCTTCTTACCCCTGAAACGAACATCTAATCAACTTCAAATAAAACTTCTACTTTTAACAAACTTTCTGGTTTTGGCCGGATTCCGGACGAACTACTTGTCCGGCAAAAAAATGATTGTCATATACGGATTCAGCATCTCTTCTTACCCCTAGATCGAACATCTAATCAACTTCAAATAAAACTTTTACTTTTAACAAACTTTCCGGTTTCGGCCGGATTCTAGGCGAACTACTTGTCTGGCGAAAAATAACTTTCATATTCGTGTTCAGCATGCCTTCTTACCCCGATATCGAACATCTAGTCAACTTCAAACAAGACTTCTACTTTTAACAAACTTCTGGTTCTGGCCGGATTCCGGACGAACTACTTGTCCGGCGAGAAAACGGTTTTCATATTCTTGTTCAGCATGCCTTCTTACCCCTATATCGAACATCTAATCAACTTCAAATAAGACTTCTACTTTCAACAAACTTTCCGGTTTTGGCCGGATTCCGGACGAACTACTTGTCCTGCGAGAAAATGGTTTTTATATTCGTGTTCAGCGTGTCTTCTAACCCCATAATCGACTATCACATTAGCTTTTTAAAAAAATTTTGCTTTCCCCTCCATTTAAACCCCCTCCCCCACCCCTAAATGTAAAGCTACAGGGCCCATCTACGAACTCGACCTTACTCTTGACCCAAAGAATCTCCACACCAAGTTTCATCAAAATATCTCACTGCCTTCGAGAGTTATCGTGCTTACAGACAGACAGACGGACAGACGGACAACTTTTGCGATGTCATAGGTATCCCTCCACTTACGTTTTGGGATCCCAAAAACTTTTAGCGTGGTATGGCGGTAAAGCTTTACTTTTACAAAACCTTAATTTTGCTGCAAC
The DNA here is from genome assembly GCA_023053555.1 of Branchinecta lindahli. Lineage (NCBI taxonomy): Eukaryota > Metazoa > Arthropoda > Branchiopoda > Anostraca > Branchinectidae > Branchinecta > Branchinecta lindahli. The sequence goes on along the minus strand of JAKZAO010000013.1, from coordinate 20,936,646 downwards.
ACATCCTGAGGGCTCATGGCTAAAACCGTCCAGTCCCATAAGATGTCTGTGGTCACGACACCCTCTTATATTACTTAAACCAGGGACCCATAAATTTCCTATAATGCCTCGCCATTCAGGGAGCTTGTCAATAAGAGATTTCTGATGCGCTCTTAACCGACCGTCCGGTAGTTCGAGAAATACCCACGGGGAAAGAATACGCGACTATCCAGATAGACACATTTTGGGATTGGGTGCTTGCGCCTTGAGGGAGGAGTCTCTTTGGCGCTCACGTCCAATGAGGCAAACAAGAACGTTGATTCGACCCAAGCGGAATTTTTGGAAATTAGGAGAGGGTCGGGCAACATAGCACCATAGAAGCATAGGAAATGACAAGCCCCCTGAATGGCGAGGCATTCCAGGAAATGTATGGGTCCCTGCTTAAACGCTCAGCCAAACGGTTCGCACAGACCGAATGAATAGATTGAATAGGACAGCAAAATACAGCTGTTTCAATGATAGCTTTGAGGTTCGATTTGAGGCAGAGTGCAACATGTTGTTTTCGGTTCTTCATTTCGGACATGTTATTTTCTAGCGTTCAAAGCTCGGACAATTTATCACCGGCAAGTCATAGGCCCTCCAATCCCGCCACCTTTGCCTGTAAGACCAGACCTATCAAATGCAACTTTCGAATATCATATGACGATACGAGCCGAAGAAGTCGGAATTGTTGCCCTAGTGCTCGTTTTCTGGGCGGCATCCGTGGCACTTTTCTTCAACCGTTGGGGGAAAATTCGTATGCTGCTCCCGTATCAACCAGTTTTCAAGGTATTTTATCAGTTTATTTCAAAATTTAAGGACAGAAAATATGCCTGTGGAATATAAGCTAAGCAGGCCTAAGGTGTTTGAAGACCTACAATTTAACATAAGGAATGAGCAATCGATAATCACAGTCATACCTTTCGAGAAAACTTCTGGCTCTTGTCTTCAATTCTTGAAGTCCGTCCGGTCCTTTGAAAAATCTAGAAGGTCCAAAAGGCAATGATTACCGACGAGCTTCTCTTGCGCATTTCCTCCTCTTGCCTTCAAACGAATTTACTCTGAAAAGAACTTTGTATCACGGCAACCTAAATTCAGTTTTAAGGTGATTAAAGTTGTATCCGTCCCGTCCTTCAAAATCTATAACAGCAAGACGTCCCGGTGCTATACAGACCTTCTGCTTGGAAGGCTAAGGAACGACACCGTAATGTGCCAGGTATCGGTCGATTTTATAAGATACCGGTTGATTTTCTTGTACCAGATTCGAGCCGAATGATCCATCCAAATCGAAGACGCACAGAGTATTCCGACTCAGTATGCAGATTTACCATTTTGTCGACTCCCCAGCCAGTTCCATTGTACAGTTAAGCCGCGTTCGATTCAACAACAGTTATCTATTATCGTCGACTACCAGCCCTAGATGCCGTTTTATTCAACTACGGCGTAGCACTGTTGCTGTTTTATTTAAAGCTGTTGTCGTAGTTCTACGAAACCGTCGGATAATATCCGAAGTTCCCGGCGGAATTTTTTTTTTCGTTCTAGAATTTCCGTCGAAGTTCTAGCGATGATGAAATCGCTCGCCAGTTGTCGTTCGATTTGCTTGACGAAAAGTTAAATTTGCGTTGAGAAGGACGTCATTATCCGTGAAGAAAACGAGTATAGAGAATTCTAGGATAACGTAGGTGGATGACAGTTGGTGAATAGAACGCGGCTTTAGGCTTATTCTATATGTTCTGGAAATCCTGATCAAGCGTGTGTTTTTAACACTATATCGACTTTCTAATCAATCTTCGCCACTTTAATTTCCTTACCCTTAATTGTTTGTGATATATAAAAGTAATCTTGCATTTTACCTAAGGAATGCTCTTATCACGACGGATAAACTGGTATACCTCACTTGCGTCTAGGACCCCAAAAAGAGCGTGTCCTTTAGTATTCCTTTCTTTCGTGACATACGATCTGATTACAGGAGCCGACAAGCAGCGTTGGATCCCCAGTTCATAACCTTGGAAACCAGGGAACAACAAAACAGCAACAGTCCTTCCAAGATGCAACCATTTCTTATTCAGTAAGTAAATTGACGACTTTTGAACCGTGGAAGTCATGCAGGGAGTAAAAGCAGGAAATGCTTAGGATACGGTCGTCAACCAAAGACCTACAATTCAAGGTACGGGGTCCTCTCCGAATAGAAAAATACCGAATGCTCCGGAGGGATTTTTGGATTTTCTTGATCATTAGCTAATTGACGTGACGTTCGTTTCTTCTCAAAATACTGATGGACCGAAAGCCGGGATAACGATTTTAAATAATGCTGTCTCCTACTTACGAAAGATGTCGAATGGTACGTCTCCACTATCGCTTTTTCTCGATCGTTGAATAAATTTTGTAATGCCTTCATCTACTCCCCGATGAAGATTTTTCAAGAATTAGTCATATGGAGTGGTACGAAAAAGTAACATCCAGTAGTAACTGTTGCCACTGTACGCTTCTACGGGCAAACTGAAGGCCATTACTGCAAGATCGGATGCTACCGGATACTACTACTTAAGATTAACCCAGTCGGGGGAATGTTAAATCAAAGTATTCCATACTACTACATATCAGTTCATGCGACTTTTTCGTACAACTATCATACCATACAACTACACAGTCAAGGAAATTTTTCATCGGGCATACTTTGGTGACTATGGAAGTAGGAAGCCTGTAGCGTAAATTTACGAAGTTCGCATGTGTTGAATGTGTTTACCTAAGAACGAATTACCCGAAAACAGTAGTTCCGGTTTTTAGTGGAGTGTTCATTTATGAACAATCCAATCTTGCCGCCGGGATCACCGGTTTTCGGTTTTTGGTTTTCGGCGTTTTTACTGGAGAAATTCATAACTCTTGAACCATGACAGGTATCAAGTTAAAACTTTGTATACTTGTTGGCATTGGGGTCTAATTGTGCCTTTTGGCAAACCCCACCACAACCACCCGGTTCAGGCGAAATCGGGCCCAGTTTCCCAGTGAATAATGTTCAGAACTTGACCAGAGCTGGATATGACGATGAAATTTCTTGTACTTGCAGGTCCTGGGGTTTGGAAAATACTTTTTAAACTTGAACCTCCTCCACCCACCCAATTCATGGGCAACTGGGCCCAGATTGCTCAAGAGTAAAGTTCCTGACACGTGCCAGGAATAAAGCTAGGCTATCAAGTTGAAACTTGGTAGGCATATGGACGTTGGGGTCTTTTTATTGCTTTTGGGGGTCCCAAACCCTACTCCCACTTGGTTCAGGGTCAATTGGGCCCAGACTGCCCAGTTGTAATTAACAATAACTGGAGATAGGCTAGGACGAGGAAATTCTTAATGCATTTACATCTTAGGTTTCGAAATATATATTTGGAGTTGAACCACCCTTCACGTTCACGGGGAAGTGGGCTTAAATTGCCCATAAGTTAAGTTTTTTAGCCATGACCGGAATCAAATTCTAAGTCGGTTTGCTTGAGGATATATAGGTCTAGATATGCATTTCCATGGTTCCCACCCCCCCCCCCCCACCCTCCCGTTCATCGGAGACTAGGCCCAGATATTTCCCATGGTTTAAGTTCGTGCATGACAGGTTTCAAATTCGAATCTTGTACGCAAGTGGATATATCTGTATAAATGTGGATTATGGTGTAAGAGCAACAAATAAGAGCATGTGACGTACTTTACTCCTTAACGAAAGGATGGAAACTGGACGGTTTTGTCATATGATCGGTGATATGCCGTTCTTAATGAAAGTGTGACGAAGGGGTATTAGGCTGCTACAACTTGGTTTATTTCACTTGTTATTACCTTGCTAACTGAAAAGAAATCGAAAGGGCTGGACTGGCTGGCAAGTGACATTCAGTACTGAAACTGAAACCGTTCTTGCAAGATGATCTTTGTACTGTGTCAGAAGCGTCAATTATGATCAAAGAAAAGTTTGGCGCCTCAGAGAATGGAACCCGGGTCTCTGCGATGGAAGATTTGATTCATAACTACTGCACCGCTGCTGGACTTCTGATTCCATGTTGGTGTTGCAGCAGCTTATTTTCGTTGATTTCACGATTTTCGGTGAAAAGGTTCAGCATGCATACTTACCGCAATTTCCAAACTGTAGTAAACTTTTACTGCTACCCGTTTGCCGGACTCGGGGCGAACTACATGTGAGGCAAGAAAGCAATCCCGAAGTGGATTCGGCATATATCCTTGCCACAAAATCAACAATCTCATTACCTTGAATAAAACATTTTTTCGCGTCTCAGTTTTGTAATTTCTTCCCCACCCGTGAACAGAGGGCTCTATTAACTTGACCTGTATGATCAAGGATCCTCTCATCAAGTGAAATAAACGTGTCAACACGCTCAAGATCTATCGTGCAAAAAGATGGACAGAAAAAAACTCAAATACAAAGTCATTGGTACCCTGTCAATAATGTAGGATATGAACGCTAGAACGGGAAAACTTGGAGTAAACGCGAGAACAAGCCGTTTCTAACCAGTAACCCCCTTCCCATGAGAGAAGCGAGTAAGACACATTCTGGACTTGTAGCTGTAGAATAACAAATTGTGAAACTCCTTATTATAAGAATGAGTTGGTAGATAACTCCATATTTTCCAGGTTCCGAGGTGTAGCCACTACGGCCTTTACCGCATGGATACTACGGTGGTTGATCCAGACAAGTCTGGGCAGCATCAACCCCTAGTCACAGGACCGGTGCTCGTGCACGAAACTGTTAATGAGTTTTCGAACGCAAAGCGTAGCCACCGAATATCGTACGAGATACCCCAGATTCGACTGCTCGACTCATCGCGCCGTTCCAAAAGCGCTGAGACCATTCCCGCTTTAGTGAACAATGAGCTTGAAAGGCACCAACCTAATCAGATATTCCTCTCGCCTTACCATAAACGGATGCAGAGAAAGCAAAGAAGTTGGGCTGCTTACCGTCGCCACACTGATCCATGGCTTTCTGTACTTGTTGAGTTAGCACAATCACGCATAAACTTGTCGAAACAAAAGACATCGTCAACGGCAAACTTAGAAATGGATGATAAACCGAAAAAGCTTATCAAGCCATTTCTCGGACGATTACAAGCTCCTTCGTTTCTTTGCTCACAATCTACTGTGAGCAGCAGTTCATCTATTTCTACGGTAATTAATGTGTCCTCCAGAGAAGCCCACCAGGCACGACCTCCAAGACTCGGTAATGTCTCGACGTCTCTCCCACTGCCACGACTGCAATACAATTCCCTCGCAGCACTGGGTCGACCGGAGAAGCCAAGGTCTGTAAACTTGGAATCAATGAAGAGGGAAGACTCCCAGCAGCGGATCATACCATACAAGCCACTCCTAGAAAAACACAAAGCCCGGCTGTCACAGTCTTCACATGACAGTTCAATCACTTCGTCGTCAACTGGAGATGATGACTGTGCAAAGTCTGTAGTGGCCAATCCGCAACCTGGCCCGGTTGAAGGGGTGCCAAGGGTGGACCTTACCGAACAGGTTATATGTTTGGAATGCCCAGCAATTCAGAAAATAAAGCACGGAGAACGACGAAAAAGTTTGTTGCAGTTAAGACGTGCTTACATCAACTGTGAGCCTGTAGCCAGTGAAGATTATGACGAAGATAGTCCTACCACACTCCCTGCTATTACGAACACAAGTGTCAATATCTGATTTTTATATCAATATCTTGGATCTACAGAATATAAATAATACCTTTGTAATTGTGCTAAATGGATTCTTTGCAATTTCCCATCCCTACTGATCCCCGATGACAACACGAGTTTATGCGAAGTTAGCCAAAGTAGCCGGTGATATATACTGGAGATCCAGTGGCAACACAATTTTATGCGGATGTTTTAAGCTTTCCCCTCTCAACTTCTCGGGCAAATTAGTAAGCATGATCCACTCCCCCTAGATCGAAGGGATCAGAACACTCCCGAGAAAAAACTGTCAAAAGCGAATCGTTCCCATGACAAAACCCTCCAAGCAGAGATTTCATGATTCGTCTTGGTCTTCAGGCGCATGGTCTAGGTGTAATTCAATGCTTTGGATTGCAGCTTTAGGGAAACAGTCTTATAGGCAGAAAATACATATATGTGTCCAGAATTCTTCAAGAATCCTATCACTGAATTCGTGATGGCTGATGAAGTTCTCCAGTCATACGTGTCCCGCCACTGAGTGGTAGGAGAAGACGCTTTAAATGATCCACTTGTATGTCCAAACTCGATTTGGCCGCGGTTTGGGAGTTCGATGGGAGTGGGCTTTTTTTTTTTTTAGTGGAATTGCCCCCGTAGCTTCTTTTCCTGACCTCCGCACAATGGATTGAACTTAATGCGAGTGGCTACGTATCCACCTCCACTCAGTGACGTTAAAAGCTATTATCAAAACATCAAAAAACCTTACATAATGTCATTTACACTAAATTTTAAACAATCTTAGTTTGATTAAATAACATTAGATTCTATATATAACAACACTTTTTTTCTATTTCTTCTTATTTTTTCCCTTATACTTTAAGACCTATATTATTTTTTATTTTAATTTTAGCAGCAAAAAAGTAGACTTTCCAATCAGGTACCCCACAAACGAAAACAAATAAAACAATTGCAACTCTCGCAGGAAGGGTGCCCTTCCGTCACAGGAAACCCCTACTTACGGTGGCATTACTTAATTACTTCGTTCAACTTTTGACCTAATTTTCAAGTCTACTTTAAAAAACAAAACAACACCAAAAAAATTTAAATAAAAATTATACTCAAAGGATCCTGCTTTAACAACAAAGAAGGAGGATTGTTTGAGTACACATATACCAATTACTCATTTGAAACTCAAGAAACCAGGATTAGGGATCAAACGAATAGAGAGACTGAAATGAAACTTTCAAGGTCATATTGCCACAATGGTCCATTTCTGGGTCCTAGTGACCCGATTGGATCCGAGTTGGAGGGAAGGGGCCAGATTTTTCCGTAAATGCTCAAAGTCGAGTGAAAATGGGGGGGGGGGATAACGGCAGAGGCCCTAGATGTCCCATTTCTAGGTAGCAAGCTAGGAGCAATTCAGGACGTCCTCATTTACATTCTTGTGTGAACTACTCGCACCAGGTGGCACTCGCAACAAGTGAGGCCGTAGTCCTTACTTTTTATTATTTGGGTTTTGCCGGGTATTTTTTTTTCCTGGGCACGATTTGTTGGGAACGTTTTGTCATGACTACGTTTTGACACGGGGTCGTTCCGCTAGGGGAAGTTTGGGAAGGTAACGTTTCGCAGACGAACCGATCGAAGGAAAAAGCTACCGTTTCCCTTAGGAATGAGATTCTTGTTAAAGTGATGTTTTTTCTTGGATCGAAAATGGTTTCACGTCGTTAACGAAACCACAAAAAAAAGAAAGAAATAGAGTTGTTTCGACAGCTTCAATACCGAATAAGACTGAAAATAGCTCTTGTCTACTCCTTTCACACGGAGATCCTTTCGGTCGTCACTGCGACGTAAAACAGCTTGTGCAGTTCTCCATGACGTAGAAATGTTCCGTAAACTCAGAAGGTGATCTTAAATAACGTAAGGCAAGGCAACGTCAGGACAGGAAGATGAAACTAAATAAAATGTATTTTTGGGATCCCAAAACGTTAGTGACGGATACCTATGACATCGCAAAAGTTGTCCGTCTGTCCGTCTGTGCGCACGATAACTCTCGAAGGCATTGAGATATTTTGATGAAACTTGGTGGGAGGATCCTTCGGCTCAAAGTACAAGTCAAGTCAAGGGCTCTGTAGCCCTATATTTGAGGGTGGGGGAGGGGTTTCGAATTAAGGGGCAAAAAAAATATTTTTTGAAAGCTATTTAGATAGTTGATTTAGGAGTGAGGAGACACGCTGAATTCGAATATGAAAGTTATTTTCTCGTCGGACAAGGAGTTCGCCCGGAATCCGGTTAAAACCGGAAAGTTTGTTAAAAGTAAAAGTTTTATTTGAAGTTGATTAGATGTTTGATTTAGGGGTAAGAAGACATGCTGAACACGATGGTGAAAACCATTTTCTTGCCGGACAAGTAGTTCGCCCGGAATCCGGCGAAAACCGGAAAATTTGATAAAAGCTAAATTTGTATTTGAAGTTGATTAGATGTTCGGTTTAGGGGTAAGAAAACATACTGAACACGATGGTGAAAACCATTTTCTCGCCGGACAAATAGTTCGTCCGGAATCGCCCAAAACCAGAAAATTTGTTAAAAGCAAAATTTTAAGTTGATTAGATGATAGATTTAAAGGTAAGAAAAGACGATGAATCTGTATATGACAATCATTTTTTAACCGGACATATAGTTCGTCCGGAATCCGGTTGAAACCTGATTTTTTTTTTTAGAAGTTAATGTTTTATTTGAAGTTGATTATATGTTTTTTATAGGGATAAGGAGATACGCTGAGTTCGTTTCTGAACTATCTTTTGTTTTGCTGGGCAAGTAGTTTGCTCGGAATTCGGCCGAAACCGGAAATTTGGCAGAAGTAAACCAGGAAGTTTCGATCAGTATCGTCAAAATAGATATGGCTTATACCGGTATATCTGAACTTGGGTTTTCTCAGATGATTAGCCTGGCGAAGACAAGACCTAGTTGTCTGGTCAAATATTAAATTTTTGGGATCCCTTCGAAAACTTTGGTCTTGTTCCTTGAGAACAGGACTGGACATTCTGTCCAATAAAGTTTCGTCCATGTTATGCTAATTTTGGATGGGTTCACTTCCAAGACGCGATGAAAACTGTGAAAGATTCTGCAATTTTACGCTGGTATTGAAAAATCCATGTAACAAGAGGGACTATAGACCCGGAAGTCGTAACGTCTCAGTCTGAAGGAGCCTTTAGAGAATACAGTTTTTTTTTCAATTTCAATTCACTTTACTCGAAAATCATGCGACGAACAGAGCCGATTATTAGTTTTTGTTGTCAAAATGAAAATGTATGTCAATCGATGAGAAAAACGACACGAGTTACGACATGAGTTGCATTGAAAAACACGGTGACTTCCGCGCACTGGTCCCTGCATGAAATAAATATGAACCTCCCTGGCGATAGTTGACGCTTCAACCGATGCACTCGAGCGATCTCAAGCCCTGTTGTATCCTTTTATCGATACTTATCGTTAAGGCATCGATTATTTCAGCGAGATCCTTTTGATGCAAAAACAATTGATAGGCAAAAGCGTATGAGAGTTTGTGAAGAGCGATCTGAACTTCAAAAGAAGGACACGTGCGCGCTGAAACCCTCCCGGAACCACGTTTTAATCTTCTTTGGTAATTTTCTATCAAGTACTTTTACCCCAGTCGGGTTCAGGAAGATTCCTGATTAGTTTATAACGTGACACTGGATGCATGTAACGTTCGCTGGCTAAAGGTGTATTGATTTCAAGATGATTCTTTATTCAAGCCAACCGACCTACAACAAAGTTATATAAGCAAAGCAACAAGCACAAAATATGGCAAGCAGCACAGTCACATGCACGAGAATACTACATCTCCTTTCTTTCGCACATGATGACATTTGTGACACGCTAATGCCATAACTCAAACAAAAATACTTCTTCAATCAACTTAAACAAAAACGTACACTTTCACACGAACAGGTCAGACCTGGGTCAGACACTGTAAACTTAAACGTCCATTATTTTCCTTGGCTTCACCACTCTGCCAGTTCTTGTCACATAAGGACGTGAGGGGCCTTCTCCATTTCCAGCATTCCTGTCCACTTGGGGAGGGGGTGTTGGAGCTCTTGGGGTTCTGTACGGGCTATCTTGGAAGTTTTGCCCAGTACCTTCTGTGTTTTCTGGAGTCTTAGGAACAGCAACTCTGGGAGAAGAGAGTTGGGGCGAAGCGGGTTGAATTTCTGGGGGCAGGTCCTCACCACCTGTGGTTACTAGAGACTGTTGGGGATAGTCTACAGACGTGGACCGGGTTTTCAAATGGACTCGATTCCTTCGATAGACTCCCCCGTTTTCAGCCTGGATAAGGTAGGATCTTGGGGCAACACAAGACATCACAATGCCTTTTGTCCATCCTGCAGAATCCTTCGATAATTTGACCCAGATGGGCTGGTTGTCTTTCAACTCCGTTAGGTCCTTAGAGTCTTTGTCGTAATTCTGTTTCTGTTTTTCTTGGCGTCGGGTTCTGGCAGCGCAGAACTTTGTTTTCTGGACTGTCTTTGGCTGCAATTGCTGCCGTGTGCAGGGAAGGACGGACCTTAAACTTCTACTCATAAGAAGCTGTGCTGGGGATGTATTTCCATCTATCGGTGTGTTCCGATATTCTAAGAGACCAAGGTAAGGGTCTGTATTGGACTCGATAGCTTTCAGCATTATCTTGCCGGCTATATCCACGGCTTTCTCTGCATGGCCATTGGATTGGGGAAAATTTGGGCTTGAAGTCACATGTTGAATATCCCATTTCTTTAAGAAGGTCTGAAATTCATCTGATGTAAATTGGGGTCCATTGTCAGACCGTATTTTCTCTGGGATACCGTATCTGGCGAAATGAGCCTTGAGCTTCTTTATTGTTTCGGCAGATGTCGCAGGACTGACTCGATCAATTTCTATGAAACGACTGTAGTAGTCACTTGTTATCAGATAGTCTCTACCTTTCACCTTGCAAAAATCGAGACCCAAATATTCCCAAGGATACTTTGGGATTGGAGTGGTTATCAGTGGTTCCTTCTGGTTATCTCTTGAAAACTTTCCACAAGTTTCGCAGCTCCGGATCAAATCTTCAATAGCTGAGTTCATTCTTGGCCAGTAAACAGCACTTCTTGCTCTTTGCTTGGTTTTCTCCATCCCTAGATGTGATACATGCAACTGCTGCAGTATTTCCTTTCGCAAGGCTTCTGGGATGACGACTCTGCTTCCTTTCAAGATGATGCCATTGATGCTCGACAATTCATCTCTAACGTTCCAGTAAGGCTGTATATCAGCAGAACACTGGTGCCTCTGAATCGGCCACCCTTTTTTTATGACTGAGATCAGTTCTATCATAACTGGGTCTTTCCGATTTTCTTCGCAGATTATCCCCATCTTCTTGTCGCTGACTGGAATGCTTTTCACAACAGAGTGGACATGGAATTCAATATCCAGTGAACATTCTTCGTCGACGTGGGGTGGATGCAGTCTTGAGAGTGTGTCGGCAACAGGTAAGTCCTTTCCTTTAACATACTGAACCGTAATGTCGTATGGCTGCAACTGTAACATCATTCTTTGGAGCCTTGGAGGGGCTTGGCACAGAGGCTTGGATAATATAGCCTCTAACGGCTTGTGATCTGTATGTGCAATGATTCTCCTCCCATAGACAAACTGGTGAAACTTTCTACAGCCATAAAGAACAGCGTATAATTCTTTTTCAATCTGGGAGTAATGTTGTTCTGTCGGTGTAAGAGCTCTTGATCCGAAAGCAACAATTTTTCCACCAACACCTAGTTCTGCACCGAGGCCGTGCTTGGAAGCATCAGTTTTCAGCTGAACAGATTTTGCTTTCGTATCAAAAGTTGCAAGGTTGCTACAAATCGAAGTTTTGATCTTCTCCATTGCTGCAGTGTGCTCACTGGTCCACTCAAAGTCCTTTTGTTTTCCTAACTCTCGGAGTGGATAGTTCAGAGCTGACAAGTTCGGAATGTATTTGGACAGGAAATTCGTCATTCCAAGAAACGTTGCTAGTTCATCTTTGTTTGATGGCTCTGGCATCTCTCTTATAGCTTGAACTTTCGAGGGGTCTGGTTTAATGCCATCTGCAGTAATCAGGTGGCCGAAGTATGGTACGCTTGTTGATCCGAAGATGCATTTTTCCAAATTAAACTTGACTCCAACTTCTCTGGCCTTTTGCAGGACTTCCTTCAGATTTTCATCGTGCTCCTCATCTTTTCCAGATACGAGAATATCATCAACTATGACACCCATACCTTTCAAGTCGCCGAAGGTCTCTTCCATCTTTCGTTGGAACTCGTCTTGTGCGCATATTATCCCAAATGGCATTCTTTTGTATTTGTATCTGCCAAATGGAGTGTTGAAAGTTGTGACAAGGGACGACTCCTTGTTTAATGCCAACATCCAATATCCGGACCTTGCATCCAGTTTCGAGAACTTATTGTGGCCATGGGTTCTAGCTGCAATATCTTCAAAGGTTGGCATTGGGTAGTGGGGCCTTTGAACCGCTTTGTTAAGCTCTCTTGGGTCCAAACATAATCGCAGCGATCCATCTGACTTTTCCACTGCCACAATAGAATTAACCCACTCAGTAGGGGTTGTCACTTTTTCAATGATGCCTAGACCTTCAAGGCGGTCAAGTTCGCTTTTTACTCTCTCGTGTAGGGAAAACGGTATTCTGCGGACAGGATTAACAGATGGGATTGCATTTTCTTTGACATGGATGTTCACTTCTCCTGGGAGTTTACCAATTCCAGTGAAAACATCAGCGAACTCTTCTTGAATTTGTGTCTTCTGGTTACTGTGCTTGGTAGACAAAGCAGAAATAGATGCAGCAACTTTCACCAGTCCCATCTCTGTGCATGCTTGGTACCCTAATATTGGGTTCGATTGTGTTTCCACTACAAAGAAACTGTACTTTCTGTTGGCATTTCCATTCTGTCTGCAATTCAAGGAGCAAACTCCAGCAATTGGAATGTGGGTTCCTCCATAAGCTACAAGGATCTGACTTGTCTTGTTTAGTTCTGGTCTAGGCTTAAGCCTCTCGTAGACCGATTTCGGGATGACGTTTGCTTCGGCTCCCGTGTCGATTTTGAATCGAGTCTCCCATGCTGAATTGTTCAGTTTGATGGCCACAGTCGGTTGGCTTGCTTTCTCAGCTACAGATCCAATGAATAATGTATCTATATAAATTTCTTCTTCTTGATTTCCATAAACTTCTGTCACATCGATTGTGTCTACTGGTTTGCTACGACAGACACGAGCAAAATGGTTTGTCTTTCCGCACTTTGAACATGACTTGCCTCTTGCTGGACATTTGTGACTTGGGTCATATGCCCCACCGCAGAAGTAACACTTCTTACTTGTTGTGGGTTGGTCAAACTTCCTCTGTTTCTTCACAAAGTCCACTTCTTGTTTCACGGTAGGTTCCCTTGTTATAGGCAGCATGGACGTGGCTGACATGGACATGAGCTGTTCTTGAGTTGTCTCAAAAGCTCTTGCAATTGTCACTGCCCTGTCAAGAGTAAGGGTTCCACCCTGAGACAGCAATTTTTCTCGAATTCTGTGTAGTTTCAGTCCACATATCAATCTGTCTCTCACCATCTCCTTTTCGAAGTCACCCGTAAACTCACAGTCTTTGACCAGCACCTTGAGGGCTGTGATATAATGTTCAACTGATTCATGCTCTAACTGGTCACGCTTATGAAACTTATAACGGGCAAATATCGGATTGTTCTCAGGGGCAATATGCTCCTTGAATTTCTGGAGATATACATCAAGCTTGTCTTTTTCCTCTGTAGTTAGTGTCCAAGTACTAAAGACATCTCGTCCTTTTTCTCCTAGCCACAACAGGAGGTATGCACATTGTTGTTTGGCTGTCTTTCCACTCAATGGTCCACTGAATATGAGAGTAACATGCTGTTCAAATTTCGTCCATGCTTGTAGACTGGCCGATTCCCAGTTGAACGATGGATATGGAAGTAGGTTGTCCATCTCCGACTTCTGACACCATGTATTGATTTCAAGATGATTCTTTATTCAAGCCAACCGACCTACAACAAAGTTATATAAGCAAAGCAACAAGCACAAAATATGGCAAGCAGCACAGTCACATGCACGAGAATACTACAAAAGGGAGGCTAATATAATGATGTCAATAAAGGAAATCGAGAGGAGGAACTGCGGATCTCATTAGGACCTGACATCAACTTAGAATATCTAATTCCGACCGAATCCGATTATAAAAAGAGGGAAAGTTTTTGCCTTAAACCTGACAGAAACCAAGTCTCTCAGTTTTATGTATAGGATTAATCCTAGCTCAGAAGCTAAGGGTGGAAAGTCGGGTACCTGTTATTTTGGATTATGGCTGTTTTCAATATTCTCAGTCGCAGGTCTCTCGTGAAATTGAAAGAGCAGATATTTGGAATAGAATTCACGGTGATTTCTCAGTGTAGCCCTAGGCAGAATACTGAAAAGCTTTATTTGCCAGGTGCAGCTTGAGTAGTTCATTTAAAGCCCAAATCTATTATCCCAATAACTATTTGTCCTTCTCCGATCCTAACGTCAAGAGGAAGCAAAAGATTTCTTAAGACCATTCCGGAAATAAATCCTACAGAAAAACATAATAAAAAGCAGATATTTAAAGTTTAACCGAAAAGGGCTAGGATAGGACAATCTAGTTACCCATCACTTATTCACTTAAATTGGCTTGAAGACCCACTGAAAACGAGTTTCTTCGTTGTTCCGCTATTCGCGAATAATCGATTTTCAGATAGTGGAATTTCCGTGTGATTTGCGGTGCCTCTATGCGCTTGTATTTTTGCTGTATGCCTTACGAGAAAAATTTATCAATTTTTTTGTTCAGGCACTAAGCAATCTAAACAAATCTCACCACTGTCCACTGAAAAGCCGCATTTGTGTTGAGATTAAAATTTCCCGCGTCATAGTAGAATTTATGCTGTGGGGACGGCTGGAGATATTCTGAGCCTCATAACTAGAGCAGATAGTGGAAAATCGAAAAATCCCTTTGCAGAATCTAAATAATTCAGTGTATCCAATTAAATGACACACAGATGAGTTGGCTTTTCAGTTAAACTTTAAAGATGCTTGAAGGAGCATCTTGCTTGTTGTTTATATTATCCTTAGCCCCCTTATGGAATTCTAAGCTCCAGAAATACCCGCTTTTCACCATTGTTTCATTTTGTATACCTACGACTTCTGATTGCTTTTTCGGCCGAGCCGTGTTTTGCATTTCACGCAACGAAAATTTCGCCGAAAGCTTTAAAGTCTGCCGACAACTCTTTCACACTAAGGTCATGAGAAGCAAAACAGTTTTTTTCTTGAACGTATGATAGACCATCAAGACTTCCAAGTTCTGCTTGCTTTTCCCCCTTTTAACCATAATGCCCGCTCAATTTTTCAAAAATCTTGCGTCCAGCCGCTGCGTCGGAGAGGGGGAGGGCCGGATAGAGCCGAAAAGCACTATAAAAAAATCTGTAATTTCACATGCATAGCAATGGTTTTTTCGAAAAATGATAATTCCGAGTCATTGAATCGTGAAAAGATCACTTGCAGCAAGATTATGCTTTAAAGGACACCTGAACAATGAAACCATACTTGAACACACCATGGAGAATGCATTTACAGACATGGGCACGGAGAGCATTCTTCTCCTGAGCGTGACGTTTTCAAAATAGTGATGTCCGTTTCTGGAGGTTTGCACATCAGACTCCAAGACAAAAAGCGCAATTCATTCAAATCTTGTACAGCGCTGGCCGGATCGTATAGGAATTTCTTCTAGATATACGTTTGGGCTTAACTGGTTAAAACATATTCCAGAAGAAGGGTTGATTGGAGACATTTGTTCATTTCCAAAATTGTTCTGTACTGAAATAAGGACAGATGCAAAATGGAGCAAAAATCATAGCTTGGAAACACTATTTCGTATTTGGATTGCGTTTTCTGCAGGCAATGTTAACGGAAGTCATACAGATAGGGATGATACTTGGTACTCTTCATTCAGGTGTCCTTTAAGGATGAAACGTTGAGAAGCTAATGATGAATATTCAGAAGTAATTTAGTAAATCATTTATTTATAAACCCGCCATTTCTATGTATAAAAAAAAGAAAATTAGAAAGGTGGGATAGAGTTTTTCGAAGGGACGTAGAAACCAGAGTAACGCTTGCGCCTTGAACTTTAAAATTTTCAGATTGCGCGTGTTTCAGGTATGCCATTCAGACCGAGGCTGCTAATTTCCATGATTCATTTGATAAGTATGCAGATTTGCTCTAGCAGTTGGTTTAAACAAAACAAAAAAGTGTTTTTATGGCACTTATACTGTCAGTGCCATATACCGTCAGAGGTGTTATTAGTCAAAATGTTTGGAGGGGGGCAGGTATGTACCGACTGGCTGTTCATATTTACCGACTATTTTTGCAGAAAAAACAACTGTTTTGACTAAAAATAGATTGATTTTAGAAAAACCGACCGTTCTGTATTTTGAAGAAAAATCGACTGTTTCCAAGAAAAAAATCAACTCGGCTCTTTTTTACCGACTGGCTGACAACATTGGGGAGGGGGGTTCCACCAACCCCTAGACTTGACGCACCTGGTACTAATCACTTTTCCGTCAGTCAGTCCGTCGGTCGGTCGGTCGGTCCGGCGATCGTGAGTTAGGGTACTTCCAGTTGTGCTAGGACGATGAAACTTGTTGGCAGGCACATCAGGGACCCGACCGAACTGACTTGGAAATATTCACTTCCCCGATTCAACCATCTTGGGGGGATTGGAGGGAAGGAGGAATCAGGAATATTGGGGCATGAGTAACTTTCGAACGGGTGATAAATGGAAAGAACACGACATGCCACGACAAGAAGTCCGGACCGGATCCGATAACTGTGGGGGTTGCAGGGGGGGCCCAGAAATATCGTGACTCGTTTAGAATGGACGGATCGGGAAGAAACTTGATGGGAAGAACAAGCACAGATCCAAGATACATCGTATGTTTGACATAGCCGGATCGGATCCGGGCACTTTGGGGGGAGTTGGAGGGTGGGTCCCGGAGCTCCGGTTATCACAAGTTAAGGTACTTCCAGATGTTCTAGGTCGACGAAACTTGGCAGGCGTATCAGGGACCCGACCAGATTGATTTGAGAATAGTCACTTCTCCGATCCAACCATAGTGGGGGGAGAGGAGGGAGGGAACGCCGGGATTTTGAGGCAAGCACAGGGCAAGCACAAATTTCGAACGGGACATCGGACACAAATGAAAATTGAAAGTTGTAAAGAGCTCATGTAGTGAATGTCCGAGTTCGTGTCCGGACGGATCCGGCAACTTTGAGGGGAGGGTTGGGGGGGGAACGGAAGTCTCAGGACAGGCCAAGAGTACAGGGAGCGGGAGGATTCGAGTTTGGTGAGAAGAACGAGGACAAGTTGTAAATACATTCTTGACAGAAACGGACCGGATCGGTGCACTGCAGGGGGCGGAGTGGATTTAGGGGGGTTTCCTGGAATTCTGTTGATCGATGATGAAATTCGGCAGGTGTTTTCGGGGCCTCAATCAGATTGACTTGGAAGCAGTCATTTCCTGAATCTTGCCATCTTCGGTTGAGTGGAGGGAGTTGGTATCCGTATTACCGAAATTTTTTGCCATGCAGAACTTTTGAACATGGTTGGTCGGACCCTAAGGAAACTTGATAATTGACAAGAGGACGTGTTTCTGATCTAAAGTTCATTTTGAGAATCCCCAAGGGCCCATGTTAATTTTTACCTTAAGTACGTGCTTACTAATGAGCTTTTAGCCCCCTGAAAGTGCGTCTATTAACTGCAAAATGAAAGAAAAATACTTTTGACCAAAGATGCATTTTCATTATTCCCAAGTGCCCATGATCATTTTCGCCTCAAGAGTTTTGCTTACAAATGACTTACCAAATAATTAAAGCGCCAATAATAACGCAAAGTGGATTTTTTTTTTTTTTTAAACGGTACATTTTTAAGATTCAGTTCTAGCCCCCTTAGAGTGCGCACCTTAGCCTCAAAGTGCAAACAGGAAATATTTTCGCGCAAATGGTAGCCTACACTTTCATGATTCCAAGGGTCCGTGGTCATTTGTACGCCAGTGCTTTTACTTACAAAATGAATTTCTAGCCCAATAAAATGCACATTGTAACCTCAAAGTGCAAAGCATATTTGTGACTAGACCATACATTCATATTAATCCGAAAGGCCCATAACCCTCTGTGCCACAAGACAGCGCCAATCTTAGCTGATACTCTTTGCTACTACTACTTTGCTGCCATATGAGCTTACAGCATCTTGTTAACTTCGAGATCGCGGGCCAGGAAACTCCAGAAACCTTAATTCGTGACTGTTCAAATAAAACAACAGCTAAGATCCATACTCATCCTTACGCCAGATTTAGTCTTTCTTTGCGCGCTTAGTATCTTTTGCCTCATTCCCGTCCACGGTCTTAAAATCTTTTCCTTATTTTAAAATTATTATGACCGACCTCCTTATACTATCCTCTATCCCTACTTTTCATTTTCATACAGTTTTTAACTCTTGCTCATACAATCATTTTCACTTATAAACTTCATTTTCTTTCTCATCCTTGAGTCTGTCCGTATTCTAGCACTTCAAACCTGGAACGCTGTAATCTAGAATTCTATACCAGCCTTTGTTCATGCGGGTAATCCGTTGCCTTAGATACAATATGTATGGAGTCATCAGCTTCCTAAGCAACCTTTGTGGACCATCCAACCTGCTTTTTCTGCCCCTATGAGTGACAGTATATCGCATCACATCCTAGTGGAAACGTACCGAGATACAAGGTAAGAACCCATTAAAAGACTTGTGTAAAGTTTTCTTACAAGTGAAGACATGTATAATGTTTTGACAATTAATCTAGTATTTCATATTTTAAATTTTTTATGTTCGACATACCGCTAAATTATGTTAAAAGATTTGTTAAGTCGGACAAATTTTAAAATAAATTGTATATATTAATTATATTTTGCGAAAGTTGTCAGTCCTATGTTTTCATGTTGTGAAACAAATATTCAGGAATAAATACGATGATTGATTGATTGATTGACTGAGACCATTTCCAAGAAAAAGCTTCTGAACGACCACTTGAATCGCTGATCAGATATATTATTTAACAGCAATCGTTTCGATTGCTCACTCGCCTCGCCTTTCGAACTAGACCGTCCTAAAAGTTGGAAATAACCTAGTAAAATTTTAAGCTGGTTTCGCATAAACGTAGCCTACATAAAGTATGCGCACTCGGCAGTGTCCAAATGTTCTAGTAGACGTACAGCGTAAGGGGCATAATGTCATTTCGTTTAAAAGAAACAAATAAAACTACGCAATAAATAGGCCGTGAGCCTCTGTTTTCTTGCCATTTATTTGGTACCAAAACTCGAATCGCACGTAAATATTGCGGCCCCAAAAGCTAAGCCTGTGACGGGCTTAATCGCTACTGTAATGTTTAGTCGGGCTTTAATCAGCGCAAAGTCAGTGAACCACTAATTATAAAATAATTCAACGAAAAAAATGCAGAACAAAATACTACAGCAGCGACAAGTTGCATTTTTGCGGGGATAAGAACAATCTGTGTAGACTTGCGTGCAATGGTGAATTTACGCGCACCACAAGTTGTGGTCAGAAAGCTACTTCACGATCCCGAACTGTTTCAGAGCTGGCCGTTCAGAGGTGGAAAGTAGAACCCATGTTCTATGATAGAAAATTTGAATTATCCAGATGCAATGTCCGATACCGACAGACTTGAATCATAAAGCCTTATGCCAAGAGCCGAGTTTCCATTCAGCCATGTAGTAACTAGACCCCGACGCCGCGCCAATTTAATTTTTGGCGGCGGCCGCTTTTTGGCGCCTTTTTCCCGACTTTTTTAACTTAAATTTTGGAACTTAGGGGCCATAATCTGGAGCATTTTCGTGCCTTATTGGCTGTATATATAGATAATTAGTATAAAAAAATACCGGTTGACTGACAAGCCAGTAGCCTATCAACACAATTTCAGCTATTCTGGTATAAGGCGTCATCTCGCCGTTCCATACGGACTTTCGGTGCGGAGTCCCTGCATTTTTGCTTGTACTAGGAGGGACTCACTTCCCCATTCTCACGGGTCCTCACGGACGACGATTGCTCCAGCTATCATTACTAAAAAATAACCCCTTTCGGATTCGGTGTGGAATCGACTTGGGGAGTTGCTGGTGTCGTTGCTTTAGAAAAAAAGATAGGTTTCAGGAATGGTTATAGTAAATTTCCAAGATCAACATTTAGTTTCAGGAAAGAACTAGGGCTTAGAAAATGTTAAAACCCTGTTTTACTGATTTTTTCGTAAACGGTGCAGTTGTAAAATTAAGTAAGCACATCAAATCAAAGAAAGTGAAATAAAATGGACCATAGCTTTTAGAGACTAATTTTGTTTCGTCACCTAAATGAGTTTGGCGAGGAAATAGATCAGCAAATTTTCGAACAAAATCGATACGGAATACATTCCATGTGTTCTCGTTTTGTTTTCCGTCTGGATGGTCCCTAAAAAGTGACTCCCTCTGTTCTCGTGGCTCCCCTTGACTCCCCAAGGAGTCCCCGGGAAACAGTGAGAGAACTAACAACAAATAGGACAATTAAATATTAGGTTGTTAGGCCTATAGCTTATAGAAAACTTATAACACTTTTCAGATGTCCAGACAAATTGAATGAAACAGAAATAAAGTTCGTCGGACGACATAAATGGGACGGCTTTTACGGATTGATTACTTATAAACAAAACAATCATTCTCAAATTCAATTACTACCTGAAACTATAGCTTATCTGGAAGTTCCCGTACTAGCAAAAGTCGGACTGAACGACAGACATTACGATCGCATGTTATGGTACTTGAGCAAAACAATGCAAGTCCCGTACAAGTGTATAAACCGTTAATGGATTTACTAGTCAACAAAGAACAGAGACAGACACATATCAAGAACGCGATCACGGCTTTCGTCGACATTCAATTCAACCAATCAGTATTGGTCGTCGATGATTGCAACTGGTTAGATCCCGTTGGTACGCGTGGTTCCTGGAGGCTGTCACTTTTTTTTTTTGAGGATACAAGACCCGGGTCAGTAACGTCAACAAATCACTATGGTCGGGACACCGTGCGCGGACATACTCAAAGACACATCGACGGTGTCCATCGGTCTTTCTGATTACTTTTTCTGTCTTTCACTGCCAAAAGCACAGTGGCAACAATGAAAAGTATTCCCGCCAAAAAAGAACGGTGGTGCCCCACCGCTGTTTAAACGGCGTTAGCTATGGCGCGCCATTTGAAAAACGGCGGCGGCACGCCGATAAATACCGTGGCTTCGGGGTCTAGTTTTGAAACGTCTTCAACTAAACGTCCCACATAATTTTTCTAAGTTTAAAATGTCCCGGTGTCCCCAAAAAACGTCCACATGAAAAAGTATTCTCGTTAAGAAAAAAAAACGTGTAGTTCTCGTTTAGTCGTTAACCTTATTTTCTAGGCAAATTATCCAGATATGACACCCTGGAAAGTTTACAGATTTTGGAACACAGTCGTCTGGAAAGAGAAAAGTAATACGGCACGAAAGCTTTAAAAGAAGAGAGTATGTCCATGCCCATAAGTTTGGGCCTGCTTCGAAAGAATGCGAGTCTTGTGAAAAAGCTTGGAACTCGAAATCAAGCTATTCTCATACTTTTCTTGCTTAGTAAGTGTCTTAACCAGGGATGTTTAATTGTGGGTAGGTTTTGGTTGTAGACATTTTTGTTTGGGAGTTTTGGGCAAGGGGCTACCCACTCTCCGGCACCTGCTGTACACCCTTTCCCGGCACCGGCCGAAATAGGCGGTGCTGGTACCGGTACCGACAATAAATTAGGCGATTGATCTTTCAAACGCTACTAAAAATGCTTATTCTGATGTTTTAACACGTGACAACTGGTGCCGGCTTGTTTCAGCCAGTGTCGGCACCGACCGGGAATCACGGCACCGGGCACTTGTTGTACACTAAAATCGAGAGTGGACATCCCCTCGGTTTTTGGTTGGAGACATTTTAGTTGGGGAGATTTTTGGTCGCTTACCTTTTCAGGGACGTTCTGACAGGCAAAAGTCTCGAAATAGCACTTACAGACAGCCTATTCATTTGTTTTGCTTAGATATTATGCAAATCGAGGTCGTCCGAACTCGTGAGTTCGCGGTTTCGGCGAAGTCCCGTATACAAGGAAAAATCAACGCTGAGCGGTCACTAAAGTCTGCAACGGACCCACTGGACTTGGTAAGGCAGCAATGTCTTATCAAAGGAGTCACTGGGATTCTAGAATTTGGAAGGTAAGTAACCTTTTGTGCGTAGTGAAATGAAAGACAAAAGTGCTCCTCCTCCGGGATTTGAACTCAGGACCTTTGGCTATCTAGGCCAGTGCTCTTAGGACTGAGCTACAGAGGGGCTTGTGAATATAGTTCGTAAACCAATACAATAGTCAAACAGAAGCGGGCCATTGAAGCAGTGATCCCGAAAGCCAAATTCATCTAAGCAGTTTACTTTCCCTTGCCATGGGATTCGATAGACGTTTACGTAAAGAAGAGTGTTATAAAAGGGACTTTTACCATGGCAAATAAACCTGAAGTATTTTTTTTAACTGGATTTAGAAATCTAGGACTCGAAAGTCGAAGCCTGGTAGACAAACCAGGGCCCACATGGCGGAGCCTCATAGTCAAACGTCTAGAGCGCCTTCCCAATCTAATTAAACCTTGGTGTTCTTTGGTTTTAACCACGAGGCCCCGCCATGTGGCCCAAGTTTGTCTGCAACGCTCTGACACTGGAGCCCCAGACTTCTAAATTCAATTAATAAAAAAAAATACTTCAGGTTTATTTTCCACGGTAAAAGTCCATTGTACAACATCACATCTTTAGGTAAGTCGCCAATTGTTTTTACAAATTATCGGACAGTAAAGCTTTATCAGAAATTTGTCAATCTACATCAGAAGGCTTCTAATTAACTCCCTTTATCTGTAACCCGTCTTAAGAGAAAGGCGGAACCCCTACAATAATGGACTGCTTACAAGAAATAACATCTTTGTGAGCGTCGTTCATTTGCATGACAACCAATTAGGAGATGCCACTTTCGGCCAATTGTTTTGAGCGCCATCCAGTTCTACGGAACGTTACTAAACCTGACACATGTACCTTCCAGGGCATTTCGAGTATGGGACGACAACAGAGACGGCAAGCTTTCGCTGGAGGAGTTTATCAAGGGACTCCAAGACTTTGGTATTAGGCTTTCACAAGAGGCAGAAAAGTCCCTCTTCTCAAAATTTGACAAAGATGGTGATTCCTTCATTCATTTCGACGAGTTCATCCTCGCGCTCAGGGTAAGTCGAATGAAGAACAAGTATCTACTTCAGGAAGTACAAGAATACTACGAAACTCTAATCGAATGGAATCTGTGAAATTAGAGCGCACGAGTGCACTCTGATTCGAACATTCAATTAAGAACCAACTAGTTCCAGCGATATTTCTTTACTTTCAAGTAATCAGCCCATTTTAAAGTGTTTACCAGATCTGCCTCTAACGTCTAATTCTCCCTAGTAGGGAACGAAGTGGCTAAGGCAAATGTCAATTAACTCCGATTTTACATCGCTTACTGTGCATTCGCTTTCGAACAAACAAAAGGCTTCCGGTGT
Organism: Branchinecta lindahli; assembly: GCA_023053555.1. Taxonomy (NCBI): domain Eukaryota; kingdom Metazoa; phylum Arthropoda; class Branchiopoda; order Anostraca; family Branchinectidae; genus Branchinecta; species Branchinecta lindahli. The sequence continues at coordinate 20,913,244 of JAKZAO010000013.1, read as the reverse complement.
CTACAAAATTCTTTTTTAGTGATTTCCTCTTATAAGATGGTACGTAGGCAGAGCATTTTGACGTTCCTGTCTGAACTGAGGAGGACGGGGATTCCAATGCTTATTTTTAAGATATGTAAGATTAATGTTTTGGGTCATCCATTCAGCCTTTTTTACAATCTGGTGTTCCGTGTCTTGTTGACAAAGATTACTCGCTTATTTGGATGTGTCATTTCTAAAAAGATTTTGTAACTGAATGATCGCGTATCGCCACTTTTTTTTCGATTGATCTAGCATGATCTGATACTTCTCGACAAATAATTTGTAACCACGTCCATTCTTAAAAGAATTTCGTTTCTTTTCAAGCCAGTCTTGGGTGCTTTCATTATGATCAATTGGTTTGTAACGAAAAACAAAAATAACTGGGCGAATCCCCGAACTGTCAACCATATCAAAGACTCTAAACGACTAGTTCAGGATCCCGAAAACGAAATAAACGCACTTGTCTCAAGAAGAAAAATTGTCTCTTAAAAAATAAAATCGCGTCTTGTAACCCTTCCTCGTCGGACGCGATACAACAATATTATTGAAAATTAATGTTGTTTTTTAATTTTAGAATAAGCACATTTAATCTAATTTAGTGCGCCACCTCGTTGCTGTAGACCAGCTTGACGTCATACCGTACCTGAGCTAGTGTCCAATCAGAATTTCAATCTGCATACCAGATAGACTTGCCTCTTTTATTTGGATCTTGATCTAACAGCCTCCTTCCCCCTCAAGGACGACGGTACTGTGGGGGAAATAAAATATGCCGTGTGGTCATTTCTATCCCTTGGTCCCCTCTAGTAAATAATCTGCCTACATTCGGAATGTCGCTCTCGTTTTCTTCTCGTTATTCGATTTTACTCATCATCTAGGCTCTTACCGGCTAGACTACCTTCACATGTCAGATGCTCCCCTAGGATTCAGGACAATTAATTACAGAATCATGCTTAAGGCCTGAGAGGTCACGCTTGGCTTGTCTCCTGGGCCAACGGAGAGAGTGATCACGGAACAGGAATCGGATTTTCCTTTGACCTACTACTCATTTAATGCACCTCATAAAGCTTCCACGACTATTAATGTAGATACCCGAACAAGATTGCTAACAAGACCAAAGGTTTTGGTGGGTGCTCAAAAGGGGATATTCTTTGTACTTGCAGAAAGTTCAGATTTCCAAAATCCACAACCTTTCAGTAGGCCTATAGTCCTTCTAAATCGCTTACCGAGATCGATTAAAATGTAGTTTTCATCGGAACAAATTCCAGACAATTACTTTGACCAGATTTCAACCAGACAGCCAATCCAAGGAGAGAATAGATAGTATTTCCCGACTTATCGTTTCTTTTACCAGTGTACCAATCATTCAACCAGTATTAATTAGGAAATTAATATCTCCCTGTATTTTTAAGCCCGGTCCTCCTCCCCTGGGAAAATTCCTCTTCTTAGCCTCATACCAAAGCTCTAATCTACTTCAGAGTTAAATTTTACTATAGCCCAATTTCCAGTTTCTGCCAGGTTCCGGGTGGAATAAATTTCAGGTTTGTATTCAACGTATTTTTACCGAAACATCGACCTGTAATTTTTCTGTATTGTCCAGACGGGCTAACTACTAGTCCGGCAACAAGATATTATAATATTATTGCCCTTGCTGAGGGTGATAGTGGAAAAATTTGGCCCGCGGGGCGCTCGGGTGATATCTGCCTATCATGCTGCCGAAGGGCCAATCGCCCAAAGAAAAGCAAGGGCGATAATGATTATAAAACTAGTACACTGTGCAGCCCCATGATACCTCCTGGCGGAAATTCGGTAAAAAAGCAAATGTTTTATTTCAATCTTTTCTTAAAAATTAATGCTAACGTTGCTAGTAGCTAGTAACGCAAAATAGCAAGGACTAGTAGGATGTTGTTTCAGGAAATATATATCTGTTTATCATTATCAACTATCTTTTACCTTCACAAGGTTGTCGCTGAAGGGCTGGTTGAGCAGCGTCTTTTTCTGGATTTCTGATTAGTGAAACTGCAATCCTAGCTTACTGTTGAAATGTAAAAACGACTCAACACCATCTATTTCCTTTGTGGCGAAGTAGATGCCATCTAGCGGCGGATTCTTAGGGAGATAGAATTGATAAAGCTCAAACCGGTGTTGCCACTGGTTGCAGAATTCTGCAATGTATCATACATTTTTGTTTCATCAACAGAGTGAGCAAGAACTTTGCGACTGGCTCCTTAGCAATAAATACAAAAATGAAGTATAAAAGTTGAGGCGCATAATTGTGAAGATGATATAGCGAGATTTCTTGTTAATAGTTCGTGAAAAAGACGTAATTTCGTGGGTGCCAAAATATCATTGTTTTTTTTCTGGCCAAAAGTCACAGGTTCCATCAGAAAAAGTGGCAACACTGAAGTCTTTATTATGATGAAAATATCTTTATCAGAAACTTTTGGATTTGCTCAATAGCTGCCTTTTGGAGACTAGAGGAAAACAAGTTAGAGTAAGTTGGAAGTAATGTTGTTTCAGTTGACAAGTTCCATTTCCAGTGGGAATGTGACTGTAACAAGGTATAACCCAGGTTGGCTGAAAGCAACATTTGTTTTCATTTTTCAAAGACTTATCTACAACGCTTTCCAACATTTTTGTTTACTGTATTTTTTTGTGTTTTTTGTTTTTCCTCCTGAAAGTGATGTCTTTTATTCATTTTTTGGAGATCAGGCTCTATTTTTCAGTACTTGAGGGAAAATGCTCGATGAACGGACCAACCGTGCGTTATCACTTTTTATCGCACGGCTGGCTGTGCGTTATCACTTTTTATCGCACGGCTGGCTGTGCGTTATCCCTTTTTATCGCATGGTTGGAACTTTAACCAGAAAATTTTTGCACTGGGTAGGATAGGACTGTTATCATGGGACTGCACAGTGTACTGGTGTTATAACTGAATAATTTGTTCATCAGGTCTCGTTCTCCCAAATCAAACCCCTGATCCACTTCACAATATATCTTTACGTTTTTTCCAGTCTTCGCCGGATTCTGGGCGAACTACTTTTCCAGGAAGAAAATAAAGATCTGATATGGATTCAGAATGCATCCTTAAATCTAGGTCGGTTCTCAAACTGAAACCCCTACACCCTATATTTACGAACTTGAACCTGTAACCAGTGTTGTCGACAAGACCAAAACATCGGAACCAAGTCCAACACCAAGATTTTCTAGCCGTTCTCCAGACCACGGGCAAGGTTTTATTATCGGTATCGAGATTAAGACCAAGAACTTACTCTACTATTGAGACCAAGTCCAAGAATAGTGTGCCTATGGCACATTAACCTAACTAAGCCAATTTATTTTGTTCATGCCGGGAATCTCGGAAAGAACAAAATCCTCCGAGATAGGTAGGTAGGTAGGTAAGTTTTATTTTTATCCAAAATATAAACATAAATAAAAATGACACGCCTAATAATTATTGCAGCAAAAAGAAAGTCCTAAGGACTTGTTATAAGTTATAAGGTAGCTTATAAGGTGACAATATAATAAAGAAAGAACACGTTGACTGCGAAGTGGTTGGTTTGGAAATAACATGCTTATGGTTTCTAGTGCAGACTTTAAATTTCCAAGACCCAAGAGTCAATGAAGAAATCCAACAAGTATTCCCTTTGGGATCCAATGGAAACCCTAATTTGGTCTTGTTTCTTAGTGAATTCTTTTTTAGCCCTGGATGTTTGTGAGCGACGATGTTTACCAGAGACGGTTTGGTTGGCGACGTTTGTGGTCGGGAATTTTTTTGTTTTGACATACTACGAGTAGATTTGTGGAGCTAATTATTTCTGGGGTTGAAGACTGACCAAGTAAACTGACGAGGAAATCTTATCTTATCTTATCTTATCTTATTTTATCACAAGGGATAGAGCATGTTGATTGAGGATATGCGATTTAGTTTCGGCCCAGATGGTTAGTTTCTTCTAGAACCCGGAGAAAAGCGGAACTCGCAAGAGCTAAGAAAGTTTTCATCGTGCAGTTCAGTTTGCAGATATAAGGGATATATGCATGCATATCCGTCTTTTCTTCTGGTTGTTTCCTGTCCGGGTTGACAATTGATCCGCCATTCGGTTAGACTACAATGGGCCGCAGATAAAGTCTACGGACGGCCATCGTGTATGCGATGGATTTCTTTCCTTTTCGTTTTAAAAGCGTATCAAGGTAGCCAAACACTGATAGATATCCCACCAAAACCTTTGCTCTTATTTACAGTGTAAGCCAAATTTTTGTATGATGTTTCTATTTTTTCTCTTTATTAATATAGCCACCAATGTCAAAAAACCGTGTGAACATTATCCATGCAGCATTCTCGAAACTTGACAAGAACTTGGATGGCATCATTACCGTTGACGACCTCAGAGGAGTCTACAATGCGAGGTATGCCTACTTACTTCGGAAGTATTTCGCAAATCCACATTTTCAAAAGAACAGACAAAGGAACGGGCTACCAACCTACCATGTTTTGGCTGGTCTCTGTATTCCTACAATCCTGACAAGTTCTCCCAAACCAATATATCCCACCAACAGTGGTGGGATATATTGGTTTGGGATATAGTATATAGTTACTATATTTACTTACTATATTACTATATGTTACTATATAGTTACTATATCCCACCACTGTTGGTGGGATATAGTAATAATAACGGTATTTATACTATTTTTACTATTTATTTATTTGTTGAGTGTTATTTGTTATGTTGTGGCCCATGTTGGCCTTATTTGAAATAAATAATAATAATAATAATAATAGGCTATGTCACGCTTCACAAATATCTGAGCCATTTATACCTACAGAAACATTCTCAGTAAGAAACAGCGGTGCAAAATCACGGAATACAACATCAATGTGATGTATACCTAAAAAAATATTCTAATGCTTTAAAAGTAAACGAAAAACAAGTATATTGATAAAATATTGATATCTCAAATAAAAAGTATTGTATATTCTTTTAATAACATTGGAAGTTTGTTCTGTGTGTATCGACTGTTTGTTGGTCGTATCTGAGGAGGTTACTTGCTGGTTGTCCCCCGTTTGTGGGACTAGATGGTGGTTGCCTTTATTCCTGGTGCCCATCCTTAAGTTACATTTGTTGTTGTTATCTTCTCACCATGAAGCGATCCAAGTTATTCTTCGTAGTATTTCTGTTTACTGGATTTTCTCAGAAAGCCTTTTATAATCAGCAAAGCGCAACAAATCTTCAATTGCCGAAAAAGCGACGGAATTTGTCTCTGCCAAATTCACTGACATTATGTTGTTTTTAATCTTCGGCTTTTTAATCAAGGTCACAAACAAAACAGGACAAACTGGAGACCCGGGACAGGATGAGGCCCGGGGCCCTCCATCAAATTTCCGAAGTTAACAGTCTAGGTACAATGCTTGGGCAGAAAATGAGCCGTGATGAGACGAGTAAAATTTACTCAAAGTAAAGTTTTAGTCCAACAGCATATTATTCAAGTTCACTCAAGCAGTGATGATTTAGACGTGTTATCTATTTTTCAAGGTGTCACCCTGGATACCTCAATGGTGAGAAGTCAGAAGAGGAAATATTGAAAATATTCCTGGATACATTCGACTCGTCTAACAAAGACGGAAAAGTAAGCAGGCAAAAATACTACTCTCGAAACTACATATCGAATGGTCAGAAGGAGTCCAAAAGAGGCTGAAAGAGAACCTTGACGGATGTCACGCATTGTTAGAGAAAATTAAGCAGTTAATTTATGCTGCCGAACCATTGGTTATCATTTCGTATTTGCTATCTTGATTAGTCAAGTGAAATTTAGAATAGGTAATACTTCGGCTTCCCATGACAATGTACCAGAGCTAACAACCTGCTCGAAAAGGAATGTGGTTTTTCTTCGCCAACGCCAAAATAGGCACTTCCTTGCGGATTCGCCACTGCATCGTATCATCATATACATAGGTAGTAAACGTATATGCTTCTATGTGGTTATTTGACGACTGAAAGACCGCTGATTCGCTTTCGTCACGTAAATATGTAATTAGCTTACACATATGTTGTTACAGACGAATGTCTTTAAATACTCTTTCAGTCCACGCTTACTGCGAATCATAGTTAACAGTAATAAACGGATACGTCTAGAGAAATTTTGGCCTTCTTGGCAAGGGTAACAAATATCTTTTCTTTTTTTTGTATACCAAAAAGGACCCCATGCAACTCTGTTAACTGCCTCTGTTAACCAGCCTGAGCTTGGGCTTGACCCACTCGTAGATTCTTAGAGCCTTAGAGCCTCGTAGATTCAAGTCCTTTTTCTTGTCAAAAACATAATTTCCTTCCTTTATTTATATATTTTTTTTTCCTTTTTTTCCTTTTTTTTTGGGGGGGGGGAGGCAAGGGCGCTTTGTTGACGAAAGATCGTCCGTCAACGGATTTTCTTGACAGTTTGTCATGTCTTTATTCTTCTTTCTATCGTTCTTTTTGTAGACTTGTTTGGTTCGTTTCCCTTAAGATTATATGAATAAAGAATAAGCCCCGCCCATTGCCAGGCCTTATGTTAGGCCTTATGGTGGGGTCATAATGAGTTAATGGTGCGTATTATTTTTATGAATAAAACTGAACTGAACTGAACTGAAGAGCCTGGTCACATTGGGCTAAAAAACCAGCCTATTCGACAAACGGCGCCGATTTCTCGGCTGAAAACAAGTCTACAAAACGGCGCCGTTTGGGTCGGTTGCCGATCAAGTTCAGAAAATCCCTAAGGGACGGGAGAATTGATGGCTTTGGGGCAGCTTGGGGACAATGAGCAGACTGCAATTAGGGGTGTAAAATTGAACATGACTAGTTTTGCAACTATCTAGTTTTCAACTATGAATTTGCTTTCAACATCCCAGGATTAACCTAAGTTATTTGGGGAGAAAGGTAAAGAGTTTCTAGATGTCAAAATATCGTCATTCACATCTGATTATTGTTTTCTACTGGATAAAGACAGAAAAGCATCCATTTAATGTGTTTTTCCCAGGTTTTTCCTTTTTTTCAGGAGGAACAAATTTTTTTTACATTTTTCAGAAACCAACACAAGAAAAAATACCAGTCTACTTCCAGTAATATGTTTAGAAAGGCTGTTTCGCTCTAATTGATCAACTGAATTTAAAACAGTAACATTCAGGATTAGGTGAACCTTGTTCTTTTTCTTTTTTTCTGATTTAGCAACCCAAAAAGCTGCCTTTTCTTGGCTCTAGTGTGTCCACTTCGGCGCCGAAATGAGCCAGGAAATGAGCCGAGTGTGACCAAGCTCTTACTGGTTTTTAGCAGCCCAGAAACATAATTTCCTCTTTTCCGCAGACCTTTGCTGCTTTTAAAGGTGCGTGCATACACAAGCCGATTTTCGCAGTTGGATGCGAATTTCCTCCTTTGCTCCGCAATTTTGACGCATCACATGCAGGCGGACGTCAATTTCGCGGACGTCGATTGCAACGGACGTCAATTTCGCACGTGAAATAATATCGGACTGTGTGTGAACGTATCTTAAGTGCCATGGTTCATGCCATTCCAGCGTTACGTTGACACGTCGTCGCGGTGCGTTATGCTTTTATCTTGCGTTGCGTACAGGTTGCGTGGCCTCTTTTTCACACCTGCGCGTGAAGCTTTCACGCTGGATGCGTGTTTACGTTTTCCTTTCTTGGTTTCTTGTGTTGAATTTTTCGTTTCTTTCAATCATTAGTAAGTTCTTCTTCATCCTCGGTAGGTTTTCTTTAGTCTTTCTTCGAAAACTTAAATTTTTCACTGAAAAATCTGATGCGTACGCGTCAACGCAACGCAAGAATAGAACTGCGTTTGTCTGCGTAAGCCCTGCGTTGCGTCGCCGCATGCGTAGCTCAGTGTGAAAGGCTCAACGCGTCAATGTGAAAGCGGCTTTATGAGATAGGCCGATAGAAAGCGTTTCAGCATCCTATCGTACTGCTTATGAAGTTGACGACATGCCCAGGGTTGATCGCCGTTTGCATTAGCTTCTTGTAAAGAAAAACGTTACTCCGATTTTGAACTCTTTTTGCCTAACATTCTCAAGCACATGAAGAGGCGCGTAAAATGCGCACAGGGAAGACCGAAAAGTTACAAATCCGATCGTAGGTTAGTCCCAATTTTCGTCTAAACGACATTTCACCCGGCGATTTGCCATGAAAGCCTTCACACTGACAGGAAAAGGAAGCTATATTCAACGAAAGAAACAACACAGTATTAAATGTTCGATTGCCTTTTGTTATCACCGTCAATCGCCAGATGCCTCTGATGTCTGGCGTCAAATTTGCTCTGAATCTCTTCTGATAACCCAGTCCATAGGACCAAAATCAATTAGGCAGCCATATATGTAGTACCATAACCACAAGAGGTTGCCAAAACGCACTATGCCCGGAAACCAACACTAATATCCCACTCATGACGAAATGCACAATAATGCTAGACTGCTCGATATGAATATCGTGTTCTTGCCCATTGCTAGGAGACAGCCTAACCACATTCAACACTCTTTCTAGATCACTAAGGAAGAATTCGAGTCCTATTATGCTGGTGTCAGTGCATCCATCGATTCGGACGTCTATTTCGACCTCATGATGCGAAAAGCATGGAAACTCTGACAGCTTCAATTCAAAGATTTTCAAAGAATTTGACGGCGTTCTCGTGAAGGAGCTTCTCCTGAAATTGACAATTTTGTAAATGGTTTCTTTCGTTACTTAAATAGACATTGGATGCTGCTTACTATTATAGGATACTTCAATGGTTAAGTGTAACGTCTCGCTAAATAAACACTAGTTTTTGTGACGACCTACTTCTGAATTGTGTCCGCGAATTTCCTCGGCAATGGCAATACCAAACTGTGATGATTCAAATTACAATTGCAATTCGGTTTATTCATCCATAAATATCTTTTACAAACGAAAATAGTGCTCGACATGTCATTACAGTTAAAAAGATCAACTAAGGGATATATTTAAAAACTGTCACAATAAAAATAAAGAAACGGGCTGAAAAGAAATATACGCAAAACTCCTCACCTTTAGTTTCTCTGAAGCGCTGGAAGATTCGATCATCTTTCCTGGATGGTGCTCTCCCAGCGGGAAGGGGTAGTCACTCCCGAGCATTATTTGATCCTGATAAAGAAGATAATTAATGAATAGCAGTAGAACTGACAGGTACAGCCGGAGACTATACGAGTGCACCCGTCTTCTACGTGAACTGTTTTTTTTTTTCATGGATGGAGGCTCTCGAATCAGCCAAATTTGAAGTTCCTTTTCCTGCTTTCTTGCTCATGGCAAGAAAATACATTTGCTTCCGACAGTCACTGAATTTCGCATACAAGAAAGCGCAAAAAGAGACACAGACAACGATAGTGCGGTGATCGCCAGCCACACACGCATTTCGAATTTCACAATATTCTTTCACTGTGACAAATTTTGCTGTCTAGTTTCAGGTATTACAGAAAAAAAAAATCCAGTCACAATATTTTACCGACGACAAATATCAAATGCGGTCACTCTGAAAAACGAGTGACTGAAGTTTTGGAGTATCTTGCCAACGCAATCTCGAAGATCGAGGAAGGCACATTTGATGTCCCGGACCGTCCACGACGATATGTATAGGTTTGGCCCTACACCAATTGAGGCACTTCAACGTATTCATTAGAAATTTGTGCTTTATATTATAAGCTTAGCCAAACAGGGAGGCAGAACCATTGCAGCAGAGGAAGATCCCACGCGGGTTCTCCGTCCTGTCTTTTCCACAATACATTTCCACGAAAAAGTTACATTCCTTATCAATAATTCATTGAAGCCGTAACACGGATCAATGGCTTTCCCTGTTCATCCATGAGCACACAAATTGTGACGAACTACGATTCCCTTATTACTGGGATATATTTCCTAGAAAATACACACACGTAAGACGTAAGACATTTAATGCGAGAGAGACAAGGAACTTTTGTTCCTCTTTTTTCGACTAAAACAGATTTCTGGGAGACACCCTAAAAGGTTCTTCGTTTCTGGGTCGATGGCACGCACTGAGGACACAAAACTAGAGTTTGTTTTCAGCAATCTTGCAATAACTCAATGGCATTTAACTTCACCGGTAGTTTGTAGCCGTGAAATGCAAAACAAAAGCAGACCATGTAGCTGAAAAGAAGCTGGACATTAACAGTCCAGAGCGTCGCTGCTGGTAGTGCAAGGATGTAGGAAACAGAGAATTATGGGCCATTAATAATACCAGGGACCCATAGATTTCCTTTACAGGGGGCTTGTCATTCCCTACGCTTCTATGTTGCTACGTTGTCCGATCCTTGCCTACTTTCCAAAAATCCCACTTGGGTCGAATCGGCATTCTTGTTTGCCTCATTGGACGTGCGCGCCAAAGAGACTCCTCCCTCAAGGCGCCAGCAGCCAATCCCAAATTTTGTCTATCTGGCCTTGGACGTGATTGGACCGTGGGTATTTCTCGAACTATCTGCTGTTCGTCAACACAGCATCAGAAATCTCTTATTGACAAGCCCCCTGAATGGCGTTTTATTTATGGGCCCCTGCTAATAGCAAGAATGGCAATTCCCTGTAGCCTCACTAGGACAGTCATTTGACCTTAAAGTTTAACCGAAAATGGCTGAGATAGGAAACCTAGTTACCCATCACTTATATTCACTTAAAGTATAACCGAAAAGGGTTAGGATAGGACAATCTAGTTACCCATCACTTATTCACTTAAATTGGCTTGAAGACCCGCTGAAAATGAGTTACTTCGTTGTTCCGCTATTCACGAATAACCGATTTTCAAATAGTGGAATTTCCGTGTGATTTGTGGTGCCTCTATGCGCTTGTACTTTTGCTGTATGCCTTACGAGAAAGATTTATCAATTTTTTTTTGTTCAGGCACTAAGCAATCTTCATCAATCTCACCAACTGCCCACTGAAAAGCCATGCATTTGTGTTGAGATTAAAATTTCCCGCGTCATAGTAGAATTTACGCTGTGGGGACGGCTGGAGATATTCTGAGCCTCATAACTAGAGCAGATGGTGGAAAATGAAAAAATCCCTTTGCAGAATCCAAATAATTCAGTGTATCCAATTAAATGACAACAAATGAGTTGAATTTTCAGTTAAACTTTAAAGAGGCCTGAAGACCCGATGAAAATGCGTTACTCCGTTGCTCGGCTATTCGCGAATAACTAACTTCATAAAGTGGAATTTCCCTGTCGTATTTGTGGTACCTACACGTTAGTACCTGCGTTGAATGCTTGATTAATTGATTTACGAAAAATAAGCGTTCACGCAGTGAGCTACCTTAAGCAAGCTGATCACTGGCCACTGAACAAGAGCTGTAAGCTTATATGGCACTTGCAAGGCTTGGTAAAAGGTCGAAAGTAGGAATTTGACGATTCGTGGGTTTGTTGTGATCATTTGTAAGCAAAACCCTTGAGATAAGAATGACGATGGGCCGTTGGAAATCACGAGAGTGTATGGTTAGGTAAAAAAGTTTTTTTTTTTTTCACTTGGCTGTGATGATGTGCACTTAAGGGCGCTAGAAATTCTTCTGTAATCAAAACCCGTGAGGCCGAAATGATCCTGGGCCTTTTAGGATCATGAATATCATGAAAGAGACATGGGGTGAATGTTTTTATTTAAAAGCGGGTTTAAGTAGGGAGGAACTGAAATTAGTAATTAGTATGCGTGCTGATATTTTACCTCTGGGGGATAGGAGGAGGTACACGGGTAGGCCGACTGGGAGGATTGGTCCTTACTTCTGCCCCATGTGTGGAGATATGAATGAGTGAGTGCGACATATTATGTGCGAATGTAGGGAATTGAATGATTTAAGGACATAAATATTTGCAGTAAATGAGTGTGATCAGGAATGGATGGAGCGAATGTTGAAGAGTGAATGTTTTGTCACTATAAGGAAAGTGGGCAGATTCCTCAAGTTGTCTATGACTCATGGAGATTTTTTCTTGTAGATGTAAGTGTTTGTTATAGTTATATTCTAGGTTATGAATTTTTTTTTGTATTGCCATGGCCCTTGGACTTTTAGTGTAATAAATATCATATCATACCATAACATATGAATAAATGACTGAATGAATGATTTATTTGCACATTATATATATATGGTTTGGTCAAAAGTATTTGTTAACTTTTCGGTTAAGATGCGCACTTTAAGGGTGCTAGAACGTTATTTCTAAGCAAAACCCTTGAGGCAAAAATGGTCATGGGCTCATGGGGATCATGAAAATGTAGATTTTGCTTAAAAGTATTTTTGTACTTTGCGGTGAAGATGAATACTTTAAAGGGATGGTCGGATCTGGGAAGTGACAATTTCTAATTCAATCTTGTCAAGTCTCTAATGTTCAAGCCAAGTTTCGTCGTCCTAGCACATCTGGTAGTACCTTAAATCGCGATCAACGGAATTCCTGCCCTCCTCCAAATCCCCCTAGAGTGCCCGAATCCGGTCCGGTTCTGTCACTGATGTATCTAGGGCTTACGCTTGTTCTTTCCACCAAGTGTCATCCAAATCGCTACACTCTAAGCGTGTCACAAAATTTGCGCCCCCCCCCCGACTCCCCCACATTGATCGAATCCTGTCCGCACTTGAGATGGGACATCTGAGACATGAGTTCTTTCCGAATGTCAAGTTTAATTAAGATAAGATCACCCGTTCAAAAGTTGGACATTTTTCAAGATTCCGGATTCCCCCTCCCTCCACTTCCCCCGCAATGGTCAAATCGGAGAAACGACTGTTATTAAATTAAAACTGTCGAGTCCCTGATACGCCTGCCAAGTTTCATCGTCCTAATACATGCGTAAGCATCTTAACTCGGGATCACCGGAATTCCGGAACCCTCCCTCCAACTCCCCCCATAGTGCTTGGATCCGTCCGGTCTTGTCAACTACGTATCTGAAGCTTGTGCTTGTTCTTCTCACCAAGTTTCAGCCCGACCCCGCCCCCGCCCCCGACCCTGAACATGTCACACGATTTCCGGTTCCCTCCTCGCAACTCCCCCCAAAGTCACCGGATCCGTTCCGGACTTGACGTGTGACATCTGAGACACGAGGTCTTTCCAAATTTCAAGTTTCATTAAGATCCGATTCCCCGTTATAAAGTTATACATCAATATTCCGGATTCCCCATCCCACCACTCCCCCCACAATGGTCGGATCGGGGAAGTGACTATTTCGAAGTTAGTTTAGTCGGGTCCCTGATACGCCTGTCAAGTTTCATCGTCCTAGCACTTCTGGAAGTACCTAACTCGAGAACAGTGGATCGACAGACAGACCGACAGACAGACCGACCGAAAAGTGATCGGTATATGGCACTTGAGCGAAGCTACAAGTGCCATAAAAACCGCGTTTGTATTGAGATCCCGGGCGAAGTCCCTGGGGGACTTCTGGTAGATATTGTGAACGTCCTGCGAGAGCGAATAGTGAAAAATAAAAATATCCCATAACACGATCCGAATAATACAGTGTATTCAGTTAAGTGATATAGAAATAAGTTGGCTTTTCAGTCAAACCTTACGGTTTCATCTGTAGCAAATGTTCTTTGGTCTGTTGGTGCTGAACAGCAATGCTGAAACTGCGGAATCTTCCACAACAGTAACATACACCAGAATGCACTCCTTTTACGACAATCCTGTTAATTCCTGTGTATGCCTCGGAGAGCAGATGTTCGAATGGAACACAATTGTGAAATCTGTTTATGGATTTACGACAAAAACACATGTTGACAGTTTGACATGTTATACAGTTTCTCTCTGGGAGCCAAATAAGTTCCGGTTTTACTTCTTTGAAACTAAAGATCCTAAAATACGAGATTAAATCTGACCTGTAGTCTTATCTTTTTGGTGTTTTTCTTTTCATGAAGGTTTGTACACGACTACTAAAGAAGTCCTTTTCAGAAACTTTTCTGTCTGAAAAGGAAGTTCAAGCATAAATATGTTCTTTGAAAGGTTTTACCACATCCTGCGGCCTTTTCACCACCAAACCAGTGTAGACTCTGGGAGGAATCCCCCTGGACTGGGGATCCTGTTTCATTGAATTTCATTCGCTTGCTCTGGTTTCTGTTCAAAGCGGGTGTCACCTGAGATATTTATTATTTTACTATAGGGCACTCGATCTGTCATGTTTAACTGAGTCCTAAAGGCTATAGGTATGCTTGACAAAAGGAAACTGGTCATACATTATCTTGTAAGTTGGGTGGAGAGTCGAAGGCCGAGCTTGGGATTTGGGAGTTTCAGCTTTTGAACGAAAATAGCGAGTTAGTCATTCGGAATAGCGCATGGTTCTGGAAATAAACATTGGTATGTTTATAGTGAACTGAAAAACAAAAATGCTCCTCATGTCGGGATTTGAACCCAGGACTTTCGGCTTACTAGGCCAATGCTGTTACCACGGCTACATAGGATAATGTTGTCTGGTGTTAGGATTCTAATCATTCCTACTGATATCTTACGGTTTCCCCGCTATTTCCCACCTGACATCAAGATCAAAGGACGTTTTGAACTCCTCGCTGCTAAAACAATACAGCCGCCTGCTAACCTTGCGCCCACTCTTCCCCTCTCCCTTCACTTACTATTCACTTTTTCCGCTTTAACTGTCGGGACTTCGTTCTGTCAGCAACTTCCTTCCCTTCTCTCTCAGAAAGACCGATAAAAAAAGATCAGTCGGAATTTTTTAGCATCTGTCGCGGTTCGACCTTCAGCCTGAGTGAACACTTTCCTACAGGCCCTTGAGTAACGACTTTGAAAGGTGAAGAGGAGAAGGTCAGGATTTTCCCAACGGAACAGATTAGTAGTGAACTCAAAGCTTCGAAACGGACGGAGACGAAATTATTCTTGAAAGGAGTGGGAACGAGCAAACGAAGAATGCTCGAATATTTCGTCAACATTCTGGCAGTTTCCAATTTAGCTTAAAAGCAGTTTTCGAAGATCCGGATCATCCTAAAAAGGAAGGGTTGGAGGGAATAATTGGAGGCACTGTCTTTTAAAAGCCAATTTCGTAGGTCTAGGCTAAACAAGCCTGATCTCAGAAGACCTTACCGACCACGATGGCGTACTTTTCCATTAATCTTTGATTGTTTGCTTAACTGATTTTTTATTCTTTCACGTGAACGACAAGCAAACATTAAGAAAGAACACATATGAACTCCTCAACTAAGAGTGAAAACGATCACCTGAGCTAAGTGTATAGCCCAGTTCAAAAAAATAAATTATAAGTAGCCTTGTATATGTACTCCATAACATTGATTCTGGAAGTCTAAAAAGGAAGGGTTGCAGGGAACAACTGGAGGCATTGTCTTCCAAAAGCCAATTTCATAGGTCTAGGTTAAACAAGTCTGATCTCAGAAGATCTTACCGACCACGATGGCGTACTTTTCCATTACTCTTTGATTGGTTGCTTATCAGTCTTGTTCATTAACGTGGACGACACGCAAACATTAAGAAAGAACACATATGAACTCCTCAACTAACAATGAAAACGGTCTCCTGAGCCAAGTGTATAGTTAAAAAAAAAAATTATAAGTAGCTTAGTATAAGTAAGTAAGTAATTTATTTTTTATCCGCCATTTTGGAAAGCGGAGTACAAAGAGAATATATGTACTCCATAACATCGAACCTGAAAGTCTCGTGCCATGGTATGAACAAAATCCTAATTCTTGAAAAGGAAAGAAAAGGGGACGTGGATAAGCCATACAAACGTTCCAAACTTAAGAAAAAAAATATAACGGCGGGAATATCTAAAGATATGCTGCCCATTACAACGCTTCCACTCCACATAAATCAGATATTTAATTATTTCTAGTGTGTTTCTCATGATCCTTTCAAGTTCTTTTTCTTCTCCCCAGGTGTTATCCCCTAAACGGAAACAAACATGGATTCTGCTTAGCCGATTCCCTAGTTCTTACCTCTCCCATGACATTGATCAGCAGTTTCAAGGCTTCTTCGTCGTGAACCAAGGAGTCGACAAAAATACGCTTCATGAAGTTTCTAGGGCTGAGATCACATTCCACGGCGCATAAATCTGGGCGCACTTGATATCCATGTTCGATTCGACCAATGGTAAACGGGAACGAGCCTCCACCATGAGCGAAAGCCACCTTCAGTCTTGGATACCGATGAAAAACTCCACCCATCGTCATGCAGCAGATGGCAGTGGCTGTTTCGGCTGGCATTCCTAAAAACAGATAACATGTGAACTGGTAGAAAAGCAGGGAAGCCAGTGAGTAGTTGCATCTGAGAAACAGCTTCAGTGTATCCTTGAACTGCGTAAGCCTGTTTCGGCTCGGCTCAGCCCATTTCTGACTTTTAATTTTGATTGGAGGGAATTCTTTTTTAGCAAAAGCATGGCAAAACTACGATACACAACTCGAACCACCAGAAAGGAAGCAACAAAATGGTTCCTCCCCAGTTTTTGATTTGTAGATTTCCAAAAATAATAAGAAACTAGAAAGCTAAAGAAATATTCCATTCTTGGGACCAACAGATGTTGACCAACTTCGGCTAAATCTTTTCACAGTTTCGGCTACGTTTCCCTGATTTAGCAACATTGTATCTGAAAATTCTTGTAAGACTTCCGAAGCCTCCCGGCTGCCAAGGAGCTAATGAAAGATAGAGCTTCACATGTTTGTTTACCATTATTTAGGTGGGAAGAGAGGTGGACACGACGTGCCTCTCACGTTGGCTGTATATCGAGAGTCCACGACAAAACAAGACAACAAAGCTCATTTTCGAACAATAAAAGGGCAAAAAGAAAATTAGTGACACAGCTGTCGTCCATGGACTATCGGAATCGGAGTAACAGCTAACACCCATCATCGCCAGCCCACCTGGTCCGATAACTGAGAACACTTGCACATCCTCGTGTTATATGTTACGCAAATTACCAGAAAACTTGTTGTGACCATTTCAATGTTATCTTCTCGTGAAACATAACAGTAAAGACGGTTTCAAATGTTCTAGAACGCTTTTAAGTGTTACGTTTTTAAGATAAAACAAGTTTGACAAGTTAATCACAAGTGTTACAGCGTAGTGCCTATCTTTTCAGTCAGTAATCTCCACGCTTATGCTTTGTCAGTACTGGTCAGAGATATTTTCTCCAGCAGCATGCGAGCCAATCAGAAGGCATAGTTAATGCGTTCTCCGCAATCGAAGACGACTGATAGATATTCGGAATTCGAAAACTGGCAGGAGAAAATAGAAGAAACGGACAATCACATTGTTTTGAGGCCACCACGCTGCATAATGCTCAGAATGGGCAATGCCAGTTTAGTCCAGACTGAATGTGACTTGTGTCACTTGATCCTATCAGAAAGAGACGTTCGAGCATTCTTCTCCGGAGCACGGTCATAGATAGATAATTTACCAGCTATATATCGCTTGTGAAAAGACAAGAGCGGATTCGTGCTTTATACGCTTCATGACTATATCTCCTTGCCGGTGCAAAATCTCCGGGTAGCAGCGGAAGAAAACAAGAAAAGGTGTCACAGCTGCTCCCGGAGATCGCCGTGATTGTTGGATCCCGGATTTGAGTCGTTGAGTCAGAGTCGTTACAGACACGTTTACTCCTTCTTCCTGAGGGTCTCTGGCGTGTTTATGACTTAGTCATATAGAGTATTCACGGGTCTTGGGAGATAGGTGCGATAAAGCGAGGAAGAGATATCATAACGACTCTTTTGTGGACGTTCAAGTTATACGTGTCCGTGTTGAGAACCCGAGCCATTACAACCGACGAAAAGAACTGATACTAAGCTTTGGAGAAAAGCTGTTGGCAAATACGAACTACCGATCTTTGCTCCCCCTGATGCAACAAAAAATAGCAGGGCAGGGCAGCAATTTAAATTAGTACCTGCTAGAAGACGAACCTCAAGGTTCATGAACTCGTTTTTTACTTTTTTAACATAATTTTTATTACAAAACCTTAGCAACTGGCTAACGGCGATGTAATTTGCTTCCGCAAGAATCAATCCTTTTCACTTTCGGCTTTTATTTCTTGCTGTGGGAACCAGCTGGACAAGTGCAGAATACAGAAGATTGATGTTTCCGCAGGTTCTCCTCTTCCCTTTCAATTATCCAAGATGATTACAGAGAGGAAAAGGATGATGCTGACAAGGTTGGTTCGCAAAGACGAGAAGAGACGCGGTTCCTGGACACTCGTTTTCGCTTAACGGAAGATCAGTAACCAAAGTGTCCGTCTAACGTAGCCAGTCTATGACGAACCCAGTTAGAAACAAATGGATCAAGAGACAAAGAGGATTAAAGACCACCAGACGGAAGTTACACTAAGTTTGATTTAAACTTTCTGTGGGGAAGAAAAACATGTTCAGAAGCGTCGGTTTCCATTTCAGTTATTAACAGCTTCGAAGTTGTGAGGAAATTGGCAAGAGGCATTTTCCCAAGAGGATGTGGCTCGGCTGTATCTTGAAAAGAGTGTTTCCGTGAACGTTGATATAGTTCGCAGGTCCGTTTCCGCGATCAACAAGGTTGTTGAACTCCAATTTGAAAAATAACTCCCGGTGATTTTATGGCTCGAAATTTAACGGGAAATTCAGGTTTAGCGGTCAAAACAGAATGCAGATGGATGAAAACTGAGTATTCTTTTAGCAAATAGGAACTCGTAAGCGTTATACTTTATTTAGTGGTGTCGTATTTTTATGTTCATTACCTTAAATTACCTTAAATCACAGCTTGGAGTGAAATAAGGATTTTTGATCCTGTTGAATCACTCCTTGTGATGACTGTTGTTGATGGTTATGTTCTGGTGGAAGATTCCGGTGCTTCCCAGTCGAATTTCCACGGTGCATCTCGCCACTCACCATCCAGATGTCGTTTGAAAGCATCTGTTGACTCAGCAGCAACAGTGACCTCCTTGAGGTTGTTCCAGAGGTTCACAATCCGATTCGAGAAGAAGTTCCATCTTGCTCCAGTTCTGGCGTAAAGTTTGCGGATTCGTTTAGGGTGTCCTCGTGTTTTGTGGGAGGGGTCAATCTCCAGGATCTCATTTTCTTGATTGGTTGAGAGAAGTTTGTGCACATGGATCATGTCATCATGTCATGTCCCCGCATTTCCGTCTGTAGGGGAGGGGAGGTTCAGTTCCTTCAGCCGTTCACTGTAGGTCTTTTTTTCCATACCGGCGATCAGCTTGGTGGCCCTTCGTTGGATTTGTTCAAGAGCTGCCTTGTCCTTTTTGAATCGAGGGGTAGCCAGTATAGTCCCTACCTCCAATGTAGGTCTTACTAATCCTTTGTAGAGTTTGGTGATTACCAGTTTACTTCTGCTGGTGATACTGTGTTTGATGATGCCTAGGGCTCTGCTAGCATTGGCTGAGATATGCTGTGAGTGGGAGCTGAATTTCAACTGGGAGTCAACAAAGACGCTAAGGTCTCTCTCCTCCTAGACAGGCTCGATTGTGTGGTGACTCCCAGAGTTTTGGGTCATAAGGTACTGATGCTTGGGGTTGTTGTGTCCGAAGTGTATGACCTTGCATTTTTCTGTGTTGAATTCCAGCAGCCATCTTTTCAGCCATCCATCAGCCATCACCCAAGAGCACATGTTGTTGAGATCAGTTTGGAGAGATTGGATGGCAGAAGAAGTGTTGGCAGGACCTATGAGTTTCGAATCGTCCGCATACAGGGTGGTTTTGTTGCTGGTGATAAGGGGTAGCTCATATATGTAAATGTGGAACAGGGTGGGACGCTGGACGCAGGACGCTGCCCCGGGGGACCCCACTAGTAACTTTGATTTCGTCAGAGAGGGCGTGACTGTTTGGTCCGGTGGTCACTTTCACTTTCTGCGTTCTATCCCTCAGAAAATCCTCAGTCCAACCAAGAACAAATAATCAGTAAGAAATTCTGTCTTTAGTCCATGCAGCGACTATGAAAACCCCGACAAATCCGAGCAGAGCTGGAAGTATTTACTGTAGCTTCGAGCTGATGTTGATACCCATTTAATTCTCTTCCGTCTTCACCGTTGCCTGTCGCACAAGAGATATCGAAAGAGGCGAGCAGGAGGCGTACTCCGCGTGCTGATCCTCTCGGGAGCGTCTCCACAGACCCAATCAGCGTTGACTTCTAGATTTCCTCTTTAGCAACTTACCGGCGATCTAGCTATTTGTAGAGGTAACGAAACGTGATGTGGCGCGAAGCCGCTCTTCTGTATCGGGAGTTATTTATTCTTGGTCCAACTGACCACGTGTGGACTAAGAGATAGGGTAAGTAGCCTGTGAATGAGGTAGCGGTGACAAACTTTGTCAAATGCTTTGGCTAGATCCAGCAATATCATGTCCACATGCATTTGAAAGTAGCCTACCGCAAAAAAAAAAAAAAAGGAGTTGTCCACGAGTTTCAACTTGGTCAGCCGAGTGTATCACTCACATTTATGTGTCAGTGAAAAGCATTAGAAAAAGAGTGGACACAATAATTTTGCAGAAACATCATGATAATTTTCAAATATTTCTATAGCGAATAAAGCGGTTCAAGGCCAGCTATGAAAAAAGGTTTTGCTGTAAAATCTGTGTGCTTTTTTGGGATACTAAAACGTAGTAATGGGGCAGCTACGACTTAGTCAAGGTTCGTCCGTCCGTCCATCTGTCTATCTGTCCGACTGTTAGCACGATACCTCTCAAAAGGTTCGAGATATTTTGTTCAAACTTTGTGTGGGGATTCTTTGGGGCAAAGTACAGGTCAAGTTCATAGAAGGGCTCTGTAGAGACCTTCGGGTGGGGCATGGAGTTTCAAAGTAAAGAGCGATAAAACTCTTTTCAAAGGAAAAAAAACAAAACAAAAAGATAGTCGATTTAGGAGGTAGAAAATGATGCAGATTTAGGTTGGGATAAGAACAGTAATAAGACGATGTCCATTTAGGTAAGAACAAATGTTAAATCCATATAGCTATGTTTTCACACCAGGCATGTAGCTCACAGCAACCGGTTCAACCGTAGAATTAAGCATCTCATGTACAGAACATATTATTCAGCTATGGAGAGAAAAACAAGATACCATAGATGATAGCTGCGCGAACTTTCTTAAAGTAGAACTGAACCCTGATAGTATACAGCTTCATCTCCAATCGGCCTACTGTTGACTTTAGTGTTAAATTTCGGTTCAGCCAGAAGTCCGGACTGTCCACGACAATCTGAGACGAGGTTAGTCAAGACTGCGCGCGCAACCAGTAGTGCGATTTCACAATGACAAGACATTGGGAGAGTTACTAGTCGCGTTTTTTGTCACCTATCTACCAAGGCCTTAGTTCATTTTCTCGTTTTTTGCACCAAGCGCTTACTCCTTACTGCTCTTTTGACCGTTTTTGGACCAAGCCCTTTCTTCTTTCTGCCCAGGCCTGCGGAGAAAGGAGATAGGCAACTCCGAGGTGAGTTGACCTATCTCCTCAGGAGAACGACGCCTGACTCGTCTCTGCCAAAAACGGTCAAATTAGCAGGAAGGACAGAGGACTTGGGAGAGAGGCCTTTGAGCTCTTTTGGCAAAAAACGCGACTACTGTATAGAAGCTGGCCGTTTTTTCCCGCGGAATTTGAACTGGAATGCAGTAACTGTATGAGCGTGTTCCAGCCCACTTACCGTAGTTACTACGCATGTTGTCACGAGTTTTGGCTTCTTGGCGTTAATGCTGGAAAACATTTTTTTTAATTTCGCTAAAATATCACTCCACGGGGTAATCCAACAAATCACATTACAGAGATCCGTAGTTACCACGCTTACTACGCTCCCGAGCATAGTATGCAATAATTACTATAAGTTACTATTTCGAGAAGGTTGGAACGTTCAGCGTAGTAACTTTTCGTGTGGTTGTAATGGAAATGGTAACTAATAGTTACTATTGTTAGAAGGGTGGAGCACGCTCTATGTCTGCGGTGAGAAACTGGAAGGCTTCAGTTTAACTCTTCAGTTTAATTTGTTTCAAAACCGAATTAACGGCAAAAGCTGATTTCGTAGCTGACGTCAATACGAAAGGTACAAAAGCATATGAACAATAATTTGAAAATAACAGCGTTCGGTGAACCTCTAAGAGTCTAACCTGTGATAGGTTTCCTTGGTGATAGCTGCCATAGGTTCATAAATACTTCAAACATGAGACAAAGGAATCGATGTTTTCTATTCAGGAGGGAATTTTATTATGAAACTGACTGATGGATAAACGTACTGGAGCAAGAGGTGGGATCCCAAACGGGAGTAGTCAGGTCTAACAGAAGTAGTATAGAAAGGGGGGAGCTGGCCCAAAAGTCCCCCCAGTTCAAACCCCCATATTAACACCATTTTCTTAAATTTTAACATGATTTTTTCCAAATAATCCCCCTTTTTATAGATATTTTTATTTTCTTATTTTACCAAAAAAGGTCCCAAGAAATAGGAAATATTACCCTTTAAACTACTACTTTTTTACATTTTACTGAGTAAACAATTCTACATCAACATATTGGTCAGAGTTCTTATTCACTCTCATAATAGGCTGTAAAACCAGATTTTTCTTTAGAAGTAACTCATCAGCAATTGCATTATATCTCTGTGGTATAAACAAATCACAGGCTTTGTTATTATGATGAATAACAACAACCAGCTTATCACCATATTTTGTCTTAGCCATTCTCATTTTAACGATAGCATATTTCAATCCTAGAACTAGTTCTTCCTTCCTGATAGTATCATTGAATTTATTCATTCTAATTGTTGACAAGACTTTCTTTAGCGACTCCATTTATTAGCGGCTGATTTTATTTAATAAAAATCCCAATCGCTTGAAACATCTGGTAATAGAAGCCAACCACCTTTATCACATAAATGCGATAGATAGAGACGCAGTACTGAGTTTGCGTGATGATGTGATGATTACCGATTTTGAACTTCATAAAATATTTTTGCAAAACCCCACACCCCCAGACTTTGAAGAATAGTTGCGTTAAGCACACGCAAAGCAAAATATGGTAATGGCTATTAGTCTGGGGGGCCCCTGAACAGGGAAACTCCGAGGAGTTTTTTGAATCGCTACAAACTGCCGTCAGTAGGATTCGATCTTGCGAGGTCTGTGGAATGTCAAGTTAGAACGGGCCAGTGCGCTAACCGATTAGACCACGGGGTCCTCTTTCGACTGGCCAAGCTTATGTTTTCTGATGTGATATGACTCATCGGAAATAGTTGCAAAACCTCTCGCCTCCAGACAAGTAATACGGAAAGTTAAGAGGTGCGATGGAGTTGCACCCCGAGTTTTTGGTTGTTGTTGTTGTAGTTGTGGTTGTATTACTTGTCTGGAGACGGCTCCGACTTGAGGAGTTTTTCCCCCGCCATCACCCCCTACTAACAGAAATTGCTAGCAGTGGGATTCGATCCGATGACACAGAATAGCAGGGTCAATTACGTTAGCTAGACGCTAGACCGTTACACTGTCGGAGCTAGTTATAATTTTTTGTTGAAAGTTTTAAGATGAGAAAACTGGAGACAATTAGGCTACGAAATTAATGGTGGGTACTGGTTATGAATGATGCAGGAAATTATTGCGCGTAGAAACTGGATCTGAGAGTCGGAGCACATTGAACGTTTTATGAAGAGAATACCAGAGAAAATTATGCTTTGCGTCACGAATCAATGTTTGTCTGAATTCATCCACCACCCCAAGGGCCTGGGTGAGGGGTTGGACACTGGTGTACCACAGTTCCAGGAAGAGAAGGTGTACTGGGTGGTGAGGGGTTACTCACTTGGACAAAGGTGTACTGGGTGGTGAGGGGTTACTCACTTGGACAAAGGTGTACTGGGTGGTGAGGGGTTACTCAGGTACTGGTTATGAATGACGCAGGTAATTAATGCGTATATGAATATGAGGATAGAGTTTTCAATCTTATGAAAGCAATATACTACACTTTGGGTAATTTCTCTTGATTTATTATGGAATTATTTTTACAATATTTATATCCATTTAAGCAAACTTGCTTCATGTATTTTTCGCGAGGAAAGAATTTAAATGTTTTACGCATTTCCCCTTCACGTTGAATAACCTCTTCAACCGTTAATTGTCCGCATTTTAACATCACTGACAATTCAGTGTAAAAGTTATAAGCGGTTTTATGCTCTGATTTTCTTTCTGCAATGTTAAGATGTTTTTCGATTATTTCAATGATAACAGCACCCAAACTTAAGGAAGCTAAAGGCAGTACTAGAAACGCAGACATTCCTGCAGCTGAAAAGAGGAATTTGGATAAAAGTAAGCTATTACTTATCTGATTGTAATACTTGTAACTCCTTCTATGAATAAACATCATCTTTTCTAATTCTTCCATTTAGAGCAAAATAAAATTGTTTCAAAAATTATTCGATTGTTTCACGATTCGGAACACACCCGCCACCTAGGAAACTGTAGCTTACTCCGTGAAATGCAAAACACTTCTTGGTCAGTCGGAGACAAATCTAGGTGGCATATGCTCCGAGAACGCAAACAAATTCACCGTCTCGGAAAGTGTGCTCTCTGTGCATTCAGTCGGAGACAAAGAGGTAGCGCTTACTCCATGAAACAAACATTGAAACCAGTGATTTTCTTTACGGCTGAGAAAACGCAGTCAGGAGAAATTCATTAATAAAAATATTCTCCTATTAAATGATGAATGTTGCAGAGGTTATTCAGCTTTGTAAAAAGGTTATATCGAATAACAAATCGACTATACAAAGATTACCGAATTATACATATAATGAGCTGCGGACTTATGCGAAAATTAATAAAATCAAAACAAATGGAACAAAGAAACATGAAATAACAAATAATATCATAAACCATCTTAATAAGTATATTTTGATAGCTGAAGATAAAATTAAAATTGAACGCAGAAACGAAAGAACCCATAATAAGAAAAGACCAAGACCATCCGACTACAAACCGGACGAGAGATTAAGGGTCATTCTCGAAGATGAGATTAAAGAAAATAATATCACCATTACAAAAATAAAACAAGAGAAGGAAAAGATAACAGAAAAAGATACAAGTGAATTAAAAAGATTTCTAAAAAACAAAAACCTATCCACCCGTGGAAACCGAGATGAAGTCATACAAAAGATTGAAGAATACTATAATAATATTATTACCAAACATAAAGATTCCATACAGAAAATGAGAGATATCATAAGAGATCAAACAGAAAGAGGTGATAAAAATAGACACAAAGCAATCGATTTATCAACTCTCTTCATAAATAAGAAAAAAATTAAAGAAGAAAAAATAATTCCGGATCATTTATTTAGAACGGAAGAAGAACAGCAGACTACAATTTCTAGGGAAATTGAAAATTTGTATACCGTAAACGTTTCAATTGAAAGCAATGGAAGAGATGAACATACTCTTATTGCTTTTGTTTTTAATGATTTACTCCGAAGAATGAACGAAATAAATCATTACAGAGTTCAATTTGTGACCAGGGTTATATTCTATAGACAGGAAAATGATGAAGAAGTTGTAGTATTTTACAACAGTACTTCTTGGATTTTAAACAAAAATAGCGTTCTTACTCGTAGTCATTTAGATGATAATAACAAGAGACTGAGTTCTTTAAGTAATACCCCTCGGTCGGGGCTACAATTTAGTCGGTATGAAGGAATTGATTATAGGATGACTCGAATCGAATCTTATATGGGAGGAACGTTTAAAATACTGCCAGATTTCGTAAAAAATAAAAAAGCGTGCATAAATATAAAAAATAAAGATCAAAAATGCTTTGTTTGGTCAATCTTAGCACATTTACACCCAGCTAAAGATCATGTTGATAGACTATCAAATTATAAACAATATGAGAACGAATTTGATTTCAAAGGGGTTACCAACTTCCCGATGGATACACAAGACATCCACAAATTTGAAAATAAATACAACATTAAGATTTGCTTATTCCAAATTGATAAAGAGAAAATAATCAGAAGTCATATACTAAAAAGTACAATTAATGGGAAAACAGCAAAACATATCATTAATTTACTATATTTTGATAATCACTATGTACTTGTGAAAGATCTGAGCAAATTAGTCGGTACTCAAATCTCTAAAAAGAAAACAAAGACATATCTCTGCACTTTTTGTGGAAGGCATTTTAAAAAGGAAGAACAATTTGAAAAACATGAACTTAAAAATAATTGTGAAGACCCTGATATCATAATGCCTCCTGAAGGTTCAAGTATACACTATAAAAATATTGCAAAACAGATGAAAGTGCCTTATTGTATAATAGCAGACTTTGAGTCTTATAACGAAGAATACAACCAGGTAAACGGAAAGAAAACAATAAAAGTAGCTGAACAGAAGCCTTTTGCATACGATTTTCAGGTATGTTGCTCCTTTGATACAAACCAGAACAAATACTACGATTATTTCGGTGAAGATGCTGCAAAACATTTTGTTCAAACCGTTACAAAAGTATCCACAGAAATTGCAAACAAATATGAAAACAGGCAGAGAAATCACACTTATACAGATGTAGAAATTGCAGAAAAATGGAACACACTAATGGATAAGACTTGTCATATCTGTAAAACTGAAATCACTGAAAATCCCCACTTTGATCACGATCACATGACTGGTAAAAATAGGGGTTTTACTCATGCGGAATGCAATATGAAATACAGAATTCCCAAGCATATCCCTGTAGTCCTACATAACTTATCAAAGTATGATTCCCATCTATTTGTAAAAGAGTTGATTCCTGATAACGGAATATTTGAATCAGCAGAAAGTTTCATATCATTCTCGAAATCAATAAGTATTCCAAAACAGGATACAGAAATAAAATATGAAATCAGATTCATAGATTCCATCAGATTCATGGCTTCATCGTTGGACAAGCTATCAGCAAATTTAGCAAAATGCGATTGCAAAGAATCCTGTAATCATCTAAGGGAGAATTTCAAGTACACATCGAATAGTTTCAAAAACGACGAAGAGTTCAAAGAAATAATCAAGAAAGGGGTGTATCCATATGAATTCGTAGACAGTTTCAGTAAAATGGATTGTACAAAGTTACCACCTATAGAAAGCTTTTATTCTAGGTTAACAGGAAAAGATATCAGCAAAAGTGACTATAGGAGAGCGGTCTCTATATGGAAGCAATTTAATTGTGAAACATTACTTGATTATACCAAGTTGTACCTAAAAAGTGATGTTTTAATTCTATCAGATGTTGTAGAGAATTTCAGAAATGTATGTATACATAATTATGATTTGGATCCACTACATTACTTCTCAGCTCCAGGACTAACATGGGATTCTTTCCTAAAGCATTCGAAAGTAGAACTACCGTTATTCTCAAAGGAAGACATGTATACATTCGTTGAAAAGGGAATAAGAGGCGGTGTATCACAATGTATAAAAAGATATGCTAAGGCAAATAATAAATATATGAGCAGTTATGACAAAAATAAGCCATCTAACTATTTAATGTATTTCGATAAGAATAATTTGTATGGGTGGGCGATGTCACAAAAATTACCAGCGAATGACTTCCAATTCATTCCAGTACCTGATGAAATGAAAGAGAACACTGAAATTAATTCTTTAGATTATTATCAACTATTAAAAAATCATGTTCAAACAGAAATGAATTTGGAAAATGTGGGGGCAATTTATGAAGTAGATTTGGAATATCCTAGAGAGTTACACAAGTTACATAAAGATCTACCATTAGCACCAGAACATTTCAATGGAAAACTATGTACAACCTTACTGGATAAAAATAACTATGTAGTTCATCACAGGAACCTAGAATTCTATTTACAAAAAGGTCTGATACTGAAAAAAGTACATAGAATACTAGGATTCACTGAGAGTGCTTACTTAAAAGGATACATAGACCACAACACAGCACTGAGAACTAAAGGTACTAACGATTTTGAAAAGGACTTTTTTAAACTGATGAATAACGCTTGCTTTGGTAAAACCATGGAGAACGTAAGGAAACGAGCTGATATGGAAATAATAACTGATGATAAAACAAGAGAAAAAATAATAAAGAAACCCAACTTTAAATCTGAAATTATTTTCAGTGAAAACTTTTCTGTGGCAAGAATGTCGAAGGAAAAGATAAAACTAGACAAACCAATGTATATCGGTTTTGCTGTACTGGAACTCTCCAAGCTCTTGATGTATGAATTCCATTATGATTATATGAAACCTAAATATGAGGATAAAATAGATTTATGTTATATGGATACAGATTCGTTCATATATGACATAAGAACCGAGGATTTCTATGAAGATATCAAACAAGATTTGAACGAGAGGTTCGATACATCTGATTATGCGAAAGATAATCCATACGGGTTTCCTAGTGTAAATAAGAAAGTGATAGGAATGATGAAAGATGAATTAGCAGGACAAATTATGACAGAATTTGTTGGATTACGATCAAAAGTATATGCTTATGATAAGGACAACCAAGACCCTTCAAAGGCTAGCAAAAAACTAAAAGGAATAAAAACGAACATAGTGAAAGATAAAATTACGATTCAAAACTATAAGGATGTACTGTTTGGTAAAATTGAAAACCTATCTGTAACCCAGTATAACTTAAGACCATACAAGCACCGTATGTTTCTAGAAGAACAGAATAAGAAAGCGTTAGATCCTAAGGATGATAAAAGGATAGTAACAAGCGATAAATACACAACTTTACCTTTAGGTTATAAACATTAAATTCAAGTACCTACTTCAAAACTTCAAGTACCTACTTCAAAATTCAAGTACCTACTTCAAAACTTCAAGTACCTACTTCAAAATTCAAGTACCTACTTAAAAAATTCAAGTACCTAGTTAAAAAATTCAAGTACCTAGTTAAAAAATTCAAGTACCTACTTCAGTAAATCTTATAATGAAAAATTCTTCCTAAATAAATGAATGAAAAGGCACCAATAAAAGTGTATGATTTTAGCGAAAAGAATAACTATCAGAACAAACACGAACTTGCACCTCAGTGGCCATTTAGATTATTAATTTGTGGAAGTTCAGGAACAGGAAAAACCAATTTACTCTTGAATTTAATTTATGAATACATCTGTTTCAACCGAATATACTTGTATGCAAAAGATCTTGAAGAAGACAAATATAAAGACCTTATAGACAATTTAAACACTTTGGAATTAAAATGTAAAACGAATATTTTAACCGTAAGTAATGACCTTAATGATATTATCGATGTTGACGACCTAGACCCCCAGTATCAGAACTTGATTATCTTTGATGATTTTGTAACTGAAAAAGACCAGAAGAAAATAGAAGATTTATTCATAAGAGGAAGAAAGAAAAATGCTTCAATTGTTTACTTGTCTCAGAGCTATCATAAAACACCAAAGGTGGTAAGACTTCAGTGTAATTATTTTGCATTCTTTCAGTGTTCTAATCCAAAAGAAGTAAAATTAATAAGACAAAGCCATGTATCCAGTATAGACAATGAAAAATTTCTCAAACAATTCGAGGCTGCAACCAAGGGCTATGGGTTTTTCTTCATAGATTTAAAAACAAAAGATAAAACCCTGAAGTACAGGAAAAACTTTGAAAAATTTACCGGATAATTTATTTCTATAATAAATGAATAAATTTGGTAGTAATGGAAAAAAGGTTGGTAACGAATCGAAAGTTACTGACGAAAATGGTAACATTAACCTACACGATAGACGAATTATAAATTTAGGTGATGCGAAAACAGATAAGGATGCTATTAGCTTAAGATCTATGACTGTGATTTTGAATCAATTTAAAGAACAAATGACTGCGGGACAAGTGCAAACCAATCAATATTTTAGCGAAGATATCAACAGATTAACTGCGGTAGATGATTCTCCTGATAATGCACTGATAAGGATCAAAGATAAAGGATTATTTGTAAAACAGACAATTCAAGTTACTGATAAAGAAATTGATGCTGGGGATAAAGTAATCACAAATGTTCAAGACCCTAGAAACAAAAAGGATGCTGTTAATTTAGATACGTTAACAACAAACCTTTTAAAATATGACGAAAAGCTTCTTGTCCAACAAACCCTTAGCAAAAGTATTGAAACAAAGGTTGGTGACCTTAGGAAAATCATTGACAAAAAGACTCTTGACCTTAGCAAAAGTATTGACAAAAAGGTTCTTGACCTTAGCAAAAGTATGGATAAAAAGATCGAAAACCAAGAAAAACTTAGTTTTAATATAGAAGCAAAATATTTTGACCAAGAAGCCCATATCGATAATATTGAAAGAGCAGTCGTAAACATTTTAAAAAGGCTTTCAGAGCAAAAACCTGTTGATCAAGATTTTGTTAAGAAAACAGAAGACATAATGAAAACTAAACTAAAGAAATAAAATTTATATGATAAATTAATTTTCTAATAAATGGTTGAGACAATGGAGTATATAGTTTATTTATCAAAGCTTCAGAAAGGAAAGCTGAAGAAATGTTTTGGTGCTAAACAAAAATGTCAGATACGTGTTAGTCATAGCAGACAGAATGAACGAGAACCAGTAAAGTTACTTTTAAGTAAACGACAAATTGATAAAATTGAAACATGTAAAATAAATAACAAGGGTTGTGATATTGATGTATCATATAAACAGATGAAAGAAGCGATTCAAAAAGGTGGATTACTTCCATTCTTAATACCGTTAGCGATTACCCTTGGTAAGGCAGCTTTAACAAGTGGTGCTGCTGCTTTGGGTACATTCGCTGGTAAGAAATTGGTGGATAACATAACCAACACAGGTGGGGCGCTTACACTTCCTGGAACACAAAAAGTTGTGGGTCGGGGAAGGCCTAAGAAGATAACCGATGATGTCAACACAGGTGGTGCGCTTACACTTCCTGGAACACAAAGAGTGGTTGGTCATGGGGTACGGGGAAGGCCTAGGAAGTCAAAAAACGGGGAAGTCAAAAAAGAAGCAAAAGTAAAGTAGGACCTCTAACCAATTTTGACATTATGGACGCATTAGGGGATATACCATATTTTAGAGGTGTTTTCTCTATAGATACGTTACCTAAACAAATAAATAACCTAGAATGTGGTGTCATTAACTATGATAAACTCGGAATGCCTGGAACTCACTGGGTAGCGTATTGTAATCTACCTGATCAACCCTATGTCGAATTTTTCGATTCTTTCGGTATACCCCCAGGAAAAGAAATAATTAAATATCTAAAAACTTCAAAGAAAAAAATAGCTTATGAAAATCTTGCTGTTCAAAATATAGATGAATTAAACTGTGGATTTCACTGTATTTCCTACATTCAGCGCAAAATGAAGTTGGTAGCTTTTCGTTTATAAAAATTGTTTTCTAATAAATGGATATTTATTGTATGAAGTGTAAAAAGAAAACTGACACTGAAGCAATGTTTAAGGCAGTGTCACAGAAAAATAATGTTCCAATGCTAAAAGGTAATTGTGTTTTTTGCGGATCAAGGAAAAATCTGTTTTTAAAAAAAACCTCGACGCAGAAAAAGTTATTTTAAATACGTATTATTCTAATTATTCAGGTGTGGATGATATTCATAGAAAATTAAAAGAAAATGGAGTGAACGTTTCTAAAGATAAAATAAAAAATGTGTTGCAAAATGAGAATGTATATACCTTACACAAACCTTCTTATCATAACTTTGAAAGGAGACGAGTCTATGTTCACTATGTGGATGAGCAATGGCAAGCTGATTTAGTTGACATGCAGAAATATAAAAAAGTGAATGATAAAACAAATTACATCTTAACTGTCATTGATTGCTTTAGTAAATACGCTTGGTGTGCCCCTTTGAAAGATAAAACGGGTGCTGAAATTATCAAGGCATTCAGTCATATATTTAAAGAAAGAATTCCTAAGAAACTACAAACTGATAAAGGTAAAGAATTTGTAATGAGAAATGTTCAAAAATTTTTGAAAAATAATGAGATACACTGGTTTGCATCTGAAAGTGAATTGAAAGCGCAAATTGTTGAACGATTCAATAGAACACTGAAAGAAAAGTTATGGAAATATTTTACTCACAATAACACTAATAAATGGATTGATAT
Organism: Branchinecta lindahli; assembly: GCA_023053555.1. Classification (NCBI taxonomy): domain Eukaryota; kingdom Metazoa; phylum Arthropoda; class Branchiopoda; order Anostraca; family Branchinectidae; genus Branchinecta; species Branchinecta lindahli. The sequence goes on along the minus strand of JAKZAO010000013.1, from coordinate 20,881,197 downwards.
TTTACCTTTATTTGTTAGTAATTATAATAACTCTTATCATCGTTCGATACAAATGAAACCCATTGATGGTAGTAAAAAGGTAAATCAGAAAAAGGTTTACAATGCTTTGTTTCCTCCAGCTGATGACTACACAATCACAGGACATTATAAAGTAGGAGATTTAGTCAGAATAAAAAAAGAAAAGAGTATTTTTGATAAAGGATATTTACCAAATTACACAAATGAAGTATTCCAGATAGCAACCATTCGACCGACCACCCCAATCACTTATGAAGTATCTGACAAAAGTGGGGAATTAATTCAAGGAGGGTTTTATGAAAAAGAACTTTCAAAATTTATTATGAAATAAAATTACTTGTATATAAATGGATTCAAGACGCTTGAGTGATATGTTATCGGGTATAGTGAAGAACAGAGAAATTCAGAGAAGAAAGGTTCAAGAATATGAGATGGAGAAAGCAGGATTTCGGGAAATGGCTTCAGAATTTAACGCTCCAGTTGTTATGGCACAAAAAGAAAACATGATGGCACAAAAAGAAAACATGAAGACACAAAATGATAATACTGACGCCATCATGAAGAAATTAGGGGCGATTGATGGAAAATCAAGCGTACAGTTTCAAAAATTAGTTGAAACATTTAAAACAACTCATCCACACCAGATCACTGCTTCAAAGGAATCGAGTAGAGCGCCAACTCCTGCTTTAGAACCAACTCCCGCTTTAGGCTCATTATCCGTTGAAATGAATAAAGGTATTACCCAAGAGTTTTTAAATCAGATTAATTCAAAACATGCAGAATCCTGGGATGGCAATGATCCTTATTTTAAAATGCCTATGTATTACATTAATAATTCTATGGATATAGAGGAGGCTCTGGATCATTTAACAACTATAAGTAAAAGTTATGGTGGGATAAAGAGTAAAGGTTACTCTAGCCATAATCAAATTATTGAATTTATAAGAGTTTACAAGGATAGGTTAAGAACCATTCAAAATAATGTTGGATTAGTCAAACAACAAGGAACTGGAATATTTATGAACTGCAATGAAATGATTTCAAAATTGTACACTTTAATAGGTAGTAGAGTAAACGGAAATACATCTGATGAGGTAAGGAATGAAGCTGTTGATATTTTGGATTCGTTAATGCGAAATAAATTTCTTACGAAGAGAGATTACAATTCAATATATAAAAAATATTTCTAATAAATGGTGTTGTTAAACATTGAAGGTAATGAAAGTATCATTGATATAACATTTAGTCAACCAATTGAATTGAATCGTCATTGGGATTACGAAATAGGTTTGAATCAGTGTACTTTGTGGTATTCGTGGCATAATATAAGTGGTAAATTTGGGAATAATACGTTTCAATATAGGAAAGAGGGGGGATGGGTGAATGTTACTATTCCTAATGGGATGTATAACGATGATTGTTTGAATTATTTTTTGTGTCAGTATTTTGATACTCCCAAAGATAAATGTCCTATTGTAATCTCATCCAATCCAGCATCTATGAGATTTGTCATCATACTACAAGAAAAATATGTGTTTAGATTTAATAGTGACTTGTGTCAGATTTTAGGCTTTGAGAAGGATAGTGAGATATCTAAGAAAATCAATGAAGGTACAAAACTTCCGAATATAACAAGAAGCGTTGATAAAATTCAAATTCACTGCTCTCTTGTAAACAGTTCTATCGTAAACAAAAGTAAATCAGACGTCATTTGGACATTTGTTCCGAATACAGAACCTGGTTGTCAAATTGTTGAGAATCCTAGACAACTAATCTACCTTCCTATTAACACAAAAGACTTTATTTACTCCTTGAGAATGACAATTACTGATCAGTTGGGAAGACCTATCGATTTGAACGGTGATAACGTTGGATACGTTCTGCATTTAAGAAAAGCTTAAAGGATTAGTGAAATAAAATTATTTACCTATAAATGTTGATTAATAATAAGCGCTTACTTTATAAAAAGCAGTACGGAAGTGGAATCGGTAGTATATTCAAAAATATTGCCAATTCCCAGTTATTTCAAACGTCAGCAAAACAAATAAAAGATGGAGCATTGTCAATGTATAATAATATTATTAAACCGAGATTCGAGTTGTTTAAAAACAGAGCTATAGAATACGGGAAAGATCTGATTGATGTAAACAGGAAAGAACTCATTGATGTGATTGGAAAGAAGAAATCGATGAAGGATCTTCTGGGTGCAAATAAGAGATTTTTAAATCAAAAAAGTCAGGACTTGATCAACGCGATAATAACTGGAAGTGGTTTAAAGATTCTGAAATAATTTTTATCGAATAATTTCTTTCTTATATAAATGGCAGTAAATAAAGTTATCAGTCCGCAATGGAACATTTTTGATGAGCCGCTTGTAGATGATACAGTGGTCAAATATGAATTTAAAGAAATTCGAGAAACAGATGTGAATGTTTCCAATAAACAAGAGTTTGAATTCGTAACGAAGAAATTAGATTCCTGGTTCTATCCTAGTGAAAGTTATCTTGATGTTAGTGTAAGAATTGTAAAAGAGGATGGAACTAACCTAGCTGCAACCGATGTTGCTACTTTAACTAATAATGGATTTAATTTATTCAGTACCGCTGAGTATGTAATAAATGATGAATCGGTTGAAAAAATTAATCATGTTGGTATTACAACTACCGTTACAAAGTTGATTGAATATTCTGATGATTATTCTAGAAGCGCAGCCAGAAATCATTTCTGGTATAAGGATTATAATCAAGGAACAGATATCAACCCTATAATATGTTCATTTACCGCACCTGCAGCAGCAGCAGGAAATGTAAATGTCAGTTCTGAATCTAATCCGAATTATAATAAGGGTTTTGAAAAGAGATATAACAGAACTAAAAGCAGTAAATTAGTAAATATGTATTTACCATTATCAGAGTTGTTTGGATTCTTGAAAGGAAACAAACGATTTTTTAGAGGTGCATCGCATAGAATTTGTCTAAGAAGAAATGACGATAATAATATGATTGTAAGAAATGGGGATACTAATTTTAAAGTGGTCATTGAGTATTTATCCTGGAAAATCCCTATCATAGCTCCTAGTATTGAAATGATGAGTGAATTGGAAAAAGGTTTGGCTAAGGATAAAAAGTATAATTTGATGTGGGAAGCTTGTAATACTTATAAAAGTGATGTTAGTCAGAATAAGGAGCACACCTGGAAAGTTGTGTCTGAGAGAAATAGTCCAACCAAAATTGTTGTGATGTTACAGAAAAATGACAAGCATAACAACCAAAAAAAGAATAATATGGTATTTGATCATATGGATTTAACAGACATCGAACTTAGAATTAATGGGGATAAATATCCTGAAGAACCACTCAAGTGCGACTTTAGCGATGAGAAATGTAAATACTCGAATCTTTACAATAGGTTCATACATTTGGGTTATAAACAATTAGCATTTGATACTGGTAGTGTTGTTAGCATAGAAGAATTTAAATCAGTGTATCCACTATTCTGTTTCGATGTTTCCAAACATGAGTCTAATATTTATAATGGAACAACTGCTGATATTGAAATAAGTTTAACATTAAAAGATGATCAACCCGTACCATATAATGTTTACTGTGTAATATATTATGAAAGAAAAGCTACGTTAGATATTATTAATAAAAATATGTATGTGAGTTTGTGAGTTTGGATTTTTATTAAATAAAATCAGCCGCTAATAAATGGAGTCGCTAAAGAAAGTCTTGTCAACAATTAGAATGAATAAATTCAATGATACTATCAGGAAGGAAGAACTAGTTCTAGGATTGAAATATGCTATCGTTAAAATGAGAATGGCTAAGACAAAATATGGTGATAAGCTGGTTGTGGTTATTAATCATAATAACAAAGCCTGTGATTTGTTTATACCACAGAGATATAATGCAATTGCTGATGAGTTACTTTTAAAGAAAAATCTGGTTTTGCAGCCTATTATGAGAGTGAATAAGAACTCTGACCAATATGTTGATGTAGAATTGTTTACTCAGTAAAATGTAAAAAAGTAGTAGTTTAAAGGGTAATATTTCCTATTTCTTGGGACCTTTTTTGGTAAAATAAGAAAATAAAAATATCTATAAAAAGGGGGATTATTTGGAAAAAATCATGTTAAAATTTAAGAAATTGGTGTTAATATGGGGGTTTGAACTGGGGGGACTTTTGGGCCAGCTCCCCCCTTTATATACTACTAACAGATGTTCAGTCTTTGCCCAATTCCGTTCAAATTTACCGAACATACCTTTAAATCAGACCCATTTGTTAGTACTTTCCAGCTTAAGGCGTATCAGACAGTCATGCTCATTCGTAGACATGCGGTTTTGACCAGATTCCGACCGGACTATCCTTCTGAGGCAAGAATAAATGCTATTTCCCAATGAGTTTTGTCGGGTATACTAACAGTTTCCAACCAACTTTACAGGAGGATTTGTTTGTCCCCAACTTTCCAAGCCCCTTTACGTCCAGAAAGTTCAAGATGAAAAGTCTTCAAGGTGAAGATTTGAAGTCATCGTCCTTACAGACGGACAGACGGACAGGCTTTACAAAGCCATAGTTCGGCGGTTATTGACGTTTTAGGGTCCCAAAAAAGAAGTAGGATACTGGCGGTAACTCGAATGGATCAGGGTTAAGACGGTGGAGGTAATTCGCCGTCCAAATTGTTGGGATCACAAAACGTTACTGATATTATAAAGTTTGTCTGTCCGTTTCGTCTGTCTGTTTGCTAGCCGATAGAGCTCGAAGGAAAGCAAATATTCTGTTAAAACTTAATGTGGGGATCCCTTGGTTTAAAGTACAGGTTAAAGGTCGTAGTCGGGCCCTGTAGCATTAGATTTAGGGGCGGGGGAACGGGTTTCAAATTACGGCGCAAACCAAACATGCTTCTAAAAGCGAAGGAAAGGGCTTTGGGGTGAGGAGACATGACGAATCCATATTTGCAATTTACTTTCTTGCCGGATAAGCAGTCTATCCGGCAAAACCGGAAAGTAGAGTCTAGTAGAAGTTTTGTTTGAATGGAGCAGATTGTCGAAATAGTGGTAAAATAACAATCTAAAGATATTTTACTTGCTTTCCAGCTGAACAAAAAAATCGGCAAGAAACCGGCAAAACTCGGAGTTTTGGTAGTTCTTACAACTGTCCACGATCAGTTCGTGATCACGAACAAGTAGTTCATGACCGAACCGTTTAGAGTGTCGATATTGGGGCAAGCTGACATGCTGAGTTGATATATACCTGTGCTATTTTCCTGCTTGTTTGACACAACCGACAGTAACCGGTGTCAATCGGAAATTCGGTTAATTTCGGTAAAATTCTTTAACGGGTGTCGGTAATTTTGGAAAGAAAGAGAATTTCCGATCAAGCTTATGAATGAGGTGTAATACAAAGAACATGTTCGATCAGTTTCAACTAAAACTTGTATTTCCACCGTAATCTGGGCTAGACCGTGAATTAAATATAGAAAGAAATTACCTTGTGGGTCTGAAAATAACACCCGATAGTATAGATGAAACGGTCCAATAGAGTTCCCAATTTGGGCTGCCTTTGGGTTCCCATCGAAACCTTTGGTCTTGTTTCTTCCGAAACCAACTTTCTGAAGAGATCGGGTAAATATGACACGTAGACAAGGGACAGATTCAGATTCGATTGGGGGTACTTGCTTTGCGGATTCGATCAACCGCGAAGGCCAGGCTTTGTCGGTAGTTGCTTAATTTTCGACGATTTTGTTTCCTCTAACAACCGATTTCGTCTCAACCGAGGTTACCACTGGAAAGATAATGGATATGCGGGACGCAAGTGGGCGAAAACTGGTCGCTCCACTTGACATAAATCGTACCCAAGAGCCCTGGGAAAGCAGCTATCTCTGAGTAAGACGTCCCGTTTTCTGGAGAAAAGGACCATTAATCCTGAAGGATACTCAGCACCAAGGTAATAATTACACAACCGTGCTTGACCTCCATCACGATAACAAAGATGGATGAAGTTTGGGAAAGATACTATGCTGGCAATTTTGTTCCTTGCGGGGTTCAAGAGAACTTGGAGGAACTTTTATCTCGAATGGCTTATTGACTGTAGGAAGGGTGTGAAAGGTCGCCGGAGACGTTAATCTCGGCGGAACGCGTAAACCGGGAAACAAGACTGGTCAAAACCTCACCTGACGAAAAATCTCTAACGTAGGGAATTCTGACTACAGCACTCAAACCTTACTATTTTAACGTTCATACAATGTTTCCTTTATCCTTATTTGATTCAGTTATTTATAGCAAGAATAAATAAGGGAGAGAATTGAGAAGAGTCGACTCAAGCTAGATTCCTTTCTAGCCGGTCTCAAAAACCGGGGGTGGAGCTTGGGTGGGGCTTCGCGTGTTGCCTCTTGCAGTATTAGTTGTTACCTCCAGAGCAAAAGTGATGAAGCAGTCAGAAAAGGCGGGAATTTTTAAACACTGCTGATTTCCGAGGATTATACCTAGAATGAAGAAGGGGAGAATTTAGAAGACAAAAATAAAGGCAGAAAAGGACCGACAGCAATTTGGACTGAAAGTTCAAATTAAAGAAAAGAAGGGACGTACTACCAAATGTTTTACTCTAGGCTTAGACAGTCAGTTAGGATATCCGTCACTGGAGAAGTGAGAAGAACAACTCACACTTTTTTTTTTCATCCACAAATAATCATTTAATCTCTCTGGAAGATCCTGAGCGTGCGAGTACGTATCATTTCCAGTAATCAGTTATTAATGTAAGACTAGGATTTGTTCCTGAACCACCCGAGATAATCATATACATTTTGACCAAGAATAATAAGTTATTATCACAAATGGGGACGTTTTGGATTTCTTATAATCAGCAAATATAAATTTGAAAAACTTTAGTCAACTGTTTTTCGCAACTATACGAGAAAATGATATGAGCTAAATTTTGTGTCGAGACTACACTGTCAGAAGTTTCATAACAGATAGCGCATAGCACTTTCAAGAATAACACCTTTTTATTTAGAAATAAAGTGTTATGACCAATTAAGTTTACACTATTTCGTGCCTAGATCTCCAACAACACCTTCAATTGGTAAAAATACTAACGGGAAGGAAAGAAACATAACAGATAACATCCCAAAGTGTTATCTGTTGAAACCGGGCATCCTTCTGTTGTCGTTATGTAACTTCTGACAGTGTAGTATTTTTTTTTATTTTAGAAATAGGGTAAACTTAATTGGTCATAACACTTTACTTCTAAGTGAAAAGGTTTTTTTTTTATAGTGTTATGCGCGATCTGTTACGAAACTTCTGACAGTGTAGAGAGCACAATTTAAAAAGAAGAACTTAATAACTCATTCAGTACATTTTTGCCAGCTAAATACCTTAAGTTGACCACACCTTTTCTAGAAGCGATGCTTTACAGTCCTGAGAAGACTAAAAAAAAATTACTATTGTTCACACCAATTCATCACACCCTCACCAATCCTATTGATCTGGACCAAAGACACGTGTTAGGTCCTTGCCTCAAGTTCATCAACGTTTGCTCCTTATTGCTCCCTGAGTCATCAAATGCCGCTTTTCCTTGGGCTTCATAGTCTTTGTGAAAGGTCGCGATAAAATAAGCATCTTATTGGAAATCTGACCAGAGATTGAAAGTCGTTTTCATTTGTATAATCCGCAGAAATCAGCACTGTTTAAACTTCCCGCCTTTTCTGGCTGCTTCATCACTTTTGCTCAGGAGGTAACGCTTAATACTGCAAGAGGGAACAGGCGAAGCTCCACCCAGTCTCAACCCCCCTAAAATATTTCCGGACAGAAGTGAACGTAGGTTGCTGACATCAATGTTATGCGAGTTCTCAATTCTCTCCCTTATTTATTCTTGTTTATAGTCAACATGCCGGACGGTTCATTTCAGTGAACCGGATTACAAGATTCAGTCATCGAAGGCTTAAGTAAAAGACATTAAATTTGTAAAACTCGATAACACCAGCAGTAAGCTCTCTCGGACACAGGTGACATGAAGTTTAATCCTTCATCATGTCTCAGTCAGAAAGAGAGAAAAAGATTTCTCGTACAGTTAGGTCATTGAAGGGGGTCAAGCAAGGGTGTACCCTTTCCCCTAAGCTTTTCACCCTGTTTATAAATGACCTCGAGGATTTTATGAATAAAATGGGTGCTCCGTTAGTTAGTATTGACATCATATCTTTATGTATGTTGTTGTTCGCTGACGACATTGCGTTGATAGCACACAATCGGTCGGACCTACAAAGGTTATTGAACCTTTTGGACCAATATTTGGCGGAAAAGGAGTTGCAGCTAAACGTGGCGAAGACGGTTGTAATGATTTTTAGGAAAGGGGGAAATTTAGAAGATGAAGTTAAATTGAAATTTAGGGGAGAGGAAATAGGATTTAGGGAAGAATTTATTTATTTAGGACATAAGTTTAAGTCAAATGGTTCCTTCGGGAGCCAAGTTGAAGCAAGCGTAGCCAAAGGTAAGCGATGTATAAATATGGTATTAAGAAGTAAGTTAAGGGTTATAGAAGATATGAAGTTACATAAACAGGTTTTCCAGACAAAAATTATCCCGGCTATACATTATGCATCCGAGATATGGGGATTTGGTAAGTATGGAAAGTTAGAGCAATTGCAATTGTTGTATTTTAAAAGAGTAATAGGAGTTAGTAATAAAATAAATTCGATAGTTCTGATGGGTGACCTGGGCCTAAGTAGTTTAAGGAAAAAGAGATGGGTAAGTATGATCTCATTTTGGGAGAAGTTGTTGCAGATGCCAAGGGTTCGAGTCGCCAAGGCAGCATATAAGGAAAGCATTCGGGACTCCAAAAAAGATTCGTGGGCATCCCAGGTGAGGCAGATATTGGACCATTGCGGTTTGTCAGAATTTTGGAATAATGGTGATGGGCCTGGACTCCCTTTGGGTGATGTGAGAAAGGTGGTGGAAAGTCGTCTGTTGGACCAGGAAATTCAAACTTGGCAGGTGGCCAAGGATGAGTCAATGTCCTTGAGGTTTTATGCAAAAAATAAAGAGATGTGGGGGGAGGAAGTATATTTTAAAGCGGGTTTGAAAAGGGAGGAAATACGGGATTTAATTAGTTGTAGGGCAGACAGCCTGCCATTGGGGGAGAGAAGACGGTATATTGGGAGGGCAAAGGGTCGGTCCGGTCCGTACTCATGTCCGATGTGTCGTAGCATGGATGAGAATTTAAAACATTTATTGTGTGAATGCGAAAGTCTGAGTGAACTTAGGCTAGAAATTTTTGGAGTGAAGGGAAGGGGAATGGATGAAGAATGGATGTGTGGTGTAATGGGGAATAATTGTTTTGGAAATATAAAACAGTTGGTGAGGTTCCTTAGGGTAGCCCTAGCCCACAGGGATAGGTGCGTATAGGAGTTAATATTTTGCGTGTGTATGTTGATGTTTCTTGTGTGTTTTTTTTCTATATGTATTTGCCATGGCCGTTGGCTCTTAGCGCAAATAAAATCTTAAAATCTCTCTCCTATCTTTTACAGGAAGGAAAAGATGAAACCCTACATAAAGTTCATTATCAAAAAGTCAATTTCAACCACACACTGTTATTTCCTATTGTTTGCTTTTTTCGTCTCAGTCGCTTGTGTACTCTTTTTCCGCCCCGCTACGGGTTCAATCCAAAGAACTGCAACAATTTGGCGTCACTTTCACGGCAGAAAAAGGTTCAAAAGAAAATATCGACCTATACGTTTATCACCTATATCGCTAACAGTTTGTCGTGCCCGGCAATTCATTAGGGTTCCGTCAGTACCACAACACGTCAGTTGACATACACGTCATTTGACATACACGTCAGTTGACATGAACGTCAGTTGACATACACGTCAGTTGGCATAAACAATAGTTCGCTCACATATTGTTCTCGATGGGATAACTATGGAAGCTCGCCCGGGAGATTAATAAGGAACCCCAACTGACCTGTACGTCAACTGACGTGTATGTTAACTGACATGTATGTCAACTGACATGTATGTCAACTGACGTGTACGTCAGCTGACGTGTATGTCAACTGACATGTATGTCAAATGACGTGTATGTCAACTGACGTCAGTTGACATACACGTCAGTTGACATACACGTCAGTTGACATACATGTCAGTTGACATACACGTCGGTTGAAATACACGTCAGTTGACATACACGTCAGTTGACATACACGTCAGTTGACATACACGTCAGTTGACATACACGTCAGTTGACATACACGTCAGTTGAGATGCAGGTCAGTTGACATACACGTCAGATGACATACACGTCAGTTGACATACACGTCATTTGACAGTTCAGTTCAGTTCATTTTTTTCATGAAAAATAATAAGCACCATTAACTCATTATGACCCCACCACTGGTGGGTATTACCCCGCCTGGCAATGGGACATAAGGCCTTTCAATGTGACATACACGTCAGTTGACGTACACGTCAGTTGACATACACGTCAGTTGACATACATGTCAGTTGGCATACACATCAGTTGACATACACGTCATTTGACAGTTCAGTTCAGTTTTTTCATAAAAAAATAATAAGCACCATTAACTCATTATGACCCCACCATGAGGCCTAACATAAGGCCTGGCAATGAGACAGGCAATATACGTCAGTTGACATACACGTCAGTTGACATACACGTCATTTGACAGTTCAGTTCAGTTCAGTTTTTTCATAAAAAATAATAAGCACCATTAACTCATTATGACCCCACCATAAGGCCTAACATAAGGCCTGGCAATGGGACATACACGTCAGTTGACATACACGTCAGTTGACATACACGTCAGTTGACATACACGTCAGTTGACATACGCGTCAGTTGACACACACGTCAGTTGACATACACGTTAGTTGACATACACGTCAGTTGCATACACGTCATTTGACAGTTCAGTTCAGTTCAGTTTTTTCGTAAAAAATAATAAGCACCATTAACTCATTATGACCCCACCATAAGGCCTAACATAAGGCCTGGCAATGGGACATAAGGCACGTCAGTTGACATACACTTTAGTTGACATACACGTCAGTTGACATACACGTCATTTGACAGTTTAGTTCAGTTCAGTTTTTTTCATAAAAAATAATAAGCACCATTAACTCATTATGGCCCCACCACTGGTGGGTATGACCCCACCTGGCAATGGGACATAAGGCCTTTCAATGTGACATACACGTCAGTTGACGTACACGTCAGGTGACATACACGTCAGTTGACATACACGTCAGTTGGCATACACATCAGTTGACATACACGTCATTTGACAGTTCAGTTCAGTTTTTTCATAAAAAAATAATAAGCACCATTAACTCATTATGACCCCACCATAAGGCCTAACATAAGGCCTGGCAATGAGACAGGCAATACACGTCAGTTGACATACACGTCAGTTTACATACACGTCAGTTGGCATACACGTCAGTTGACATACACGTCAGTTGACATAAACGTCAGTTGACATACATTGTCAGTTGACATACACGTCAGTTGGCATACACGTCAGTTGGTATATACGTCAGTTGACATACACGTCAGTTGACATACATGTCAGTTGACATACACGTCAGTTGACATACACGTCAGTTGACATACACGTCAGTTGACATACATGCCAGTTGACATACATGTCAGTTGACATACACGTCAGTTGACATACACGTCAGTTGACATACACGTCAATTGACATACAGGTCAGTTGACATATAGGTCAGTTGACATACAGGTCAGTTGACATACACGTCATTTGACATACATGTCAGTTGACATACACGTCAGCTGACACGTCATTTGACAGTTCAGTTCAGTTCAGTTTTTTCATAAAAAATAATATGCACCATTAACTCATTATGACCCCGTGTATGTCAACTGACGTGTCTGTCAACTGACGTGTATGCCAACTGACGTCTATGTCAACTGACGTCTATGTCAACTGACGTGTATGTCAACTGACGTGTATGTCAACACGTGTATGTCAACTGACATGTATGTCAACTGACATGTATGTCAACTGACGTGTATGTCAACTGACGTGTATGTCAACTGACGTGTATGTCAACTGACGTGTATGCCAACTGCCGTATATGCCAACTGAGGTGTATTTCAACCGACGTGTATGTCAACTGACGTGTATGTCAACTGACGTGTATGTCAACTGACGTGTATTTCAACCGACGTGTATGTCAACTGACATGTATGTCAACTGACGTGTATGTCAACTGACGTGTATGCCAACTGACGTGTATGCCAACTGACGTGTATGTAAACTGACGTGTATGTCAACTGACGTGTATTGCCTGTCTCATTGCCAGGCCTTATGTTAGGCCTTATGGTGGGGTCATAATGAGTTAATGGTGCTTATTATTTTTTTATAATGAGTTAATGGTGCTTATTATTTTTTTATGAAAAAACTGAACTGAACTGTCAAATGACGTGTATGTCAACTGATGCGTATGCCAACTGACGTGTATGTCAACTGACGTGTATGTCAACTGACGTGTACGTCAACTGACGTGTATGTCTTATTGAAAGGCCTTATGTCCCATTGCCAGGTGGGGTCATACCCACCAGTGGTGGGGTCATAATGAGTTAATGGTGCTTATTATTTTTTATGAAAAAACTGAACTGAACTGAACTGTCAAATGACGTGTATGTCAACTGACGTGTATGTCAACTGACGTGTATGTCAACTAACGTGTATGTCAACTGACGTGCCTTATGTCCCATTGCCAGGCCTTATGTTAGGCCTTATGGTGGGGTCATAATGAGTTAATGGTGCTTATTATTTTTTATGAAAAAACTGAACTGAACTGAACTGTCAAATGACGTGTATGTCAACTGACGTGTATGTCAACTAACGTGTATGTCAACTGACGTGTATGTCAACTGACGCGTATGTCAACTGACGTGTATGTCAACTGACGTGTATGTCAACTGACGTGTATGTCAACTGACGTGTATGTCCCATTGCCAGGCCTTATGTTAGGCCTTATGGTGGGGTCATAATGACTTAATGGTGCTTATTATTTTTTATGAAAAAACTGAACTGAACTGAACTGTCAAATGACGTGTATGTCAACTGACGTGTATGCCAACTGACGTATATACCAACTGACGTGATGCGAACTGACGTGTATGTCAACTGACATGTATGTCAACTGACGTGTATGTCAACTGACGTGTAAGCCAACTGACGTGTATGCCAACTGATGTGTATGCCAACTGACGTGTATGTCAACTGACGTGTATGTCAACTGACGTGTATGTCAACTGACGTGTATTGCCTGTCTCATTGCCAGGCCTTATGTTAGGCCTTATGGTGGGGTCATAATGAGTTAATGGTACTTATTATTTTTTTTACCCCCATGGCGCAGCGGTAAACCGTTGGACTATGAAACTGGCGATGCGGGATCGATCCTACTTGAGGACGTTTGCTTTTGCTTGTCAACTGACGTGTATGTCAACTGACGTGTATGTCAACTGACGTGTATGTCAACTGACGTGTATGTCAACTGACGTGTATGTCAACTGACGTGTATGTCATCTGACATGTATGTCAACTGACGTGTATGTCAACATGGTGGGGTCATAATGAGTTAATGGTGCTTATTATTTTTTATGAAAAAACTGAACTGAACTGAACTGTACAATGACGTGTATGTCAACTGACGTGTATGTCAACTGACGTGTATGTCAACTGACGTGTATGCCAACTGCCGTATATGCCAACTGAGGTGTATTTCAACCGACGTGTATGTCAACTGACGTGTATGTCAACTGACGTGTATTTCAACCGACGTGTATGTCAACTGACGTGTATGTCAACTGACGTGTATGTCAACTGACGTGTATGCCAACTGACGTGTATGCCAACTGACGTGTATGCCAACTGACGTGTATGTAAACTGACGTGTATGTCAACTGACGTGTATTGCCTGTCTCATTGCCAGGCCTTATGTTAGGCCTTATGGTGGGGTCATAATGAGTTAATGGTGCTTATTATTTTTTTATAAAAAAACTGAACTGAACTGTCAAATGACGTGTATGTCAACTGATGTGTATGCCAACTGACGTGTATGTCAACTGACGTGTATGTCAACTGACGTGTACGTCAACTGACGTGTATGTCTTATTGAAAGGCCTTATGTCCCATTGCCAGGTGGGGTCATACCCACCAGTGGTGGGGTCATAATGAGTTAATGGTGCTTATTATTTTTTATGAAAAAACTGAACTGAACTGAACTGTCAACTGACGTGTATGTCAACTGACGTGTATGTCAACTGACGTGTATGTCAACTGACGTGTATGTCAACTGACGTGCCTTATGTCCCATTGCCAGGCCTTATGTTAGGCCTTATGGTGGGGTCATAATGAGTTAATGGTGCTTATTATTTTTATGAAAAAACTGAACTGAACTGAACTGTCAAATGACGTGTATGTCAACTGACGTGTATGTCAACTAACGTGTATGTCAACTGACGTGTATGTCAACTGACGCGTATGTCAACTGACGTGTATGTCAACTGACGTGTATGTCAACTGACGTGTATGTCAAATGACGTGTATGTCCCATTGCCAGGCCTTATGTTAGGCCTTATGGTGGGGTCATAATGACTTAATGGTGCTTATTATTTTTTATGAAAAAACTGAACTGAACTGAACTGTCAAATGACGTGTATGTCAACTGACGTGTATGCCAACTGACGTATATACCAACTGACGTGATGCGAACTGACGTCTATGTCAACTGACATGTATGTCAACTGACGTGTATGTCAACTGACGTGTAAGCCAACTGACGTGTATGCCAACTGATGTGTATGCCAACTGACGTGTATGTCAACTGACGTGTATGTCAACTGACGTGTATGTCAACTGACGTGTATTGCCTGTCTCATTGCCAGGCCTTATGTTAGGCCTTATGGTGGGGTCATAATGAGTTAATGGTACTTATTATTTTTTTACCCCCATGGCGCAGCGGTAAACCGTTGGACTATGAAACTGGCGATGCGGGATCGATCCTACTTGAGGACGTTTGCTTTTGCTCTTTTTCGCTGCCCTTGTTATTTGTTTTCCGGACTCCCGGATCCGGGGAAAGTCGGATCGGGAAAGTGATTATTTGTAAGTTGATCTGGTCGGGTCCCCGATAAGCCCGCCAAGTTTCATCGTCCTAGCTTATGTGGAAGTGCCCGAACTAGCAAAAGCGGGACAGACCGACAGACATTAGGATCGCTATATGGCACTTGAGTAAGCTCAAGTGCCATAAAAACGGAATATGCATACAATTTCATTTGCATTTTTTTAATCAACAGACGGAGATACAAACTTCCCATTGTCGTCATCCCGTCACTGAAGTCTGGGATCCCAAACACAGTAACGCGTCTTGGGCTTTGACGTGATTGTTAGATTTTCAAAAGGGCACATCATTAACATAAGAGATGAGAGGAACTCGGTTGTTCAGTATTCGAAGAGGAAGGTACCGAAGATGTTCAAAAAAATATAATAGACAATTTTATTAGGAGTTGCCTATTTGAAACGTGGCAAAGTAACCTCTGGAAATAAAACAGTACAGAAAGGAGTTCATAATAAAGCAGATGATCCCCATAGGTTTTTGTATACTGAATGATGGCTTTATTTTGCCATGGCTTTATGCATGCGCCATTCCGTTGACAGTTAACGCGAATGATCTTATCTAAGTAGAGTCCTAGCGGTTGATAGATTAACGTGTATATGGACTTTTCGATGAATCTATGTAGTTCAATACATCAAAAGCGCAGGGTGCCGCACCAATCTATCTATAGCCGCGTTCGTTGTCCGGTGACTACTCACCGGTGCTTCCTATAACGCGTTTTTGCACTCACCGGTGACTACTCACCGATCTTAAAACCCGTTTTCGGACTAACCAGTGTCTGGTTAGTGCCCACCGGTGCGGACTAACCAGAACCTGCTCGTGAGCCCCGCTGTAGCGAGGAGTTAGCAAGTTTTCATCAACTCACTGGTGAACGAAAAAACGCGTTATAAGCAAAGAACTGGACACTGGTGACTAAACACCAGAACCAGACCGGAGTGCAACGAACGCAACTTATGTAGATCTATCTATTTTTGCGGATACTGCTTAGTACACGGTGCTTATGCAAGCAGGCTGTGGCAGAGAAAAAACTCTATAGCTTCGCTCTAAAGCAGCCTTTTGCTTCGACCTCGGTAAGAATAACAGTTTGGAGAAAATTGCCGGGACAACATCTTCTGCCCAGTTCTGGATCCTTAATTGCTTGACGACAGAAGTAACGATTCCCTGGCAAAACTTGTGGAACGATTGAGTTCAAGAGCCACACGTGGAATAAAGTTGCAGGAGCTGCAATGCTCTCTGTCTCGAAGAAAGGGTGGCGTCAATCCCTGTCTAGAATTTCATAAAGCGTCAGTGCAAGATGGCGCATTGTGGTGATCGTGACAGTATTTACCTAACTTCAGGTCAGTGATGATAGTTGTACCTTTTCCAGATGACCCATGAACACTGGTGTTTTGGAAGGGAAATGTTTCCACGTAAGCTCCAGATTATCCGTTGCTTTCAGTACATAGCTCAGACAGGAAAAATTCTCGACCCGAGGCCGAGGAGCCAAAGACAAGTTTTTTGTATCGAAGTTTTGTTCACCGTTGGCTTAGCCGGTTGCTTAATTTCCTTTTTCAAACGCCGTCGAAGTTCGCAGTTCGCTTAATTAGTATTTTTACGACTTCGGCGAATCTTGCCCGGTCGCAGTTTCTTCAACGTTTCAAGCGAACTTCTAACTTGCTAGCTAACGAAGTTCGACGCTCAGAGTTTGAAGGACAAAGGAAATCTGGCCGGCGACCAAAAACGGTATTTATACAGAGACCTTTGAGTTTGAAGGTAACTTCAAACTTCGATCAAAAACGCAACTATTGACAAGCATATCTTCGAGAGTCGTCCTTTTCAATAACGGCATTCTTCCGGAGAAACAGGACGCAGTATAATCCTTCGAAACTTGTCCTATCAGCATCTGTATCCACTGAACCTTTCAGCGTTGTCTTTCAACGATTAATTTGACCGTCAGCAATACTTCTTCTTCCTCAAGACTGAGGCCTCTACGTGTCCGTGATCATGATAACTCAAGACAATTTTCGGGAATTTCTGGGCGATATGCAACATCAAAGGTTGAAGTCATAGATGGACTCACACCTCAACATTTAGTAGTGACGGAGGACGGATTTAATGGTGAAATATGCACTGATCACAAACTTACTTACACAAACCGGTCTTTCCTTCTGTCTTTTAGCGCGATAACTCTCGAAGGAGTAGGCTAGATACATTTTAACAAATTTGAAAAATAAAAACTGATAAAAAAAAAAATCGCTAAAAACCCATTTCATATACTTGAGGTACACATGATCATGGTCGGTTGGGGCATTATGAACGTGTTCGCGAGATCAGATAAACGTCCTTTCGTCAACTGTCAAGTATCCTTCGGATCCGACCAACCGTTCAAAAGTTATGCATGAAATTCTAGTCCGGATTCCAGTTCCCTCCCATCCCCCGGTTGTAGCCGGACCGGGGAAATGACTGCTTCTAAGTCAATATGATCGGGTCCCCAATACACCTGCCTAATTTCATCGTCCAAGTGCATCTGTAAGTACCTTAACTCGCAATCACCGGATTTCCGGAAAACCCCTTCCAAGGCCCCCATAGTGCGCCGATCCGGTCCATGTCTGTCAAAAATGTACTTACAACTTGTCTTTTTTTTTCTCATCAAGCTTCATCCCGGTCCCTCCACTCTAAGCGTGTCAGGATATTTCCGGTACCCGCCAACTCCCCCCACAGTTGGCAGATACTGCCAGGACGTAAAATGGGACATGTGAGGCATGTGTTCTTTCCACATATCAAGTTTCATTTAGATCCGATCACCCATTCGAAAGTTAGACATGCTCAATATTCCGGATTCCCCCTCCCTCCACTCCCCCTACGATGGTTGAATCGGGAAAGTGACTATTTCCAGGTCAGTTTGGTCGGTCCGTCATACGCCTGCTAACTTTCATCATCCTAGCACATCTGGTAGTACCCTAACTCGCGATCAGCGGACCGACCGACCGACGGAAAAGTGATCGGTATATGCACTTGGCCGGAAGGCAAGTGCCATACAAACACAAAAGATTTAGTGAGCACTACCCTACACCATTTTTGCCATTTTGCATGGCCTGACGTAGGTTAGCTGACTGACCGGTACAGGAACAAGAAGGAGTATGGTGGCTTTTGTCGCCAACAAATAGCGTCGAGTTGTCTTGAATGAATATGTTTTACGTTGTTGTTACACGCAAACAATTTAAATAGTAGCCGAGCGGAAAGAGTCCCTGTCACTACTGTGTCTATACACTCAATGAAGTATCGATTTGTGGCCCCAAAGACGCAGCCATAAGGGAGTGACTCACTCTCAGCCTGACCCCTGACCTAACTCTGGGAACAAACAAAAACAAAAACATTTCTTACCGACCAGCCAGGGAAGCCAGTATTTAGCATAACGACCCCCCATCTGCATATCCCACGGATGGACGAATATCGAGCATCCAAGGTCTTCAGCCGTCTGTAAAGAAACTTCTTAAAATACAGATCCAACTTGTAATCGATAACAATTTGCATACGTTTCTAAGCCTCCTAATCAGAATCTTTGACAATCTAATTTATGACAGGGAGCCTATTGGATTTCCCAACGACTTGACAATTTGTATCCGGAGCGAAGATGGGCGTCATATTTGAAGGAACTGGGTGGTAAGTCATGCCATTTGTAGGATCGAACAGGATCTGGTGAGGTGGGTGAGCAAGATTCAAGCCCACGCCACTGTTCACCAGGGGCGGTTCCAAGAGCTTGGGATGAGGGGGAGGGGCGACGAAGTAAAACATAAGACTGGCCAATGTTTAACAAGACTCAAGAACCATACTAGATAGAAGCAATAGACAAGAAACACAGGTGATAAAAACGAATTTCTAGAAACACTAGCACCGATTTAAAAAGGTTCATCAAAAGGCCATTTGTAATAAACAGGAATTCCAGCAGATCCTCCAAAGCCGGCGCTTTCCATGCCGAAAGCTAACTGTAACCTATGATTTATATACGATCCACGGTATAAGATACAATTCATCAAAATACGAAAGCGAATAAAAATGACAAGTCTTGAAAACAATCACAAAAATAATTCGTCATAAGTGTCATATTTTCTAAATATTAAAAAAAAACAAAACATGAAACTCACAAATGAAAGTTAGGGTTACCGAAGAAATTATACGTCTGTTCATTTTTCTGAGACCAGTTGTACTTCACACGACCAACTTCTACCAACGCTTGCACAAACCAGATTGTGTTCAACCAGAAACTGAAAACATACGACACTGTCATACTGACAAGGTCGAATCATACGACTGATATTCTGACAAGATCAGAACACACGAATGAGAATGCGATTCTCTGAGGCATGGGGTTGAGCCCCCCCCCCCTCCCCCCTCTGCTGTCGATTTCCATTCAGACACCCCTGCAGATTTCACGGGAAGCCATATTTCGTAGGTATTGTAATCCTTGGCCACCCTTTGCTTCTCCAAGTGGATGATGATCCCTGTTACCGTGTAATCGCCATTCTTTACAAAGCATCAAGCTGTTAGAATTTCAGGGAAAATGTTTTTTCGCCGGTAAACATGTCCACCTAAATCCAGGAACAAGCAAGTCTTGTAACGAGCTTTCGATACAAGACAGTGCTTGGATAGCTTGAAGTACCCAATCGGCATAGGTGCGTTGTAAAGAAAAGTAGGCTTTTGACATTCTCTTTCGTGAAAAATTGCTTGGATGTGTCGAACTCCAGAGAAAGTAGGAAAACCGGCTTTTTTATCCCGTCAACAAATCATGGATGCAAACGTCCTTGTAGCCAAGGGTTTGAATGAAACTCGTGAGGTTTTCGATTTCCTGAAGTAGCCTAGTCACTCGTCCTGTGACTACAACACTCAACTAGTAAAGTTTAACTGAACTTATTTGCACCATTTAACTGAATACCCTGCATTATTTGGATTGTGTTAAGGGATTGTTTTATTTTTCACTATTTGCTCTAGCCCGACGTTCAGAAGGGCTACGGCCGTCCTCACAACACAGATTCTACTATGACGCGAAAAATTTGAATTTCAATACAAACGCGGCATTTCAGTGGCCAGTGAAGAGCTCACGGAAAGTAGTTTACTGCCTAAACATTTATTTTTCGAAAATCGTTTTCATCAAACGTGCAACACAGGTACAAAAGCATAGAGGTACCACAAATCCGACAGAGAAATTCCATTATATCAAAACTGACTATTCGTGAATAGAGGAGTAAGGAAGTAACGCATTTTCATTGGGCCTTTGAGCCTCTTTAAGTGAATAATTGATGGGTAACTAGCAGAGGCGTTACTAGCCAAAATGTTTGGGGGGGGGGACAAGATATTTACCGAATGGCTGGTCATTTTTACCGACTATTTTTGCGTATAAAAACGACAGTTATTGAGAAAAAACGACTGTGTTGACGAAAAATCGGCTGATTTTAAGAACAAGAGCTGGAAGCTCATATGGCACTTGCAAGGCTAGGTCAGAGGATGAAAGTAGGAATTCGTCAATTCGTGGGTTTCTTTTGATCAATCACGAGACTGTATCGTTTGGCAATGCATTTGGCTGTGCGCACTTTAAGGGCGCTAGAAAATCATCTGTAATCAAAACTCTTGAAGCAAAAAAGATGATCACCAGGAGCACGAAAATGTATATTTTACTCAGAAGTATTGTTTGTACTTTAAGGAATTCAGTTGTAAGCAAAACCCTTGAGGCAAAAACGATCATGGGCTCATAGGGATAACGAAAATGTATCTATTGCTTAAAAGTATTTTTTGTACTTTGCGGTTAGCATTAGTACTTTAAGGGATGGCCGGATCTGGGAACTAACTATTTCTTAGCCAATCATGTCAAGTCTCTAACTTTCAAGCCAAGTTTCATCGTCCTAGCATGTCTGGAAGTACCTTAACTTGCGATCACCGGAATTCCGGCCCCCCCCCCTAACTCCCCCACAATACTCGAATCCGGTCCGGTTCTGTCACTGATCTACATAGGGCTTGTGCTTGTTCTTCCCACCAAGTTTCATTCCGATCGCTCCACTCCAAGCATGTCACAAGGTTTCCGGACCCCCCCCCCCCCCCCTCCGACTCTCCCCAGCTTCATCGGATCAAATCCGGACTTGAAATGGGACATCCGAGACATGTGGTCTTTCTACATACCAAGTTTCATTATGATCCGATCACCCGTTCGGAAGTTATACATGCCTCAAGAGTCCGGATTCCCCCTCCCTCCTCTCCCCCCACGATGGTCGAATCGGGAGAAACTGACTGTTTCCAGGTTAATCTGGTCGTGTCCCTGATTTGCCTGCCAAGTTTCATCGTCCTAGCCCACCTGGAAGTATCTTAACTCCGTATGACCGGAATTCCGGAACTTCCCTCCAACTCCCCCCCCCCCAGTGCAAGAATCCGGCCCGGTACTGTCAATGATGTGCCTAGGGGTTGTGCTTGTTCCTCCCACCAAGTTTCATCCCGATCGCTCCACTCTAAGCGTTTAACATGATTTCCGGTTCCCCCCTCCGACCCCCCCCCCCCCACATTCATCGGATTCGGTCCGGACTTGAGTTGGGACATGTGAGACATGGTGTCTTTCCAAATATCAAGTTTCATTAAGATCCGATTACCCGTTCGAAAGTTATGCATGTCACTAAATTCCGGATTCCGGCTCCCCTCCCTCCCCCCACGATGGTCGGATCGGGCAAGTGACGATTTCCAAGTTAGTTTGGTCGGGCCCCTAATATGCCTGCCAAGTTTCATCGTCCTAGCACATCTGGAAGTACCCTAACTCGCGATCACCGGACTGACCGACCGACCGACCGACCGACAGACCGACAGACCGACCGACGGAAAAGTGATCGGTATATGGCACTTGGCCGGAAGGCAAGTGCCATAAAAAACTACTACTTTCAAGAAAAAATCGACTATTTTTACGAAAAAACGACTGTTTCTGATTGTTTTTAAGAAAAAACGACCATTTCGTTTTTCCACGGTTTTTACTAAAAATCGCGCCGCTTCGCGCCGACTCGGTTTTTTTACCGACTGGCCGACAACATTGGGGGGGGGCGTCTCCCCCCCCCCCCCTCACCCCCCCCCCCCCTCCCCCCCCCCCCAGTAGTGACGGCTCTGGTAACTAGATCGTCCTATCTCAGCCCTTTTCGGTTAAACTTTAATGGAAACTTCGAGTCTAGAGCTATATCTTACAGAAAACAACATGCCTCAGGCTAGGATCTTGATTTTTCATAATTTCGAATGTAGTTTTCGAGGATGCTGATCTCAGCTATGTTCACATCGATCATATAAAGAACAGATCCAATAGAACTTCCGTCTTTGGTCCCATGCAGCGACTATGGATACCCCGACAAAACTGAGCGGATCTAGAGCCGGTAGGCTATTTGTTGTGAGCTTTGAGTTGACACCCATCTACTTCCCTCTTCGCCGCTGCGCATACCAGATGAAAAACTGTAGCAGGCCTGCAGGCGTGGAGAACCCACTCTGTCACGCGCCGCACGTGACGTCACAATGGTAGACAACCGAAAATCAGCTGTAAAGGACGACTCAGACGTAGGAAATTTCTTCTCCGGGGATCTACTGCGATATAGCTGTTTGTAGAGGTAAGAATTATGATGTTCCGCGTAGCTCCTAACCTCCGCGCGTTTGCATTGGGCAGGGAATCGAGAATATATTCAACTCCGCATGGTCTTATTACAGAGATAGGGAGATGGAGGTTCTTGTGATTATTTGTTCGTGGTGAAAGAGGATTCATTTTCCGGTCGACAAACACATATTCCGGCCAATACGATCGTATTTTGTCCTGGGCCCTTTCACGTTATTATCTTTAAGAAAAATTAAAACAAGTGCACATGCAACAGACGAATCAGTCTTACGCGACCCGAAACATTGAGTCAGGATTTTTTCCTCGCCAAAGTTTAAAAAACACACAAAGCCTACAAATCTCAACGAATGACATGAACCATTTATCCCTGATCCAGGAGACCTCCCTCACAGATAAGCTACTGTACTGTCTACTATGCAGCCTAGCCGTATTCTTTCATACTGCTCGAATATTCTAGGATCTTGCTCAGCAGATGAACAAAATGCACTTGAAAGCAAGTGAAAGTCCATCTTGGCTTAGAGGATCCCCCGCGGGATGGTTGGTTGGGAGAGTAGGAGTAGATTTTAATACAGGCTTAGCTTTACCTTGGCCCTACCTACCCAAGTTTTAAACTGTTCAGGCTACAAGAAACTTGTGACAACCCAAAATAGCCAAGAAATGAACCTACAAAGCCATAGAAAAAGGCCTGGCAGTCATAGGCTATACTGTGACCATTGGCAATGCAGCAAAGCCCCAGCAGAACAGAGAGCATTGTCATTTTCACAACAACACTTGCTACCAACCAAGATACTAGCCAGCAATAAACAGGTGGATCATCCCACCTTATTTTGCTTTGAAATACTCTCGAACTGAACTAATTGTCCAAACGATCCCCCTAACACATCATTGATTTTTTAATTCAGGGGCTATCCTACCGTACCATTAATCCCACTGACTCAAGGTTTCCCCGAATGACGTCACTTACGAAAGAGGAAGAAACAAGTTAAAAAGGAACAAGGCGACGTTTATAACTCACTTTCCAAATAGGGTCAAGCTCCTTGGCATCCAAGTTCCAATCATTCACGTGTGAACCAATTTGAATTCCCTGCATTCCCAAATCAACAACACATCTTTTCAACTCTTCGACCGCCACCTCTGGCGTCTGAAGCGGGACTGTTCCTAGACTGAGAAATCGTTCTGGAAATTTCCGACAGGTGCCAGCCAAGTCGTCGTTGAGTAAGCGGGAGAGATCAAGTGCGTCGTTGGGTTTTGCCTGTGAAGATAAAGAATTGGGTAAGTCAAGTCTAATCAGTACAGTAAGTGTAAATGCTCATTACAACTGTGACTTCTTAAGTGATCTTCCTTCCACTTGGTTTCTGCGTTTCTTCCGACAGAAACAAAATTGGTTGAAAAGAAGTTTGGCACTTGTGATGTAAATGGATATCAGTTTTTCTTTTGCGATGACTTCTAAAAGCTCAATTTCGGTAATTGTCGTTTTTGCAAAGCAACCGTAGTATCAGAATTATCAGATACCACGGTAACAGCAAAAGCAACAAAATGCAGATCCAGTTACCGCGGTATCAGATACCATGTTATCTGCAAAAACGCAACTCATGTCAAAGAAACGGCTTGAGTTGTCTCACTGCTGTGCTGGACTTTAAGACGTAGGTAAACTGTTTACTTACCCAGTAACTGAACATTACTGGTACTGTGGATAGAACTTGCTTGGTAACCCCAGTTTTTTCCATCTCCCGTATTCTTGCTTCTGGGTTCCAGCAGTTTTCATCGACAACTCGGAAGATTTTGCCATCTTTGACCATGTCAGCTTTTGTTGGATCATCGGCATGCTGCTTCAGTTGAATCCACCCTCCATAACCGTACCGCTAAAAAGAAGGATGAATTCGCTGTGGGAACATAGACATATAGCCTAAGCTTCTTAGGAGAACAAGACCAAAGGTTTCGATGGGATCCCAAAAATTTAATATTTGATCCAGACAATCGGGTCTTGTCTTCGCCAGATCCAGTCTTCGCCAGGCTAATCATCTGAGAAAACCAGATTCAGATATACCTCTATAAGCCATATCTATTTTGACGATACTGATCGAAACTTCCAGCTTTACTTCTGCCAAATTTCCGGTTTTGGCCGGATTCCGGGCGAACAAGTTGTCCGGGTAGAAAATGTGTTCTTCTTATCCCTAAATCGAACATCTAATAGACTTCCAATAAACTGTTACTTTTAACAAACTTTACGGTTTTGGCCGGATCCGGGCGAACTAATTATCCGGCAAGAAAATGGTTTTCACCATCGTGTTCAGCATGTCTTCTTACCCCTAAATCGAACCTCTAATCAACTTCAAATAAAACTTTTACTTTTAACAAATTTTCCGGATTTGGCCTGATTCCGGGGACTACTTGTCCGGCGAGAAAATGGTTTTCACCATCGTGTTCAGCATGTCATCTTACCCCTAAATCGAACATCTAATCAACTTCAAATAAAACATTTACTTTTACTTTTGACAAGTTTTGGTATCGGAAGTTGAATATTATTTTGCTTACTTTCAAAATCTCTAAGAAATCGTTATAACGAATTTAGTATAATTTACGGCGTTTGTTTATTGTGATCTGGTTTACATCCTTAATTCTTTGGACTTCGGGAATTATCAAGAAAAAAACAGAAAACAAAATACTCAAAGAAATCGATAATGCAAATAGTTAGTTTGAGTTTTCTACACATTTTCCATGTGCCTGATACAATAAAAACAATTTATTAGATACATAGTCAAACTATGATCCCAGCCTCTCCATGTCGTGCACTTCCGACCCGCGCCACTAGATGACCCAGCGGTCGGATCGAGTCGTGTCTTCATCTTGGGTCTTGGGTGGGGGGGTTCTAGACGTTTCAAGTGCTAGAATGCTTATGATGCATCTCCTTTAAAATACCACTTTTGTGTAAAAGATATCATCAGTGCATCCCGACCCGCCTGGGGGCTCTTAGCATCTATCCACACCACTAGAAAAAGAACTATAGGTTCTATTGTACCGGTTCATTTCGTTAAGGAGTTCAGTTATAGCATCTATTCAACCGTAGCCTTTGATCTCCCGTAATTTATTCCGCAATGCTTCGTGCGAAGGTTCCCAGTCTTCTCTTTCTTGCACTTCCGACACCCCGACTCTGCGCAGCGAGTTTGGATCCGACCGGACCCAGAACGACAAATCTAGGACAATCTAACCACTGTAACGCCCAAGTTTCATATCAGTCGTTCCCCCCGTTTTGTCCATATTTGTCGCACCAAATTTCCGGGATCCCCTTCCACCTCCACCCACAGTGACCGGATGCGGTTCGGGCCCCGAAATGGTACGGCTAGGACATTTGCTCATATCGAATCAGAGCAGTCGAATCAGCAGTTTCATTCGGAATCAGATCACCCGATTGTATTGAAAGTTGCAGTACCGAGAAATGTGACTTCAGTATAGCAAATCTAGTGCGTATGAATTTGGCACCGTCCAAGTTTCATCAGCATCGCTCAACCTGTTTGCTCCCTACGCATGTAAAAATTAAATCCAGGGACTCCCCTCCAACTCCTCCGACCGTGACTCGATGCGTTTCGTTCATAAATGACACATCCGCTCCTACAGGCTCCTACCATCCCTCAAGTGTAACTCGAATCAGTGCATTTCCGGGGAACTAACTTCGCCCACGGTGGGCGAAGTTAGTTGCCACTTGACCAAAATAAAATTCACTACCGAAGATGCAAAAAAGTACTACCAAAGGAGAAAAAGTACTGGCTAAAAAAATTTTTTGCGCGTCTTGCGCTTCGCGCAACACGCGCATTATTTTCAACTGTCGCTACTGTAAACAACTCGCGCATAATCCTAAAAAATACGGTCCCAGTCGAAGCGCCGTGTTTTTTCATAAAAATAGTTGATTTTTTTCATGAAAACAGTCGTTTTTCGGATGTCAGTAATCTTTCATCAAACCGTCATTTTTTTTCTTGAAAACAGTTGTTTTTCTGCAAAAATACGCGGAAAAAATTATCAACAATCGGTAAATACCTTGCCCCCCCAAAAAACAAGAGCTGTAAGCTCATATGGCACTTGCATGTGTTGAGATGTTTTGTTTGATCAAAAGTATTTTTCGACTTTGTGGTTAAAATGCGCACTTTAAGGGAGCTAGATAAAAAGTATTTTATTTTTGAACTTGGGTGTAATGATGCGCACTTTAAAGGCGCTAGAAAAGCATCTGTATGCAAAACCCTTGAGGCAAAAACGATCACAGGCCCTTTGGGATCCTTTATGTATACCGTTTCGTCAAAAGTTTTTTTTCGCTTTTCATTTCAAATGCGCACTTTAAGGGTGACAGAAATAAATTTTTAAGCAAAACCCTTGTGGCACAAATGATCATGGGTTGAGATGTATTGTTTGAAATAAAGTACTTTTCGACCTGCCCGTTCCGATTCACACTTTAAGGGACCTAGAACGTCATTTGTAAACAAAACCCTTGAGGCAAGAATGATAATGGGCTCATGGGGATCATGAAAATATGAATTTGGTTTAAAAGTATTTTTCTAAATTTGCAGTCAAGATTAGTACTTTAACGAATGGTCGGGTTTGGATAGTGGCCATTTTTGAGTCAATCTTGTCAAATCTCTAATATTACAGCCAAGTTCCATCGTCCTAGATTATCTGGAAGTACCTTAAATCGTGATCACCGGAATCCCGGACCTCCCCCCCCCCTCAAACTTCCCCACAGTCGCCGGAGCAAATCCGGTTCCGTAAGTGTTTATCCAGAGCATCTGTTTGTTATTCCCACAAAGTTCCATCCCGATCTCACCAGTCTAAGTCGGTCACGTATTTTCGCCCCCCCCCCCAATTGCTGTCGGATCTGTCCGGACATGAAAAGGATCAACAGAAACATGTCCTCTCTTCAATTACCAAATTTCACTCAAATCCGATCAGCCGTTTCAAAGTTACGCATGACTCAATATTCCGGATTTCCCCTCCCGTTACTCCCCCCACGGCTATCAGATCATGTAAATTTTTCTTTATAAGTCAGTTTGATCGGGTCCCTGATTCGCCTCCCAAGATTAGTCGTGAAAACCCCCAAAACCGCCATAACCGGAATTCCGGGAAACTCCCCTCCACCCCCCCCCCCCTAATGTCATGATCCATCCGAAATGTATAAACGATTTATCTGGAGCAGATGCTTGTTCTTCCCAGCAAGTTTCACTCCGATCCCTCCATTCTAACCGTTTCCCGATATTTCCGGTCTCCCCCCCCAACTCCCCATAGCTGTTGAATCCGGTCCGGACTTCAAATGGGACATCAGAGGTATGTCATTTATTCAGTTATTAAGTTTCATTCCAATCCGACCACCCGCTCGAAAGTTACACAGTACTCCAATTTTCCGGATTCCCCAGCCCTCCACCCCGCTAGTGTCCGGATCCAGTCCAAATATATAAACGATTTATCTGGAGCAGATGCTTGTTCCTCCCAGCAAGTTTCACTCCGATCCTAGCTCTATCCTAACCGTTTCTCGAAATTTCCGGTCTCCCCCCCCCAACTCCCCCATAGCTGTCGAATCCGGTCCGGACTTCAAACGGGACATCATTAGTGTGCCGTTTATTCAGTTATTAAGTTTCATTCCAATCCGATCACCAGTTCGAAAGTTACACACTACTCCAATTTTCCGGATTCCCCAGCCCTCCACTCCCCCCCGGGTGGTCGGATCCAGTCCAAATGTATAAACAATTTATCTGGAGCAGATGCTTGTTCTTCCCAGCAAGTTTCACTCCGATCCCTCTATTCTAACCGTTTCTCGAAATTTCCGGTCTCCCCCCCCAACTCCCCCATAGCTGTCGAATCCGGTCCGGACTTCAAACGGGACATCAGAAGTATGCCATTTATTCGGTTATTAAGTTTCATTCCAATCCGATCACCCGTTCTGAAGTTACACACTACTCCAATTTTCCGGATTCCCCAGCCCTCCACTCCCCCCCAGGTGGTCGGATTGGGAAACTGAATGTTTCCAAGTTAGTCCGATTGGGTCCCTGATGCTCCTGCCAAGTTTCATCGTCCTAGCACATCTGGAAGTACCCTAACTCGAACATGTGGGACAAAAAAATTCGGACAGACCGACCGACAGACCGACGGACCGACAGACCGACAGACCGACCGACAGACGGAATTGCGATCGGTATATGGCACTTGAGCCAGAGGCTGCAAGTGCCATAAAAAACAAAAAATATATTTTTAAGACCAAAGTTCATAGTATAATTTCTGTTTACTCTCATGTGTTGATGCTTCAGTCAACTTTCAGAAGTTTTGAATAACAGATTGCTTTTCAAAGGTAATGAAACGTTTAGAAATTTTCTTACAGGCTAATTGGCTTCATTTGTGTTGTTCATATTTAAACAATTGTATCTCATATTTCTGATAAAATCAGCACAATTCAACTAGCGAATCGACTTCGCGATTTCGACAGTCGATTTTCCGGAAGCAGTTGATTCAATCGGTTTCATCAGGGACAAAATACATTAGACAATGGCCAAAGAGCCCCAAACCTTGACAGGCGAAATTAAGGAATGCCGCTCTGGCTTATACATGTGAATTAGGCCAGCTGCAGAGAGAGAGAAGCAAAAAGGTACATTTTTCTCGAAAAGCACTGCTTTTCTTAAAATGTACTAAAAAGTACTACTTTTTTCAAATGTACTACCAACTCACTACTTTGAAAAAAATGTACTAAAAAGAGTACAATTGTACTACCGGTGGCAACGCCCACCCAGGTCAATCCGTCCTGGACGGCCGCACCACAAAATGGTAGATCTGAGGCTCATGAATTGTGTACCATTCAAGTTTCGTATCAGTAGCTTCACTCGTTTGTTCCCGACACGTGCTACAAAGTTTCCGGGCCCCCAATCCTCTCCAACTCTCCCCACCGTGGCCGGATGCGGTTCGAACAGACAAATATTGGTAGATGTGTTGTAAACACTTTTCGTAGTATTCCTCTTCTGCACTGCTCGATCGTGCCGTTACGAACATTGAAATTTACAAGAGCACAAAGATTATCTCACCTCTTTAAGATCTGGCCAACTTTCCGGCAGTACGTGCGTATGAATATCAATCTTCATTTTGAGTTCAAAACTTTTTGTCGAAATGACTGAGAGTGACTGAGCGAACTTGCGAGTTGCGAACCAAAAACGAGTGATTATAGATGACTGCGCCAGCCACCAAGCGACTATGTTGTTTTGCAAGAGCATTCATTAGCATAAGGCATACCGTAGTGCTTATGGAGACAGTATGAACAATGCTTCTGGGGGGA
Organism: Branchinecta lindahli; assembly: GCA_023053555.1. Lineage (NCBI taxonomy): Eukaryota > Metazoa > Arthropoda > Branchiopoda > Anostraca > Branchinectidae > Branchinecta > Branchinecta lindahli. The sequence continues at coordinate 20,851,122 of JAKZAO010000013.1, read as the reverse complement.
TTGCAGGGCGCAGGGTTTCACCATCTTCTGGGGAAGGCATAGGGTACTACATCTTTGTTTGGAGGAGTTGATTGATATGGATGAAAAACCATTTTATCCGAAACCACTACCAGTCAATACGAATTACCACTATAACTGCAAAATCCTCGTAGGAAATTAAGGTTAAGGTACTTTCAAGACGTGCTAGGATGATGAAACTTGGCTTGAACATTGGAGACTTGACAAGACTGGCTTAGAAATTGTCACTTCCCAGATCCGACCATCCCTTAAAGTACTCATCTTAACCGCAAATTTCAAAAATATGTTTAAGCAAAATCTACATTTTCATGATCCCCATGAGCCAATGATAATTTTTGGCGGAAGGGTTTTGCTCAGATATGAATTTTTAGCACCCTTATAGTGCGCATCTGAACCGAAAAGTAAAAAAAAAAAATTGACCAAGCCCTGTATATTCATGATCCCGAAGGGCCCAGGATCATTTTTGCCTCAAGGGTTTTGATCAGACATGAATTTCTAGCGCACTTAAAGTGCGCATCATCAGAGCTAAGTGCAAAAATAAAATACTTTTAACCAAACAATATAATCTCGTGATTTCCAAGGTTCCATGATCAGTCTTATCTCAGGGCTTTTGCTAATTTTAATGATCACAACAAACCCACGAATTGGCAAACTCCTACTTTAACTTACCCAGCCTTGCAAGTGCCATATGATTGTAGGTATTTTTAATCGTGGTCATTTTAAGCCGTGGGCATTATGAGTCCTGGGCATTCATAGCGGGCATTTTGAATCATGGGCATAGGTAGGCATTGTGTTAGCCATTTTAAAGCAGAAATATAAAAATGCTATTTCTGCAAGAGATACAGTGCTTACCATCCCTACAGCCTTTCTGATTCTTCCAACACACGAAAAAGACAAGAAAACAACAAGAAAATCCAAAGAGACACGCCAGGTTTCACTTTGGCCTTATTACATTACAATTCAGCGCTCCAAGTGGAGTAACAGTCCCCTATTTCCTCAGGCTCAACACTTGTGTAGACATAGTAAAAAGTCGGTTTCATAGGGTAATGGGTGACTTTCACTTTCTGCTGCTGAGACATATGTAAAATCTCTATTACCCGGGACGCAAATGACAGGTTTTCCACTACTAACCTGTGAATCTATTTTAGCATGTCTGATCCAAGTGCTGACGGTGAGGCTAACAGAAACTAGTCCTCTTGGAAGCGGGGAGAGGGAAAAGAAAATTCCGTAAAAAACAAGCTAACTAATCCAATTTTCTTTAAAATAAAAAAAGAAAGAGTAGAAGCAACAACTGTAATTGTGAAAAAAATTAGCAGTTACATAGCATATTTTTATCTTTTCTAATTGCCGACGTATCCTCTGAGGGATGGACGTTAGGTTTCTGCGCGGTTTTTCTCTCGAACCGAAACAGCAACAATAAAGAAAAAGGCAGTCGTACTTGAGTTGTGGGGTCGCGATCACTTTGGAAAGGTAAACTGAAAGTTTATATATCATCTTTAACTAACATCTTTGTTTCTTTACCCCCATTTGTTTCCACCCTTTTTGCGACCGGGTATCGCTTCTTGGAAGCATCGCGGTGGTCTATTATGTTGCTTCAGATTTTAAGCTGTTTTCGAAACTCACCGGATCTGGGAAACAAGAACCCAAAACAACGGTTTTGATTCATAAAGGAGATAATTAATGTAGCGTAAAATATGGGAGAAATCATTACCAGTCGAAAGGGATGCTCGTGTGTCAATATTGCTGCACCCTTGCTTTTTGAAAAAATACAGCAAAGCAAACATTATTCTAAGGTATCTGTTGGTTCCTCCCGCTCATGAATTATTCAGTGGGTCAGGCAGGGAAAAATGGCTTCGCGCATACATGTCTTCTTCTTGACAATTATTATTTATTTATTTTCTGACCCACTAATAACAACAAAGGTAAATAGCGGGGTAAACTCAAGAACAAAAAAAAGAGAAAAGTAAAACATAAACTTCGAAAAATAAACACATTCAAGACCGTGAAACGGTGTCAGTTGTCTTGCGTTGATATCAGAAAGCTTTCTGCTCAGTACGGCAACTTTCGCGAAAACATTATTCTTGCCGAATTTAGACATAATCTTCCTATTACGGTACCAAGGAGGGAGGAAAAGAAGGAATTTACAAAATCGAAAATACTGGAAACGCAAAGAAGAGATATCTTTCTTTTTTAACTGAGGGTAGAAACCAGAAAGGTATAAAACTGAATGATCGCCAAAAACGAATATAATTAAGATAGAGCTTTGCGATTATTTGGCCGACTGCTACGGAAAAATTACAGAAAACCCTCAAAAGAATTATTGAAATAAATAAATAATATCAAATAATATTTAGCTGTATTTTTTTAATCTTTACACGTATACCGGATCGCCCTACTAAATGCAGCTCGTTTGGACTCGCGACTTGGGTGCAGGGAATCTAGACGTTACAAATGTGATAAAGCTTCCAGTTTAACTCCTTGACATACCGAAGGTATAATCACATTCCGTCTACTAGTTTTGGATGGCTCTCTGTTGTTCCTTGTTCACTTGAACGAAAATGGAGCTAAAGAATCGATGAGCGACAGGTTTCCGAGATATTGCAAGAGTTAGAGAAACACCTGGAGGCCTGTGACTAATAAATTAATTTAAATATTATCTGCGTAAATGAGGTTCAGTAAGGGTAACGTTGAAACTGGAAAAGTCACGCGAGTCCCAGAACCCACGAGGAAAGGTCACTCGCATTCTTTCAGCAGATTCTTCGTGATTTTAAATTATTACACGATTATCACAGTTTATTACTCATGGTTACCATTTAAGAAGACAAAATTGCGCATTCGTAGGCACAGGTCTTCAAGAAAGAGTCAGCCTACTAAATCTAATGTATCCTAATTTCTAGAAGATCACAGACTTTTGTACTGTTAGACCTTTCCAGAATGCACAACTTGCGTCATGTTTTACACAGTTTCATTTCTGTTTTATTCTGCTGCGTGGTAAGTTAAAGCTGACGATTAAAATGGAGTTAAGTCTGACGATGCGCGTGTTAGGATGGTGCCGAACATTTGACCGTTTTTGCTGTAAACTTTCATCTTTGGTTAAAAACGTGGAGCAATGCGCAACGTGACCCGACGTCTGTGGGAACCTCATTTTTTTTTTTTTTATTACGCATATTTTCGTAAAGACACGAAAGTCCGTGCATAAGTATTACTTCAGCTCGAACTAATTGCGAATCATATTTGGCTGCACTAAAAAGCGCAGTCAAATACGAAACTCCCGCGTTCCTGACGAGTCATGGCGGACTCCCATGGAGTTTATAATCATAAACTGTTCTTTGTTGTCTCGCTAGTTTGAATTCCGCTTTCCGATTCTTCTGGCATGGTACCGGGAAATTGGAAATCGCTAAGATTCAACGCGTGTCAGATCTGGATTGCTACTTCAATCTGGTGCTGAAAGATCTCATTGACTTGAGTGTTTTGCTCGAGAACGCTTCTGCCTGTGACAGCCCGTATGTTTGGATTTCGATTTGGCCAGTTGGATGCCGAACGCTAGAAGTTGGGAAATGAGGTATTTCTGTTTTTACTAGCGCCTGTTGAGCCTCTGTAATTGCTTAATCCAGAGACCGTGCGGCCTTGGACATTTAATTTAACTATGGATTTTAACACATTTGTAGACCGTCTGCGGCAGGCCCGTATCCAGGAATTTATTTCGGGGGAGGGGGGGTTGCCCGCGGAATTTATTTGGGGGGGGTGCCCACGGGTCGGACCAAAAAGTACAAAAACCACATAGATAAGAGGTTAAAGCCTACAAAAAACTATTACTTTTGTGGGTTTCGGGGGGGGTTCTAACCCACTACCCCCCCCTCTGGATACGGCCTTGGTCTGCGGTATGTTCAGGATACTGCTAGAACATCTAAGGTCGTGCCCGTAAACTTTTAGAAAATAAATACCATGAACCAACAAAGTTTGTCTGTAATACTTACCTTTATCCTACCACTTCCGACGGAAGGGCACTCGGGCCTCAACATTTTATCACAAAAAGGGAAGTTTATTTACTTTAAGACGGTCTGTGCTGTTTTTGCTTAAAGTTTAACCGAAAAGGGGTGGGTTTGGGACAATCTAGTTACCCATAACTTATTACCTTAGTTGCTCCGCTATACACGAACAATCGATTTTCAAATAGTGGAATTTCCCTGTCGCATTTGTGGTACCTGTATGCGTTTGTAACTGTGTTGTATGCTTGACAAAAACGATTTACGGAAAATAAGCGTTCACGTAGTGAGCTACCTTCCGCAAGAAGATCACTGGCCACTGAAAAGCCGCATTTCAATTGAGATTCAGATTTTACGCGTCAGAGTAGAATTTTGCGTTGTGAGGACGGACGTAGATATTCTGAACGTAGCAAATGGTGTAGCGAACTATAGCAAATGGTGAAAAAAAAAATCCCTTTACGCGCTCCAAATAATGCAGTATGTTCAGTTAAATTATACAAAAATAAGTTATCTTTTCAGTTAAACTTTAAACCAACTGTTCTGCGCAGAAGTTTCATAAACAATGACACACTGCACATGCTATTCACTTCATTCGGGTTATGAATTCGAGAGCTGCTAACCACGTTGCTTACTCCCTGTCACCCTTTTCTCCTGACTCCGCGACGCCCAAATTCCTCAATCCCTTCCATGAGGTTAATGAATCTGTGTATATAATTAACAATGGCTTATGCATGAGTTTTATTTCGACTTGCAAACAGTTAATCCTTGCGAACATGTTGAATGTGTTGTTTGATTTTTGTCCTCCTTTTTGCTTGAAATGTGTTGCTATGTAGCACATGCGGGTGTGATGCCTGAAATGGTCATGGTAGGCTGCAACAGAAGGCGAGCCTGTATGAAGCAAAAGCTGAACATTGGGGTATGATTGACAAACCAGGGTTTGAATACGGACGTTAGTTGGGAACAAAACAGCATGGATATCCTTAATCCACACTAACAAGAACAAGATAATCAGATAGAACTTCTGTCTTTAGTCGCATGCAGCGACTATGAAAACCCCGACAAATCTGAGCGGACCTGGAGGTATTTACTCTAGCTTTGAGCTGATGTTGGTACCCGTTTACTCGTCTTCCGTCTTCACCGTTGCCTATCGCACAAGAAAGATCGAAAGAGGCGAGCAGGAGGCGTACTCCGCGCGCTGATCCTTCTCTGGAGTGCGTAAATAGAACCAATCAGCGTTGACTTCTAGATTTTCTCTTTAGCAACTTAACGGCGATCTAGCTATTTGTAGAGGTAACGAAACGTGATGTGGCGCGAAGCCGCTCATTTGCATCGGGAGTCGGTCGTATTTTGCTCGACTCAGCATGTTTACATGACCGAGATAGGGAGACAGTAGTTCTGTCTCATTATTTGTTCTTGACACTAATACCGCGACTCTTGGTCTCTCGAACGCGACTAGTTTCCAGACGTTATTGTATTCAGCTCTGAATATTATGCGTTGACCAAGGGGTCGCAGGGAGTCCGTGATGTGTGAAATCTTTTGTAGAAGAAAACCAGCGCGTAATTGTTTCATGCCCTTGCTTGTGGTTCCAGGGCCTTTACGACCGTGGTGTTTGGTGCATGTCTTTCCCTCGTCTGCTCTGGTGTTTCTTCTGCCAAGACCCTGGAAGAAAGCCGGTCAACTACCGTTGTGTTCCCTAATCCAGTATCAGGTGAGCGTGTTCACTATTCGTTAAAGTACATTTAAATGTCTTGAACTTCTGACTGTGATTTGCCAAAAACTCAAGTTGCCGTCAGCTCATCTAGCTTTTCGGTAAATCATACTGTCGATACGGTCAGCCGTCTGGGCATGTTTTGGTAGCTATTCTTCGCTAGAGTCAACTTCGCTAGAGTCGCTAGAGCCAACACAACACACCGATCTCGTTTGGCGCCCACGTGTTCCATCACATAAACTCCTCTTGTTTTTGGCCACCTTCAAGAAAATAAAAAATTTGCGTTCGCTAATTATGAAAATTGGTGATTAGTAAGAACGAACAACCTGAAGAACGTTGCTGCCTTTGAAGACTGGCTCAAAATAGGCTCTTTCTGCTTGAAGCATATTCTAGCCTCCTCCCTATTTCCTGATAACTCTAGAATTTCCTTCTACCATACTATTACAAATTATTATAAAACTGCACATTTATTGACTTCCTTCCGGTTCAGAGTTCGAAGCGTCTATCCCCTTCGCTGTCGCTGCTTTCAACCGACCACGAGCACGATCTGTGAATATTTAGCAGTGACATATTTGTGAGTACAAGATATGAACTTGTAAACTATGGATTTCTTGCGAGTATATGTTGCATTTTTGGATACCATGGCATTTGATACCACGGTCTAAAATCGGTGGAGTTGTGATTTGAGTGGATGTAATAAGTACTTCTTTAGAAGCAATTTCTGAAATCGCGAATTCGGCAACTGTCGTTTTTGTAAAGCAATCATAGTATTTGACACCACAGTAACTGCAAAAACTAAAAAATGCAGATCTAGTTGCCGTGGTATCTAGTAATCACTACGGTATTGTGAGTGTCTTCTTTCACTTTTATTGGTTACGACAGAAACGTTTGGTGCCTGAAATTTTTTTTTCGTTCTTATAATGTGAGCAAAAAAGGAGTTAAAGCACAACTCTTACTAGAAATGAAACTATCTCGATGAAATGGCTCGGGAATATCGTTTTTCCAAAATAACATTACTTGCCAGTTGCCACGTGAAACAAGCGATTGTCTCTCCCGTATGGAAATAATTAAGTCGTAAACAGTTGTTAACGATCGTTTACAATTGTTAACGATCGTAAACAATTGTTTACGATCGTAAACAATTGTTTACGATCGTAAACGGTTGTTTACGATCGTAATTTTACGATCGTTTTTTTACGATCGTAATTTAACGATCGTAAACAATTGTTTACGATCGTAAACGGTTGTTTACGATCGTAAACGGTTGTTTACGATCGTAATTTTACGATCGTTTTTTTACGATCGTAATTTAACGATCGTAAACGGTTGTTTACGATCGTAATTTTACGATCGTTTTTTTACGATCGTAATTTAACGATCGTTTTTTTTACGAACGTAATTTAACGATCGTAAACAATTGTTTACGATCGTAATTTTACGATCGTTTTTTTACGATCGTAATTTAACGATCGTTTTCAATTGTTTACGATCGTTTTCAACTGTTTTCGATCGGAAACAATTGTTTTTATTTTCAAGACAATAAATACAGGCCTGATTTCTAACAACGGCAATAAGAAAGTTGATTAGTTTTTAGTTTTGCATAATCCAAATAGTTTAACTAAAAGCTGAAACTAAAATCCCAATCGTAAACGGTTGTTTACGATCGTAATTTTACGATCGTTTTTTTACGATCGTAATTTGACGATCGTTTTCAATTGTTTCCGATCGTTTTCAACTGTTTTCGATCGGAAGCAATTGTTTTTATTTTCAAGACGATAAGAAAGTTGATTAGTTTTTAGTGGCTGGGAGGTTTGGTATAGCTATATATAGGGGTAGGGTTGGGATAGTGTTAGAATAGGATTAGGTTGAGGTAGTTAGGTTAACGGATCACTAGCGACCATTGCCAGGCGATCATACCTAACCAATTGATTACCTTTCCTTTTCACTTAACCCCTATTATTCTACCCACTCTGAAAAGTTACGTATACCATTATTCACCCCTATAACTTGGTGCTGACAAGTTATACCGAAAATGCCGTCTTCCTATACAATGAATTCCCAGAGGTATGCTGACTTCACGTGCGCAAAGCATGACCTGTGACTGCGCTCTGCAACAAGCCAATCAGCGCCGACCGCCTCAGACCACGACCGCCTCAGGGAGTGAAATTTCTTCGGGGTGTTGCGGATAAATGTTCCCTTCGTTAGTTTTTATTCGTTTTGTCCAAACAATTGAACAAATGTAGAACTGGCTGAGAATGATATCTTTTCTACTCTAGTGGGTGGCTTAGTGGAATCTTCATGTCTTCTTATGGTCGCAGATCTTTCAGGACCTCACCAGCTGGAAGTGGAATGCCTTCATGACAGCATATTTTACAAAAATCTGGAAATATCAGTGCTTAATTCAGTTATAAAAATGGAAGTGACTACATACAGTGTGGAAATATCGAGGGGTTGACCACTCTCGATTTTAGTGTACAGCAAGTGCCCGGTGCCGCGATGCCCGGTCGGTGCCGGCACCGGCTGAAACCCGTCGGCACCGGTTGTCACGTGTTAAATCAACAAAATAACCATTTTTGGAAGCGTTTGAAAGATGAATCGACCAATTTATTGTCGGCACCGGTGCCGGCACCGCCTATTTCGGTTGGTGCCGGCCGGTGCCGGGAAAGGGTGTACAGCAGGTGCCGGGGAGTGGGTAGCCCCTCGGGAAATATGCCCAATGCTCGTATTGAAAAAAAAATCTTAGAAATAACTGTTTTCGATAATAACGATCGTTTACTATTGTTTTTTTTTCAGCTTGAATTATCTGCCATAATCATACTGGAAATACGATTGGGAACAACCGTTTCCGATCGGAAAAATACGATCGTTAACAACTCTTTCCAATCATAAAAATACAATCGTTTACGATCGGATTGTCCCATAATACAATTGGGAAAAAACGATCGTTTACGACTGGAAACAGTTGTTAACGATCGTTTTTTTACGATCGTAAAAATACGATAAAAAAAACGTAAAAATACGATCGTAAAAATACGATCGTTAACAACTGTTTCCGATCGTAAAAAAACGATCGTTTACGATCGGAATGTCCCATAATACGATCGTAAAAAAACGATCGTTAACAACTGTTTCCGATCGTAAAAAAACGATCGTTTACGATCGGAATGTCCCATAATACGATCGTAAAAAAACGATCGTATACGATCGTTTACGATTGGAAACGATCGTAAACGATCGTTTACGATCGTAAACGACTGTTTCCAATCGTAAACAACTGTTTCCAATCGTAAAAAAACGATCGTTTACGATCGGAATGTCCCATAATACGATCGTAAAAAAACGATCGTTTACGACTTGAATTATTTCCATACGGGCTGGATTGTCTTATTAGCGCTTGTCAGCCCTATCCAGCCTTCCCGCTCTCCGACGCGACGGATGGACGTAAAATGTTTGAAAACTGAACGCGCCATGGTTTTAAAGAGGGAAAACCAAGCAAAACAAGAGAAACTCAAAACAGAAGATAGACCTGATGGCCTTCCAAATTGAAAAACAACACTTTAAAAGGTGTCGTGCCCTTATGTGTGAAAGAGTTGTCGGCTGACCTTGAAGCTTTCGGCGAAGGGCAAATCTGGGCAAAGCCGAAAAAGCGCAAAACAGTCGTACAAAACGAAACAATGGGGAAAGGCGGCGATTTCAGGAGCGTGTTATTCCATAAGGGAGCAGGTGATAATAGAAACGCAGAATAAGCGAGAGGGGTCCTTTCAGTTCTAATAAAGCAAAAGCTGAATACTGGATTAAGGTGGCTTCACACTGACTTAAGACCCTTTTCACACTGGAGTACTTAGGCCTCTTAAGTGTACTTTATGCTTCTAAAGTCGCACTTCAAGGACACCTGAATGAAGAGTACCAAATCTGTATGAATTCCGTTAACATTGCCTGCAGAAAACCCAATCCAAATACGAAATAGTGTTTCCAAGCTATGATTTTTGCTCCATTTTGCATATGTCCTTATTTCAGTACCGAACAATTTTAGAAATGAACAAATATCTGCAATCAACCCTTCTTCTGGAATGTTTTTTAACCAGTTAAGCCCAAACGTTTATCTAGAAGAAATTCCAATACGATCCGGCCAGCGCTGTACAAGATTTGAATGAATTGCGCTTTTTGTCTTGGAGTCTGCATGTGCAACATCCCTATTTTGAAAACGTCACGCTCAGGAGAAGAATGCTCTCCGTGCCCATGTCTTTAAATGCATTCTTCATGGTGTGTTCAAGTATGGTTTCATTGTTCAGGTGTCCTTGAACGTAAGAAATCTCACTGAACTTTAGTATTTTTCAAAGTTGAAAATTTTTCAACTTTCAACGCTCAAAGTTAAGTGCACTTAAGGCAACTTAAGGTCATCGCTGATCATCCATCATCACTGATGCTGATGATGAAAAGGGTGAAAATCTCGGAAGAAATGAAGAAAATTTACTTAGCTTCAGCTCCTTGGTGTGAAAGGCCTAAGTACAGTGTGAAAGGCTTACTTAACTTAACGTAACTTTTGCTACTTAACTTTAGTTCTTAAGTGGCAGTATGAAGCCGCCTTTAGGATTCGGAAGCCCCTCCAGCAGAACAAGATTCCCTGGTTGAAAAGCCAAGGAATAGGCTCCCTTGAGTAATGGAAGCGGAGTGTTTTCCTAGCAGACATTCCACTTTTTATCGCGAATGAATTAAAACATAAAAATTAGTGGAACTTTCCTGAAGTTTTTATGTCCAGATGATGTTTACAGTTCATTCTACGCCCAGCGCTCGGTGCCGTTTTGCCCATTTCGATTAATGAATCGAAATATTTCCAGGAAGGTTCCGCTCTTTCTGAATCATGGCCGAATCGTCTCTTTCAATAATATTCTTCTGGGTGATCGTGTATTTTTAATTGCAAATAACCATTAGCTCGTGACGACAGAGTTCCTCTTCATTACAGACAGTTTACTCAGCACCAGAAAAGATGGAAACTGCCCACCGATTCTGCCGAACGTTTCTCACCACATCAATTCCACCGAATGTTCGGAAAACTTCTGTAACTCGGACGCCGACTGCAGGAGTGGCCAGGAATGTTGCTACAATGGTTGCCGCCTTGTTTGTGTTGATTCAGACTCCCAAATCGGTAAGCCAGAAGGGAAAGCGGAGCAGTCCTGTGATAAAGCTTGGCAGAACCAGGACTTTCAAAGGCGATTCTTCTCTTGAGAAATTTTCTCGATAGGTTACTTTTGTGTAGTGGGTTCCTCAACGCGTTCATAGGTTTAAAGCATCTCTGATTCCGGGATATCATTTCGTCTACTGCGAAGTAAAGAAAAAGTACCAGAATTAAAAATTTCAGTCATATCGGCCAGTCACAGCGAGAGCAGACCTTGTGTGCAAAGGCGTCGCTAGCCAAAACTCGAAGGGAGGGGGACAGACGCCTTGCCGACCATTTCATCTTTTTGGGATCCCAAAACGTTAGTGACGGATACCTATGACATCGCAAAAGTTGTCCGTCTGTCTGTCCGTCTGTTAGCACGATAACTCTCGAAGGGATTGAGATATTTTGATGAAACTTGGTGGGAGGATCCTTCGGGTCAAAGTACAAGTCAAGTTCGAAGATGGGCTCTGTAGCTCTATGTTTGGGGGTGTGGGAGGGGTTTCAAATTAAGGGGCAAAAAAAATATTTTTTGAAAGCTGTTTAGATAGTGGATTTAGGGGTAAGGAGACACGCTGAATCCGAATATGAAAGTTATTTTCTCGCTGGACAAGTAGTTCGCCCGGAATCCGGCCAAAACCGGAAAGTTTGTTAAAAGTAAAAGTTTTATTTGAAGTTGATTAGATGTTTGATTTAGGGGTAAGAAGACATGCTGAATACGATGGTGAAAACCATTTTCTTGCTTGACAAGTAGTTCGCCCGGAATCCGGCGCAAACCGGAAAATTTGCTAAGAGCAAAATTTGTATTTGAAGTTGATTAGATATTCGATTTAGGGGTAAGAAAACGTGCTGAACACGATGGTGAAAACCATTTTCTTGCCAGACAAATAGTTCGTCCGGAATCCGGCCAAATCCGGAAAATTTGTTAAAATTAAGCAAAATTTGTATTTGAAGTTGATTAGATGATAGATTTAAGGGTAAGAAAAAACGCTGAATCTATATATGACAATCATTTTTTAACCGGACATATAGTTCGTCCGGTATCCGGTTGAAACCGGATTTTTTTTTTAGAATTAAAGTTTTATTTGAAGTTGATTAGATGTTCTTTATAGGGATAAGGAGATACGCTGAACTCGTTTCTGAACTATCTTTTGTTTTTGCTGGGCAAGTAGTTTGCTCGGAATTCCGCCGAAACCGGAAATTTGGCAGAAGTACACCAGGAAGTTTTGATCAGTATCGTCAAAATAGATATGGCTTATACAGGTATATCTGAACTTGGTTTTCTCAGATGATTAGCCTGGCGAAGACTGGATTTGGCGAAGACAAGACGTAGTTAATATTAAATTTTTGGGATCCCATCGAAAACTTTGGTCTTGTTTTCAGGGGCGTCACAGATGTATTAGTGAAACTCGTGATAACTGCAAGCATTGAAGTAGTCGTTTCTCCAAGCTCAGGGGCGGTTTGAAGGGATTGTGAGTCTTCATTCGTAATAACAGGAATTCGCTTTCGTGAAAGCCCGCCCGCAGCAGTTTCTAACGAATGTCTATCAGACAGAATAAGAATGAGCGCCGCAGGCGAAATTTGTGAAGTATGCTATGAGTTTTTGCGAGTAAAACATTACTTTCCCCCAACAAAGTCTAGCTTTTAATGTGACCCAAGCCCGAAATTTCAAGTCTAAAACTCGAATGAAGTGACGCGCCCTTTCAGTAAACAGAACCTCCTACTAAAGGCGCCGTCTTTTTGGATCTCAAATAAAAGTAAGGGCCATACGTGACAATGCTCCAACTAGAAATGGGGGGCTTAATGTCAGCCCCCCATTTAGCATTCCTTTGTGAGCGCCCAGTTTACCCCAATTTTTGTGGTCGGGGGGCTTTGCGAGCGCCAAGCTTATTTCATTTATTTTGACAGAGTGTGCCATTGTGCGAGCGCCCAGTTTAGTTTTTTCTTTTTTAGACGGGGGGAGGGTACTCCCCACACACCCCCAAAGTGACACCCCTGCTTGTGTGTGCTCTCCTTTTATTAATTTGTTTAGGCTTGTTTTCTCTATTTTTTCTTCGTTTGTACCACGGTACAACTGACAGAGCTGAAGTGGAGGAGCCACATCTCCTGATTTGCTCAGTAGATTTGTCTTTAACATCCCTGTCACTATCCTGAACTACCAAATGTTACCAGGACTAGGCCTACTATTTGAATCAAATATTTCACTTCTTCAATTTGCTAATATGCTCAGTTTTGGACAGCCATGGCTTAGTCAATTCCTGGACATCCATGTCCGAAACGTAAGGTAGCCTATCACTTTATTATAGTCATTGTGTTGTCTTTGTTAAAACTCAAGGGCTCGGTCTTGGACATGAATCTCTAGGCTATTCGTTGTTGGTTTTAGTAGAAAAGACTCACAGTCGTGCATAAAGGCTGTGTTTAGCCTTATTTCACTTCAACTCTGTAAGTGGACTAGTTTATATAAAAAAAATCTCAATCGTCTCATCATCAGCACTTCTGATAGACATGGGTCTTTCTAGTCTAGATATAGTGCAAAACCTACATTACCTCGGAAGGATATTGAAGGTTTTGCACTCATCAACCTGTAGGCCTATATCTATTTTACTATGTCTTTCACCAGTAGCTAGTCCGCTTGGAAGCGTTGGACTGGAATATGGCCAATTTTACAAATCATTTGTTGAAACATGACTGTGGGGACATCTAGTTTTCCCTTCGAGCCTTAACTCGACAATCGGTCTTGACATTTTTCTGGAGATGTCTCTTGGCGTCGTATATGCCATGGAGAAATATTAATATCCCTTGCTTTCGATACACTCCCACACAGGCTACAGAAAATGCAGAATAGGTAGAAACGTACTACTGCTCTCTTGACTCTACGACGGTTGACAAAGATTAACTGGAATTGACATTCAAGTTCGCAGTGATCGCCGGCGACATTTCCTCGTGTTTGGTTTATTGCATTTTCGCTTTGTATAAGTATAAGAAATAAAATGTAAAGACTGGTGTTTGTACAGTTGTTAAAGAGTAATCACCGTACTTCGCACAGAAGTAAGCACTTTATCTGGCCCTGCTCTTGACATCAAAATTATTTTTATTTTCTAGTCTTCGACTGGGATACAGACGACGATGAACACGTTCTTGGTGACATAACAATTCGAGGTAAGGTTCCTGGTGCCAGTAAAAAGTAGGGGGACTGATAAAACTAGCTGGATAAGTCATCTCAGACCGATTAAACTGACTATCTTTAAAGAGGCCTCAAAATACGCTGTTTCTGCCTAAAACCAGCTCTCTATTTCGATCGAGATACTAGCAATTTTCCTTCCGCGGAAGTCCCATAAACACTGAACAAACGCACATGTATGCACTTCTCTGGTTGCTACAAACTGCTTACCACCTGGATGTGATTTGGCGGCGCCGGGCTTCTCCATTTCCTTCCATGATCATGACGAATCATCAGTGAAATATCACTAGTCACAAATAATAACAATGTTAAAAGAATACAAAAGTTTAATTGTTATTTCTGTTCTTGCTAAAAAGCAGGTTCAGGTTCAGATTGGATACTATGTAGGACAAGAATCTTTCATGCCTGAAATCTTGGCTGATATTGTAGTCTATGTTTACCCACCAGAGGTAGAGGGTAGGTTTGTGTCAAGCAAAAGCTGATGATTAGATTAGGAATATTATGTCCAGAGTTTGATAGCCTACTCACTTTGACTTTTGAGGCTAGTGTAAAAATGTATCTGATACCGAACGAGGGCCGACTCTTAAAGTAGTGGATTCATGTGGGCCGAGAAGGTGGGAGACACTATCATTTTATGATGGGTCGAATATTTACAAACACACAGTTACCTTTGGTTTCTCCAAACTCTTCATGGTATCCAAGGTAATCCACAAATTACTTCACTCTTGAAAACAAAGTCGCCAACTCGCCATTACTCATTAAATATTCACTGATCTCCTGACGCGTGTCAGAGTTATACTAGAATCTTCGAGAAGATCGAGGGGCGTATAAGAGGATTAAAACAACGAAGTATATCACCCTGTGGACGTTTAGATATGTCAGAAGTAGAAACCCTCGGCCAGTTTGACAATTTTTGGTCTCGGAAGCTGAATATTATTTAGCTTACTTTCAAAATCTCTAAGAAATCGTTATAACAAATTTAGTATAATTTACGGCGTTTGTTTATTGCGATCTGGTTTACATCCTTAATTCTTTCGACCTACGGGAATTATCAAGGAAAAAAACAGAAAAACAAAATACTCAAAGAAATCGACAATGCAAATAGTTAGTTTGATTTTTCTACACATTTTCCATGTGCCTGATACAATAAAAACAATTTGTTAGATCCATAGTCAAACTATGATCCCAGCCTCCCCATGTCGTGCACTTCCGACCCGCGCCACTAGATGACCCGGCTGTCGGATCGAGTCGTGTCTTCATCTTGGGTCTTGGGTGGGGGGGGAGGTTCTAGACGTTGCAAGTGCTAGAATGCTTATGATGCATCTCCTTTAAACTGGAACCCTATTAGATTTAAGAGTTAAGCGCATTTTGCGGTAAAAAAAAAAAGAACAAAGACCACCCCGTGAGCAACAATGAAATTCCTATTGTAATGAAGACAAAAAAGGTCAAAGATCACTAAACTTTGCACACTTTCTTAGCAAACCTTTCTTCACGGAATGTACATTTTCGTGCATCAAATCCTAACCTCAGCCAACTGTATTCTCAACTGACAGGAAATCAAATTCACCCCTTACAGCAAAAAGTCAGTCGACCCTTTTTAAAATAACCATAAAGCCGGAAGGCATTACAGTAGTTTGCCGTCTTCTGACTTACTAACTTCTTGCGAGAGACAAAAGGGATGGGTTTCGAATATGGGTCATTCCAGCGAAATAAAGCCAGGCAAAGAAATCGATTTCTCAGATTTTGACTAAAATTTCTCAGAATGATCTACCAGGGTCCAGGACCTTCCCCAAATTTTTTTTCGGCTAAAAAAAAAATTTTCGGACTCTGACGAATTTTTGAAATTTTCGACCAAATATTCCATTGTTGATGGTCGAAAAAGTCAATATTTTTCAAAAATTCGACAAAAATCAGAAAAATTTAACACGACCTTGAAATTTTTTGAGCGTCTTGCCTACCTTTAGAACTTCAAATCTCGAGATGTTCAAGTATGTAGGTACTCTTCTTTCCTTTTTACGGTAATTTTGGCAAGGTAAGGTAAAAAAAGTGGGTCTTGGTAGATCCACTCCAGAAGAACCGGCCAGATCGCGAAAATTCTGAGATTCCCCATGGTAGTAGAGTGAAGAACGAGCTACATTTCTGCATTATCACTTTTGTGGCTATCGAGCCAGAAATGGTCTTAAATAGCAATGTTAGAAAAACGGAAATTCTTGGGAAATATATTGTTTTTATGTCAAAATGAATTAGTCTCACAACCTAAAAATAAAAATTGAGAAATGAATGCCAGGCAAAATAATCGATTTCTCAGATTTTGACGAATGATTTACCTACCAGGGTCCAGGACCTTCCCCAAAATAAATCTCGAGATTTGAAGTCCTAAAGGTAGGTAAGTAAGAAGCTCAACAAATTTCAAGGTCGTGTTGAATTTCCCTGCTATGGGGGAGTGGCACTTTTTCGCAACTTCACACAGGAATTCGACATGCGACGGGGTAGGGGGTACCTGTAGGAGATTGGCAAGAAGAGCTAGCCTCCAAGATCAGCTCATAACTTGTGCTTTATGCTTGAGGCCCGATTGCGAACAGCAAACGGGTCAAGGAGTCACCGCTCATTCATTCCTATCGGTTCCAGTGGGAACCCGTCAGTTCGCCCACCCGTCAGTTCGCCCACCCGTCAGTTCGCCCAAAAATTCCGTCAGTTCGCCCACTTTTTCCGACAGTTCGCCCACCCGTCAGTTGGCCCACCAAAATCCGTCAGTTCGCCCACCCGTCACTTCTCCTACCCGTCAGTTCGCCCACCCGTCACTACGCCCACCCGTCAGTTCGCCCACCCGTCACTACGCCCACCCGTCAGTTCGCCCACCCGTCACTACGCCCACCCGTCAGTTCGCCCACCCGTCAGTTCGCACACCGTCAGTTCGCCTACCGTCAGTTCGCCCACCCGTCAGTTCGCCCACCCGTCAGTTCGCCCACTCCTAAAATCCGTCAGTTGGCCCACCCTTGAAATCCGTCAGTTGGCCCACTCCTGAAACCCGTCAGTTGACCCACCCTTGAAATCCGTCAGTTGGCCCACTTCTGAAATCCGTCAGTTGGCCCACTTTTGAAATCCGTCAGTTGACCCACCTTTGAAATCCGTCAGTTCGCCCACTCCTGAAATACGTCAGTTGGCCCACTCTTGAAATCCGTCAGTTGACCCACCTTTGAAATCCGTCAGTTCGCCCACTCCTGAAATCCGTCAGTTCGCCCACTCCCGAAATCCGTCAGTTCGCCCACTCTTGAAATCCGTCAGTTGGCCCACTTTTGAAATCCGTCAGTTGACCCACCTTTGAAATCCGTCAGTTCGCCCACTCCTGAAATACGTCAGTTGACCCAACTTTGCCGAATCATTAAATCCATCAAAAGGGCCGCGACCCCAGGGGAATTGTCAGCTCAACTCGACCCTGTCATTAAAGTCCGTGAAAGAAAGGCACTCCATCCCAGGAGATTATTAAGACGGGGACGACCTTTCTCGTTTAATTAGGGTCAACACGAGATGCCTATGGGTGCAAATTTTATGTTTACGTAAAGAAGGATATGAAGATGGGTAGAAGAAGAGTATTATACGGAAAAGTGCCGCGACCCCAGGGGGTTCAATCAGAAGAAGCCGACAATTACGTAAACATTTAGTCAGACATATCAAGATCTTGTTGCCAGATTCTGCGGCAAATTCAGTCGGAAAAGCTAAAAGATGAAAACAAAGTAACAAGACCAAAGTTTTCGACGGGATCCCAAAAATGTAATATTTGATCCAGACAATTGGGTCTTGTCTTCGCCAGATCCAGTCTTCGCCAGGCTAATCATCTGAGAAAACCAAGTTCAGATATACCTCTATAAGCCATCATCAAAAAGGGCCGCGACCCCAGGGGAATTGTCAGCTCAATTCGATCCTGTCATTAAAGTCCGTGAAACAAAGGCACTCAATCTCAGGAGATTGCTTCAGACGGATATGACCTTTCTCGTTTAATTAGGGTCAAGACGAATGCCTATGGGTGCAACTTATATGTTTACGTAAAGAAGGATATGAAGATGGGTAGAAGAAAAGTATTTTATGAAAAAGCGCCGCAACCCCAGGGGTTTAATGAGAAGGAGCCGACAATTACGTAAACATTTGGTCAGACAACCGGGAGCTTGTTGCGAGATTCTGCGGCAAATTCAACTGGAAAAGCTAAAAGATGAAAAAAAAGGAAAAATAGAGTAACGAGCAGTAAAGGTTTTTGATTGGCAAATACGATGTAAAGTAGTTTACATGGAAATGGAAAGTAAAAGCATAATAGAAATAATATAATGCAGGACTTCAGTGCCAAGCTTCCGTGTACCGTCTCCGAGTATATCTGCAAGCTATCTGCAATGTACGAGTCTCAACTCTGTACGGAGAGTGTCCTCTTGTTAGTGGGAAAACGTTTTTTCCCAAATTTACGTAGCCCACAACTAATTTTAAATAGCTCATCAACGTTATGTGATTCAAGGTGTGTAAGAAACATCAATTTCTTTCGCCGCGTCTTTCGACCCAGCAACCCGAACATTCAAAAGCTTTTTCAAAACATTTCGTAGATTCGCACAGAACAGCTTTTCCAACCTTAAAGTTTAACCGAAAAGGGCTGGGATAGGACAATCTAGTTACCCATCACTTATTCACCTAAGTTGGCTTGAAGACCCGCTGAAAATACGTTACTTTGTTGTTCCGCTATTCACGAATAATCGATTTTCTAATAGTGGAATTTCCTTGTTATTTGTGGTACTCTATGCGCTTGCATTTTGTTGCATGCCTTACGAGAAACATTTATGATTTTTTTTTTTTGTTCAGGCACTAAGCAGTCTTCACCAATCTCACCACTGCCCACTGAAAAGCCGCGTTTGTGTTGAGATTAAAATTTCCCGCGTCATAGTAGAATTTACGCTGTGGGGACGGCGGCAGATGTTCTGAACGTCATAACTAGAGCAGATAGAGGAAAATAAAGAAATTCCTTTGCAGAATGCAAATAATTCAATGTATTCAATCAAATGACACACAAATAAGTCGGTTTTTCAGTTAAACTTTAAGCCACTTGTGCCGTCAACCACGGACAAACCCAGGGTCGCTGACTGCCATATCTATTGCAAGTTTGGGACCAGGAGTGGCTCGAAGGGGCGGGGGCGAGTGGGGGTGGCACCCGTCAAACACAATCTTCGAGTCGTTTGAAAAAAATTTAATTTCGTCGTAAATCCGTCCCAGTCAAAGGCAAGCCAGGTTTCAATATCCCGTTAGGTCGGTGCCTTGATTATTTCTCGGGGTGGCCATTGCTGCTGAACTAGCAGCAATTAACCTTGTTTTAAAACCTGTTTTACTGGCATATGATTTGTATCTATCTCACTTAGCTCTTTCTGGTAAAATTGCTATAGGTTAGTTTTTAAAGTGAAGTCTGACTGGGTAACGTGAATAAAACTTATAAGCCGGACGCGAGAGACAAGATAGCGTGCACGGACTGTGGTCTAAGTTTGACTACAAGTGGAACAAGACCAAAGTTTTCGATGGGATCCCAAAAATTTAATATTAACTAGGTCTTGTCTTCGCCAGATCCAGTCTTCGCCAGGCTAATCATCTGAGAAAACCAAGTTCAGATATACCTGTATAAGCCATATCTATTTTGACGATACGTTTTCTTACCACCTAAATCAATTATCTAATCAACTTCAAATACAAATTTTGCTCTTATCAAATTTTCCGGTTTGCGCCGGATTCCAGGCGAAATACTTGTCAGGCAAGAAAATGGTTTTCACCATCGTATTCAGCATGTCTTCTTACCACTAAATCAAACATCTAATCAACTTCAAATAAAACTTTCACTTTTAACAAGCTTTCCGGTTTTGGCCGGATTCCGGGGAATTACTTGTCCGGCGAAAAAATAACTTTCATATTCGGATTCAGCGTGTCTCCTTACCCCTAAATCCACTATCTAAACAGCTTCAAAAAAAAATGTTTGCCCCTTAATTTGAAACCCCTCCCCCACCCTCAAATATAGAGCTACAGAGCCCATCTTCGAACTTGTCTTGTACTTTGACCCGAAGGATCCTCCCACCATGTTTCATCAAAATATCTCAATCCCTTCGAGAGTTATCGTGCTAACAGACGGACAGACGGACATCTTTTGCGATGTCATAGGTATCCGTCACTAACATTTTGGGATCCCAAAAAGAAGCATGACATTTTTTAAAGTTTAACTGAAAAGCCAACTTATTTTTGTGTCATTTAGTTGAATACACTGAATTATTTGGATTCTGCAACAGGATTTTTTTTGTTTTCCACTATCTGCTATAGTTATGAATGAATGAAGACTTTCAGAATATCTGCGGCTGTCCCCACAGCGAAAATTCTACTATGAAGCGGGAAATTTTTATCTAAACACAAACAAGGCTTTTCAGTGGGCAGTGGCGACTCTGGTGAAGATTGCTTAGTGACTGAACAAAGTCATAAATCTTTCTTGTAAGGCATACAACAAGTTAGAGGTACCACAAATCACACGGAAATTCCACTATTTGAAACTCGATTATTCCTGAATAGCGGAACAGCCAAGTAACGCATTTTCTGCGGGTCTTCAAGCTAATTTAAGTGAATAAGTGATGGTAACTAGATTGTCCTATCCCAGTCCTTTTCGGTTAAACTTTAACAAAATGGAAAAGCCATCAGAATTCAAATGACAGGAATCCCTCAAAACCTTCTTAAGCAAGTGTATCCAGGACTCTGCGATCCCCTTTCGGTACCCCTGTTCCCCGCCCCCCCCCCCAAAAAAAAAATAAAAAAAAAATATAGAAAATAGTAAATCTCATTAGAAACTACAGTTTTTGATGCGATATTTTTTCATCCATCTTCAAACCCCTTCTTTACGTAACAACGTTTACGTGGACAAATAGTTCGCTCGGAATTCGGCCGAAACCGGAAATTTGGCAGTAAAGCAGGAAGTTTCGACCAGTTTCGACATAATAGATATGGCTTATATAGGTACATCTGAACTTGGTTTTCTCAGATGATTAGCCTGGCGAAGACTGGATCTGGCGAAGACTAGACCCAATTGTCTGGATCAAATATTATATGTTTGGGATCCCATCGGAAACTCTGGACTTGTTACTTTTGTTTTCATCTTTTAGCTTTTCCAATTGAATTTGCCGCAGAATCTCGCAACAAGCTCCCGATATGTCTGGCTAAATGTTTACGTAATTATCGGCTCCTTCTGATTACCCTTCTTCTACCCATCTTCATATCCTTCTTTACGTAAACATAAAAGCTGCACCCATAGGCATCTCGTCTTGAACCTAATTAAACGAGAAAGGTGGTCTCCGTCTGAGTAATCTCCTGGGGTTGAGTGCCTTTCTTTCAAGGACTTTAATGACAGGGTCGAATTGGGATGACTATTCCCCTTGGGTGGCGGCCTTTTTCATGGGTTTAATGATCCGGCAAAGTTGGGTCAACTGTCGGATTTTTAAATTGGGCGAAGTGACGGATTTCAGGAGTGGGTCAACTGACGGATTTCAAGAGTGGGCCAACTGACGGATTTCAAGAGTGGGCGAACTGACGGCTTTCAGGAGTGGGCGAACTGACGGATTTCAAAGGTGGGTCAACTGACGGATTTCAAGAGTGGGCCAACTGACGGATTTCAGGAGTGGGCGAACTGACGGATTTCAAAGGTGGGTCAACTGACGGATTTCAAAAGTGGGCCAACTGACGGATTTTAAGAGTGGGCGAACTGACGGATTTCAGGAGTGGGCGAACTGACGGATTTCAGGAGTTGGCGAACTGACGGATTTCAAAGGTGGGTCAACTGACGGATTTCAAGAGTGGGCCAACTGACGGATTTTAGGAGTGGGTCAACTGACGGGTGGGCGAACTGACGGGTGGGCGAACTGACGGTAGGCGAACTGACGGGTGGGCGAACTGACGGGTGGGCGAACTGACGGGTGGGTGAAATGACGGGTGGGCGAATTGGCGGGTGGGCGTAGTGACGGGTGGGCGAACTGACGGGTGGGCGAACTGACGGGTGGGCGAACTGACGGGTGGGTGAACTGACGGGTGGGCGAACTGACGGGTGGGCGAACTGTCGGATTTAAGAAGTGGGCGAACTGACGGGTGGGCGAACTGACGGGTGGGGGTAGTGACGGCGACCCGTTCCCAGTTGCATCATGGCTAAACAATTGTCGTCGGACAATCGGGGCAAGGTCGTTTCTTTAGGTCTGGGAACTGGGACAAGGAGGAACCCACTACCAGCTCGGAAACTATGTCTGCTTCCAGATTTGCGATAACTGGTAGTTGGGAGAAGTTGTCGACACGGATGAAGACGTAGAAGAAGCCTGCATAACCATTTTGCGGAAGTCAGTCGACCCCTTAGACTTGTCGACCCGAAGACGAGGTTGAGAACTGGTGCCACTCCTCAGATGTTTTATGTGTACTAGTTTCAGCTCAGCGGAATGCTGCCGGAGTAGTGTACATAACCGATGTTGATAGACTGAATATAGAACAAGACCAAAGGTGTCGATGGGATCCCAAAAATCTAATATATAGTGTAGATATATCAATACTTTTTAATTGTCATATTTAGAAACAGATCGAAGTTTAAAGTTTCAAGCCCCTCGCGAAGCCCTTCTAGCAACCGATTCTTACTTACAAGTCCATCTCCCCGTCATAGACACGGTACCGTATCGTTCTTACCATGAAATACACTGGCAAAAAATAAAAGGTACACCAACTAGCAAAAGTTGGCAACCCCTCATCACCAAAGATTCTAGCAACTGATCCTTACTTACGAGTCCATGTCATCGTGATAGACGTGGTACCAAATTGTTCGTACCATGTATAGCACAGGAAACAAATTGTAGGTACACCAAGTAGACAAAACTGCTAACCCCTCATTGCCGAAGATGATTATGGTCTAACAACCTATAATTAGACCATGAGACCATTAGAAGTCCCCTACTTGTCTCACAATTGGGATAGGCCTATTTTTGGTTTCAGTGTGTACCTTACTACTGAAGTTGTCAACACCTCTAAACTTTCCAACTATTATATAGCCCGCAACCACCTACTCTTTCCCATATACCAACCCCTTCGACCTTCGATCACACTAGCTCTGTCCGACAATCATAGATTACGCTCTCTGCGGCTCATCCACGGGCAGAGCTATACTAGCGTGAAGAAGGTGTAGGAGAAAATTGGTCGACAAATTTTGTGTCCGGTTTTCGCCGGATTCCGGGTGAACTGCTAGTCCGGTGAGAAATAACTTTTATATTCGGATTCAGCATGTCTACCCCTAAATCGACCATCTTAATAGCTTTCATTTGTTTGCCCCTTAATTTTGAAACCCCTCCCCCACCCCTAAAGATAGGGCTACAGGGCCCATCTACCAACTCGACCAAACTCACACCAAGTTTCATCAAAATATCTCATTCCCTTCGAGAGTTATCGTGCTCACAGACGGACGGACGGACAGACGGACAACTATTGCGATGTCATAGGTATCCCTCCACTTACGTTTTCCCAAAAACTTGTAACTTCGCCATAATATTAACCTGTTCTACATTTCTTTGTATGCTACATGGTTGCAAATACAAAATTTCAGTTTCTTAAAGAGTTGCAGCCTATAAATAATAAACATTTACTGACAACGGAACTCGGTTAGCGTTTCAGAATTGCGTATAACCAAGTATACGAGTAATGTAGTGAGTTTCTGAAAGTAGGCCAAAGAGAAGATTTCGGGCCCTTGGACAGCTAAGAATTGGTCCAGGCAGGTTACGTGGTCTAACAGTAAGATCTGAAAACTGAAACCAGGGTTAGAGCAGCATTCATTTCTCGGTTTTTATTTTCAGGTTGTGAGACTAATTTATTTTGTCATAAAAACAATGCATTTTCCCAAGAATTTCAGTTTTCTAACATCGCTATTTAAGACCATTTCTGGCTCGATAGCCACACAAGTGCTAATGCAGAAATGTAGCTCGTTCTTCACTCTACTACCATTGGGAATCTCAGAATTTTCGCGATCTGGCCGGTTCTTCTGGAGTGGATCTACCAAGACCCACTTTTTTTACCTTACCTTGCCAAAATTACCGTAAAAAGGAAAGAAGAGTACCTACATACTTGAACATCTCGAGATTTGAAGTCCTAAGGGTAGGTAAGAAGCTCAAAAAATTTCAAGGTCGTGTTGAATTTCCCTGATTTTTGTCGAATTTTTGAAAAATATTGACTTTTTCGACCATCAACAATGGAATATTTGGTCGAAAATTTCAAAAATTCGTCCGAGTCCGAAAAATTTTTTTTTCGCCGAAAAAAATTTGGGGAAGGTCCTGGACACTGGTAGATCACTCTGAGAAATTTTCGTCAAAATCTGAGAAATCGATTTTTTTGCCTGGCTTTATTTCGCTGGAATGACCCATATCCACAAAACAAGTATAATAGGCTACAATTCCAGAGGCACAGTTTAATTTCAGGGCTGTTCGCCGAGCAGAGCCATGCACAGGCAGCGATGCGCGAACTTGTCACCACTCAAGAGAACTACGTCGAACTAGATGGCGGTTGTCGTCTTACTCCCGATCAGTATTTGGCAATGGAGACATTCAAACACGAAAACACAGTTTCAGAATGGTAAGCTTTCTATCCATGAAACTTGGAAGGATCGCTGAAGTACTCTCAGACGCTTCATGAAACTTACCCATGGATGCGCAGTTTCAGCAGATGCTGTTGTTGTTGGTACGGCGAAGACGTGGGTTCCGTATCTCATACAGCTTTATCGTCCTTTTAGTGGGAAATTGAAAATGTCTTATGCAGCTGCTTTGTTGTATACCAGTAACGACATTTTTGACAATACTCCTCAACGCCATAATCGTGAAAAGGACAGATGGTGCGGCAAGTGCGAAAATACTATTCCATGCCTATGAACTCGTTAAATTTGTCCGACCAACTTAGGGCACAATAACTCTGTAAAGAACTGAGATATTTTGTTTCACTTGGTATGATGATTTGCTGTGTCAAATTACAAGTGATTTTTTTTCGTAAAGCTAATCATACAGTCGTTTCAAAAGTATGGAGCGAATTTAATTATTTTGCCGGAGAAGTGGTTTAACCGAAATCCGGCCAAACCCGGAGATTTGGGAAAAGTGGAAAGTTGTTTCTGAAGTCGATTAGAGATTTGGTATTATAGTGAAGAAACATGCTGAATCCACCTTTTCAGCTCTGATGAAGTTTAGTTTGAACCTCGGCGGATAAGCAGTTCGCCCGGTTTCTGGCCACGACGGGAAATTGGCTAGAAGTAAAAGTTTTTTCTAAAGTCAGTTAGAGATTCTATACAGGAGTAAATACATGCTGAATGTGCCCCTGAACTTTATTTTCTCACAGGACAAGAAATTCGTCCGCGATCCAGCAGCCCGGAAATTTGGCAGAAGTGAAAGTTATTTCTGAAGTCGTATAGAACTTCAATTCGGGGGCAACGACGTATGTTATATACATAAAAGTTCATCGCTTACTCAGCGAATGGGTCGTTTAGCCCTAACACGTAGGAAACCAGCACTTCAACCAGCCTACAATCTATCTGCCAGCTAGGCTATTCTTGTCGGTATAAAAATTATAAGACTGAATCTGCTTTGTTTTGCTACAGGGTGAATTGTTGGTTCAGAATCGGATATAAGCCAGGAATTTCAGAATTTAAAAGGTGGTTTCTGTATAAAAAGTATGAAAACAACAACATGCTTACGGGACTGGCGAAGCTCCACTTTCTGGACGAAAAAAGCCCAATGTATGTATATTCACCTTTGGGGTTCCATCGAAAGTTGTTTATTTTGAGTTCGGGATATCATCCTCCTCTTCGTAATTACTGACAAGATCGCATTACTTAGACCCGGTTAATCTTAGCGTTGATCGTTGACCAACCCTTGTTCAAAGCTGTCCTACACCTTCCGCGATACTGTAGCTGACTGGGGTATCATCCTTGGTTGGAAATGTAGGTTTTTGTAAACTTATTATCACGTCCATGAAAATTTTTTCTCTGTCCTGTGTTCATTCGCTTTACATTCCTTGACGCCTGTTTCAACTGGTTATAGACTAGCAAAATAACTTGCTGGTTTCTTGTGCTGCATTCTGTAATAGGCTATCTCTTTGGCGACTTAATGTTGATCCTATTTTAAATGCAGAGCTATCTCTTCCATGACTTCTTACTTCTAGCTTCTGCGAAGATGCCTCTGTCAACTGCAAACTGAGAGTTGATTTATAGTGACGAGTGACATAGAATTTGTAAATACCAGTAAATAGTGAAGTGACATCTTTGGGGGCGAGTGGGCACATGCAGAAGAGTACTTATGCTACAACTGCCCCACCACGCGACTGCGTCTCTGGGGACCGATACTTCGAGCAGATACAGTGAGAACAGCAAACTTGCGAACCTATAAGGGCTGAGACCAAGTTTATTGTTTAGTTTAGATTATTGCATTTGTATTTGGTTTTGTAATATCTGTATTTGTTTAGTTTACTGTTTTTGTATTTATAATTAAGTTATTCAATGACAAACATTGTCCCTCGGTCTTTCCCAAGCCCACTTCAATACAGTTTGGGGACTAGGTTGAAGCCATGTACCACCTTTGAGTCACGGAGGACGAACTCAGCCTTGCTTTGCAATCTTCGAGGAGACCCATCCCTCTGAGGCAGAGATGGTCGAATCCGATCATGGAAGGATTCGAATCCGAATCCAGGGCTAGGTACGAATCTGATTCCGAATCCACCATTCATGCTGAGGATTTGAATCGGAATCGTATTCGGATTTGAATTCGACCATGACAAAAGTCAAATCATGTACTTAGGTTACAGTTTAAAAATCAGAGGTGACAGAAAGCACTGATGTATGAAGCAATGAAATACCGTGATGAATTACTGGGGACTATTGGTGGTGGAGACCAAAAGCATGCATTGCTTAGCCCCCCGGATCTGTAAGATTGTGGGTTTAGAGTCCCGAGTCCGAATCCGAATCCAGCGTGACAAGCAGAAGGTTTGAATCCGGGCAAAAGGCCTAATCTCGGATTCGGGTCCGGATTCGGTTTCGCCCATGTCTGCACTGAGGAAGCGTCCAATGTATCAGAGAATGGTATAGACTTGTTCTTCGATTGCTTGTTAAGGTAGTCAGTATTCAGTAATACCCTACCTACTTTCTGATTAACGTATATTCGACATTTTCCGTTTGTTTAAACATGTGAAAGCTTCCACTTGTCTGGAAATCTTAAAGGTAAGAATCCACTCAAGCAGTCCCGTAATTAGAAATACATTCTTCGCTAGGATGAAAGCAAGAGGGTTACTGATTAGATTCAAAGGAACTGAATGGCTTTTAAGATAACGCTGGAGATTATGAGAGGAAGAATAGCTTTTACAAAATCTGGGTTAAGTTTTCTGCTGACGTCCTCGCCTTTGAAGCAGGAGAACACTGTGTTTTACGCGGTTGGAGTCCGTTTGTTAAATGAGGACGGTTGGCGGCGTTCGATAAAAAGAATCGTAACCATTTTTCGGTGGACCGAATATTCTGGGGTTGAGTGTTAAATCCTGGGAAATTAATGTTTCGGAGACAAAACTTCACCGATCATTAGGAAACTGTGTTCGTCCCTGTCATGTCTTTAGTATATTTACGCATTTTTTTTCTTGAGCTTTTGGTCGATTCAGTCAAAAATTTATATCTTGCCGTTTCTAGATCGTCTTTTAAAAGCAAAGGCGGTGCTTTGAATAGACTAATCTATTTAATTGCTCCCAAGATCTATATTTGGACAACAAAGCTTCCTGACTTCGTTCTTTTATTGGATCTGTAACACGCCGACAGACCCCATTTATGGCCACATTTTGTCGTATACGTCTGACAACTCTTAGTTGTTTTTTTTACTAATACCGTAAGACATTTTTGTTTTTTACAATAAAGACAGATTATTGATTTCTGGTACTCTTTCTAACTGCAGATTCAGAAGTTTCGCCTTCTCTCCCACGTCTCCTACGTGCGTTTAACCCGCTTGCTCGGATCAAAATCTTGTCGACTAGTAAAGTGTCCATAGTATTTATACATGACCATAAGCAAAAAAAAATAAACTTTCACATATGGCATGCAGTTTGGGTCAAATTTGGCAGAAACGTTGCCGAGAATGCACGAAATGGAGTAATTCTCGGTGACACTTTTTCACATGTTTGTGTATTTTCAAAAACACCTCGGCTACATTTCGTGTAGTCTCGGCGACATTTCACGCATTCTCGGTGACGTCCTCGTGCGTTGTCGCCGATGTTTCATACAGTCTGGGAAACCAAGTTTTTCGTATCGGCTACATTTTTTTATTTCTGGGCGACACGTTTTCAACACCAATCTCGACAACAAAGTCGTCAGTCTCGGCAACAAACACTGGCATCCCGGATACACACCAACAATCTCGGCGACAACAGCAGTATTCTAGGCTGCATATCAGGCATTCTCGACAACATTTCGTGCATTCTCGACAGATTAGATTCCTTCAGCCCAAGCTGACTGCGAATCATATTTGACGATGTAAAACGGATAAGTCAGCTACATTTTCTTAGAGCTATATTTCAGCCCTTGGGGGTCCTCTTCAGGTTCAAGCCGCTCAAGCTGGAAAACGAACTTGTGGAAAAACAATTAAAGATTCGTCCTTAAATATCTGATTTTGTGAGCTTCTTCTCTGAAAATTGGTTGGAGTTAAAGCTGGTTCTGTGATTTTATTCTGGACACGGCTGCTGTTTTTGCAGTCGATTGGGTCGTCGAAAGGGTAGAGGTTCTTCTGCACTTTGGTTTTGGAGTCGACTGTCTCTTCTTCTTCTTTCCAGCTAAGATGGATACTTGTGGGCGGCAAGTATGGGCAATATGAAGTTCCGTACTTCGGTGATGGATATTCCTTCAGCCCAAGCTGACTGCGAATCATACTTGATGATGCAAAACGGATAATTCAACTATATTTTATTAGAGCTATATTTCTTCTTAGCATGGGTCCTCTTCAGGCTCAAGCCGCTCAAGCAGGAAAAAAAGCTGGTATCAAGCTGGCCGAAATATAGCTCTAATAAAATGTAGGTGACTTATCCGTTTTGCATCGTCAAATATGTTTTTTCAATGTATGTAGGCTTGCTTGTACTGACAGTTTCGTGATTATCGTTATTTGTCTGTGTATTTGTTTGTTTTGTTAAGTCATTAATGCCTTGGGCTAGGATTTTTTTTTGTCTGTTTATAAAAATCATTTTATGAACTAAGTGCCATTTTTGTATGCCACTGGCATGTCTGGCACTGTCTTTAACTCTAGTGCTATTTTCTTTGCAGTAAATTCTACCTGCCAAATTCGACCCAAAGTGCTTGCCATATTCACAAGCAAACTATTAAAATTGAATCGAAAAGCGCTGAGACATAACATTAGAGTTATCCATCACTTATTCACTTAAATAGGTTTGAAGACCCGATGAAAATGCATTATTTCGTTGCTCCGCTAATCACTAATAATCGATTTTCCTACAGTGGACTTTCTTTGTCGGATTTGTGGTACCTCTATGCGTATGCCCCTGTTTTTTATTCCTGACGAAAGCGATTTACCCTAGGTTCGCACTGCGGCGATTTCGCGCAAAATCCTGCGTCATGCGACATACGACACAAATCGTGCGACAAGCAACGCAGAATTTGCGTTTTGTCGCAGTGTCGGATGCGTTGAAAAATTTCAACTGATCCGACATAACGCGTGCGATTTTTGAGGGAAAGAAAAGAAAGAACAAAGATTAATTAATTTTCAAAACTAAAAATATGCTCTACCTTGTTTTGATTGTATTCCTAGGATGGCTGAATGCAAAATACCTTCTGAATAAACTTGTATTAACCTGTTTTTAACAAGATGACCTATAATTTTTGACTGAAAGTTTCCTAATGGTGTGTGGTATTCATAAGTGTGATCTCCCCGCATCTTCAGTGGTCGTTTCCAAGGGCTCCTTTGTCCTTTTGCAGATTATTCATGACGAAAAATTTGGTTATCACAAGTTTCGTTTTTTCCACCTTGAGCGGCTTTGAGCCTGAAGAGGACCCTTGCCAAGAAGGGCCGAAATATAGCTCCAATAAATTTCAGCTGACTTTTCTGTTTTCGCACTGTCAAATATGAAAAATTTCGTTTTCCTTTTGCGTCTGCGTGGTGGGATCTGTGACACCAATTTAGAATTCAGAGTTTTTACTCTCTCTCGTTTGGCTCCTACGTGCGTTCCAACATTATCGACTTTTAAATCTTGTCGTTTTTTCCAACGGCCGTAATATTTATGGATGGCCCACTGCTTCTACCGTCTTCTGAGTTGGTCTACAGAAAAGAAAACCTCTGGAATAGTTCCTTTACCGGTTCGCGTGACCCATTCATATATTATGGATGTTCAAAGACAGCCGTTCTAAGGCAAAAGAAGGCAGTATTTCTTATTCATTGCATGTTCATCTTGTCTGCGTCTCAAATCGAATTGACTCTAAATACTCGATAGGTTAGAACGAAAGTTGGAAAGTACGACGAGAAGGCACGCAAACAGTAACCTTAAGTACGTTGGTTGCACATCAATCATCAATAAAGGGAAGTTTCCTTCGGGGCAATCAACTGAGATTTTACCTATGCATGTAGACTTCGCGAGCTCCGGCCTGCAGGTCTTCGACAGTCGACATGCGGAAATATTCATTACTGCTATTTGAATTTATAGTCTGAAATCCGTTTCTTCGCACTTTTCAATTGGGATCACACAGTTACAAAAAAAAAAAGAAACAGAAAGCAAAATTTCGCAAGCAAACCACTGGTTCGCCTAGCATAGGTTGTTGATCACCTGATACAATGCCCTTGGCCTGGAATGCGATGCGTGGTTGGGAGGAATCATCCGACGCTTCCCGTGCTTTTTCCTAGATTTCTCTAGGTACCCATTTAGTCCAGTAAAAGTACGGATTGACCCGAAAAAAATGCAACACAAACATTCTTTATACCAAAATGTTCAGAAAAAATCGTTGAAGAAAATATCCTACATCCACAAAAATCACCCATAGTGGGAAAACTTTCTAGGGCTGCTTGAAAGGGTGGAGGAGGTGAAAAATTAAGGGAAGAGAAAAATATTTCTTTATTATAATATGACAGTCGAGTTAGGGGTAAGGAGACATGCTGATTCCATATTTGAACTATATTTTTTCATCCGACAAGTATTTCACGCGAAAACCGGAAATTCGGTACCATAGAAGCAAAAGTTTATTGAAAAAAAAATTTTTTGGTCTAATACCAAAGTCGGTTTAGGGGAGACCTGCTCTAGTCGGAGACCTGCTGAATCCATATTGAAACTTCTGTATTCGTCCAACAAGTAGCTCGTATATACAAGAGACTTCTAGCTCGATTTAATAGTGTACTGGTTGAAAGAGATGTTGGAACCTTCCTCTGCAGCTGTAGGGGGCTCGTTGGTAACCAAGACCGTCGCATTTGAACGTGTCGCAAGTCACAACCTGCTTGACACTTGCACGGGATGACGTGAAGAAAAATTTTGAGGGCTGGTTTCTTTCTTCATCGTTGCTGGGATGTAACTTCCAACAGAATGCTGCCATACCCAGTTCTCCGGATTCCTTGCAGAATAGTTGCCGTCCCATTTTATTTTCTGCAAATTCACGTGCATATAATGGAACAACGCTGCTGAACGCGTAGAATGTATCCAAACCGGGCAGACAAACTTGAAGGAGGAAAAGTAGCTTGGCCGAGAACATGCCATGTCATAATGCATAAGAGTTTTTCCAGACTTCCCTTTCTAGATCCTAAAGTTCTTGTTCTCCTGCTGCAAAAAGATCGTCTTTCCAGTCCATAAGGACCTTTGCTACGTTAGGTACCAAATTCTGGTTTTCGCAGGGATTCCGGGCGAGAAACTTGTCGGGCGAACAAAAAAGTAGATATGAATGAGCAGGTCCCCTACCCCTAAGCCGACTGTGCTATTACACAAAATATTTTTTTTTTGATAATAAATTTTTTTCGCGTAGGCCCACGGTACCGAATTCCGCTCTTGTCACCGGTCGTGTTCCGGTAAGCCCCTTGTCAGTTTGATAACAAGTTTAGATATTGACTCAGCAGGTCTTCTTAACCTTAAATCGTCTATGTTATTGACCAAAAAAAGTGTTTTTTTTTAAATAGACTTAGTTCTACGTACCGAATTTCCGGTTTTCACCGGATTCTGAGTGAACTACTTGTCCGGTGAAAAAATGAAGTTCATTACCCATTACCCCTGAATAAGGACGCCGTCGGAGCCGTCCTTAGACTACCGTCTATTTTTAAAGTCGGTAACCCTCTGTCGCATGATCTCTTTACAAGAGAACAACGCGATAGCTTTCCCGCCCTCTTGTGCCGAGGTCTTAAACCTATTTGTCGCTAACCTGCTGCTAAAATACTCTTCGGTTGAAGTGAAACATGACTGATCGCAAATTAATGGAGTTCCAAAAACGGAAACGAATGACACGACGACGACGGGTTTTCCATCAGTTTCCATTGTTATGCTCTTTTTTTGAAGCCCTTCATGACGGCAGCTCGACGAAGTCACCTTTGACAAAAGAGTCGGGAAAACAATTCCGATGTAATTTTCTTCCCACTGAATTCCGTGATTAAATCTGCCTTTCCTTTGAACTTGGCCAAAATTCCCTCGCGTAAAATGATTGCTGTTATGTTCCAAGCCCGAAAAAAAAGGTAAGCAGATTAGTGAAGCGCTTGAACATGGGTAACACAGTAAAAGTGAAAATAAATGGGAAAACTGCGTCAGAGGATAGACTAAAGACTCATTTCTATAGCGCGGCTGGAAGTTCCAGATCAGCGCGAATAGATTTGTACGGTCGGTGTACCTAGACCATTGTTTAAATAAGTGTAATAAGCTGTGCGGCGCTATACGTGGTGTTTACTCCTTACACGAGTCCTTGCTCAAATTACAGTTTCAGGTTCTTATATATGCAATGCTCAGGGCTGCCACACGAATAAAGTTTTTGTGCTGGTCAAGATCGGAAAAACGGTTGTTCTTCTGAAGAAAAAAAACATTATTCTAATAAGACGCTGAAAATGCTATGTGTAAAACAAAACTCTTAAAAATTAATGCGTGGAGAGCACTGTTCCTCTAACTTACTAAAACCAGTCGTAACAGAACAAAATGTGCTTTTTCGAAGACAAATTATTGGTACAACTTTGAGCAAAGTGAAACTTTTGTGCTACTCGTGGCAACCCTGGCGATGCTTTATTTCCGGGAACAGAACGCCCTCAGAGGATCCGAACCTGGTGGCCCTCATTGTTGATTCCGCGCTACGCCGGTTATCAGAAGAATAGTCATCACGCTACTTATTCAGACATAAGCAGAAGAAAACAAATAGCCTACATCACAAAGTTTGTTAACGACCAACCAACCTTACGCATGAAAAGAATCCGATGTGCCGACGAGTCGACCGACACCCGACAAAAGCGTACAAAGCTGTATTGCCTCAGTATTTCTTATGTATAAAAAGAACCCGAGGTGCCGGAGAGAACACCCGAGGGCCTACAAAAGCATCCAGAATTCGATTTATTCTGTGTTTTCTCCAGAGAATGTTTGCAGAATTTGATTTCTTGCGTGCAAAAAGAACCCGATTTGCCGAAGAGTCAACGGAAGTCCGACAAAAGCACACAAAAGCCCTCCTGGGCGACAAAGCTGAACTTAGACGTAGCCTGCGGACGTCCAGACAGAAACGCATAATCAGGACGTAAAGTGAACTTCCGCATGCAAAAGCGGGAGTCTGCTGGCAATCAAAACCTCATTAGTTTGTGTAAAATCATACTTGGCGTTTTATTATGACATTTTTACGAAAGAGGAACTTATAAGGACCTAATCACGTGCGAAACATAATGACATACCGGCCCTAGAAGCCCAGTTTGTACGCTTTGAGTTCCATAGCTGGTACTGACACTTCGTCAATGCGCTGCACGCCCTCGTAAATGTGCAGCCCAGTTAGTGAAGTCCTCACAATATCAGTAACAATGACACCATTCAGTTCCGTATTTTCATAAAACGTAGCATTCCCACTTACTGCGCACTTATCTATCACAGACTCAATTTCACAACTATACCCTAATTTGTGCAACACCATTAAAGCCTCTCTTGACGGAACTTCAAATTCATCGGAGAGAGTTCTCAAATTGATTAAATTAACATCGCAGGGCAGTGGTTTCGTGAGGAAATTAACGCGCTTCTGCCCCACCTCCGCATCCTCAATCACGTACAATTTTGCCGGGTAGAGTAAATAATTGGAGAGGCGGTGAGCCAATAAGCTCGCTTTGGGAATCTCATCACGCGAGGAAACTTTGTCCTCCAGGATGATCCAGAATTTAGAAATCGTGTTCTTGTTATCGACAACGCCTTCGCCCATGCCACGCCCATCATCATAAACCATTCTGCGGTCAAGCATGACTTCGAACGTCCCCGGCTTGTAGCTTGTCGATCCATGAGCCCGACTTACGAGCAAGGTCATTCGCCTTGTTTCATCCTCGACATAAACGGATGACGTGATTGGATAATAGTTGCCCTCTATTCCAGCGGCAGGTACCCTTTTCCTACGGGCCATCTGAAACCCATTCATATCTGTGAAGAAAACCGGTTCCTTGTCCTTGCCGAAGTTTTGGATATCAGTCACAAACGACATGAAAACTTCGTTCTCTCGATATTTCGGTGAATTTCCGAAATTCAGAAAATGTTCCACGTAAATTCCGGACTCCAAGATGCTGCCCTTCTTGTGATAAATGACTGTGGAAAGGACTAGAAGGCTCCCATAAAGAACGGTTATCTCTGACATGACAGGACCAGTGACAATTATTACCTAAAAAAAAAACATAACGGTTAGCGGAGGAGACAGTTCGAAAGGCGGGTGGAGTCTGGCCTCATGTAGGATGTAAAGCCACTCGGATTACGTTATCTTGCCCTTACTTTAGCAATTTGCTCCGCACGTGAGGAGCATAGAGCTGTCAGTGAACCACGGAGCTCAAAGATAAAGAACGAAGCCAAACTTGACCAAGCAAAAAGCTTTGGCCGAAAATACACTGGAAGGAAGCTAAACTTGACCAAACAAAAAGATATGGCCGCAAAAACTTTTGGCGTATGTGCGGTTCACTTGGGGAAGATATGTTTCATTTGGTTGGTAGATTCGTTGAAGATTTGCGAACAGCGATTTTTGGGCAGGAAAGGATGGAGGAAGAGGATTTGGTTAAGATTATGGGGAGGAAAAATGTTGGAGAACTTAGTCGGCTGGGGAGGCTCCTCAAGCAGGCTATGGAGCACGGGAGCTTTTTTTGGAGTAAGGATTCCCTCCGTTTTGGTGTATATATTGAGTTTTTGAGTGTTATTTTGTGTTTATTTTGTCCCCGCCATGGCTTTTTTGGGAATAAATTCCCAAAAAAAGTTCCCAAATTCTTTCATTCATTTATTCTTTCATCGGATATAAGCTTTATGTGTGGGTAGAAATGGTAGAAGAGGAGGATTAGGGAAACATACGGGGAAGCCAAATTTTGGTGGCTCGGGAGGTTCTTCAAGCAGGCCATCGAGATTGTTGCTTGGGATAAGGGTTTTCTTTTTTGGCGTTTGTACCGAGTTTATGAATGTTGTTTTTATTTTAATTTGCTTTCCCGCCATTGCCCAACAGGGTTTTTTTGTAGATTAAACTCCTTCATTCGTGCTGACAATGTTGTCACTGTGATATCCCGGGGATGTGTTTACCAACGGACATTTCGAACTTGACGAAATGAGAAGCAATTAAGTCGCAAAACAATAGTGGCAGCTGTTTTCACCAAACCAAGAAAGATAATTCCCTGAAATTAGCTTTATGGGCCGGAAACAACACTCATGATCCTGTTCATAGAATTATTTTCCGTGATTATCCGTGTATTAACAGCGACCAGAGATTGGCGAATCCCACATTGAAAGGATTCAATCCGAATCCACGGCTAGGCGCAAATCCAAATCCGAATCTACCAGTTCATGCTGAGGATCGAATCCGACCTTTACAAAAACCATATGATATACGTAGGTTATGGTCCAAGGTAATGGATAGCGTGACAGTTTACTGATAATGGTTGGTGGGTGGAGATCAAAAAGTTGGATTGCCAAAACCCACTGTGTAAAAACTGGAAAACGGAAACTAGAAGGGTATAGATTATAAATTTGAGCGGATTTGAAAGATTGAGTGTTTGGAATCCGAGTCCGAATCCGAATCCAGCCTGAGAAGCAGAAGGTTCGAATCCCGATTCGAATCCGGCCAAAAGTAGGAATCCTGGATTTGAATCCGAATTCGGATCGGATTCGGACAGCAACGCTCAAAATTGTCTATAGTTATCTAGAAATGACTGTTCTTGAAGATCAAGCTTTGCTGATCAACATTAATCTGGATACGTGACACGCATAGTCAGCATAAAACATTTATATGCAGTTTTGTAGACATGAGATTTTAATTGCTCTAAGAGCCAACAGTCACGGCAAATACACAAAGAATAAACACGAACAGATTAATACAACTGAAACAAAGACGACACCACAGACGCAACTATCGTTACGGGCTAAGGCTACCCTGAGTAATATCGACAACTATTTCATATTATAAAATATCTCCCCCCATGACGTTGCACTAATTCTTTGTTCGTCACCCTTCAATTCACACCAAATATTTACGATCGAAGTTCACTCAGCTTTCACATTCAACATGAAATACTTTTATTTTCTGCGACTGATACACCAGAATAGGTTGAGTAAATAATACAACCTTTCGGAAGTATTCAAAGTAATTCTGAGGAAAAACAAAAGTTTCGTCTCTGTTTCGTTTTTTTTTTCTATAAATACCTGCTTCGCTTCCCCCGTGGCAACGTAACAAAAAAAATGTCCCATGACTTTGAACTAACAGAAGCAAAAGCGCAGAAGCACGACGGTCGAGCAGCTGATACAGAGAAAACGTGTAATACGACTGGGAGCCTATAAATATAACGTTTATTTGCTGTATAATATCTTTACAGATAGATGAGTAGCTACGATATAAATAAATAAACATACAATTAGTATAACATAGTCATATGCGATTTATCACTCTCTATTTAGGCCTACATGTCCATGGGATGTACAAAATATTGCCGGAAAGAGCGCCTATCATCGTGCAACAGTTTAGTTTTGACAATGATGCCTTATAGTGTTTCTTTGTCTTTCTTCTTAGTAGTATTTCGTCTCTTTCTCCTCCCATTTCTTTTGGCGTTTCTTACAATAAAATTTTTGCAATATAATTATATTTGTCATGTTTACAAGCGATATGTCACTTCCTGACATTGGTCATCTTCAGGCCCCGCAGTCGCAAGGTGATTTAGGGACATTTCCTCAGTAGAAATCGCTACCTGAATATCGTATCCAGTTGCCGTTTTTATGGCACTTGCCCTTCGTCCAAGTGCCATATAGCGATCGCGATTTCTGTCCGTCCGTCGGTCCGTCGGTCTGTCGGTCCGGGTTTTGCTAGTTCGGGTACTTCCAGATAAGCTAGGACGATGAAACTTGGTACGCATATCAGGGACCCTAAATGATTAAATTAGAAATAGTCACTTACCCGATCCGACCATCGTGGGGGGGAGTGGAGGGAGGAGGAATCCGAAAAATTCAGGAAAAGTGAGGTATTTTTAATTTACGAACGAGTGATCGGATCTTGATGAAACTTGATATATGCAAAGACCTCGTGTCTCACACGTCCCATTTTAAATCCAGACCGGATCCGGTGACCAATGGGGGAGTTACGGGAGTCCGAAAAGTAGTAACAAGGCAAAAGGCAGCAAAAGCAAAAAGTGTGCTGTAGCGGACTCGAACCGGGGACCTTCTGGTCGATAGACCAGTGTCCTAACCGCTACGCCAGCGAGGCTTGAAATCAAAGCCGACTGCAGGACATGATAACAGAACATGTACAGTTTAAGTATTGAAATAAGACCGACCCTAATCGAGATTTATTGTTTTGCGACAGCAACACGGGTTGACAACTTTAATAGGAAGGTGCACACTGAAACCAAAAATAGGTAGTTCCAAATTGCGAGACATGTAGGAGACTTCGAGCGAGACAAGTAAGCAACAACAGACTGTTATACCATAATCATCTTCGGCAATGAGGGGTTAGCAATTTCGGCTACTTGGTGTACCTACAATTTGTTCCTCTTTAATATGGTACGAACAATATTATTTGGTACCACGTCTATCAAGGGGAGATGGACTTGTAAGTAAGAATCGGTTGCTAGAATCTTTGGTGATCAGGGGTGGGCAGCTTTTGCTAGTTGGTATACCTATTAATTTTTGTTTGCCAGTGTATTTCATGAACGATATTGTACCATGTCTATCACGGGAAGATGGACTTGTAAGTAAGAATCGGTTGCTAGAAGGGCTTCACAAGGGGACTTGTGAAAATCAATGCACATTTTATTTTATCTCTATAAATGTGAGGGTAAGAAAGCTGGTCTCTTGGGTCTATCACTGTAGGCTACCTTATAATCTCTATCTTTAACCGAGAATTAAGTGGTAACGCAACGACTACAAATCGTATTTTGATCAGGAAAAGCTACGGACAGCCAACATGTTCGATATTTTCTTTAGTCCCAAAGTCTGCCGTATAATGCATAGCTAAAGTCAACGATTGAAAAAGATAACGTTCAACTGGTTGCAGAGTCAATTTAGTCCCTACTTGCGATTTTCTGTTTTTTCTTTGATCCCTGAGGTATGGCAACAATGACGTAGTTTTGCAATATTTAGTAAAGTGCCATCTATGACAATATGGTCCTGAAACGTTACGGGCAGCTTTATAATACCAAATAGGTTATATAAGATAATGTCCCAGGCTTTCATCAGTGTCGATGGCTACGATTGAAAAGGACAAAGTTCAACTGTCTGCAAAGACAATTTAGACCCCATTTCGGATATTCTGTATTCCTTTATTATTATTATTTTTTATTTATCACCCACAACTATAAGAAACAAGTAGTACAAGTACAAACCTGAGGTAGCCTATAGCCATGTTATTATAGACTGTGTCGAG
This sequence comes from Branchinecta lindahli, assembly GCA_023053555.1. Lineage (NCBI taxonomy): Eukaryota > Metazoa > Arthropoda > Branchiopoda > Anostraca > Branchinectidae > Branchinecta > Branchinecta lindahli. The sequence goes on along the minus strand of JAKZAO010000013.1, from coordinate 20,811,989 downwards.
GATTGTGTCATCAGTTCAGAAAAAAAAACTCTTTTTTGAACATAGTTTGACAACTTCAGCGTTTAATAGATAGCGAAGAAACAAACCAAAGTGTTGCTCTCGCAACACTTTGGAGGTTAGGACAGTCATTTAGCCCACGTGATCGGAGGGAATGCCGGAACGTTCAGACTTGAGTGAATTAACCTATCCTATTAGCAGGTCCGAACCGTTTTTTTGGATGGCGGGTGTATTGTGTGACCTTCTCATCCACTTTCTTGTACCCTCTACTCGTAACAAGTGCCATATGAGCTCGTAGCTCTTGTTTTTTTTAGAATTTAGTAGCCTGCATGGCTGTTCCAGATGCTGTCTGGTTATGCAAAACCATCTGCGTTTCTGAATACCGTCCGTAAGTTCGCAATTTAATTATTAGCTCCCAGCACGATACACCCCCTCCCCCAACTCATTTCAGTATAACCTAAAGCTAGAGCCCTTCATCTGCCGCTACGCCAAATTTGATCGTTTGGCTCAAAGCTTGGAGCGGTCTTGAGACATCTATTTAGGATACCGAAGTTCCACAAGCATATGATATTTGGAACCGGGCAATCAAATATCCTCATTTGCAACCTAATCTTGTTAGCAGTTCTATATTGTCACCTCCCTTGACGGAAATCCAACCGAAAGAGATAGGAGGGAATAAGTGGGAAAGGTATTAGACAAAGCGGAAAGTTCTTCAGCAGAAATCTATGTCTTTGGGAAGTGGTTCCTTTCGGCAGTGCTGCTAGGCCTTCATGTCTGTTCGAAGGGTTATCTTACGAACAGCTGCTCGAAACTGAGACGTAGAAACCACATAGGCTACTACCGTACTAGGCCAGAGGCTAGACCATTTTGTGTTTTCAAATTGAACTAAAATGAATTGAATATTCATGATATTCATGCTGCCTGGTTTGATAGAAACAGGGTAGTTGAAATAGTAAATGAAATTAGGAAATAAATATATAAAAATATTCATTTAAAATGAAACCTTTCGTTTAGCCCTTGAAATGAGGAAACTGTGAAAGCCGTTCCCTTTTAGGCATCTCTTTGATTTCTCATGGGGACTATCGTAGAGGACACTACTCGTCCGAGTGTTGGTATCCTGGCAATCCTAGTATCTGTTACCGCGGACTTGGCATTCCTGTAGCAGATATGTGTCTACAATCTAACACCACTTTCTTGTATCACCTTATCTGGGAAAATGAGGGAAGATAAGTGGAGCAAAGGGACTTGTATTTGAAACAATCTGAAGACTTTTTGTCAACTTACCTCCAGTCCCGCCTTTGCTTAAACTTCTTATTCAAGAACTTTCACGGACATGAAGTGCAGACGCGGGGAAATAAAACTTTGCAAAACCTCCTGAAAGGACGCTCGAATTTGGGAGTAAATTGGACTAAAGGGCTCTGGAGAGAAAGGTTAGAGCTTAAATTAGCCATTTCAAGCTTATGGAAAAAGTCTCATGGCTGCATAAATTTTCGCTGGTAGAGCTTATTTGGCCGTAAGAATCCTAAGGATAGCGGCGTAGGGTCTGAGGGAACAAAGTTAAACTCTTGTGACTTCATCTCCTACAAAAATGCTATTTGCGGTGCTGGGCTTCCTGCGCGGAAATCAAGTAGTAATGTTTAAACTTGCAATCATGAGTTTATAAAAAAAAAACTTCCGATAAATTATAAGAGTGACTGAGCTGGCTTATCGAGCGCGTCTCTTTTCGTTCGGATCTCGAATTCTCCCAAAGAAAAGAGAAACTTGACCGAACGAGGTCAAATTTTCTCATTAAAGAAAATTTATTTGTAAAAATTTATAAAAACTTTCCTAGTTTTTTTCCTAAATAACAAAACTGGGACGTGTGCACGTTGCAGTAGATTCAGTTTCTGTTCCAGCATGCTAACATGTACGTGACTGAGTTACTTTAAAACTATGCTATGTTTTTCAAAAGATTTCGAACGTCCGTCTCGGCTCTTTTTAGCCTCACTCTGCTTCCGTATCTTTGAAGAGAAATGCGGAATAACTTGTATAACGGTATTTCTGACCAGTGAGCTCCTCTACAGTAATAAGCAGGAGTTTTATCTACCTCGAAAAGAGCCAGACATGGCGAATGCAAAAATCAGTGCAGTACCGTTGGGATGGATCGAAATGGAACAGGAATTTCGATGTCTACAAAATGACCATGTCTGTAAATGCTTGGAAACCGGTTGACGGTGAAAATGCGACCACACGATGAGGATCGGGAGCTCCCGGAATGGAATTCCTGCCCCGAGTTTCGGCTCCATCATCACTTCCATATGGAAAAGTTTAAATTTTTTCAACTTGATGAGGAAAGTGCAGGAAATCCGGCCGAGAAAAATAAAACTAATATAACTAATAACTAATAAAATACTAATAAAATTTTAAATATAATAAAATATCGACGTTCAAATGCGCTCCGAGTTGCATATAGATATAGGTATATGTATGGTAGTACACGCGTTCTCAAATTGTACCTATAATATGTTAGCTTCATAACGTATCTTTGTGCTGCCATTTCTGTCGGTGTAGAATTCTTTACGTTTGATGAGAAACCTCTACGATCGTTAATTTAATGTTACATCCTCGGGAGAATAATCATGTTGTAATTATTACTAGGTAACTCTTTATTACTTATGTTTTATCTTTATTAGGACTTTGCTTAAAGGCTTCCGACCCTGCAAGAAAAAATATCAGTTAGCCTACCTCTTTGCGCTGATCTCGGAGGATGTCGATGAACGGTTCTTGCGGGTTTGTTTCTGGCTTGAAAAGATACGCGCCACTTCGAAACTGTGTTGACTGATACGCTCCAAAAACCAGTTGGCAGTCTGTCACTTTCTTAGTGACTTTATTAGTAATCGACCGGATGAGACCCGAAGGTCCATCAAAGCGAACTGAAAAAAATATTCTGTTAAACGACATATAAACCTGACAGGCCGGGGAATCCCGCTCTCGTCAAATAACAATTCTCAGTCTAAAGATCGCTTTTCATCGGAAAAAGACTGTGAAAAATAAATAACTTCCATCACAGTTCGAGATTTCCTAGTTTGCTGCACGAAATCCATAAACAGAAGTCACGATTCAGCCAGGGGCGAAAATGAATGGCGTAGCCTACAGTCGAAGTACAAAAATCCATTTTGACCCTGAAGTACTATATCTGTGGACAAGTGCTGATAATAGGCAGGGGCGTCACGACTAGGGTGGGACACCCCCCCCCCTCGAATGTTGTCGGCTAGTCGGTTAAAACGCCGTGATTTTTCGTAAAAACTGTTGATTTTTGTCTTGGGAACAGTCGATTTGTTCTTAAGAGTCGTTTTTCTTATTGTGGCATTGGGCAAAAGTTGTGAATAATCGTTAGATATAGTAGGTAGGTACTTTATTCGTGAATAAACCGATAGCGTGGCATTACACTAAAACTATAATTTAATAACTGAAAAATAGCCCTAAACTATACAGTCACTGAAATATAAAATTACAAATATGAAAAAATAACAATAATTCTGGGGTGAACTACTATCAATTAATCAATCAATCAAATCAATAAAATTCATTTCCCAAATAGCTTAAAGCTAGAAGAGGAATAAAATATTTACGAAATACACTGAAACGAAACAAATTAACTAACAAGATATGACCAGAAATAAATGATGGGATGAAACTATGTAAAAGTTGGGCAGAAGAATTAGCAGAATATGGAGAAAACTATCAGCCATCATCATGATCAAAACAGTATACTGTAGTACAGTGATGCTTTGGACCAGCCAGGCATCGGCGTTAACAAATCGTGTATGCTTCCTCGTATTGACATACATATTTAGTCACAGGATTTGATTTCATAAAGTGGATTTTCGCCAGAAGGAAAGCAAAGTCGGGTCCAATTCCAATGGTTTTTGCACTCCTTTAGCATGTTGCTCAACTTTCGCACACGTTTTCGCACTTAAAAACCAAAGCAGCTTTCCGGGAATTGATTCCAGAAAGTTAGTGGCTCGCGGAAAGTTGAATGCTTCGGCAGACATTTTGAAAGCGTGGAAAAAATAAGGCAAGTTTCATTAGGGATGAGATCGTTGTAACATACGAGAGTGAAAGGAATGCCCAATGAACCATATATCGATTTCTTTATTCTGAAAAGTTTGCGATTGAACATATTCTCGGAGGTTTTAGCTTTCCGTGTGTTTTCACGACCAATCCAGTAGGGAAGTGGAAAGCAATTCTAGATTTTGCAACCTACTCTGCTCGCTGGAAAGTGGGGCTCGAATCTGGCGAAAACGCTCTATTTTCTTATTCATTCTCTCGAAACAGGCTATTTGTGGCCTTTCAGGCGAATCACTCTTATGATGTGATACAGAGTGTTAATTGCGCACTCAAGGAGAGTGGCGAAGAAAGAAATATTATTGGTTTCTATCTCGAATTTGACAAACAACTGTCAAGGTGGTTTTCGGTTTTGTAGCTCGATTTTGGCGGGAAATTCAAATATAGCGACAAATTCATTTCCAAACAGTTGTAATTAGCTACTTTCTGAAGTAGATAGAAATATAACTGAACATGTTTCTAGTATAGGTTTCTTGTATATCTAGTCATAAGGGTTTTAGTTCTATTTTAGATATTTGAAATTACCGCCAAAAAATCAGATAAAACGGCATATACTGTGAGGCACACAATTCTGTTTCGGTGACACACACTCACATATGTGTCTCGCATGAATCTGCCGCAGGCCTTAACCCAGTAAAGAGATTGTAAGAAACTGGACGTATGGTTTTATCTATTTCAATTAATATAAAATTTTGAAACTTTGACCCCGTTGCCTTACATTCATTAACTGTTATTTACTACAGCGAGAAGTGAGGTAATGGTTACCTCTCCATATTCCAGAACAACATCCTCATAACAACAGTCTTTGCCAAAGTCCCATTTCCCCAGCATTTCGAAACACAGCGACGACAAGTAACATAAAGGCGGAGGAAATAACGCAAAGTAGTCATTACAACGAGCATTTCAAGGGGTGATAATCACACCGGATCTCAGCTAATAATACGATCACGGAGAACATTGGTTCGAAGGCAAGAAGCATGTAAAATGGTCGACTCCCGACGAGAGCTAGAGGAGTTTCGTACTGCAAGAGCTGGTAGAAAGTCTGTATATCGTGGCCCGTTTAGTAAGGGAAAAGCAAGACCAAGCACCAATGGAATACCATCTGATGTTGGACATAGAACACGGAACAGCCACGATTTATCTTTAACGTCTGTTTTCGGATTGAACATTTGAAGTGAATTGTTTATTCAGCGAGAAGAGCTATTTTTTCTATGAAAAAAAAAAATTGTAATGCCTTCTTTTCCCAAAATAGTGCGAAAAACTTCTAGTCTATGAAAACACCTACCTGAGGTGGACCATAAACAGATGACAATACAACCCCGCATTACTGAAGTTATATCGATCCGCCACAGGAGATACCTGGGCCATGCCGTCAGGATGGGAAGCACAAGATTCCCGAACGCTATCCTCCGGTGGCAACCGGAGGGATCAAGACGAAAGAACCGTACCTATCAGTCAAATTACGCAGTATCAACGGTCAGGTCAAACAATCGCCGGTTGACACAAATGTCAGTTCACACTGACGTTTCAGTCTGAATTGACACGGAAAATTCGATGGCTAGGAATTCAATTGGTCAAAGTCTGAGAAGGATTTGCGAGGAGGCGATTAAATCAACTACTTATGGTTTCCGTTTTGGCTATGGTAAAATTGCGCCGAACAATTTGCGGCATAGACGGCAAGGACTCGGGAAGCTACACACTGCCTTTTGTGCCCCATATGTGAACTTTCTGGTTGGACTACATGGTATACTTAGGAAAGACCTACGTCACATACGTTCCACGTATTTAATATACCTCCGTTTCCTGCTGTATTTACAACGTCACGCGCGAAATCGGTATCAGATCCGACGTTTGCGATTCATATGGAAATTATCTCTTTCGATTGACCGTTTACCTGTTCACCACCCCATCAGCTCAGTTGTAATTTGTGATTAAATTTCTTTGAAATTGTGTGTATTTTTGTGATTTTACGTCCTAGGGCAGTACGTAACAAATAAATTCATTCATTCAGCTGAAAATAACGATATATTTTTATGAAAAGTGTATATAGGCGAGCTGCAACGTTTAACTCGCTTGTCTAGGAAAAATCCTCAAGTACTTTGGCGATTGTGGGGGTAGTGACGGAGCTTGCAGGCGACACGTTTGTGTCAACTTAAAACAAATCGTTAATATTTCAACGACAAAAGGTGGCACTTCACTCGACAAAATATGCACAAACATGCATGAATTTTATCAAAAACCCAATTCCCTCCCCCCGCTTGGCGGAAGCTACCATTTCACGTTATCACTAAACCCGATACAAGGCCTGATTCCAAAGTACAAGTTTGATGAATTTAAATACCGTCCAATTACTGATGGTGGCCTGCTTAAGTTCGGGGCATGGCTGTCAGAAGAGCAATGGGATGATGTCCTTGCTGCTGATGATTCTAATAAGAAGGCCGAAATTTTTCAAGAAAAGCTTCTTAATAATTATGTCCTTCACTTCCCAGAAGTTAAAAAGAAAAGATGTTCCAATGATAAGCCGTACGTAAACGATACACTGAAAAATTTAATCCGCCAAAAACTAAGGCTATTCCGTCAAGGAAAAATTGAAGAAGCTAATCTATTAAGAAAATGTATAAAAAAGCAGATCCGAAAAGCTTCATCCGTGTACTACCGTAACAAAGTAAGCGAACTCTTCAAATCTCGACCAAAGCAGTGGTACAATACAGTCAGGAAAATTAGCGGTAAAACAGTCAAAATTGTTGATTTCAACCTTGATGAACCGCCAGAAACCACAGCTAATTCGCTAAATAAACACCTTTCGGCTATTGTGCAAACTCTTCCTCCTCTCCCAAGTAATACCTCTTTTCCCCCATTACCAGACCATGTTATCCCAGTAATACTACCTGTGGATGTTGAAGCAAAAATCCGTAAACTAAAGAGAACTTCAATATGCCCTCTTGATATTCCGATTGATTTGGTCCAAGCATTTCCCGACAAACTATCAAAACCTTTGTCAGATATTTTCAACACGATAACCAAAAGCGGTTTATTCCCTGATTGCTGGAAAAAAGGGTACGTTACTCCCATACAGAAGAAAGGGGCTAAACTGGATTTTAGTGGAGTCCGTCCTATTACTCTTACACCGATATTCTCCAAAATGTATGAGAGTTTTGTAGCAGATTGGCTCAAAGAAACGATCCTTGATTTAATAGATGAAAACCAGTTCGGAAACATGAAAGGTTTATCGACGACACATTATCTGGTTAGCCTTCTCGACACTGTATATAAACTACTTGATGAGCCTGACACATGGCTGAATCTTATTTTAGTTGACCTCCAAAAAGCGTTTGATCTTGTTAGTCACAATGTTTTAGTTGAAAAATTATTAAATGAATTTAAAGTACCACCTTTTCTAGTTAATATCATTGCATCTTTTCTGTCAAAGAGAAGTCAAGTTGTAAAGTATAAAAACATTTATTCAGATGCACTTCCTATTTCTTGCGGGGTTCCACAGGGAACGCTCTTAGGTCCTCTGTTATTTTTGGTAATGATTAACAATCTTGCTAACGAATCAGCCGATCGTTGGAAGTTTGTGGACGACATGACATTACTTGAAAGGTGCAGAAAGAACATAAAGAGTACCGCAATGGAAATACTTGACGATATCGCTGCCGAAGCAACCGAGTCGAAAATGAAAGTTAATTCCCAGAAATCTAATATCATGACCATAAGTTTTCTTAAATCAAAGCCATCGTTCACTACTCCAATACCAAATGAAATATTAACAACAAAGACCAAACTTTTGGGGATCACACTGACGAATGATTTGAAATGGGAAGCTCACATTTGTTCGATTACTAAACAAGCCAGTGCGTCTCTGTCTCTCCTAAAACTGTTTTCCAAATTTTCGTGCCCTAAATCACATGTTCTCCGCCTTTACGTTACTTTCATCCATCCGCTACTTGAGTATGCTTGTCCGGTTTGGCACTTTGGCCTGACAGTAGATCAGTCTGATAGGCTTGAAACTATTCAGAAGAGAGCCTTGAGAATCATCTACCGCCAGGGCAAAGCGCCTTATATCCTCCTCCTCAAAGAATTCCGCCTCCCTACTTTAGCAGCCCGACGTCTTTCTCTTTGTACTAGTTTCGGGAACAGTCTGCGTTCCCACTCAGGTTTTGAGCACCTATTTCCTACCCCATATTGCCCGCCAAAACCTCGACTACCTCGAGCTGTAGCACAAAAAGTTCCGGTTCTTAACCCTGTTTGTACAAGAACCGAACGCTACAGAAAGAGCTTTGTACCATCTTTTGTTGAAGTTTTGAACAATTGATCAAATATTTCCCTTTAATGTTTTAATTGTCTAGGGTTTTTTACTCTGTTTGATCATTTTTTGACTATTGCTTTATTATGTACAACCGCCTTATTAAATGTTTTGTAATTATGATGTACCTGACGAAAACGACAAGTTCGGCAATCCAATGCTGTGAAAGTTTCGTTTTACAATAAAGTATCAGTATCAGTATCAGTATCAGTATCAACTGACTATAGGCAAACCGACGTGTTGATGAACTGATAAGTGGGTGAATTGACGTGCTGGCGAACTGACGCGTTAATGAACTGACGAGTGGGCAAATTGACGTGTGGACTAACTGTCAGATTTCTGGGTTTATACTTTACATGTTATACTGTTTATCATATTCTGTGCAATTTTCAATAGTGTAGTTGCTACGTAAATTCACAAAGGCTAGTTAGCAGTATGTTATCGCTTTTACAATCGCTCATCAAGATGATACTAATATAATTCAGTTGAAAGTCAGCAGTATACATAGAGTTTACTGTAGTAAGTCGAAAGATGAGACCTTTAACTATTCATCAGACCAGCTGCCTAGCCGTCCAAGCGTACCTGCCTTCAGTTTCAGGACTTGGATCATGGGAGACATGCAATGCCCGAGGATTAATCAGCATAAGGAAGCTACTAGCGGAATTAGAATAACGCTTTCGGGATTCCGAGCAATTTGCATTGCACTCCTGGCTTTGCTTAGAAAACGTAACCCTTTGGGGGACTCGTGGTTCCGTAACAGCTTGAACTTGCAGACGGAGAACTTTGTTTCTGCTCTAGTAATTACAATACTTCATGGTGCAACAACTTCGCTTTCAGAAGCCCATGTTCTCTATATTACGTCAGAGTGTCTGAAACCATAGAGGTACTCAACCCATGTTCAAGAGGAAGTGAAAGCAGTTCGCTGCCCTTGCCCTTTCCGCAACTGCACATGGTTGGTCTACAGCGTGGTTTATCGTCCCTTAGTGAGGGGACAGAGGTAGCACTACTTTTGTGCTACTGTCTACTTTTGTGTGAAATTTATTGTCATTCGTTTTTGTTTGTTCGGCCTCTTAGATTATTATTAGTTTTTCTTCTCGTTCGTTTTTTCTTTGTGCTGTTTTGACTCCATTTCTACCATTTCGGTCGCACTCCCATCCCACGTCCTAGGCTACCCCCGATCGAGGGCAGAGCATCAGCAGAGTGGTACCTGCGCTACGCGATGTCAATGGTTTGCAAGCAAAAGTTTGCCTCGGTTTTTGGGATCCCAAAACGTAAGTGGAGGGATACCTATGACATCGCAAAAGTTGTCCGTCTGTAAGCACGATAACTCTCGAAGGGATTGAGGTATTTTGATGAAGCTTGGTGGGAGGATCCCAGTACAAGTCAAGTTCGAATATGGGCTCTGTAGCCCTATATGTGAGGGTGGGGAAGGGGTTTCAAAAGAATGGGCAAAAAAATATTTTTTAAGAGCTATTGAGATAGTTGATTTAGAAGTAAGGAGACATGCTGAATCCGAATATGAAAGTTATTTTCTCACCGGACAAGTAGTTCACCCGGAATCCGGCAAAAACCGGACACACAATTTGTCGGCCAATTTTCGGCCCTACCCTATTCTTCACACTAGTACAGCTCTGCGCGTCATCCACGCGTAATCGAAGGTCGAAGGGGCTGGTATATGGGAAAAGAGTAGGTGGTTGCGGGCTGTCCCAAAATATTTTTCGATTATGGGGTAAGAAGACATGCTGAACACGAATATGATAACCATTTTCTCGCCGGACAAGTAAGTAAAAGTTTTATTTGAAGTTGATTAGATGTTCGACCTAGTAAGAAGACATGCTGAACCCATATGCGGCAACCATTTTCTACCCGGACAAGTACTTCGCCCGGAATCTGGCAAAAACCGGAAAATTTGTTAAAAGCAAAAGTTGTATTTGTAGTTGATTAGAAGTCCGTATTAGGGGTAAGAAGAGATGCTGAATCCGTATGTGACAATCGTTTTTTAGCCGTACATAAAGTTCGTCCGGAATCCGGCTGAAACCGGAAAATTTGTTATAACTAGAATCTTTATTTGAAGTTGATTAGATGTTTGATATAGGCGCTGAATTCGTTTTTGAGCTTTATTTTTTCGCCGGACAAGGAGTTCCGGAATTTCGCTGAAACCGGAAAATTCGCAAAAGGAAGGCAGGATCGTTTCGATCGGCTTTTAGGGAGCTGAATTGAAACACACATGCTGAATTCATATCTGAACTTGGTTTTCTTAGATGATTAGCTATTTGGCCTTAATTTGTTTGTAAATTGTAAGAGTAAAAATGTTCAAGGAGTCTGGCGAAGACAAAACCTAATTGTCTGGATCAAATATTGAATTTTTGGGATCCCATCTGAACCTTTGGTCTTGTTCTCTACTACTTACAGGAGAGCACGTCAGTCGGCAAGTTTTCATTTGCCAAGTCCATTTCGCCAATTCCCAGTCCAACAGTCCGGCAAAGGGCAATTTAGTGAACGCAAGTCCCCATACCATAGGACAAGCACGTTTTAGGCAATCCTACCCAAAGACAAGGCGGCTTCAAAAGATTAGGCAAATACTAATGTGATTAAGTTCAGAAGCAGGTGGTAGCGGCTCTTGGGTATTTACAGTCCATAATGTCGGAGATGTATTTCTGTTAATTTGAACTGACCAAGGAAGACCTGCTATTCGAGCATGTCGAGTGGCAGGTCTATCGACCACTATCCTGTGAGAACCGCTAATTCGCCATCCATCCTGTTAGATTTGAGTTCCTTTTTCGGTGCATTCTGGAAGATACACCGTACCAATTAACTCCTTGAAGTAAAATTATCATGCAGGCAAATTTCAGTGTTATACACGTTAATAAGTTGTCCGTTCTATTCAGTGGCGACTTTCCCCTTGCCTTTGGAGTAGTCGCACACGTCCTCAATCTTCCAGCATAGTCATCTGGTTTCTCTCATAACATATTCTCAAAACAACCTTGACAATGTCTGATTTTAAAGTTATTGTCAATAAAACAACTGACCAAATCTGTTGTCGGGGAGTTTTCTACCCACATAAAAATAATATTACTTCATTTTACCGACCAATATTTCCTCTGTTGGTCCCCAAGCGTTTCTGACGGTCGGACTGTTTTCGTCAACAAACCTATCAAGAGCCTTCTTTGTCATTTACAAGTTATATTTCAACGACGATGAGAGACTGTGGGCGGAATAAAAATTAATTTATGACCTGTCAGTTCCGAGAAGAATGTGATCCGTTCATAATTCAATGACAGCAGGAAAGCTCGACTATCTTTTACGAAACAAGTTCACAGGTGGTGGAAGAGCAAGACTAAAAGAACGATGTGATTTTACCGTACTTCTAGTTTTCGTCATGCTTTTTGTACCTAAAGAAAGATAGAAAATGAGGAAACGAAAAAATTACTACAGAATATTTTGCGAATATTTTATACAAAATGTACTTTTATGCCGCCTATCTTTTTGTCGACCGGAGTTCTAAACTGGACCGCATATTCAGTGTTGTCGGAGTTTATTGTTGTTGTTTTGTTTTTATTACCAATCTTTTGCTTTTGTGTGATTGTGAATATCAAAACTGTCGAAAAAAAGATGTGGAAAAATGTGAAAAAGCCTTTGATAATTTGCTGATACCAGGATTTTTATGGCTAGAATTTGCGGTCCCGCTATTATTCGTAAGAAAATGTAAAGCTACAAAGCAGAACAGATGTTAGCAGTTTCATTTTACACCAACAAATTAAAACAGATATAAGCCCCCCCCCCCCCTACAGCATTAAAATATATGTCAGCTTTTGCTCGATGTAGTCGAAAACTGGGAGGCAGGGAAGAGGGCTGTTCTCCTGAACAGCTCATAAGTTCTTCCGATCAGTGTTAGGCCTATCTTGAACAGAGCAAAATAACACTAAGAAGTAGCGCCAACAATTGGAAAACGTGACCCACACACTCGAATAGCAGCGACACTAGCGATAGTGAACGTCCCTAATGAAACTCAATCGGTCGTGCACCAGCGCTGGCTCCAGTTAACACAGCGAAAAAAAAGATACAACCTCCCCTGTTTCCTCGAAGTGTGCAGACCGCATCTAAGCTTTACTAGAAATTTCTAAACCCGCAAGTTTGTCTCGCTTTAAATGCTAAAAGCGTAGTGGGCGGCGCTATGAGTATGGCCGTTTGCGAAGCAAGGAAAGCATAGGTTTTGACGCCCCTTCTATTGTTATTTTGCTCTGATCCTGAAGGAGAGGCTTGCGGGAGAATAAAAGTGAAATTATCTGTTACTTACTTTTAATTTTGCTATTTTCCAACTGTATATCCCCTGGCTGCAGCGGCTGCTGGTCAAACGGCAGTGTTCCATTTTCAGCTAATCCTCCTTTGAATACAGTTGCAACGGCCCCGTTGCTCCCAGAAGAAGGTCCAGTTGTAACTTCATAAACAGCCAGCGACAATGGCTCCAAGTCCGCAATAAACACTACTTCGTAATTGTCACTTTGGTAATGAAGCTCACTGTTTCTCGAGGAGTAACCTCCATACCCACTATCCTCGGATATTAATGTCCAAACAGGATTGACTTGATGAGGCACAACCTTTCTTTCAGAGTCTCTGACTGTAACATTGGCTGTGCTAACTTTGATCTTGACAATTTCTTCGCGGAAATGCGGGTCGCTATTATACAACACAATCTTGGTAGCGCCTCCTTTAATCGGACTCGGAATGTCTTCATCAACCAGAATACGAGCTGGATTTTCATCAAAAGTCTCCCGTTCCACATCCGCGGTGAGGGATAGAAACTGGCCCTCCATTGAGAGTAGATATCCCGCAGAGACTCGAAGTATCCTATCCGTCGCTCTCAGGGCAGTGTAGAGCTTCTGACCATAATCAGCCATAACCGCCGCCTTGGACGTCCCCGTAATCGCGTCGTGATGTTGGAACAGTGCCAATTCCCTCCGGGCTTTTACGAGCCTTGTATATTCCTTGTCAAGAACACGTGAGGCGAGCATTGAACCCGTCTGTCTGGCTCGTTGTGAGGAGAAAGTGTAAAGAATTTCTGCCGAGCGCAAATTCGACTCCAGTTCACGAGCCATCGATTTCCAGTAGGGACGTGTCGAAAAGTAGCCGCTCCAATAGGCAGGATTCCCATCGGTGAACACATCACTGTAGACGAAAAAGTCACCTTGCAGCGTCGTAAAACTTTTCTGTCGTGACCGTATGGCATGGAAGTAATCTGATAGCGTCCCAAACGAAATGTCCGCCTTATACTTGTCACGATTCTTATTGATATAATCAGATAGCTGCTTGTAGTTTTTATACTGCTGGTCCCACTCTTCCTCTTTGTTGTATCGGAAATCGTCCCCGATAGGAATGAGAGCTATATTGTGCTGAAACAGCGAGGCAAGACGTCCATACTGCTCAAGCAGGATTTCTGCCTTCTCTTTGATATTCATCTGGTCAACGGGATTTGCTTTCATGGAATACTCGGTGAATTCCCCTCTGATCTTGCGAAAGTCGTAATTGACACAGATGCTCGGGTTAGGTCCGCAGGAATGCTTGATGCTATAGATATCAAACGGCAAATTATGACACAGAATGTCATGACTCCCGCTCGCATCCCAGGACTGGCGCCACAAAAAGTCGTCAGTTTGCTTTGCCGCGAAAAACTGCTTCCAAGTGTAGTGGATGCGCTGGATAACGGTATTGTTCAGTCCAGATGACCGCATGAGGTAAGGAGCGACGGGTCCGTGTCCAAACGGGTCCACTGACCAGACAGACAAAGGTGTCACGCCAAGGTTGGCCTTTAGCCACTGATGACCTAGAAATAGATTATAATGTACTGAGAGCCCATCAATAATAGAGATAGCTGGTCACGTACAGCGGCAAGATAAGAAAAGAGGGATCAAGTGTCGAGCTTTCAATGGTTTCCAGGACAACTGGACAATTAAGCCCACATCTAGTCTGCCGTGATAGGTGACTCGAACTTTGGGAACGAAGGGTTAGGCATCCACATGAAAAATGAAAATACATTATGAGCCAATCTACGAAGAGTAGCCCATTTCGGGGCAAGGATGGGTCACGACCCACGGTCGTGAACGCTGGAACACCATTTACTTATTTCTGACTGATTAAAGAAGGGAGACTGATCTAGCACCCCATTCAGATACCACATTATATGACCTAACACTGTGGCAGCCTTTCCAAGATCTTTGCCATTGTCACACGTAATAGCTGTTTTGTTAAAGTTTAACCGAAAAGGACTGGGATAGGACAATCTAGTTACCCATCACTTATTCACTTAAATTGGCTTGAAGACCCACTGAAAATGCGTTACTTGGTTGTTCCGCTATTCAGGAATAATCGATTTTCAAATAGTGGAATTTCCGTGTGATTTGTGGTACCTCTAATTTGTTGTATGCCCTACAAGAAAGATTTATGACTTTTTTTTGTTCAGGCACTAAGCAATCTTCACCAATATCGCCACTGCCCTCTGAAAAGCCTTGTTTGTGTTTAGATAAACATTTCCCGCGTCATAGTAGAATTTTCGCTGTTGGGGACAGCCGCAGACATTCTGAACGTCATAACTAGTGCAGATAGTGGAAAACAAAAAAATCCCTTTGCAGAATCGAAATAACTCAGTGTATTCAACTAAATGACACAAAAATAAGTTGGCTTTTCAGTTAAACTTTATACTTCGAAAAAAACTGGCTTTTTATCCACAATTTGGAAGTGTATCGAGCAATTTTTTGACTAGATTTGATGAAGCATTCTCCAGTACAATCTGCGCGACTCCATGGGTGTTGGAACTAAAAACTATGCGCCTTAGGCACATTTATCTTTGTAACTCTCCCTGAATTTCGCTATTTCGAACGGCTCTTGGGATTCTCGGGTACATGGTCGACAGCTGAAACATTCCTCCTTAGTTCCAATGGATAGATTGCACGGAAAATCGAATACTCCCCTAACTTAAAAATAAAATAATTAGCAAATATGATGCTATGCAAGTTCCATAACCCTTTGCGCAAACAGGCAGCAGAGTTAACTACAGTATTCTTACATCTCATTCCGAAACCACTTCGGAGCCCGCCTTACGGAAACATATTTTTCCAACTAGGGATATCATAACTTTCGAAGAAGTTAAGTGCTCCACGACCACAGCAACCACTGGAGTATCATTCTGTTCTCAGCTTCCCCTATCTTCAAACGATTAGTAAAATATCTCATACCCTTTCCGGTAACTACGAGAGCACTCCTCAAACTCACTAATACCATTTGTATTGAAGTTCAAAGTATCCGAAGACTGTTCCCGAAGTCACAAGGATCGCACCAGATGGAAAAAAAGCATGGGAAAAGTTTCTATTGGGCTGGGAAAGATAAACGTTCCTCGCTCCAGGAGAGTTTCCCCACGAAGCCCCATTACCGCATCCCATCCCCCCCCCGTACCAGCGTCATGGGACCCTAGCCGCTCCGATATGGCGGCACTTCAGTCTCCTGCACATGCTAAATGAACAACTAACTTGCCGCTCGTACCAAGACTTGACACATATGAAGATAGAGAATGCGACATCACGTAATGTATCAAGTCAATGATGCTGTGCTGTGCTGATGCTTTTGCTATTGACCATAGGGATATTTGTATCCCACGCATATCCAACGTTAAACAGATGTGTGTGGGATACACTCGATCCACAAGCTGAAATTCACGGAAACGACAATATGTCTGTTTTTTTGGTATCCCAAACGTAAGTGGAGGGATACCTATGACATCGCAAAAGTTGTCCGTCTGTCTGTCAGTCTGTCCGACCGTTAGCAGGATAACTCTCGAAGGAGTTGAGATATTTTGTTCAAACTTGGCACGAGGACTCTCGTGCCAAGGTCAAGGGTTAAGTTCGAAGATGGGCTCTGTATCCTTATATTTTAGGGTGGGTGAGGGGGTTCAAATTAAGGGACGAAAAAAATTATATTTAAAAGCTAATAAGGTAGTCGATTTAGGGGTAAGGAGACATTCTGAATCCGAATATGAAACTCATTTTCTCGCCGGACAAGTAGTTAGTAGACAAGTAAACCGGAAAAATTTGTGAAAAATTAAAGTTTGATCTTAAGTTGACTAGAGGTTCAATCTAGGGGTAAGCAGACACGCTGAACACGTATGTGCAAATTATTTTTTCGCCGGACAAGCAGTTCACCCGAAATCCGGCCAAAACCGGAAAAATGTTTAAAGTAGAAGTTTTATTTAACTTGATTAGATGTTCGATTCAGGGGTAAGAAGACATGCTGAATCAGTATATGTCAATCATTCTCTATCCTTATGGTGTCAGGAGCTGATTTTTTATCCGACAAATAGGATGTTAGCCAGGCTAGCATCCTATTTGTCGGATCAAAAATCTAACTTAGCCTTACTTTGTTATAGAAGTCTGATACCCTCTCATTCCTACTTTCTCAAATACTGCAATTCAGTCAAGAAACAGCCAATCAATCAAGACTGCCGAAAGAATTGAAAAAAAGAAATCCCGACAAGAATTGCCGAAACTTTATACAAAGTAAGCACAAATACTGCACCTGAGTCGTTTATGTCGGTTTTTCGACGGAACGGTGAAATTCACCAACATGATACTCGACATGCATCGGAACTAGTTACAGAAATGAGACGTCTCACGTCATTCTGGGTTTTCGATCAAATTTACCGGTCCAAAAATATGGAATTATCTTCCAAATGCTTTGAAAAATGCTAATAGTATACCAGAATTCAAAAATAAGATTAAAAGTTTCTTACTGGAAAATATTGATTTAGATCCGATTTTTTTCTACCGATAGTTGTTTTGTCTGTTTTGTTTGATTGATATACTTCTGTTTTCTCTACTTTTCCCTTCTTCTTCTTTTCTTTTTTCTTTTCTTTTTCCTTGTATTTCTTTTCTTGAAAAATGAATGAATACTGTCACCCGTTACGGGCAGTGCTCTCTTAGGGTGTAGTTAGTTTACAGTGTATTATTTAATTTTGTTAATAAAGAAAACTGAAACTGAAACTGACACAGTCAGGAAAAAACTGCAGTCTAAAAAAAATCGTATGTGTCACAACTTTAAATTCTTTGTGTTTGCTCTTTTTCGATGCTGGTGTAGAAATACCCGTTTTCGTTGGGTAGCATGCAATATCTCCAAACCTATTACCGGATCAGTACACAAACCTTTTTATTGCATTTCCCGCGATGCGTACTTCCGTGAGTTAGCCCATCTCTCGCTTTTGTTTTAAAAGAAAGTTTTCCGGGAATGAGACAGACCGGTTCCCTCAGTAAGACGGATTGGAATGGCGTTTGTCATGTGGGACCTGCGAGGGATACCGGATTATCTCAGGATCGTTTATTTCACTTTAGCAGTTCAGGAAAAGGTGAGAGCGATGGGGAAAGAGAACAGAGGGGGATTTCCGCGGAAAAATAATTGCCTGAGGATATAAGGAAAGGAACAAATTGGAAAACCAATCAATCTTGGGCTTAAAGGTTAAACGAAAGTGTGCTCAAATTAGTTTCATTTTCTTCGTATTTTTTTTTACATTCTTGGTGCTTTGACATTCGTCGACGGTTTTCAATAAAATAATTTACTACACTGTCGGAAGTTTCATAACAGACAGCGCATAACACTTTCAAGAATAACACCTTTTCACTTAGAAATAGTGTTTTGACCAATTAAGTTTACACTATTTCGTGCCTAGATATCCAATTACAACACCTTCAATTGGTAAAAATACTAACGGGAACGAAAGAAACATAACAGATAACATCCCAAAGTGTTATCTGTTGAAACCGGGCATCCTTCTGTTGTCGTTATGTAACTTCTGACAGTGTAGTATTTTTACCAATTGAAGGTGTTGTTGGAGATCTAGGCACGAAATAGTGTAAACTTAATTGGTCATAACACTTTATTTCTAAGTGAAAAGGTGTTATTCTTGAAAGTGTTATGCGCGATCCGTTATGAGACTTCTGACAGTGTAAGGACAAACATTCTTTTAAAGCCCATGACCCTAATGCCTCAAAAAATTGAATCGATTGTATGTCTCGATTGTATGTCTTGACTCTTGTGATTCACGCCGCAGCGGGCAGTAAAAGGATCCTTTTTCTTCCAGCGCTCCATAGAACGGTGTTGAAACGACTTTTTCTGAGGATAACGCGACACGTCTACGTTACGACCAGCTACGTGCTGTTCCGATTCAGCGGACTGATATTGGTACAGGAGGGGTGGGGGGGGGGCGACTGGCAGAATACGGAAATACCAGATGTACTGGGGAGAAATTAACGTTTTGAGAAACGACAGAAAAGGGCGGTTTAGGCATTCCGCTTTATTTTATTGAAATATTTCTAACCTTCGGTAATTTGGTCTAGCATGGAGTAAAGGTGAGTAGTTGCTTCGTCTGTCATAACCCAGGAGCCAGAGGTGAATTCCAGTCTGCCTTCCTTGATGAACTGCTTCACCATCTTCCTCTTTCTGGGGTGTAAGCTGGAAGGAAGACACTGATCTAAGACTTCCCTTTCATTCGTGTTGTGGTTTGAACAAACAGAGTTGACACGCCAGGCCCGTTGTGGCTTTTCTCAGATTTATAACTAATGGGACGACTATCACCCTATAGACAACGGACGAAGTCACCACTCTTCGCCTTATCTTTCTCGTCGTATGCAAATGCTTTTAGAATTGAATTCACTTTCATAAACTGAAGAACAATGGTTTTACAAATCCAGTCTTCTGGTCAGCGAAAGGAACATGGATAGCTCTTACTACAGACATGCATCTTTTAGAACAGTAGGCAGATCCGCCCTCATATACTGGAATGCTTCAACTAGTTGTCGTGCTCACGCAAGGGAATACTGAATATTCTTGAAGAAGATCAAGGGAAATTGTCTGCTGCGTAGATGTAGCAAAGGACCTACCCATAGCCTTTGATGTCCTGTAGGGTATCTTGTTAATTTTTGCCACGTTTCAGCCATTCTTACCAAGCACCTGATCAGGATCAAAGCTAGGGGCAAAGAAAAAAAAAGCGAAAGCGGGATTTCTTGTATGTTTTTTTTCTTTTTGGGGGAGGGGCAGCTTAGCATTTGTCTGTTCCAAAATATCTTTGAACATCTGACCTGGGATTCTAAACAGACCCAAGTTATTTTCTCAAAGGATATAAAGTCTCACTTAACAAAGACCTGAAATGAAAAGAAAAAGATTTTGAAGGTATCTTTCGAGTGTATTACTTCATCCTTTTGATCAAGTGTGACGAACAAACTTAAAAGTTTAGGGGGATTTAAAAACTATAGAGTGGAGGCTAGTGTGTCAGTTTCCTCTATAGTCTACGGCTTTAGCTCCGTTTCCAAAAGCCTCCGAACTAAACCAAAGAACCGAGTCGTCCCCAAACTTTTGGCGAATTGGGCTCTCAGACTTCATCTAATAAACTCTTACGGTCCCCGAAGGAGAGGCCGGATCAAAGAAGTTCCGACAAGTAATTTCGGTGGCGAAGTGCTTACTTACTCTTTCCACCACAGGGAGAAAAACGATATTTCCGTCCAAATAAAAGTCATGTCGCCATACTCCTGCAGCTTTACGACCATGTTGTTTAAGATATGTCTCACTGAACCTTCGTGGTAATCCTCAAACGTCTTCAGCCACCCTGGGTCAGTGTGGGAGTGGGGCATGAGAATGACCTTTGAAAGAAAATGTATTTTGAGACGAGCTTTTTTTCTAAGAATCTTGTTTCCAACCTTCCCCCTTTAAATGGACAAAAAAACGCAATTGGAGCCCGGTGTGAGAAAAAAAAAGAGTTTTTCCGTAACCCGAAAAGAAAAATAATAAAATCAATTTGTGATAGTGGCGGGTCCTTGGTGACATCCTCAAAACCTACGACTGGCTAATGCCCTCGACGGTTAAGAATTATACTAATTAGAAAAAAATAATTACAAATATAGCACAGTACGGTAGACGAGAAATTCCACGAATTTTAAGAAACATTACCATATATTTTTAAAGGATTGAGAAAAATTTCATTCGTTACAACAGCAGGACCAGCAGTCTCGTCGTTTTAGCTTTTACTGGAGGGGGCGAAGGACCAACAGCTTCTAACCAGTAAGCCGAAGACAAAATGAGCATGCAAACAAAATTTTTGAAATTATCCTTTTTTCTTTCAAAATTCTACTTCTTCCCATATACAGTTTTGGCTCAGGTTCCAAACCTAAAGCCCCACCATAAACGACGCGCTCTTCCACTAAACAGAGTATCATACGAAAGGTGCCGCAGGCGATATTTTGTGAAACCCACATCCCCAAATGAAATTAAGGGCTGCCTATGATTTCATAAATCTGTCCGTCTGCCTGTGAACAAGACAACTACACAGTGAGACATTTTACTCAAGTTGGTCCACGGAACCGCAAATCTTAAGCCGAAAATACGCAGGCGAAAATTTAGCGCTGTTTTTCGGGACTCGAAACGAAAGTTAGTGCTGCCGATAATAAACCTGTCCATCGGTCTGTGACCATGATAACTTCCGACTGGAGAGAGATATTTTGACCTCGGCTGGAGACTTCGTCCGGAATCCGGATACGAACAGGGATCGATTTAAGAGTAAAACAGCAAGCTAAATCTGAATATATTGCTGGTTTTCAGACGAAACGGAAGCATCAACTGGAACCCATTAAAAACTGGGCAGTTGAGAACGGACAGAAGCAAAACTAAGCACGGCTGGACATATAGGGGAGAAGAACATCATTAACCTATTCATTCTCAACTCGAACAGTTATGGATTCAGCGAAAACTAAGAACAGATATGGATCAGCAACTATTCTTGCATGCCTGCACATCAAAGTTATAATCAACTTCAGAGTTAGCTTTCACATCCAACAAATTTCCGGCTAGAAAATAAAGTTCAAATATTACTCAGCATATTTCTCACACCCTATTTCGAGGCTCTAATCGACATCAATTATACTTTTACTTCCAACAAATTTTCGATTTTCGTCGAATCCCCAGTTAATAACTTGTCCGGCGTGAAAGTAAAGTTCAGACATCGATTCAGGAAGTCTCTTTGGCTCTGAATCGAAGGTCTAATCGGCTTCGCATTAAACTTTTACTTCTACCAAAGTTTCGTTTTTTGCCGTATTCTGGGCGAACTACTTGTCCCGCGAGAAATAAAGTTCAGATGCTGATTCAGCATGTCTCCTTCGCCTAAACCGACTGTCCCGTTAGCTTGAAAAAAAAATATTTGTTTCATGTCGTCACGGAGGCAGCCTCCATTTTAAGCCCCCTGCTTTATGTAAAGATGAGTGTTCGTCCCTTCGCTCGTCAGGCTTTGTAATTCACATGAAATATTTGTACGATTGTATCTTTTGTTTGCATAGTTAGTTTTTTTTTATATTTGCCATTAATTATGAAACAAAATTATAAGAGTTACGGTTAGGTGATATAGGATTTTGACTGGGGTCGCGCCAGTTGTGATTGGTTGACATGGGCTTTAGCGTTTATTTTGTAGTTGTCACCACCTACGGAAAAAACAAATATCGACAAAATCGTTACAATTTCAAAACCGTACGGTTTATGTGTTTCCAGTCTAATAGCGACAATAGCAAGCAATGGCTCTAAGCCATTGCTTGCCATTAAGCCACCCGCTACACACGATGCTGAGACACTTCTAGCGCTTACCGAGAAACGCTGACAAAATAAAGAGTAGGATAAAGTAAACCGTTTCAACAGCATTCTGACCAGGATTAAATACCAATTACTCAGCAGCATGCAGTTATTTTCTCTAGGATTATTCACATGCACTATCCTAACAAGCCAAAGACACGCTGTAGTGTAGCTGACGGCAAACAGCTATTTAGCTATTTTGGAATCCCTGAAAACAAGAAACCAGAGCAACAGACGATATCCCAAGAAATGAGATGATTAACCGGGACACTGCGTTAGTTCCGAGAACTGAGTTTTTCCTGGCCGAGAGCACAACGGAAAATTAGTAGAGCTTTGAGAGGAAAGGATTCCAAGCAACGCTTGCGTAACTAAGGTATCATTCAGCCTCGGTGATTAAAGCAGCACCCATATCCACCACCATGCTGAATAATAAATACTTTTACAAAGTACACCAAATTTGCGATAAGAAAGAGGAAAAAAATCTTGCAGAGTTCTGTTTCCTGTTTCGGTCATTCACTGATTTCGAGTGCAAGATTTTGCTAGCTTAAAAACTGGCACACATAAGTTCAGCGCCTCCGCTTCAGATGAATTTTCTTCGTACCATTCTCGTGTCCCCTTCAATATCTCCCAGTAAAAAAAAAAACAACAACACAATATCCAGGACATTTACTAAAACATTCCTATTATGGAACTTACCCTTGAAACTAAATCTGAAACTGTAATCCCAAACCCAAGCTCAATACCTTAAACAGACATGCCAGACCAGATGCTGCGCATCTATTTATTCCAGCTCACGTGAAATCACTCGGGTGCTAGCTACATCACAGGATCCACGATCCTCTGCCAGCATGGTCGAATCTGGCAAGTCCATTTCAAAGCGCATTTGAACGGATAAAATTTGGGGATCAGGTAAAACTAAGGGGGAAGGCGTCTTTGGCGTTCCTAGAATGTGTTTTGTCCAAGGGAGGGAGAAGAGTACCCCAGGGTTCCGAGGGGGGGGGGGGCGGCTTTTGTTATATCTCACTGTTTCGCATAGCCTATATGAAAATAAGCACTTGCAGTCTGGCTGGGTATAGAGAGTCTGGCTTGTAAGAGCAGACCATAACCCTCATCCAACAATCCTCATCTATTGAGAACCTGGTTAGAACGGCCTGCTCAGACTCTTATCTTACTACCACCTCCCTACTCAGTGGGAAGTTCGCACACAATCATTATTGCTGATAAACCTAGGTCCTATCCAGTCCCAGATAAAAGCGGTGACGATAAAGACCTGATCTCGTACCTTCAGAGGCAGGCTATCCCAGTTCTCCCTCCTTTTTTTGTAGCGCTCTTCAAATGTCGAGTCCCAGAACTCTCTCGACTTGATCCAACGAGGCTGGAAAATTAAAGATGATTACGGCTAGGAATCTCGGGAGACAAAAAGACCAAAGGTTTTGGTGTGATCCCAAAGGGAAATATTGCTTGGGTTCCTTCACCCAGACAATTGGGTCTTGTAGACATCCAGTCGCCTGGTCGCTTAAAATGTTATTTGTCCCTAATCAACCCCTTAATCAGACCCATTAAGTTCTGTCTTCAATGTCTGGTCCAAACCAGATTACGACAAGAAGATCAATGCTATTTGAAGACCTGTCGAACATTTTTCATTCAACTTGCTCTTTATTCCGGAATACAAGACCTTATAAATTTCATCAGAAGATGTTGCTTTCCGAAATGTCAGGTTTACATCAGAATCCGGTTGTCACTTTTACCCGGTTGAACAGCAAAGAAGATAGATGGATCAGTCGTCGTATTGTCACTATAACACCAGTACACCGTGCAGTCCCATGATATCAGTCCTATCCTACCCAGTGCCAAAATTCTCTGGTATTGCCCTGATGTTAAAAGAACAAAGTTCCAGAGGGCGATAACAACTATTATCGCCCTGCGATAACAACTATTATCACCCTGCGACAACTATTATCGCCCTGCGACAACTATTATCGCCCTGCGGCAACTATTATCGCCCTACGACAAGTATTATCGCCCTTGG
The DNA here is from genome assembly GCA_023053555.1 of Branchinecta lindahli. Taxonomy (NCBI): domain Eukaryota; kingdom Metazoa; phylum Arthropoda; class Branchiopoda; order Anostraca; family Branchinectidae; genus Branchinecta; species Branchinecta lindahli. The sequence continues at coordinate 20,787,906 of JAKZAO010000013.1, read as the reverse complement.
AAAAAGAGTTTTTAACTTTACCATGTGCTGCCGTCCAAAAAAGGAGTTTTTAACTTCCTATGTGTTGCCGTCCAAAAAAGACAGTGTTTTGAAAGCCTGATTCCAGCCACTTTGCACCATAATTCAGTCCAGAGGAATCACCTTGCTGGGGAATCAACCTGTTGATTCAGGTTGGTTGTTAACAACCAAGAACCATTAGCCTAGGTACCAATACTAACATCCTGACAGAAACGTTATTATGTCCAATTCACGGTGATTCCGGCGCACCGGCCGGACAATCGTTGATAAGAAACGAAACTGGAAGATCGACTTCCAACTCCAAACTTCTAATGTAGCCTAAACATAATACGAGGCCTGCTGAATTTCCAGATTTCACCAGATACGACCTTAGTATCGAAACCGCAGGAAACACAGTCACGACAGCACACATTCAGCATGTTAGCTTACCCACTATCGACATTCCAAACGACATTATCAAGAAATTATAAATACTACTATTACCGAAAATTCAATTTTCTCCCTGATAGGGAAGATACCGATTAGAGAAAACTCGCTCCTACCAAACTTCCGGTTAGACCCGATCCAGACGCACTACTTGACCGGCGAGAAAACTAAGTCTAGATTCTGATTCAGCATAACTTCTCATCCATGATGCGACTGTCTGATTAATTGGAAACAAATATTTTCTTCCCGCCTTAATCTGAAACACCCTCCATCAGCCCTAAATATAGAGCTACGGGGACCGTCCTCGAATTTGAATTGTACTTCGACCAACTGCATCCTAGCACCAAGTTTGAACAAAATATCTCAAACCCTTCGAGAGTTATCGCGCTAACAAACCGAAGGAGAAACTCAACAATCGCCCCCCCCCCCCCAAAAAAAGGTATTTCCACAGCTCACAGGGATATGGTTCCCAATCACGGTAGCCTACATAGTATTATTTATTTACGACCCTTCAAAATTGAATAGCAACAAAAATATATAAATCATTTTCAAAACAACTATGTATAAAAGTGTATAAAACATATATAAAAGGGATCCCGTAAGCGTGTTACTGCTGTTACTTATAATGAACCTGCTTAGCCAGATCCATTAGGTAATTTATTTCTGTCTTTTATTTCCGTTCTGCGCAGGTTACGGCGGGAGTATCGGTGCTAGTCGAACACTCGCAGAATATTTTGACCCAAAATATTCTTTTCTTATGTTTTATCGAATGATTTTTTTCTTTTTCACAGCGCCTATCTGATTCCGCCGTACTAAAATCCAAGCCGGAAAACTAAGAAGATAGATCGACTAAACATGTCAGCTCATCCCACTTTCGACACTGTAACTCGAACTTCTATAGCCTAATCAATTTCATTTTTTTTTTTTTTTTATGATTGATTCCGGTTTGGGCACGATTTTGGGTGAACTACTTGTCCAGCGAGTAATAATAATCCTTGTCTCTAAACCGACTATTTCATTGGCTCTAAAAACGCTTCTTCAGTATATCTACGAACTTGACCTGTACTTTGACCCAAAGAATCCTATCCCCCCCCCGAAAGTCTGGAAGAACAAAACATACCAACCACTCCGAGAGTTGTAGTGTGAACAAACAGACAGGACGGACAATTTACACGAAGTCATAGGTATTACGTCACTAACGTTTTGGGATCCCAGAGCAAATACCTCTTACTACTGACAAGAAGAAACTTAGAGAATCTGTAATTAGAGAGTCAGCAAACAAAAATGTTGAGAAAACGGTCGAGTGACCCTTAGAGCAAGCACAAGGAGTCTGTCACAAAAGGAGTTCATGGTGAAAGGAAAGTAATAACCAATCATTATCAATCCGGTTTTGCCAATCAAAATTTCCTAACAAAAGCGAGGAGTTTCAAGACAGTTCTACGGTATCCAAAGATTGTCTTTCCAAACGGCCCAGGGCGTATCTCTCAGAGTCGAACTCTCACCGACAACTTTTTATTTGAGATGAAACAAGCTGCAGGGATAGAAGTTTCCTTGAAATGTGAACCTAGGGGCTACGAAAGTGACACCGGTATTTAGCTCTTCTGGAAACAAGGTCAAAGGCTTCTACGGGATCCCAAACTTGAATATTTGTTTTTTTTTTTTAAATTTTTGTTTGACCACCTATATTAGTTTCCGTCTATGCTCAATCCTTCAGACTGATCTCAAAATCCAAAACGGACCACAGCTCTTTATCTTGACAGTGCGCCTTGTTGTGGACTTCGATTTCGGACGAAACGTCCATCCAGGGTGAAATAATTATTATCTTCTGACTCACCATGTCATAGCCCCCCCCCCCCTAAATATCGATTATGCTACGGACTACGCATGAAATTAGCATGTATTCTTACCCCCATATCTAGACCCTACGTATCGGGCGCGTAAATAAACTCGGATATGGATTCATCATATATTCTTTCCCTTATTTCTACACCCTAATCGATTTCAGACAAACCTTCTACTTCTCTTAAATCTCCGGTTTTTGCCAGATTCTGGGCGACCTAGTTCGGCGAAAAAATATCCTTTGAATATGGATTCAGCATGTATCTTACCTGTCTTATCTATATTTCTACACCATAACCGAAGTTATTAAAAAATTCAGATTACTAATCAGCATATCCCATAAATCTTCCTTCTGATTAGCTTGAACAGATACTTTGTTCATGCCTTAATCTTAGACCCCCTCCCGCACCCCTAAATATAGGGCTACTCTGCCCATCTACAAGCTTGACTTGTACTTTAACCCAAAGGATCCTCACACAAATAACATGCCAGCTTTGAACAAACCCCTTCGAGAGTGATCGTGCTTACAGACGGGCGGGTAAACATGTACAAATTCATAGGTATCCCTCACTAGCGTTCTGGGACTGGGAAAGTTGGGAAAATCTCGTCACGGTGCTTCTGAATTATTTGAAAAAATGAAACTTTCTAAAAGAGTCTGTCACTCAGACCATGGAAAGTGAGACAGGTGCTGGCGGGAAAGCGATTACTTTCTTTTAAGTTTTCGAAGTTCAAGACAATGTAACAGACGTCACCGAGATGACAGGATGCCATAACGGATGGAAGAAGAATCTAAACTTGCACCGATTTTTATCACATGACGGCCTGATGGCTGTATTTTTTGAAGTTAAAATAGTGTAAATTGTTTACAAAGTTAAAATTGTATCTTGTGTGTTTGTTGTTCATTGTTCTTTCTTCTTCTTTTTTTCTTTTCTTCTACTCCATCAGTGACATTCTTATGTAAAGATGGGTAATAAACTTTTTAATTCATTCATTTAATGTGCAAATAAATCATTCATTCATTCATTCATGATACCTGAATGAAGCAAAAAAAGACCTGGCTTCGGCAGACACTGTGCGCTGGAAAGGATCTAGGAACGCTAACTAAACTGAGCAACTGACGGAACTATTTTTTTTCAGCTGTCTATATTCTCCTGCAGCCAACGTCATAGTGCTCAACTGATTGGCTATAATCAGTATTGAAGCCTAGAGTTATTTTTATCGTGATTCTGATCTAGCATGCTGTGTATCCGTATAGAACCCACCCTATGAGTTTTATCAGAGGACTTAGTTTCTTTTGTTTTACCAGAATTCTACTACTTGCCCGGCGAGAAAATACCGAGGGAAAATTTATTTTATGTTTTGGATTCTCCTTTTCATATAGATCGACCAAATCGTTATCTTAAAATCAAATTTTAATTTCAAACCCCCTCCTCCACCCCTAAATTTGGCTAACTTTCGAATTAATACTTTGCCCTAAAGTTTAAACAAAGTTAAGAGCCTTTCTGAAATGACAAAGCAAATGTGTTACTTGCAATGCCACTCTTTTCTCTAATTGATCGATCCTTTCTTTCGCTTTTCTTCTAGTGCTGATCCAGCTTTTTACTTTAACTGATCGGTCCATTCTTCTCCCAAAGCTTTCTGTTTCGTAGTAGGCTACTGCTAATAATCCCTAATTGATTGATGTAGTCTTCCCAAGAAACTTCGTATTTCGTACGTGAATAATCCTTCAGCCCAAGCCGACTCCGAATCCTATTTGGCAATGCAGACGAATAAGTCAGCTACATTTTCATTAGAGCTATATTTCGGCCCTTCATGGCAAGGGTCCTCTTCAGGCTCAAGCCGCTGGAAAAAGGAATATGTAGAAATGTAGAAAATAGAAATGTAGCTGACGTATCCGTATAGCATTGTCAAACACATCATTTCGTACAATGTATCATATAGACCTACCGTCCTGGAGACATTTGACCAAGTTTTCTTAGCTACGACCGACTCTTTTCAAAATCGTTTGTTTCCTACGGCAGGCATATTTAGATAGCCATACGCTGGAAAATCGTGTTTGCCTCGATTACCCTAAAATCGATATGTTATTATTTTTTAAGTTAGCAGGTGATAAAGAAGGCAAGAAGCAGGTTAATGCTATAAATTCCCTTTAAGCTCTTTTGGCACAGCATTGGCCTAAGTTTTGGATAAATCAGCACAATCCAGAAATCTCGTTTTCTAATTTCTCTCTTTGCCAAATTTTCTTCCCGTGCAATCAACTAGAGCAATTCCCCTGTCCCCTGACTGTTACAATTTACACCCGGAGGGGAAAAAATCCCTTTCCATATAGGCTAATCTGTAAGTCAAATTTTATTTACCTCAAGATTAAATTTCCGAAACTGGTCCGCCGTAACTACGTCCGTCGTCGCCCGATTGGCCACGGGGCAGGTGGACAAATTACTTGACGGCTCGCTCCAAAGGAACTCTTTTGTGACAACCTCCATCGCCGCCGGCAATCTCTTCTGCCAGTTCATTTTGTCTCTTACGTCCTTAGCGAAACTGGACCTGGAAAGGGCGGGTCCGGAGCTGCGGTTGTTCAATAGTACAATTAGGCAAAGGAGGGAGAGGGCTATTCCGAGGATGGTCAAGTGGCGCATCACGTATCGCTTTGTTACATGCCGCAGAAACATGCTGAGGCGGGTTCGGCAGTGGTCGTTCACATTCCTCCGACTTCAATGAGACCTAAAAAATAGTAGTTATTTATTTATTTCACTCAAAACTGAGGAGCCACATCCACAAACTATCGTCCCTGGACAGCCAAAAGGTCGTATCTGACATTTTTTTCAAAATACGTTTTATTGGATTTCTTTTTCACTCACCTGGACAGTTCTGATAAGCACAGCTAATACGACCTTTTGGCTTGTCCAGGGACGATATAATCTGCCACTCTGCGACACTATAATACAATAGAAAAAATAGACAAGGTTTGAATAACTAATAAGATTATTATCGTCTTGCAATAATCACTTGTGAAGTAAATTTCAGTAAATTCAAGCCACCCTTGTAACGATTGATCAGAATTGAAGAGAAGCTTTGAAGACAGCCCTATTGGCTTTCAGAGGGCTGTCTGGTTTGCAGGTTATTCATTTATTTATTTTTTCTTTGGGTCCGGCTTTACCTTTCCGAATATCCGAAACAGGAAAAATCTAAAAGACGAATAATGTCAAACGTGTTTAACAACCCTTCTAGAACGCAGCCTTATGGAATACTAAACCAGCTGCAAAAATTTGCAAATACAGCTGCTGCATTCCAGTTCAAATTCCCGATTGAAAATCGGGTCAACAAACAGGTCTTGCCACTGTGAAAGCACCCTCCTATTACGCGTGATCATGACTAACATTGCCAACAAACTTTGTCTCCGATTGGTTTGTCGGTACCTCGACTGAACCACTCACAGAGACGCGAGAGACTGGGCTTGATTGTAAAACGGCTCTCCATTGGAAGATTTAGTTTCAACAGTGTGCAAAAGCAGAAAAACAACTAAGGAAAGACAATCAAAAACAGGAGAACTGATGACGACGCTTCCTGTTAAGAAGGATAAATAGGATATTTTGAGGTTTCAGTTCTGCTTTAAAGACTCCGGTGGGGTATGGTTTTCCTCGTGGACACTGTCGCAGGTTTTCAAAATGCTCTACGCTATGCTTCACCCTGCCCAGGACGCCACAGACGCCGAACATTCTTTGGAGTTAGTCATCTATTTTTGTCATGATGTCTACAGTTATTTCTCATGAGCTACTTTCTTTAGATCCATATGGCATATTGCATTTTACAGCTGAGACCACGTAAACGAAACTCCTTTAAAACTGACTAGAAAACTCTAATCTCCCCAAAATTATTCTTTTTCTAATGGATGCAACCAGAATGGCAATTTACATTCTGCCAAGTGTGAAAGATTTATGCATGCAAAACTAACGCCGACAAATCTGGGAACTCCCAGGATAGATTAACAGAAGACGGAAAACATTATTTCAGTCACGCCTGGCGTTTCCGGAAAAGCGGCCTCCGTTTAGTCCAAGATTGTTTCTAAGCTATAAGAAATGTGTTTCAGAATATTTTTCTCGGTCCGAGCATAAAAAAAAATTTAAGTATTCGCAAACGGGCAATTTCGTCAGATAGGGGTGTAAGGGACTCTACAAATGAAACTGGTCTGGCACAAAGAAAACACAAGATTTTAAAAATGCAAAGCGAAAAACTTACACAAGCAAGAGCTACGAGTAAACAAGGCATGGGAAGACTGTCTAAGAAGGTAAATAAGAGCGTCACAAATTTCAGCCTCCCCTTCCAAATCACACCACCGTCGAATGCGAATTGGGACATCTAGGGCATCGGCTCGTTTCACTATAGTGTTCGGACTTTTTGATATATCGATATTTTCATTTCAAATATTCTATAAAACGATGTATCGATACTGATATTTCTCGACCATTTTTCGCTCTCATAAGCGCCTCGGTTTGCTATATTTTAAGAACAAAAATCGTAGTCAAATAGCATTTTGCATAATTTTTTTTTTACACTCCAAATAAACTAAAAACTGAGTTACGAAAACTTTTGCTCCAACTTCAGACTTTTAAAAAGGATAACTTCCGAAATTAGGCTATTAATAATAATCTAAAATAAATGAAATGTCCAAATATCGTTTCAATATCATTATTTATTTTTCGATAGCGATATTCGGTCTGATATACAGATATCAAATATCGTCCAACTCTACGTACTAGTACTACCTAAGTTCCGCTGGAGTTGGATCCGCCAATTCGTATTGAAAACGGCATTACCAGTAAGTGTGCCGTCCAACTCCCCGCACCGAGCTGATGCGGTTCGGACATGTAAAAGGCGCATCTAGGGCATCTGCTCCTACCACCCAACATGTTCAACCGAATCGGATCACCCCTTCGCAACTTCGGCGTGTCACAATTTGCATTCACTTTATTTCAGCAAAAACTCTCCGTTAAATAAAATGGCACAGGACATGTCAAATAATCTTCTCAGTTCACCTCCCTCCAGTATTTCCCCGCACCCCGATCGAATCCGGGAAAAAAAAGTGTTACTTATAGTATTAATGTCGGGTCTTTATACGCATTATCGTCCTAGCTTAAGTGCTCATAAATTAGAAAAAAAAATGGACAGAGCGACAGACGGACAGATACTAAGAACGCTAGGCTGTATGGCACTTCAGCCGAGGCCGCAAATGCCGTAAAAACGAACGAGCTAACAATAAAACAAACAGTAAAAGCTTTAACTTATGTTTAAAAGAGGCGGTCGTAAAGAGGATCGCTTCCTCTTTTATTACAAGGGCGGCGTTGCAGCGAATCTAGCAGCTCCGATTTTTCCTCTGGTTTTCTGTTTTTTCAGAAAAGATTATACTTGATTCTCGCAGAAATAGTTTTGTTTTACAATTGCATGCCGTTTAGCACGAACAACAGAACAACGGTGACTTTTCTGGCCTCTCATCGAGGTTCGAATAAAAAAATAAAAAATGATCCGATCAAAAATGTGTCATTTTTAATATTTTGTTTATATGCAAATCTATTTTCCGGGAATCGATTTCCGTTATAGTTGCAATTTGCGAAGTATTCAAGGATACAGAGGTAAAAGCACTCACAAGTCCAAATCTACAAATCCGAGGAGAATCGTACTATTCGTGAACAGCACGAACAATGAATTATCGAATTTTTACCGTGTCTGAAGCCTATTTAAGGGAATTAATGATGACTAGAGTGTCGTAAGTATTGTCGCACTTATCTTAGCTCTTTTCTGTTAAACTTAAAGCCTAAACTTTAGAACTTCATGCTAAAGAAGGAAAAGTTATCTTTGTGCTTTCGGTAAAGAAGCTTGTGACATCGTACTAACTTTTGAGGTGACAATACTAATAATAACATATTGCTTCACAAACCGATTTCAGCTCTAAATACAAAGTTTCGACAATTACTAATTTAACCTAACTTACTCCAATGTATTAGCCCACAAGTAAGACATGCTTTGAATCACAAGTCTGCCCTCAAAATTAGAAACTTGCTATTTATCTTAGATTCTCGCGAAAAGTCGGGCTGGCTCGATTAGTTAAGAACTTTTGAATAACATCGGTATTATCTCTTGAGACGTGGTATCTGAGCCAACAGCACGAAACACGCCTTCTATCCTTTGAAAACACCCGCCTGAGATGGATCTTAAACAAACACTAAGAAGAAAGGGTCACAAAGTCGCCAGATACCAATGAACCCCTTGTTACTTAAAGGACACCTAGAATTATTTACCATTTATTTTATAGAATTCACTCCCAGATAGTGTTAAGGCGGCTGAACACCAACAATTGTTTAAAAACAGAGTAAAGAAATTTTTTTTTGAGGGGTGAGGAGTCACGATTCAGAGAATGAAGGTATAAGTTACTATTTCTTTTTTTTATTACTTTATTTATTTATTTTTTCTTTCTTCTTCTTTTTTCTTTTGTGTGTTATATGAAAATAAAAAATGTTTTTTTGATTAATTAGTGTTGAAGTGAAATTAAGTTATTGTTTGGGTTGGGTTGAAGTAGTTTGTGGTAACCGCCCTGTGCCAGTGCATTTATGTCTTCTCATAGGCGGTTACCTATCATGATGGGTTATTGTGTAGTTTGGCAATAAAATAATCTAATCTAACCTAAAATCTAATGTTCCAATAATCAGAACTATCTGAATACTATAAAACTAGGCTCTGCTTTTAACAAATTATCCACGGCTTTGGCTGTTTTACCAGGTCCATTGACTTCTAACAAAAACTCAGCAAAATTGGAAAACAGGGAATATAGAATTACTAGTGGCAAGTGTATGTATGTAACACACGGAATTTGGGTCTCCGGGCTTAAGAATTAGTGAATGCAGTAACGGAAGTAGGTTGCATTGGTATTACAGACACGATGGATCCTTGAAGTTATCAAGATCCGCCGCTGGAGATACCTGAACCATGCCGCCAGGACGGGAAGCACCAGATCCCCGAACGCTATACTTCGGTGACAACCGGATATCCAGACAGAGGGCGACCGAAGAACACTCTTCGCCGCACCTACCAGTCGTCTATCTAGCCCGTATAGGAAAATGACTGGGCAGTGGCTTAAAGTAGTTGATTCATGTGGGCCGAGAAGGTGGGAGACACTATCATTTTACGATGGGTCGAATATTTACGAACACACTGTTACCTTTGTTTTCTCCAAAATCTTCATGGTATCCAAGGTTATCCACAAATTACTTTCACTCTTGAAAACAAGGTCGTCAACTCGCCATTACTCATTAAATATTCACTGATCTCCTGACGCGGGTCAGACCTATACTAAAATCTTCGAGAAGATCGAGGGGCGTATAAGAGGATTAAAACAACGAAGTATATCACCCTGTGGACGTTTAGATGTGTCAGAAGTAGAAACCCTCGGCCAATTTGACAAGTTTTGGTCTCGGAAGCTGAATATTATTTTGCTTAGTTTCATAATCTCTAAGAAATCGTTGTAACGAATTTAGTATAATTTACGGTGTTTGTTTATTGTGATCTGGTTTACATCCTTAATTCTTTGGACTTACGGGAATTAACAAGAAAAACAGGAAACAAAATACTCAAAGAAATCGATAATGCAAATAATTAGTTTGATTTTTCTACACATTTTCCATGTGCCTGCTACAATAAAAACAATTTGTTAGATCCATAGTCAAACTATGATCCCAGCCTCCCCATGACGTGCACTTCCGATCCGCGCCACTAGACGACCCAGCGGTCGGATCGAGTCGTGACTTCATCTTGGGTCTTGGGTGGGGGATTCGAGTTCTAGACGTTGCAAGTACTAGAATGCTTATGATGCAACTCCTTTAAATGAGATAACTGGCGTCTCTTTTTGACGCACTAAGCGCCTCAGGAGGTGTAGGAAGAACTAAGACCTAAGGTAAGGCATAACATCCTAGGAATTACCCAGCGACATGGCCTGAAGTTTAAAATCCGATTTTAGATCACACGAAAGCCGGATCGCCCTTTGACTTCCTAATCCATTGCACTGGAACTATAATAAATAAATACACTAATTACATGACATCCGGTGCCATCTCTTTTGGATCGCGGTTTGGGCGTCTCAGTAAATCGCTAATTTCTCTATCACATTTTTGCACTGCATAGAATTTCTGCTCAGATGTTTTGAGGTAATTAAGCTGTGCTTGTAGAGAATTAAACAAAACTTCGGCTGTTTTTAGCTTCTTTCCATGCCTCTCTAGGAGTATTGTGCATACCCGGTCTCAGACGGGAAAAGGTCCTCAGAACCCGGCGCCTCATCCAAAAAGAGAAGAAATCGCGGCAAGCGTGATAACCAATGTATTGCTAACAGAGGAAATAAAATGGGTTGTCGACATAACGTCCCCATTCGAAACGTCCCCTGTCGAAACGTCCCCGTCAAAACGTCCCCATGACAAAACGTCCCCATGACTAGTGTTGTAAAATTAACGTAAAATAAAAACTCGGTAAGTAAAATAGGTAAAATAAGGTAAAATTGGTAAAATAAGGTATTCCATGGAAAATATAGGGTAACATTGATGTTTAACAGTATCTCACAGGATTCAGACTTGGATTGAAAAAGGTCAACGTATTTGTCGCGTGTCGCATGTCGCGGCGGCCGGCGCTATGAATTAGATCAATAAAAATATTTATCTATTAAATATTTAACTGCATCTAGTGCAATTCGGATGATTGTGCAATTGCAAAATTTGCAGCTGGCAAAACTGATTTAGAGGAACTTCAGAGAATTTACTTTTCCGTTAAGTTTCAAATACAAATAGAAAAAAATGACATTAACACTTTGATCACAGTAATAAAGTAATAAAATACCTCAAGGTGACTTGAGGAGTAACTCGAAGAAATCCCTAGTTGTTCCGTTCTCTTCTTATTACCCCCTATCGAGCTAAAAAAAAAAACTTGCTGTCATGGAGTTGGTTACCAAATCAACCAGTTGATCCTCTAATACTGTGTGTCCAGGACTTTCTTTCAGTAGTAGTCTAAGGCATATTCGCCTAATCTCTGTGCATTATTTCCTTTTCTTTGGACATGGGCTTCATGTCAATGCCTGCATACTGCAGGTAGCAGCACAATAACACTCGACAACACTAATTAGGCGACACTAAGTTAAAATACAACATAGCAATTGCCCACAAAACATGTCATAGCAGACCTGCACTATTGGTAGGCTACTACTGTCACTTTCGTCCAAATTCCGTCCTTCTATTCACGGTGTTTTCCCTTTAACAAGAGCTGCAAGCTCATATGGCACTTGCAAGCTTTTTAGCTTGTATTCAAGTTATCGTAGTAGGATGTGAATGGATAGTAGCTTTGTCAGTGTGATGGGTTGTTTGGTACTACAGTTACGTTCAAAAGAAATGGTCACTTAGTTATATTTGCTGTTGTATAATATATTTGAACAATTTGTTTTAAATATTTTAACATCTTATGGAAAAATCAGCGAAATTTTCAAGCACTTCCTTTTCGACGGTGACGCTCGTGAGGTTCCGATCGCTCCATTCTAACCGTGTCACAGGATTTTCGGTTCCTCCCTCCGACCCCCCCCCCCACATTCATCGGATCCGGTCTCGACTTGAAATGGTATATCTGAGACATGAGGTCTTTCCAAATACCAAGTTTTATTAAGATTCAATCACCCATTCGAAAATTATGAATTTCAATAAAATTCCGGATTCCGGCTCCCCTCCCTCCCCCCACTATGGTCGGATCGGGCAAGTGATTATTTCCAAGTTAATTTGGCCGAGTCCATTATAAACCTGCCAAGTTTCATCGTCCTAGAACACCTGGAAGTAACTTCTTCCGGAACCCCACTCCAACTCCCCCCGTAGTGCACGAATCCAGTCCGGTTCTGTCAATGATGAACCTAGGGATTATTTTTGTTCCTCCCGCCAAGTTTCATCCCGATCGCTCCACTGTAAGCGTGTCACATGATTTCCGGTTCCCCCCTCCAACCCCCCCCCCCACATTCATCGGATACGGTCCGGACTCGAATCTCGAATCTCGAACGTCTGAGACATGAGGTCTTTCCAAATATCAAGCTTCATTAAGATTCGATCACCCGTTCGAAAATTATGCATGTCACTAAATTCCGGATTCCGGCTCCCCTCCCTCCCCCCACGATGGTCGGATCGGGCAAGTGATTATTTCCAAGTTATAGAAAATCACCTGTAATCAAAACTCTTGAAGCAAAAAGGATGATCATCAGGAGCACGAAAATGTATATTTTGCTCAAAAGTATTGTTTGTACTTTAAGGAATTTAGTTGCAAGCAAAACCCTTGAGGCAAAAATGATCATGGGCTTATAGGGATCACGAAAATGTATATTTTGCTTAACAGTATTTTTTTGTACTTTGCGGTTAGCATTAGTACTTTAATGGCCGGATCTGGGAACTAACTATTTCTAAGCCAATCATGTCAAGTCTTTAATTTTCAAGCCAAGTTTCATCGTCCTAGCATGTCTGGAAGTACCTTAACTTGCGATCACCGGAATTCCGGACCCCTAACTCCCCCAAAATGCCCGAATCCGGTCCGGTTCTGTCACTGATCTACATAGGGCTTGTGCTTGTTCTTCCCACCAAGTTTCATTCCGATCACTCCACTCAGTCCACTCCAAGCATGTCAGAAGGTTTCCGGATCCCCCTCCGACCCCCCCCCCAGCTTCATCGGATCCGGTCCGTACTTGAAATGGGACATCCGAGACATGTTGTCTTTCTAAATATCAAGTTTCATTATGATCCGATCACCCGTTCGGAAGTTATACATACCTCAAGATTCCGGATTCCCCCTCCCTCCACCCCCCCCCCACGATGGTCGGATCGGGAAGCTTACTATTTCCAGGTTAATCTGGTCGCGTCCCTGATTTACCTGCCGAGTTTCATTGTCCTAGCCCACCTGGAAGTAACTTAACTCCGTATCACCGGAATTCCGGAACCCCACTCCAACTCCCCCCACAGTGCACGAATCTGGTCCGGTTCTGTCAATGATGTATCCAGGGGTTGTGCTTGTTCCTCCCGCCAAGTTTCATCCCGATCGCTCCACTCTAAGCGTTTAACATGATTTCCGGTTCCCCCCTCCGACTCCCCCCCACGCACATCGGATTCGGTCCGGACATTATATGGGACATCTGAAGCATGATGTCTTTCCAAATATCAAGTTTCATTAAGATCTGATCACCCGTTCGAAAGTTATGCATGCCACTAAATTCCGGATTCCGGCTCCCCTCCCTCCCCCCACGATGGTCGGATCGGGGAAGTGACTATTTCCAACTTAATCATTTGGGGTCCCTGATATGCCTGCCAAGTTTCATCATCCTAGCTTATGTGGAAGTGCCCGAACTAGCAAAACCCTGACCGACCGAAAGACCGACCGACGGACGGACAGAAATTGCGATCGCTATATGGCACTTGGCCGAAGGGCAAGTGCCATAAAAATCAGATGTAATACTCATGTTTTGCTTTCTGATGCCGTCCTGGTCCCCCCTGGTCCCTGGAGTCCCTGGGTAGTTTTGCTTTGACACCAAATGTAAAGATGTCAGTGAAATACAGGTAAATTCGCAAAATGATGTTTGAAAACGGTTTCCTAGTCCTCCCTGCAGGCCCTGGGTGGGTTTTCCCGTCAACATGTGTAAAAATGGCAGTAAAATACGGGTAAATTACGTAAAATACCGGTAAAATACGTAAATTACGAAAAATAGTAAAATACCGAATTTTACCGTGACCAATTTTACCATTAACAACACTACCCATGACAAAACGTCCCCATGACAAAACGTCCCCTGGCGAAACGTCCCCGGCTACAGATTTACATCAGACCGGCATTCTCTCACAGCGGAATAATTTAAGACCACGGCATGGGAAAAAGGGATTATAATCGCCTAGGTGTATAAATGTTATCCCGAGCAAGTCAGGGTTTATTAATCACTTGACGACTGCCACAAAATGCTAAAGACTGTTACCAAGTCAAAAAGCAAAGCCCGATGATCCGAATCCACCTATGAATTTGTTTCATGAAGGTAAGCAACCTAGGACTTGTTCAGCTTTTCTCTTTACTTGTCTCAGAATTAAGGGACGGGACTCGGCCGGCTATGAGCCATTGCAGATTTTGGGGCACTCTTGACCTACAGGTAAATAGGTATAATTGCATGCACTGGATTCTCCAATGACACTGATCCAGAATTCTAGATTTGGAAGGCACTTACCGGCCGGCGCTTAAATACTTGTCCACATTAGCAAATTAGTTGCAACTGAGTAAGACTTTTTTTGTCAAGCGACCGGTCCTATGTCCGATCATTCCTGCTTATAAGGAATGTTCCCATATCTGTAATGCACACTGTGAAGTTGTTTTACCTCGATCATGCACCTGAAGATCGAGTCGAACTTAAAAATCTATGCTTGGGGACGTTTCGCCGTGGGGACGTTTTGTCATGGGGACGTTCTGTCACGGGGACGTTTTGACACGGGAACGTTTTGACACGGGGACGTTTTGTCATGGGACGTTTTGTCACGGGGACGTTTCGACGGGGACCGGCAGGGGACGTTTCGTCGGTAAGCCAATAAAATACATTTGAAGCGAAGTAAAGAATCTCGGTGGATGGAAATACTACTGAAGTAGAATGAATTACTATTATAAGTGCGACTTGTCCTTTATGATGACGACGATATAGCCTAGGAATGCGAGCGATCAATTAAATGTTTAACATATAGGGTGGAGACTTGACAGTCCATGTACCCGTAACTTATTCACTTATAACTTTTCTCGAACAGGTATATAATAAATTTATTCCTATGTCCCACTAGTAGTTATATTAGCCTATGACAATAAATTTTGTGGAGGTTGATACGATATCACATCAGCCTCCTGAGAGGATGATACGAAGTCGTGTCAACCACCACAAAAGTTCATCGAGCACTTTTCTTCAACTACTGAAAAGTAGAACATGTTAAAACCCCCCAACAAATTAAAAACATCACTTTCAGAAAAAAAAGACACTAAAAAATAATACAGACAAAAAATGTTGGAATACATGAAAGAAAACGTTGCTTTCGTCGCCAACCAACCTGGGACATACCTTGTTACAACCACATTCCAACTGAAAATGCAACTTGTCAACTGAAACAACATTACTTCCAACATACTTCAGCTTATTTTCCTCTACTCTCAAAAAGGCAGCAATTTTTTTTTTTTAACGCCATTTTTTCGATAGAACCTGTGACTTCTTGCTGGAAAACAATGACGTTTTGACACCAATGAAACTAGGTCCTTTTCGACAGCTATTAACAAGAAATCTCGCATTATCTTCTTCATAATTCTACGCCTCAACTTTTACGCTTCATTTTTGTCTTTACTTGGAATATTTTGCAACTACGACCGTAAACGATTGCCAAAAATTTAATCTTTTTTTGCCACATACAATAGCGGGTTTTCTTCAGAAGTGACCTTAGAAATGAATTTGCTGGGCTTCGCTTCATTTCCCACTGAAATGCAGGATTTTGTTAAAATCAAATTCTTCGTGTCGGGATGAACTTTGTCTGGTACGGCCAGCAGTGCTTATTCTGAACATCACTAACAGAGCCCAAGGTGAAAAAAAAAAAAACTAAGCTGGCTTTTCAGTTAAGCGTTAAAATGTTTATCACCAAGATCCCAGGGTTGGTCACCAAGAACCAGGGTGTACGAGTTACTTGCTTACTTCAGGATACTTTGGGTTACTCAGGGTTACTTTGGGTTACATTGGGTTACATTGGGTTACATTGGGTTACTTTGGGTTACATTGGGTTACTTTGGGTTACATTGGGTCACGAGTCTTGCGCAAAAATGGCGTACATCACGCTTACAATTGTCTCAAAAGTATCCCAAAGTAACCCAAGTATCTCAAAGTATCCCAAAGTAACCCAATGTAACCCAATTTAACCCAAAGTAACCCCTCGTGCGCAAGACTTGCGTGGTGATGTTTCAAACTTTTCGTCAGACGAGACGAGGCGCCGATTGTAATATCTTGAAACTGATGCAAAATTCCTTCACGAAACAACTGAAATTCACGGAAACTTAGAGATACTTTGGGATACTGTGGGTTACTTTTGATACTTTGGGTTACATTGGGTTACTTTGGGTTACATTGGGTTACATTAGGTTACATTGGGTTACTTTGGGTTACATTGGGTTACTTTGGGTTACATTAGGTTACATTGGGTTACTTTGAGATACTTTTGGGTTACTTTCCAGGGTGTACGTAGTTACTTTTGGTGACCAACCCTGGCCAAGATCATAACAATGGTAATCTGGGAAAAACCACAGAGAAGCTTCACTCTAACAAATATCGAAGTAAAGGACTTGATTCCACTTATGACCTATAACCTATATCCAAATTAACTTCGGAAAACAATGTGTCCTTTTTTCAACAGTTGCTAATCCGTTACTGGAAAGTCATGGCGAAATCATAGCCAAATCGCGTCTATGCCCTCGTAAAAAGCCTCGTAAACTTCGCTGGATAAGACAGAAATAAATAATCGTATTTTTAATTATTGCTATGACGTCATTTCCAGTCCTCCTTTACTAACATTTTATTTGTTACCCCTTTTAGCGTAAGCGTGTTTTCTTTGTTGAATTTGCGGAATGGACTCGTACTTCTGTCGGACGGAGCCGAGAAATAAGAACTTGATTCGATAGCATTAAGGCAAAACATGACAGGTAATGAAGAGCACTTAGCCTACCTAAGCAAGTAAAATGCGGTTTAAATAACAGTAAATTCAACTGATAACATCGAATATAGAACCAGAAAACTCGCTTACTCCGTGCTTTGCGGTCACTCATTGGCACCAGTGCTGAGAAACATAAAAATCAAATTTGACTTTCACTCACACGGAATTATTCTGGCATAGCCCACAAATCAGCTAATAGGAAAATTAAACTACTCTTAAAAAGAGAGATTCAGTCTACGAGACTTCTGGGCTATCGACTGAGCCTTCTACATGGCGGTTGACGCTGGAAGAATTTCACAATGAAACACACTTTTTTATATAACCAAAAGAAAAAATTCTTACTTCAGTCTATCATTGACAAAAGATTAACTGACGAACCAGTCTTCTGTCGCATAGTTAAACCGAATGCTTATACCCGACCCTCAGGCTCACAAGCTCTTCTCTACAATGCTCCTCGGAGCGCGACAAACAACATACTGGCGTGTAAGGGATTCGGTGATGGGATTTAGAAACTTTGAAATAAAGACCACCGACTCCTGGAGAAATAACTTAACCGAGGTTTACTGAGCGACGGGCGCAGCTTTTCTCGGGGAAGTTTATGCTTGGGTGGGGAAGTTACCACTCTGAAAGTTCGAGAAGCTTCAAGAGGATAGAGAATACCATCGCTCTAACCTGCGGCGTACTCACTACTGGAACTATTCAAACACATACGGTTAACAATCGAAACTTTTTACCCACCATGCTCTGTCAACATTGCAGAGGGGTGGCTTCGAAAATATGAGGTCACTTGCCACGCATGCTTCACAGAATTTTGTTGCGGGAGCAACACCTTGGTTTTCATGTTTTTTCCTAGTCCTCTGGTTCCAGCTTACAGTATTCTCAATCGCATGCATCTCCCGGCTTACGAGCCAGTAACCCTGCTTTCGAGCCAGTCTCCCTGCTGGGGACGTTATGCCCGGCTTTCGAGCCAGTCTCCCTGCTGGGGACGTTATATATGTATGTATGTATGTATTTTCAAACAATAAAATAACTTGAACTAAACCTTGTATGTCTGAGCTTGTCAAGAGTATCAATAGTACGTTTTAAACATGTAAGCCTTAAGAGGATCGTCCTCTCAGTCGCATGTTTTGTTTTGATCTGTTCAGAATGACTGTCGTGGGTTTTAAGCTTGTCATATAATGAGTCACATATTCTGAGCTTGTTCGAATGACAGTCATATGTTTTGAGCTTCCCAGAATGACATAAAGACTGTTACCAAGTCGCGGATTTCGCCGTGCAGCGAAGAGTTTGAACACAAACTGGTTTTGTAAAAATATGTATGTATTTTTAGCAGAAATAGGCTTGTGACGACTGCTTAGAACCTGAACACATTATTTCGTAATCGTTTTCGTCAAGCATACAACACAGGTACAGACGCATAGAGGTACCGCAAATCCGACAGGGAAAGTCAACTTTTTGACAATCAGTTATTCGTGAATAGCGGAGCAACTAAGTAACGCATTCTCATCGGGTCTTCAAGCCTCTTTAAGTGAATAAGTAATGGGTAACTAAATTGTCCAGTCTCAGCTCTTTTCGGTTAAACTTTAATTTTTCTTGAAATTCATATCATTATTCGGCTGTAGTGCTGTGTTTCTTGTCGATTAATTCTAACCGGTATAATTCTTATCCTTGTCGAGAATTGACAATTCGTATGTTTTATGCCCCCCCCCCCCCCACTTGGAACCGCCCCCATTTCTTACAAAAAAAATCCAGAAAAAGCATCAAGTTGGAGGTAGAGTAAGTAAGTAGTAAGTAAGAATACAGCATGCAACACTGCTATTTATTTATTTATTTAATTCAGCCGTAGCCATACACAGAGGGAAAAACACACAATAACACTACAATCACATATAACCAAATATGTAACAAAGATCATCGAACCACAAGTTCATCATTCCATTTTTTCCACAAAGGCAGAGAAAGTTGATCTAGGAATTACATAACCTTTAAACCAAGGCTAAGTAACAAAAGCCGGGAGACCTAGCATATGTTTTTTTGTTTTTTTTTAGCTTCCAGGGACTACCTTTTCATCTGTTTTGCAATGTAGCATGCTTCTACTAGTTATGTATTTATTTATTTTAACTCACCAACGGCCAACAAGGGCCGTATACCCCAATGTCATCATGCGAGGTCACGGTCATTCAGGATAAATGCATTCAAAATATACTACAAAATATTCTTCCAAGAACAATTGGAAAAAGTCTGGAACAAATTATTTGGCAGACTTTGGCGAATATCCTAGCTTACCGAGTGAACAATAATCAATCAACCAATCAACTTTAATACGTAATAGCTTCAAGTTCAACCGAAAAAGGACTGTGACTGATAGGACAATCTAATTGCCAATCACTTCTTCACTTTAATAGGCTTGAAAACCCGACGAAAATGCATTACTTCGTTGCTCCGCTATTCACGAATGAATGATTTGCCTATATAGTCGAGTGTATAGTAGCCTATAGGAGTACTCTATAGTAAGGTGTGTCTGTGTCTGTCTCTGTTCTTTGTTGATTGTTCCCCGTTGACACCTTACGGTATTATTATTATTATTATTTAATGAAAAACCTGTCACATGACAAATCATGAAAAGACAGAACTTAAGGAAGAAGAAAAAGAAGAAAGAAAACAACAACAAACAACAAAACATAGCCTACTACTTGCACGAAACGTAAATAATCAACTCCAAGAAGTTGGCCCAATTCATGACCAGCTACTTTTTTTGTTGTGTTTTTGAATGACCCGGGAGATAGCAAGTTCGGGGTATGCAATTCTGTATTTTTTTTTACTTTTGGTGTATTTCTGTGCCAAGGTGGTAGACGTATACATTTGTGTGGAACTTGCGTGGCTTTTCTCAAGTGCAATAATTATGTCTTTTCGAGTTTTACTAGTTCGGGCACTTCCAGATGAGCTAGGACGAAGAAATGCTTAGGAAGAACCCGAAAAACGCCACAACTCACCTTGCTTTCCTGAACGATCATCGTCGGAAGGGTACTGTCGCCGCTCTCCGGGGACTCCTTGGAGAGTGGAGGGGAGCCGCGAGAATAGTCGGAGTCACTTTCTATGGACTCCAGATGGAAAAATGGAAAAAACTCAGGAAATGTATCCTCATGGATTTTATTCATAAATTTGCTGATCTACTTCCTTGGCAAACTTATTTGGTGACGCAGTTAGACTGTAAAAGCCATGATCCACTTTATTTTCACGTTTCCTTATTTTTATTTGTTTACTTACAATTGCGGAAGCTACAAAAAAACATGGTCAGAGTAAAATAGACTCTTTTTTTTAGTCAAACTGGATTTAGTTAGTTTCTCTTTCCTGTAGGATCTTGATCATCTGTTGGGATAGTTCTTTCCTCTTTGACTTCCAAAGTGATGATGCAAACTGATTGCGCATAAGGACGTTTATATCCTTAGGTTAGGCCTATCGCCTTTGCATTCGAAAAGCACATGTTGCAGATCTTGTTCCTGGTCTTGTTCTACCCGCTGACATGTTCTAAACTTCAGGGCAGAGCAAAATAACACTAGAGAGTAGCGCCAAGACTTGAACAAAGTGACACACACTAGAATAGCAGCGACACTAGCACCACTAGCGATAGAGAACGTCCCTAGCGAAACTCAATCAGTGGTGCACCAGCGCTGCCTCCAGCAGCTTCACATTCTAAACACAGCAAAAAAAGATACAACCTCCCCTCACTGTCAGAAGTTTCATAACAGATAGCGCATAACACTTTCAAGAATAACACCTTTTCATTTAGAAATAAAGTGTTATGACCAATTAAGTTTACACTATTTCGTGCCTAGATCTCCAACAACACCTTCAATTGGTAAAAATACTAACGGGAACGAAAGAAACATAACAGATAACTTCACAAAGTGTTATCTATTGAAACCGTGCATCCTTCTGTTGTCGTTATGTAACTTCTGACAGTGTAATATTTTTACCAATTGAAGGTGTTGCTGGAGATCTAGGCACGAAATAGTGTAAACTTAACTGGTCATAACACTTTATTTCTAAGTGAAAAGGTGTTATTCTTGAAAGTGTTATGCCGTATGCGCGATCTGTTATGAAACTTCTGACAGTGCTGTTTCCTCGATGTGTGCAGACCGCATCTTAGCTTTACCAGACATTTCTAAACCCATAGATTTATTTTGCTTTAAATGCCGCAAGCATAGTGCGCGGTGCTATGAGTATGGCCCGTTTTCGAAGGACGGAAACCATGAGCGTGTTCCACCCTTTTAACAATAGTAACTATTAATTCCTATTTTTGTTCCAACAACTTCAAAAGTTACTACGCTGACCGTTCCAGCCTTATCAAAATTATAGCTAATAGTAACTATCTGCTTATCATGCTCGGGAGCGTAGTAGCAACGGATCTCTGTAACGTGATTGGTCCGATCAGCCAGCGGTGTGATATTTGACCGAAAAAAGCGTTCCAGTCTTGACGCCAAGAAGCCAACAATCGTGACGTCATGCGTATAGTAACTACGGTAAATAGGGTGAAACACGCTCCATAGATCTTGGCACTACTCCCTAGTGTTATTTTGCTCTGGTTCACGGTGTTGTAGTTGTAGAGCTGTGGAAGCCCCAGTCGAACTGATGATGATGACGACTTCCTTCCTCCTTCCTTCAAATGTCTGGCACTTGGGTTCCACTCTGGATCCCTTTCGGCCTTGGTTGCTTCTACTTCTTCGTTGCTGCCGTTACGAGATGTTGTTTTCTTGGAGAAGAGTGACGATCTGGTGGTAGATTTCCCTCTGTTGCTTGAGAGGGATTTCGAGGTCTACGATGGTTGAGATGTCTTCTGGTAAGTTGAACTGGCTGGTCATTCTCTTGATCCTTGCTGCTTGAGGGGCTGGGCTCTTGCAGTTGAAGAGGATGTGTTGCAGAGTTTCGGGATGGGAGGCACAGAATCGGCAACTAGGGTCCGGTCTCAGTTTGAATAGGTATTCTTCCTTTCTGAAGATCAGAGCGAGACTTTTGATTCTGAGATAGAGTCTGTTGTCCTCCGCGTCTCTGAATATTGGTGCGATAGCAGGTTGAGTGGGTTTGGGTAAATAGCTGATCCGTTTTCTCAGAACATCCCTGAAGTTAGTTAGTGCTGCCGATAGGTCTGTTGTTCCTTCTATTGTAGAGCTGGCTAGTTTGTCCGCTTCTTCGTTGTATTTGATGCCTTGGTGGCTTGGTATGTGCTGGAACTCTATCACTGTGCCTGATAGGTGGATTTTAAGGAGCAGTGATCGTAGTCTGGTAAGGTCAGTGTCTGCTGCTTTCTGGTGGAGGTTTCTGATTAGAAGTAGCGCTGATTTGGAGTCCGAGAAAATGACAGCTTTTTTGGACACTGGTGGTTTAACGAGGATCACTTTGAGGGCTTCAAGAATCGCTGCTACCTCTGCGGACAGGATCGATGCACCATCTGGGAGTCTGTGGGATATCTTCAGGCTGTATCTCGGTATCACTGCTGCTGCAGCCGCTTTACCCTGTTTAACGGATCCGTCGGTGAAAATGTGGAGGTGGTCGCCGTAGTCGTAGTTGGACTTTTGTAGGAAGATGGCTTGTACTTGGAGTGGGGTATAAGTGGATTTTTTCCCTTTCATGAGTTCCAGGGAGACGATCGGTTTTCTTGTGGTCCAAGGTGGGGTTTCGGTGAAAATGCACGGGACGAGCTTGTTGAGTCTCCAGTTGGGGACTTTGGTTTCAAACAGGTCCCACGCCGGGATGGATCCTTTGGGTGGGTTTCTGATGAAGGTTCTTTGGTAGACTATGTGCTCGGGCCCGTACGCCTGAATCTTCGAAAAATATTGAACCGTTAGCTTAACGACTCTATCCTTCACTGATGGTAGTCCTGCCATCTTCCGTGTACGAGGTCCTGACGCATGTTTGTGAAGGTCTAAAGCTGACCGTAGTGCCATATTTTGGATGGTTTCCAGCTTGTTGAGCTGATTATCGCTGCATTGGCCGTATGCGACAATGCCAAATTCCATTTTTGACCGTATGTATTTTTTGTAGAATTCGATCAGAATTTTTGGGGTTGCCCATTTGAAAGACTTCAGCCTCCTTAGGATCACTATCCTCTTCACGCAAGCCTGCTGGACTTCTTCGACTTGTTTGGTCCAGTTTAGTAGAGGGTCGAGTGCTAGACCGAGAAGTCTTGGGGTTTTCTCGTAAGCCACTTCCTGTCCATGTAATCTGATGATTGGTGGCGTGAAGGATCGTTTTCGGCAGAAAACCACTGCCTTGGTTTTCAGCGCTGATATGGGCAAGTGGAATGTTTCCGAGAAAGCTTCCAGTTCTTCAATGGATTTTTGCAGTTTCTTTCCGATCTCTTGTGGGCTGTCGCCAGTCTCCCATAAATGTAAGTCATCAGCAAAGGCTCCTTTTTCGGTTGTTTGGGAACTGAAATCGAGTTCGCTGAGAAGGATCAAAAATAGGGTTGGGCTGAGAGGCGACCCCTGGGGTAGACCCATGTCTACTTTGCGTTCAGATGATGCCTGGTGGTTGACCTGGACGCTGAAGCTTCTACCCGAGAGGAAGCTCTCAATGAAGTTGATGAAAATTTCCGGGAAGTCCATGGAGCGCATTATTTCCAACAACTTTCTTCTTAGGACATGGTCGTAAGCCCCCTCGAAATCAACTAGCACTGCTACTAGGGCCTTTCCATTTTTGAAGGCCTGTTTAACTGCTTCTTCCAGAACCAGTATGTTATCGGTAGTGCTGTGCCCTTTACGGAAACCCGTTTGGAAATTTGGGATTAGATTGTTTGTTTCAACGAACCACTCTAATCGTTTCTGGGCCATTTTTTCCATGATCTTTCCCAGCACTACTAATAGAGATATGGGGCGGTACGACCTAGGGTCTTCTGCGGGCTTTCCTGGTTTCCTTATAGGTTTGACGAGGGCTTTCTTCCACAGTTTTGGGAACTTTCCTTTTGTCCATGCGGCGTTGTACACGTGTAGGAGGGCTTTACGGAACTTGTCACCTGCTTCTTCCACCCATCTGTGGCTTACTTCATCTTTTCCTGGAGCGGAGTCCATATTTGCATCTTCCAAGCAGCTCTCCAGCTCCGCCTCACTGAAGGGGGCTGAAAGTTCTTCTTTGAATTTGGTTTTTGGGTAGAGCCTGCATACTTTGGGTTTGCATTGTGTGGGCGGGGCTTTCTGTTTATCAAAATGTTCCGCAAATATCTCGGCTTTTTGATGGTCCTGGAGAATTGCTGTGTTGTTCACCTTGATGTTTGGGATTCTGTCGGGCTGAATGTTGTTTTTCCCCCCCATTTTGTTGATGAAATTATGGACCTTTGATATTGGGACCAATTTTGAATTTTAAAATTCCCGCCACACACACTGATTCGACGTTTCCTGTTAGCCGTTGTAGCTCTATGGCTCTATGTTAACTGAAGCGGGGATATTTCAAATCAAAATAGGGACGTGGATGTAAGCAGTGTAAGGGGCCCCAGCGACCACGCAGTCAAGAGGGGTCCAAAATACGTTTCATCTTAAGCCACTATATAATTTATTTCCCTGTGCATTTTTGCTTGTTAAGACGGATTATCAAGGTGCCATAAAATGTCGAAAGGAAGATATTCAAAAGGTGTGTAACCTAGATTTCTTTAACTTTAGTCTAAAGTTTTGCTTCTCAGAAGCAGTTTGGTTTGGGGAACTTCCCCAAACTTTCTAAAGTTTAGAGAGTTTTGGGGAAAGTTTTGGGGAAAGTTTGGGGAACTTCCCCAAACTTTCTAAAGTTTAGAGAGTTTTGGAGAACTTGTTTGAGTAGCAAAATTCCATTCCTGTGAACGAGATATAGCCAATAGGCATGCAATTCCCATTGACGCCATTGTTAGGGTAGCCAGTAATTTTTTTTTTAATCAAACCTGAGCTGTTGAAGATCAAAATGTGATTCTCCTTTCTTTTAGCTTTGATTTGAGGACAAAATCACCTCTCTATCTTGCCTCTACTAAGCATCCTAAATCTTCTTTAGAAAACAGTATTTTCCATAAGAAAATGCCTATGTTCATCCAAAGACTTTAGGGTTTTGTCCATCTAGTGACCAGCTTGGAACTATGTGCTTCTATGAAATTCTATGAAACTGGGTATTTTGAGCTGGTTTTGAGTGCATGGGGAGCCCCAGCAAGTGAGTTGGATGAGAAAATATGAATAAAATCATTAAGGTTATAGTCCAATAGACCTATTGCTGCTATAGGCTGCTGACTTTTCCTACCTAGTATCAACAAATTTTTGTAGGCAAGTTCAGCTACTTTTTTTTACATCTAAATTTACATTGAATATTAAGAAATAATATTAAATAGCTAGGACATCTTACTGATGGCCTTACAAAACAGACAATTTTGTCCTGAATGCAATGGTATTTTCAAAATATTTTTTGAAGATGTTTTAGATAGGTAAAACTGATCAGGAAAATTCACAGCAATTCCTGCATTCATTACAAAAAAATCGCCAATTTTTGCCACTAGGTGTTTTTGTGGCCACCCTACCATTGTTTCTTTCCAGCCTCTACACTGTGCCTCCACTTACCCTGCACTTACCACATGTGTGAAATTGGGCCTTGATTGAAAGGTCTAATTCAGGTCTAATTATTCTCTACAGCCTAATATTTTGCCAGCATTGCCGACCCTTTTTTCTAAAGTTTCGCTAACCATGGTGAAATTGTTTTTGGGCCACCTTCCATTTCCAGTTTTCTTGTGCGATTTTCATAGATTTATTTACACTACCAGTTTAACCTAAATAGTTTAGTAAATAGCTTAAGTTTGTTTCCATTTTGTCTGGATTTTGAAGATACTGGACTTGGGGGATTGTGAATACTCTGTCCAGGATCTTTCCTCGGACTGAAATCACTTTTCCTCAGTTCTTGTTATCTTTTATTTTTTATTTTTTATTGTTGGTTTCGCTGGACGTGTGAACGGGTGGTGTTGGGGACCGGGTGCTGCCGGGAGAACACGCACAATTCCATTAGTATGAATGGCATGTAGTGAATCATAAATGTTGTATTTAGTTAAAGAAGTCTTGCTATCCCGTTCACTACGAATTTGTCTTCTCAGTTGGGCTCTGGACATTTTATTATTTAATTTATTTTAAAAAAGAACCTGAACGTTTAGTGTGACCATTTGCACCAGCATTTTTCTGTTGCACGTATTTACAGCTTTTTGACTTTGTTTTACACCATATAATTCTTCAAAGAAGAAATAGAAGTTGGATGACATTTGAATGACAGTTGGATGACATTTGAATCAGTTTGACAAGGATAGATGTATTTTGATGTTCTACGAGCAATCCCCTGGTGACTTTAGTATTTATTTATACAAGTATACCAGGGGTGGTGTAAAGAGCAGGGGTAGTGAAAAAAAATCAGCAATAGCATGGTATCCTGTACTTGCCTGTACTAGGATGCTCACCAAAAATCACCTGTGCAGGAGAATTTGGGCTATCTGAGACGACAAAAATTAAGAAGTTATGTTTTTGCATAATTGTCAATTTATAAAGTTACCTCCTGTGTACCTCCTCAAAAATCTAGAGGTGCCATCTGGGTCATTACCACGTTTCCATTGTCTAAACTATGACATATGGCCCTTGGCTGGAATAAAGGTATTCCTGCAATGGTTTTCGAAGGGATAGGCCTATGCCTTCCCTGAGAAGAGAGCTCACTCAAGGAGTTGCTGAAAAAGTGACACCCTGACTTTGCTCTATTCACACAGTTTAAACTTCAATAGGAAAAGTAAAAAACAGAAGAAAGAGATCAAGTCACCAAGACTGGGTCGGCTTCCACACAGGACCATCACCTAAGTCTAACACTGTCCTTACCCAAACACAAGTTAAAAACTTAGTTGTTGTTTGTGAAAAGGCTGACTATCATCCTTCGGGCTACTGGAGATAATAACATTGTCTAAAATAAATACAGCTGAATTTCAAGTTCTTGCAATGACACACAATACATTCTTTTCAGAAATATTGGTCTTGCTGAGGGACAAAGCATGTTTCATGAAGCAGGGAAAGTTCAAATCTGCTTCGGAAATTTGCAACTCAGTTGGGAGCAAACTCCGTTCAAAAGGACTATATGAAGATGCTCTTGCTTTCCATCAGGTAATTATGTATTTTCTTTTGTTGACTTCATTTCTTTTAGTTTGATTTGCATGACAGTTGCAGCCTTCAATACAAGTGTCAGGGATCTTGTGAAATGCATAAGTTGTGAATGGGTGATCCAATAATGGTGAGACTTGATGGGTGATAGAAGCAGATTGCCTATATGCATCATTTGTGTATGTCTGAATTGCATATGACCATGGTGAGGGAGTTGGAGGGGGATCCCGGAAAGCAGAAATTTTCCGAAAATGCTCAGATTCTATTGAAACTTGGACGGGTTGTAAGAGGAGATGTTCTGTATGGGCTATTTATGTGTCCGGAATGAATCCGGCAATGGTGGGGAGTTGGAGAGGGTTGATTGGGACGACACCTAGATGATACAAAGGTCACATGCTCTAGATGGGTAATTTTGATGTCCGAGATCCGAGCTCTCTATGAAACTTTATGGTTGGTACGAACAGCTGGCTTAGGTGTCCCATTTCTAGGTTCGAACTGCAACTGGTGACAGTGTAAAATTGGAAGGGGTAGGGTGGGGGATTTGTGACGTCCCCGTTTACTTTCCTTTCCCACCTACTCTTAACGAGTTCCATATGAATTTGTAGCTATTTCTTTTTTCCCATGAGCACTTCACAGAAAGAATGCGGAGAACTGAAATTAACTGCAGTCTTCGTTGCAATTAAAAAAGGAAATGACCAAGCTGCAAGACGAATTTACAGTTTGTAGGAGTTGGTTGAGTTCTTGACGCTTTGTACTTCATTTTTGTTTTTATTTTAGGAGGAGAGAGAGCTCAGTGAGATGTGTGGGGTTGTGCTGGATATTGCCGTTGCTGAGCGGAATATCGGAGAAGTGCTTTTCGACATGGAGAGGTTTGATGAAGCTCTTGAACACCATCGTGCCTATGTCGGTGAGTGGATACGGATACTCTGCTCCTCCAGTTCCATTAATTCCGCATGCAGCATTCTTTCGAGGGTGGAATCTGCTGATAGCGAGGATCCAAACTTCGGCTGATGCTTGGTGTTACTGTTCTGTGCCACAGTTACCTTCATTTCCGGCATTAATTATAGGGAGGTGGGGGGGGGGGAGTTTCCCATATAAAACGACGATTTTCTTTTAGGAAACTTTCTAGTAGGTTAACAGAAAATATTTGATTTTCTACACTTCCGACGGCGCTGCCTACTTTACACACAGTTTCGTCTCGGACGTTGTAGTGTCGAGCCTCCTACGAGACCCCCTCCCTCACTTTAAAATTTGAATTGAAGGGTCTGCCGATCTTAGTGCGAGTGTCAGGTGAAGGTAAAGTCCTCTACAGTAAGAGTCTGTTTCTCTTGGATGTCAGCCTGTCGCAAGCCAGTGTGAAGGAGGAAGGCTGGGCGACAGAATTGCAACCTGTCCCTGTAAAAAAGACTCATCAGCGGAAACGTCGGCAACTGCCTTGTATGAATTATCTTCCCCCCTCCCTTTTTTTATCCGAATTACTGCATTGAAATTGTGCATCAGAAACCATCATTTCTTTTAGCCAAGGCAAGAGAAAGTGGAAACCGACTAGAAATGGCAAGAGCGACATATACATTGGGTCGCTCTTGCCACCAGAGATCCATGTTTGATCAAGGTCTTTCTGAGACAGATGTATCACAGCTGCAGGACAAAGCGGAGGATTGTTTCAAAGAGAGCCTGGACACCCTAGAAGTTTGTCGGGTAAGGTTAGTAACTATGGTATCGCATGTTTAATTTTTTGTCGTTTTTCAACATTAGAATTGCTACGCTGTAGTAGCATATTTATTAGGTAAATAAATTACCTAATTTACCCCTGATTTGTCCTCCTATTCATTATCCTTTATTAGCTTATTGCCTAGCACAGGTGCTTATCTGAACCAAGCCAAAATCGCTTATACTCAGGGCTCATAATAATTTGTTCAGGACCTATTATTCAGAAGGGACTTTGATCCTTTATGTAGAGCATTCTTCCACCTTTAAGGCGTTTTTCGGTTGTGGCTCGAAACAATGTTTCCGCTTTTTCTGTTGCCCACAAGTGTGTTCCGTGGCCAACAAGGTTCGTGTGACTCGCTTTGTGCCTCGAATATGACAAACAATTTTTGAGGTGATTTTTAATTTGTGGCTCTAATTTCAACTTTAGCGGTAAATGAAGTCCAAATAATAAAATTAGCTACTGTATCAAGCAGATAAAGCTGAGTATCCTTCTAGTACAGAATAGTAAGGACGTAACCCTAAGGTTCTATTTATTGAAATTTTATCTGGATTTTATTTTTATTTGCAGACGTTTGGAGTTACCGCCAAAAAAAAACATACGATGAAAGTGGGAATTTGTAAATTCGTGGGTTTTTGTAATCATTTGTAAGCAAATCCCTTCGAGTCGCAAATTATCATGGGCCCTAGGGGATCATGATACCATATCGTTTGGTCAAAAGTATTTTTTTTGCACTTTGCGGTTATGATGAGCACTCCAAGAGGGCTAAGAAGTTGTTTGCAAGCAAAACTCTCAAGGCACGAATGATCATCAACCCTTGGGGATCATTAAAATGTATTATTTGGTAAAAGTATTTTTTCACTTTACAGTTAAGATGCGCACTTTAAGGCAGTTAGAAATTCATTTGTAAGCAAAACCCTGTGAACAAAGTCACGGAACGAGCTTATGACAAGGGTTAAAAGATTACATTTCTCTATTGTCTTATTCTGATTGGAGAGAAACCGAACTATCCTAATTGGAGACTTCGAAAAAGAAGAAGGAACTAACCACTAGAAAACTGACGGGGAGAACGGGATAGATGATGCTTTGTTGTTCCTGCTCTCATGCAATCCTAGACAGCAAAGTCGCACTTGATTCTCGTTTTCCTGGGATTTCCTTTTGAGCTTATATTGCAATTAGTAGGATTTTGCAGCTGTATTATGCTTCAGGAAAACAAATTAGTGCAGAAGTGGAATGTTAATGTTAAATCTGTGACACGCCAGGAGATTAAGACCGAAACGCACAAGTGACTTCTAGTATTCGAACCTACAGAATCTGCAGAAGTACAGTCTGTCACAGTCTGTGAAACCCGAATACTTACGTTTCCTTGGCAGTTTGAAATTGTTAAAGTTTTATTTGAAGTTGATTAGATGTTCTTTATAGGGATAAGGAGATGCGCTGAATTCGTTTCTGAACTATCTTTTCTTGGCTGGACAAGTAGTTCGCTCGGAATTCGGCCGAAACCGGAAATTTGGCAGAAGTAAAGCAGGAAGTTTCGATCAGTATCGTCAAAATAGATATGGCTTATACAGGTATATCTGAACTTGATTTTCTCAGATGATTAGCCTAGCGAAGACTGGATCTGGCGTAGACAAGACCTAGTTGTCTGGGTCAAATATTAAATTTTTGGGATCCCATCGATAACTTTGGTCTTGTTACTAATTTTACGGTGCGGACATATAGTCAGACAAATAAAGTTGAAAAACGGATTCAGCATATCTGTTTACCCATTATCGAGCCTCTGATCGTGTTCAGCGAAACTTTTACTTTTACCATGTTTTGGCCGGATTTGGGGTGAACTATTTGTCCGGCGACAAAGTAAGTTTCAGATGTGGATTCAGCATGTCTCATTACCTCAAAATCAACAATCTCATTAGCTTTGCAAAAAAAAAATTTGTTGCCCCTTGATTTGAAACCCCCTTCCCAACCCCTAAATATACAGCTAAGAAGCCCAGCTACGACCTTGACCTGTACTTTTACCCAGTGCCTCACACCAAATTTGAACCAATATCTCAACCCGTTCGAGAGTTATCGTGATATAGACAGACAGACGGACGGACGAACTTTACGAAGTCATAGGCCATCTAATTTTTCCCAGTTTCTGTAAGAAGTTAACGTGCTTGGCAAAGGCTTAAAACAGCCAAAGCCGTTGATAATTTTGAAAAGTAGAGACAGGTTGAAAGCATTCAACTGTTTTAAAAGACTGGAACAAAAACAGTAAACAGTGCGAGGGGCGTTTCAAAAACAAGGTCAAGTGCGAATTAATTGGACGAATAATCTAAACCAGAGAACAGCTTATTTTCATCCAGTTCGTGACTAAATTGCATTAGGATAGGGTCTTGTGCGTAGACATGGATGTCTGCTGAAGTAGGCTAACAAATCTGTGTTTCAGGGGTGAAAAGGAATTTGATGTTGACAGTATGAAAGGACGAACCGTCATGAACATCGGCCTGATCAGTGAATCAAAGCTGGACTTCGAGTCGGCCATTTCTTACTTCACGAAGGTATGCAAGTTTACCTCACTTTTGTTGGTTAGCACCCAGCTGAGCGCCACTGATTTGCGCACCATCAATTTCTTCGCGTCAAATATATGTAGGGTTTATAACTTGGTCGCAGCCTGGATATGAGATTGACGATAGGAAAAGCATGTTATCACTCACTAATCCTCACCAAGTGAAAGGAAAAGAGGCGTAGTATCTTTAAACAACAATGCATAGTTCTTTGTTCTTTGTTGGTTACATGTTTGTCCTTTCGGTTTATATACTATCTACCACTTTCCTTTTCCTCCTATTCTTTGGGGGCGCCGAAGTCGGCTAAACCCCTTGGAATTACCTTAAATCGCTCTTAGTTGCTCCGTATAAGGTGACGGGTCCCCGCCTTAAACGTCGCTTGTGTTGTTCTGACGGATATTGCTTGGTACCGGAGACGAGTATTCATCTTCTTAATCATGCTCCATTTCCTGTTCCTAGTATTAGAGAGTTAAAAGTAATATTTTATTTATTCCCGGTGTCACAAAAGCGAGACACATGAGCTCCGGTCAGATGATCAGGGTTTGAGGTTTTCACTTTGAACATGAAGTTGAACAGATCTCAAATTTTCCGTATGAAGCAATTAGGCGCCATCAACCATATTGCAAATTACAGAAATATCATCTAAAAATGTTTATATTCAGTCAACGATTACGGGTCGTGACGGTATGAGATTTGCACGAAAATCTTTCCAAATTTTCCTCTTTTACCTCAAAGATCAATCTCTTTCTTAACAAGTAAACATTCTCAGTGGCAACCCTGGATATGCGTTTCTGAGCTATGGACGAATTCTGTCAGAGTGAGGAGGGGGCTTTCGTAAAAAAAAATACAGCAAATCTGCGACTGTCACCTAAATTTTATTTTAGTTTTGATCATGAGTCACGTCCATGCCAAGCGTCCTTTAAAAATGGAAATCTGAAAAGAAATTTAGGAGGAGGAGGGGGTCTCGTTGGTTGCTTGCCTTTCGCTACTGAAGTTTTTCCTTATTTGGGGTGATGCGACAGTGCCCGGTGGCCTAACCACTTTTTGACCTAAATGCTTGGAGTAAATACTGCCAATCCTCGTGATTTTTTTAGCCTAACAAACATTTCTGACAATAGCTGACAGACCTTTAATAGGGTATTTCGAACTTCCTTTTAATTTCCACCTGCTTAACGAACAAAATCTGGAGCAAATCCGACTGACTAAGTTTAGTAAAGCCCTTGGGCCGTGAGCAATACAGCACTATGGTTGCATACAGCTTAGACGAACTTCTTATTTTTCACATTGCCACTTCCCAAACTAATATGTCATACTTTTAATTTTCTTTGTTTATTTCTCTGTAGGCTATGCTCCAAAAATGCACTAATCCTACATATTATATTTCTTGGGTTTTAAAAATGCTGGCTACTTAACATATCTGTTCCTGGTATTTCTGTTCTAGTCATAAACGTCTTCTGTGGGTCAGACTACACCTTGTACCTGTAAAAAAACGGTCTGGGTTTCCTACATCAACTTTGCAAAAATTGGCACCTTGGCCTCTCTAGAAACAAGACGCAATCAATCTCTTCTGCGATCTTTTCCCGTTTGAATCGTTCATGGGTTAGTTCCCGGAAATTAACTCGAATTTGAAAATTTCAGGCGCTCCAGATCTTCCTTCGATACGAGAATTCTGAAAGTAAAGAAGTCCAGGGGGATCTTTTCAGGGCCTTTAGGAACCTGGCCGGAGCCAAGGAGAAACAGGGCCGGTACGAGGAGGCCATCAATTTTGCCAGTAATGCCGTTTCCTGTGCTGAGAAATCCAAGGATTATGACGATCTCGTGGACACCAATCTGTTTATCTGTGGGGTAAGTATCATGCTGGTCCTATATATTCGTGACTTACTTTGTGCGCAACAACTTGAAGCCCTCAATTTACCTGCACGAGCAAATCATTTTTTTTTTATAGAAATATAATATATATACATGTACAAATATTAAAGGACCCCTCTTGCTTATTCTGCCTTTTATAGTATACCTAGCTCCCTTGTGGAGTTATAAGCTTCTAAAAACCCCACCTTTCTCCATTGTTTCATTTTCTGCCTACGAATTTTTAGCGCTTTTTCGGCCGTGCCGAGTTTTGCCTGTCACACAACGCAAAGTTTGCCGGAATCTCAATGTCCACTGAGAACTTTCATAATATAAGGATATGGGAGTCTTCTGTTTTGGCTTCTTTTATTTGCTTAGTTTTTCCAACTTTTTAACCACAGCGCCTTCAGTTTTCAAACGTTTTGCGCCCAGCCGCCGCGTCGGAGAGCAGGAGGGCTGGATAGAATCGACAAACGCTAACAAGAAAGGGGCTTATTTCAGGTGAAAAGTGATGGTATTTTCGAAAAACGTTTCTTCGGGTCCGTTTCATAGAGAAAAGATCATTTCTAGTAAGAGTTGTCCTTTAACATTTTTTATTATCCCCATGTAGCTTCTTTTTCTTTATCTCTCATAATGGAGTGAACCAGTGTGAGTGGCTACGTCTATGCCTTTTTTGGGATCCCAAACGTAAGTGAGGGGATACCTATAACTTCGTAAAGTTGTCCATCCGTCTGTCTGTTAGCCCGGTAACTCTCGAAGGGATTGAGATGATTATATTGTTGAAACTTGGTATGATGATCCGTTTGGGTCAAAGTACAGTAGAGGTATGCTTATGTGAACGTTTGTTGACTTCGGACTTTCCCATTTTCATGCACTTGCTGTGTCTAAACCTGTGCAGGATTTTGGATCTTCAGTCTACCATTTAGCCCAAAACTGAAGTGTTCACATTAAAGTAACTGTTCACATAAGCATACCTGTACTGTACATGTCAAGTTCGTAGATGGGCCTGATTGCTGTATATTTAGGGGTGGGGGAGGGTTTTGAAAGTAAGGGACGAACAAAAGAGTTTTAAAAAGCCAATGAGATGGTCGATCTGAGGGTAAGGAGACATGCTGAATCTATATCTGAAACTTCTCGCCGGACAATTCTAATAATCTTTAATTCCCTTAATAGCTCGTACATTCACTCGCTAGCATTGGATTGTCGTAGCTTACCACCAATACATATAATAGCACTATATAAGACATTTTGATAATAAGTTTACAAATTCACAGTCGACACTTCATATATACAACTTACCTTATTAATTACTATATAGAAATTAGCTGTGCTGCACAGTGCACAGGACGGGTCTTATAAGGGATCGACTAAAATCGGGAACGGAACGGAACGACACGGGGCAGGAGGAATGCGTACTAAAAATGGGAACGCGTACTAAAAACGGGAACACCGTAACAAAATATTCCGATGCAGGCAGGGGGAACAAGTACTAAAATCGGGAATGCACGTCCCCTGTTCTTTAGCTCAAAAAAAGGATTGACAGGATCCCTGTTTTTTAATATGTTCCTTCTGTGTATGGACCACAAAGCATACTCAGGAGGAACAAGGATTGACAGGATCCCTGTTTTTTGTTCCTCCTGAGTATGGTCAGAAACAGGGATCCTGTCAATCCCGTTTTTTGCAATTGATTCTGATGAAATTGGAACCGAGTGCTAAAGAACAGGTGACGGGCATTCCCGATTTTAGTACTTGTTCCTCCTGAGTATGGTACTAAAAAACAGGGATCCTGTCAATCCTTGTTCCTCCTGAGTATGGGATCGGGATCCTGCCAATCCCGTTTTTTGTGCTAAAGAACAGGGGACGTGCATTCCCGATTTTAGTGCTTGTTCCCCCTGCATGCATCGGAATATTTTATTACGGTGTTACCGTTTTTAGTACGCGTTCCTCCTGCCCCGTGTCGTTCCATTCCATTCCCGATTTTAGTCGATCCCGTCTTATAACCTTGGTTACTTCCTGTCTCCTGAACACTTCTGGTAGCAGGCGATCTATTGGGTGACTATCTACGGTCCGAGGCCCTTTCACGTCCTGCCACCCAACGATTCTTTCTTATTCTCGAACTTTGAAACTTTTCGTTCTTTTTCATCCATAAAGTTCCAGTTTTATTCGATCCTTTTTCTATCTTTTGACTCTTGCTAGCTGCTTACCCATTGCAGAGGGTATCTCCAAATGAAGCGTCAAATAGACAGTTTAGTTATTTGCTGTTTAGTTAACCTAATAACGCTGTTTAACAAACTTCCGCCGTTTTCTGTGCATGGTTACCTCACGTTTATTTCATGAGCCTAATGCAATTTCGAAGCGTGTCACAGCTATTTTAAAGCCATCTTCCTTGTTGCGGCGGGTCGTTGTAAGATGTTCTGGTTAAGGAAGCAGGCGAACTTTCGCTTGGTTACTCATCATAATGGATCCGCCTTTTTTGCCGTTAGTTTTGCCTATCAACTCTGGGAAATTCCTGAGGATAAACTTGGATTTCTGTCCTCTTCTGCCGTTATAAGAAGGGTCTGTTGGTTAATTTTTTTGCTTTGCAGTGTCACTTCCGGCTGGGTGACTTCAGGACATCGAAGAAATTATTACTGAGAAGCAGAATTATTGCAAAAGAGTCGAATTTGGAGACCAGACTAGGCGACATCGACCAGACGCTCAAAAAAGGTGGGTGCCACTTTTTCACGGGGAAAAGTAGATTGTGTGTAAGCTAAGGAGGGTTTTTACGAACTGGAGAGCATCACTTCCCAATGGTTTTCGCGCTTCTTCGGAATGTTACCCAACTCTCTGCCCGCCTTTCAGGCTTTGGGAACTGAGAGCGCGTTCAACCCTTCTAACAATAGTAACTATTAGTTATTATTTCCGTTCCAACCTCGTCAAAAGTTACTACGCTGACCGTTCAAGCCGTCTCGAAATAGTAACTATTTGCTCACCGTGCGCGGGAGCGTAGTAAGCGCAGTAACTACGGATCGCTGTAACGCGATTGGTCCGATCAGCCCGCGACATGATATTTGACCGAAAAAATAAAAAAGCGTTCCAGCTTTGACGCCAAGAAGCCACAAATCGTGACGTCATGCGTAGTGACTACAGTAAGTAGGGTGGAACACGCTCTGAATCAGCTTTCTCGGAAAGTGATTCCAAATTGGTGGAAAGCTCCGGATGCATTGGCTGGAGTTTAGAAAGTGTGGAAAAAATACAACAAGCGTCATTAAGGATGATTTCGTTGTAACACATGAGAACCGAAGGAATGCCCAGTAGACCATATTTATTCAATCAAATTCGCATTCCAAACGATTTCAGCTTCCCATAGTTCCCATGTGTTTTCGCGATGGGAAAGTGGAAAGCTGCTCCAGGAATCGGATCCCCACAGTTATCCTAATCTGCTTCGTTCGATGGAAAGCGATTCCGGAATCTCGCGAAAACCTCCACTAGTTAATAGCAAGAATCTTAATGTCTTTCCGGCGGAAAACTTCAAAGTCTTCTATCTGTGAGCAAAGGGGAAATTCATAAAACAGTAGCTAGTTCAGTTGTAGGGGGGGAGGGGGGCTCGATGAGGCGGGTTAGAAACGTGAGAATTTAGATACGAACGTATTCGAGGATCACATCTGTCATAAATTACCTTAAATTGCACTTGCACGCAATAATGATATGGCATCCCGATAAGCAGTTTGCAGTTGACGACCGTGAAGCTTCATGGGCGCTCCAGCCCTCTCTCTATAGTTGCGCAACCCAGTCTTGCCTTTTTGAATGTTTGTGGTGTGGTAGAGTCTGAATGGCTCTTGCGATCATGTTTGCGTACAGGAGTGGAATTTTGGTTGGTCGTTCGTCGCAACTCCGATGTCCCGTTCTTGGGAGGTGGATAGAATGGTTACCGGGAGGTTGGATCCTAGTCTTCTAATCTGATACTATCGCTTGGGGTTTGACATTGGGATCAGAGTGAAACTGCAGTTACATTTTATTGACCAACCAAGTCTAGTCCTCTTCAAGCTGACTGGGAATCATGTATGAAATTACCCAAACCGGAAAAGTCATCTAGAAAATTCTTCAGTGATAGTTCGGCCCTTCTTGAAGAGGGTTTTCTTCCAGCTTTAGCCTGACGAAGATCCTTGCCAAGAAGGGCCGAATCCGGGCTGGATTCCCTGCAGGAAAAGAAACATCCGTGATTCTCCTTATGGAGAGTGTTGCATAAAATGAAACTGTATTCAAACATATTACCGCTATAACCAAATTCTGCTGGACTTGCTGAAACCTTTGTTGAATAGCGTCGCTTCGGAAAAATGGGGCGTGATGCCTCTTTACTTCCCGCCATTTTATGATGTTTTGCTGAAGCGTGTTATTCATTTTCCAGCAATACGAATCCGACGCCTTCAATCTTGTCTGGAAGAAGAGAAAGAATCAGATCTCGAGGGAAAAAGCGGGCAATATGAAGAACTCGGTGATTTGCTGGTTTCCAGAGAAATTGCTTCATTTGCAATGGGACTCCAAGCATACACCTCCTGTTTGCAGGTTCGAAATTAGGGCCTTATTGGGATCCCAAAGCGAAGTGACGGATACCTAATTAGGCTATACCTTCGGTACCGTGAATTCGTCCACCTGATTCCTGTGTCTGTCTGTGATAATAACTTCAGAATGATTGAGATATCAATCATTGAGATATCAATCAGATATCAATCACATCACAGATATCACCCTCGCTGCGCTCGGGCGATATCAGCCTATCATGCGATCAAAGTTTCGGGTAAAGAGTCAGGTCAAGCTCGTAGATCAGCATTCTTGTACCTCAAGATCCCAAGATCCAAGATCACTGCGTTAGACGGATAAAGCGTATAAGTTGTATTTTAGCGGTATATTTCGGCCCTTCTTGGCAAGAGTCCGCTTCAGGCTCAGGCTGGAAAAGCGAACCTATGATCATTGGGGGGGGGGGGGGGGGTCTTCAAACGGGGATGGTCTAGAGCTATACGAAAGGATGTAATAGTTGTATGGTTTTTTTAAACTGATTTTACAGTTTTTCTCTGTAATTTACACTTTTGGCCCTGGATTTGATAACTTTTGGCAATACTATGGTACCAAGAGCTGCTGCAAAAGAATTGCCAAATCCCTGAAGTCTAACGTTAGTATGTTTCACACCATGTGACGTGCTACCCCCCCCCCCCCTTCCTGTATACACTTCGTTAGGTACTAGACAAGGAACATCATTTCCATTTTCTCTCACTTCAGAAAATTTCCCAATCGGAACCTCCCCCACCAATACCGTATACCCGACTCAACCCACCACCACGTATTGTTGTATATTATGAACGTGTCCGAAAGCTTTTTAGTGCTATAAATGCTGCATTTAATGCTACATATTTTTTTTCTTTTTGTCCGAAAGCTTGTACCTTTATTTCTTCTCTGACACTTCTAGAATACCGAAATTTAAGTCAGGAAGAAGAACAAGAAACAAAGAATTAGCTGCATATATACAGCTGGGGCCATGTTGGCCAACAGGGCGCTTCTGGACTCACCTAACACTAAAAAAACAAAAAATTTTTTTCGCCATTTAGTAAAAAAAAGATCCGATTTAGTAAATTTTTCCCATTCAGATTTAGTAAATTCTTTCGAGCTAGGGTAGCAACACTGGACGGATTATCATTATAATGGACGACTCAGACTTCGTAAAGTTTTCCGCGAAGTATGCTCCGTATAAAGTTTGTCGCCGCTCAGACGAGAATTCGACATGGATAACATTACGAGAATTTTGTGTGGCAATTTGTTCTAGAAAGAGAAAGATTCTAGGAAGACACAAGGAGAGTCGCTGTGCTCCCCAGTTTCTTCTTGAAAATTCAGCTTAAAATTGAGCATACTTGCTGAACTTTTCGATGAATTTTATGCTGAATTAATGCTGCATTAACTGAGCGAAAATTCAAGTCCGAAAGCAAAATGCTGTATACAATCCTGAATTAATTCAGCGTTGTCGTTCGTTTCAGAACTTTCGGACACGTTATTTGTGCTGCCATGGCCCTTGGGCTTTTTTTTTCAATAAATGTCACATCGAATCACATTCATCTAGTCGAGAAGTTTCGTGACTATTCGTTATGAACCTCGGCTCGAGTTGATGCCGATCGCTGAGGCGTTCCGCGAGTTAATCAGTCAGACCAAACATTTCCTCGAATCCACTTTTCCCATTCATCGCCTAATTTCAAGGCCTTTTTCTCCGGTAATAAATTGTTGGATCCAACAAATCGCGTTAATATTCTTTTTCGATAATAGCCGGGAGGATTTCCGCGGAACTAGGAATCTTTAGAGATGGTTCCGGAGGAAGGATCCAATAGAAATTTCCGTTTCAAAAATTCTGTTGGATGGATTGAGGCTATTGTACTCAGTTGAGAGGTCGCGCATCCCAATTTTGGGAATCTTTTCTTAGCGAATGGTTGCTCAGAAATGACGGAAGGTCTGAATGGTACATTAGGATTCGATTGTATTTCTACTCAATATTTTTTACTGGTTTTCGTTCAGATATTTCGAAGAGTATGAGAAACCATATGGGTGGCCTTTGTGCCTTTTCCGATTCTGCATATCCAGTCCAGTAGTCAATACTGCAGGGGGAGGGGGCACGCACCTGTGACATCGTAAAGTTTGTCCGTCTGTTCGTGTGTTAGCACGATAACTCTCGAGAGGATGGAGAAATTTTGTTCAAACTTGGTGTGAGGATC
This sequence comes from Branchinecta lindahli, assembly GCA_023053555.1. Taxonomy (NCBI): domain Eukaryota; kingdom Metazoa; phylum Arthropoda; class Branchiopoda; order Anostraca; family Branchinectidae; genus Branchinecta; species Branchinecta lindahli. The sequence continues at coordinate 20,747,913 of JAKZAO010000013.1, read as the reverse complement.
CTTTGCGTCGAAGTACGGGTCAGGTTTATAGATGGACTCCGTAGCCCTATATTTAGGGATGGATTAAGATTAATTCAGAGGGCGAAAAATTTATAATTTAAAAGCCAATACGACAGTCGATTTAGTGGTGAGGGGGCATGCTGAATCCAGATTGGGAGTTCATTTTCTCGCCGACAAGTAGTGCGCCCGGAATCCGGCAATAACCGGAAATTTGGTTGAAGTAAACGTTTTCTCTGAAGTCGACTAGAGCGTCGATATAAAGGTAAAATGCATCCTGAATCCGTCCGAACTTTATCTTCCTGCAGGACAAGTAGACTGGCCGAATCCGGCGAAACCCGAAAATTTTGGTGAAGTACAAGTTTCTTCTAAAGACGATCGGAACATTCATATAAGAGACAAGAATACAGGCCGAATCTATTTATGAACCTTTTTTCTTGTTGGGTAAGTAGTTAGATCGGAATCGGATAGTAACCGGAAATTTGGTAGAAGTATTTTTTTTCTGTTTACGAATGAAACTGGTTGTTTGATAACCTATGTTTTTTGCTAGAAAGTATTATCTAATGATCTGTTTAAATGGTGTATGGCAAAGACCCAAGATCCGCAAGACCCGGTTGTCTGTAATGGAAAGCCAAATATTCCCCATTGGGATCCCATCGATACCTTTGGCTATTTGTTCTCGTGTTTTGTAACTTGTTGTCGTTTAAAATTTTGTGAGAAGGAAAATCTACGTAAACGTGCTATCGTGTTACAAAAAGTAATTCGGAGTGTGTCAAACCAGTTTGGAGTCGGCCGACTCTCTGTAACTCGACCCCTCCAAAGTGAAATGAATTTTTGCCACTGATATCCTATTAGTACGACTGTCATGTTTATTGAGATATAAGGCGTTTTTCCGTGACACAATTGTACGGGGCACACACTTCTGAGTGTTTGTCGCGGAAACACGACTGTGTGCCACACAGTCGAGCAACAAGTTGAAACTCGCGGAAACGCCGTTTTTTCTGTTTTTTTTGGGTGGTAAATTCAAATGTCTGAATATATAAATAAAAGTTTGTAAGAATCTTATAAATAGAACTCCAGACTTTCGTCCATACCATTCCGTGCAAAAAGGATCTTCAGTTTTATGTCCACATACTTAAGAAAGTTTTTAATTTCATTGTTTTGACGTTATTTTGCTGCTAAATTTGAATTTCCCGCCAAAATCGAGCCACAAAATCGACAATCACCTCGGCAGTTGTTTGTCGAATTTCATTGTTTTGACGTTATTTTGCTGCTAAATTTGAATTTCCCGCCAGAAAGCGAGCCACAAAAATCTTGTTGGTCGCGGAAACACACTTGTGGGCCGCACAAAAGGCCGCGGAAACACTCTTTTCGAGCCACAATCGACCCACAAACTGTTTGTGGGAGCACAGAAAAATGTTTGTTTGTCACAAATCCCAATTTGGTGGAGTAATCGAGCAGCTTGCCCCCCCCTCCCAACCTCACCCTGTACTTGGCTATTAGTCGAGGTAGCCACAAGCCACCCGGCAAAATTAGCTAAAAGACAAATGAACTCGGCAAAGTCCAAACAAAAAATTAGTTGTCCTTTTTGCTCCCACCTCCATCTATCTTCCTCCTGAGAGGTGATTAAAGGTATGCATGCTAGGTGATCGCTCTCTATTCACCTCGGTAGAAATAAATGATCGGCGCTATGAAATTCGAATGGTCCACTTTAGGTAGATAGCTTACAATTTTTCAAAAACTGAGCATGCAACAAAAGAATTTAAGGTGTTATTCCTTGGCTTTATTTGTTGTTTTAGTCAATCAAGCAATCCATCAGTTTATTTAACGAAAAGGCAGTCAAATTTGATGGGAAATATTTACAAACAAGAACAAATTAATTCATACAGTTCATGAAAAACGTAGTCAATCGATCAGTTTATGTAACGAAAAGACAGTCAGGTTTTATTTGAAATAATCACAAATAAAAAAGATCAAATTTAATTTAGACAGTTCATGAAAAACGTCTTGAAACAAAAGCTGGTAAGAAAAGACCAAAAGTTTCGATCCGGAAGATCCCGTCTTCGCCAGACCCCTAAAGTAAGCAGCAGCTGTCCTGGCCGAATAGTTAGACCAGTGAATTCGGAAACGAAGGGTCGCTGGTTCGAGTCTCGGTGGCGCGTACTACTGTCACTACGTTTTATGATTCTAAAAACCTGTCTAAACCTGACTAGTTGAGTGCGCAATGTATGTCAACATGAGCTGAAAGCTCATATGGCACTTGTAAGAATAGGCGAACTGTAGGCGGGAGTTTTTTGCTTGAGAGTTATATACAGAGTCGAATATCATTTTATTTTACACTTGTTGAAGTAAAAAGAAGTGAAAAAGGCAGGTCTACAACTCCTTTTCTTCCTGGGAAGGTTCGAACCTTTAGGTCCCCCCGGATTTTAAACTGAATATCTGAGACACTTGTTCTTGACACTTGTCAAGTTTCATGCATGTCCGATTACCGGTTCCAAAGTTATTCATGTTACTAGTTTCCGGATTCCGCATCCCTCCACTCCCATCACAGTGGCTGAATCGGGGAAATGATCATATCCAAGTCAATCTGGTGGGGTCCCTGATACGCCTGTCAATTTTCCTCGTCCTAGCTTATGTGGAAGCATTTCACGAGATTTCCGGTTCCCCCTCCCAGGGGCGTCGCAAGGGGGGGGGGGGGGTGCGAGGGGTGCAGCACCCCCCCAACTTTTTGAGATTCGGTAGAATTTTGGGCCGGAGGCCCAAAATTTACTAAAATGGTTCGGTATTTTTTCGATAGCAGAACTATTCGGTACATATACGGTGATTTGGCAATTATACAGAATCCAAAATAGGCTACCGGTACAAATCTATTCGGTATAATGATCGGGATTCGTTATAATTGTCAGTATTCGGTAGTTATCACGAATTCGGTGAGATATTTTACTGAAATTATTTGGAAATTGTTTAATGCCAGAACTATTCGGTATAGTTATGGAGATTCGGTAGTTACACAGAATCCCGAATAAGCTATCGGTCCAAAATTATTCGGTATCATGATCGGGATTCGGTAATTTAATCGCTATACTTTTCAGGATTCGGTAGTTACCACGAATCCCGGCTTTAGTTCTAGTTTCGACGAAATTATACCGAATACGAATATTATTCGGTAGTCTTTCGATACTAAAACAATTCGATATAATAGCCGGCATACGGTAGTTATACAGAATTCCGAACATGCTATCGGTCGAAACTTCGGTAATTCGGTAATTTTCGGTAGTTTACTCGGTATAATTGCCAGGATTTGGGAGTTACGACGAACCTCGAAACTCGGAAGAGGTCCAGTGAAGCACTGTTCGCATTTTGCATCTGATTTTGTCGGTAGTCCTTACTTTCATTTTGGATCCCAAAAAGAGGATCTAATCATAAATTTTTCGAAAATTCCGCCTGCGGCGCATTTCGTACCTCTCTTTGTTTTGTGGAAGAGCGCGTCATTTGACCGGGGTTAAGCCAGTTTTAGGACTGGATTTCGAAACATTAAACGCTAGAATCTGGATGGAAATACTTAAATTTGGCAGGAAAAAGCTAACTAAAAAAACTACAGAAGCGGCTGCTGCCGGAACGTCGCTACATCCGGGTTCTGAACTTCTTAGAGTCTCGGTTTAATGCACGGTAAAAAGTAGAATTTGTAAGAGAAGCAGTTAAATTTTAGCCTACAGGGAAAAAAACGGATTTCGAACATTTTTGCCTGCGGCGCTCGATTTAAGTTTCTCTTGGGTATAACAGATAGAATCTGTTACTGCAATCGTGCCCGGCAATATATTCTCCAAGTGGGCTTCTCCGAAACGCCGCCTAAAAGTTGGCCTATCGTCTTTCATGCTGCCCTTTAATGTTCTTCTTCCTACCCAATCCTTTCTGTTCCACAATTTAAAGCTCGAATTCTCAGTTTGTAGGATTCGGTAAAATTTTTGAGATATTCGGTAAAATTTTGGTTCTGCACCCCCCCATCTAAAATGGACTTGCGACGCCCCTGCCCCCTCCAGCCCCCCCTCCACCAGTTATCGGATCCATTCTGGATTTGAAACTGAACATCTGAAACACCTGTCCTTGCAACTTGTCAAGTTGCATGCATGTCCGATTACCCGTTCCAGAGTTATGTATGTTACTAGTTTCCCGACTCCGCATCCCTCTGCTCCCCCATGATGGCCGAATCGTGGAAGTGATTATTGCTAAGCTAATTTGGTCGGGTCCCTGATACGCC